>CM053506.1:104878080-104924463 GCA_028627145.1 Eidolon dupreanum
GGGTCCACGGCTGCTTCAGCATTCAGCTAGGCCTTGCCTCTCGCCCCCCTCCTCTGCCTTCACTTCCTTTAATCCAGGGAAGAAGAGCCAGGAAGCCTTTGTTATTTCTTTACCTCAAACTGTACGTTCACAGGTGAAACCTGGGGTTTTATGAGAAGTGGATGCTTCATAAATATTGGCTGATTATTTTCTCACTGCACTATTAGTTTGTTTTCTTGTGAGAAAAGGGTTTGCAAAAGCAAAAAATAAATTGCACTATGTCATGTTAAAAACTTTTCCGCTACAAGGGATACCATCAAAAAAGTGGAAAGACAACCCACAGAATGAGAGAAAATATTTGCAAATAGTATATCTGATAAGGAATAGGTACCCAGATCATCTAAGAGAACGGAAAACACAAAAAGTGTGTTCACGAGGGTTTGTAGCAGCATTTTTTATAATAGCCAAAAAGTGAAGTGTCCATCAAGGGATGAATGGATAAAAAAAAATGTAGTATAGTCCCATAATGCAATATTTTTTGGCAATACAAAGGAGTGAAGTGCTGACACGTGCTACAACACGGATGAGCCTCGCAAATAGTATGCTAAGTGAGAGAAGCCAGACAAAAAGTCACATGTCGTATGATTCCACTTATACGAGAAGTCCAGACAAGGCACATCTATAGAGAACGGAAAATGGATTGGTGATTATGGAGGCCGATGAACAGGGGAAAGGAGAGGAGGGGTGAGTAGAAGTGTGACTCCAACATGCTCAGAATTCTTTTTCAAGTGATGAAAATGTTCTAAAATCGATTCTGGTGAATTTTATACTTTAAGTGGGTGAATTTTATTGTGTGTGAATTATATCTCATTAAGGATGTTAAAAGAGAGAAAGGAGTTGAGGTGTTCCTGCTTTAAAAAAAAGTCCTCTAGGGTCAACCTATAGTTCCTTATCTTTTGTGTTTTCCTCCACTGCCACCCCCCCACTCCCACATCCAAGTTCTAGCACAGAGCTCTTTACTCTGTGATCCCAACTTGGTAGTGACCCTCAAAATCAAAGTTCTCCAGGCCTCTGACATCCCAATCTCTGAGAACAGGCTCCCCACCCATGGGCTGCAGTATACTGGTCATACTGGTGTGCCAAGGTATTGATTCCCTCAGTCCAGGCAGCCAGGTGTGGCTGTGGGCAGCCAGAGACACGCAAATACCCTCATTTCTGACAGAGACAAGTAGGAGAAAAGCTGAGAAGTGATGTTTCCAGCAAAAACCTTCCGGCAGAAGAAGAGCCAGTTTCCGGTCTTTGTTCCCCAGCCTGCTCCCTCTTCTGGGCAAGTCACACACCTTAGGGCTAGAGCTGTGGTGCCATGAAGAAGGCACGCCAGGTGCCTGGGTCTACGCTGGCCCTTCCCTTAACAGTCCTCATCCTCTTGGGTGTCCGGGTCCCTGTTCCCATCTTTTATCCCGTCGGCATTCTCTCCTTTCCTCAATGCACTGAGTAAACTCCACTTCCTAGCCTTACCCCTTTTTTGCTCCAGTGACCTAATGACCCCTATACTTAAACACAAAGATAGACGCAAAAAATCAAACATGAAAACATGAATGCAGACTATTCCCAGAATAGTCAAATTCATAGAGAAAGAAAGAATAATGGTTCCCAGCAGCTGGAGGGAGAGGAGGAAGGGGAGTTATTGTTTAATGGATAAGAGTTTCAGTGTGGGGTGATGAAAAGAGTTCTGGAGATGGAGGTGGTGACAGCTGCATGACAGCGTGAAGGGACTTAATGCCAAAGAGCTGTACACTTAAAATAGCTAAAGCATGGATGGACCTAGAGGGCATTATGCTAAGTAAAATAAGTCAGACAGAGAAAGACAACTACCATATGATTTCACTTACACGTGGAATCTGAAAAACAGTAAAAGAACAAACAAAACAGAAACAAACTCGTAGATACAAAGAACAAATTGGTGGTTGTCAGTTGGGAGGGGGGTTGGAGGATGAGTGAAAAGGTAAAAAAAAAATTAAGAAGTACAAATTGTTAGCTATAAAATTAGTCACAAGAATGTAAAGTACAGCATTGAGAATACAGCCGAAAACACTGTAATAACTATGTATGGTGTCCAAAAGGTTCTAGACTTATCAGGGGGATTACTTTGTAAGGTATATAAAATGTCTAAGTGCTAGCTGCATGTTGTATGCCTGCAACTAATATTATATTGTATGTAACTGTAACTAAAATGAAACTTTACATTACGTATTTTTTACCCAAATAAAAAACCACAAATGCATCTATAAAAATCAAATGTTAAATTTATATTTTATATGTAATTTATAAATTATACAAAGGTAATAAAAATGTATATCTGTAATTCCTGAGACAGAGGTCTTGATGACTCCAGTACCATATTATACAGTTCTGTTTATTCTACTACATCCTCCTCTAAGCTGGCTCAGTCTCTCATGAGACCAGGGCACGGGCTGCTGTCCCCAGATCTCCCACATTACCCTGCTGGCCCCTTACCACTTTGTTGAGCTCTGGGCTGTCTGGGCTATTGTCCTGGAAATACTCCACAGCCTTCTGAATCTTGGCCATGCTTCCCAGGTATTCTTCCAGCCTACCTGTGGGACTGGGAAGGGGAAGAGCCAAATCAGTTTGGGTGGATGAGAGATGAAGCAAAGGATCAAGGGCATGGTATTTGAAAGGGAAAAGAAGAGAATTAACACAGGGGACTCCAGGCTCGACTATATTCTACCCCTTCCTCCCAAGGCCTAGGGCCACTGGTCCAGGAAGCATTAGAAATGTGACCCTCTGGCCCTAGCTCACCCCTCTTTGATGATCTTCTCAGTGTCAGTGGCCACATGGTAGTAGCTGATAACGTGGTCCAGGCAGGACAGAGTTTTTTCAACATTTTCCTGCAGCCGCTGCAGGTTCTCTGTCTGCTTGTGCACGGGGATGATGGAGTTCTCCAGCTTCATGAGGCGGCTCTCAAAGGATGACAGAATCGACACCTGCAGGGGACAGTCCCATACTCTCAGACTGCTTCCACTCAGCTACCAGCTCATGGCATTTGCTACTTTTTCTCCAGTTTTCTAGACGACTGTGAGGGAAGGGACAGGGTGTATCTGTTCACCACTGTATCCTCAGCACCTACCGTGTGCCCGGCACATAGGTGTGGTCCAAATAAATTGGATAAAGTTTGACCTGAAGGGAAGCCGAGCATCAAATTAACTTCTCCTACGGTAATCACCCCAGGATGGCGTCCCTTCCACCCTTTGAAGCCAAATCTCAATTTCTGTTCTCTCTGAGGCTTTCCTAGACTGACCAGGAAGTAGTTTCATTTAGAGTAGCCTCAAATGCATTGCCGGTCCCTTCAAAACCCTCTCTCTCTAAAGGCGAATCTCATTAAGTTACTAAACACCTACTTAAGTTAGTATTTACTCAATGTGTACTTTTCCAGTCCTTTCTATAAATAAGGAAGGAAACTCATATTTGTTGAGCACCTGTTGTTTACCAGGTATTGTGGAAGATTTGTTCCCATGCATTAGCTTCTACAACCTCACAACCACATTGAGAAATTGGCATTGTCTGTCTGATCAGATGAGTTAACTGAGGCTTAGAGTAACCTGTCAGGAGCTACACACAAATAGGTGGAGGGTGAGGACAAGATCCTAGATGTCTGACTTCGGAGCTGTTATATTCCTAAAGCTCTCTAGGGGTGATGGCTGAGTCTTCGCCGTCCTCAGTAATCTTGGAAGTGCTAATCCTGCACTCTCATGGACACCTAAACTGAGGATTCATGTGACCAGTATCCAGCCCACCAAAGTCAGTATCACTACATGTTTGCGGAAGGAGAGAAGGAAGAATGGAGAGCTGGGACAGAAAGACGCAAGTCCAGGCCAGCGGAGGCTGCCGCAGCCTCAGTGAAGGGGCGGAAAGGAGAAGGGGGCTCGGTAAGAGCCATGTCACACTGTTGCTAGAGAAACCCACACGTTACCATCACCACCCAGGTCAGAACCCGGGCCTTATGGAGCCGAGCCGCAGGTCGCAGGGTCCTCCTCCAAGGTCTGGCGACCTGTCAGCCCTTCCCAGCTGAGGGTTACTCACCATGTTCTTGGTGAGCTGGTCGCTCTTCTCCAGGCTGTCTCGGATGAAGGACAGTGTCTCCTCCTCCTGCGGGAGCGGAGGGGAGGACATGATCAGAAGCCGGAGGCTAACAAGATCGCCGTCGCGGCCTGGCGGCCTCGCCCCCAACCCCATCACCTCGCAGGGAATGCTCCCTCCCACCCCGGGCCCAAGTCTCGGCTCCTTTCCGCACCTCCTCCCCCGCCTCCTCAGCCCCAGTCCCACCTGCTTCAGCTTGTCCTCTATCTCCCGCCGCCGGGCGGACGCCTCCTGCGGGGGGATCATCCCTGCGATCCTGGGTTCCCACTTCTAGTGTTTTGTCTCAGGGAGTGTGCCCTTTCGGCTTCCGTCCCTGTCACACCTTCTTCCGCCCTTGGCCCCGCCCCCAAGCGGGCTTGCGGCGCCATTTTGGTAGTGGCAGGCGGAAGTGCTCCCGCGCGGAGTCCCGCGTGACAGGCCAGGTAGCCATCTTGGGTGTGGCCGGGGAGTGTGGCCGAGGTGGACCAGCCCCAAGAGTTTCATTCGATACTTGACCTCTCTAAACAGCACCCAGCCCATAGTAGCTGCTCAAGAAAAATATTGATAACTTCTTGTTCCATAGGTCTTAAGATGGGAATCCTCTATGATTGTGAACAAATGCACTGCACTTCGTACAATATCATTGCATTTTTGTAAGTGAACTATATATGAATGTGCTTTTTCTGTATTTTCTCAAATTTACTTCACTACTAAATATAATTTGGTAGCCAGCTGCCATGTACTGAGAGCCTTCTGTTTGCCCATCTCTGTTACAAACACCATCCTTGCTGGTTATCTTGTCTAATCCTCACCATAAACTTTGGACACAACTCTTATCTACCTTCCGAAGGATGAGGAAGTTCAGGCTTAGAGAGGTCAACTGCACAAAGTCAACACAGCTGGCTGGGGGAGGACTCTCCTCTAACACCCCCCTCCCCAAGCTGGGTAGCTCAGGGGTTTTGTTTGTTGCTATACAAAGCTGCCAATTTGGTTTTCAAGAAAATTCATTGTGAAAAGTAGGTTATATTTCATATCTAGGAAAAGCAGACAGATGAGTTTAAATTATTCCCAGCCCAATGTCAGGCATGTGTTGACAAGCAGACACTGATTCAGTGAAAGCTCTAGTTCCCCTACTATACTCAGCATGAGCTGCTTTAGCAAAAGGAGCAAGTGGTGTTTAGGTTGCGGCCTCAGAAGAAGCCTTGATCTTCCTTCACAAACTTGTGCACAACCCAAAGGTGCCGATAGTAGCCAAGCCGCCCACTACAGGCTCTGAGTTTCCTTTTCCGGAGGGAGCGAGAGAGGAAAGGCTCTCCCATCAACAACATGTTATTTGGTTCGGTAACTTCCTAGTTCTAGATTTTGTGCCCTTTCTGAGGAATCATGTTTAACATTCCTCCAGATTAATATGTCCTGGCCCTGTAGCCATACTGAAAATGTGTATGCTATGACACAAACAAACATAATGGTGTATGTTCCCTGGGATTATAGCCATTTAAAATACAATAGATGCATTGCAAGAAAAAAAAAAAAAACTCAACAACAGAAAAACAAACTTCAGGGAAACAGCACAAAACACTCAAATGTTAAGCGGTAGGGCGCAAAGGCTCTTCAGTTTCTCTGGTGTCTAAAGACGGCGAGTTTAAATTACCTTCCTATTAAAACATTTCTAAGAAAACCAATTTTACTTTTTTCTGTAATGATCAAAAAATAGTCTTTTTTCCTCATTTCGAAACGACCAGCCATCAATAGTGACATCTGGCAGAATGATCAGGATGGTTTTTTATTTTCTCCCCTTGAAATCCTCTTAGATATAAAATGAGAGAAAGAACCAAAGTGTGCAAAGCCCAGGAGTGGGTGGTCTATCACATGCTTCCCTCTAAGAAAGAGGGAGCAAAGGAAATTTTAGCATGCTTTCAGCCACCTCTGGGCTCAAATCTGCACTTTGGTTTTAAAACGATTTCTTAAATGTAATCCTCTTCAAACTGTAAAGAAGGCATATGGTGATAAACAAAAGGTGCCTCCTCATCCTTGACACCCAAGCGTCTCTGTCTCGGAAGTAACCACAACTATGACTTTCCAGATGTGTTCGTACGAATCCAAGCATATTATACACAGAATAAGCTCTTCTTAAAACACACACACACGCAAATGCGATCACATTAAACATGCTTTGCTGCAGCCTACATGTTCACTTAACACTATGTCTTGATCATCTTTCAGTATTACTATTAGAAATATACTCCATTCTCTGCATAGACTTTCATTTAATAGATAAATTGAAGCAGTCTCATTAGTGGACACTTGGGTTGTTCCAGGTTTTTTACTATTGGAAACTCTGCCCCGTATACACAGAATGCGTGTGCATGACCACTCTACACAGACATCTACACATTACAAAATTAAAAGGTATATACCTTTAAAATTTTTATAGATATGTAAAAATTGCCATCCAAAATGATTGAACTAACCTATACTTCCAATACCAAGGTATAAATGTGCCTATTCTGCACACCTTAACCCACACCATGTATGATCAAACTTTAAACATTTTTGCTAATCTGATCTATGAAAAATAGAATTTCAGATTTAATTTTGAACTAAATGAAAAGGAAAGCAATTTATCGATGTTTGTGGGATGCAGTGAAAACAGGGCTTAGAAAGAAATTTCTAGCATTGAATGCAAACCTCAAAAAAAAAAAAGATCTAAAGTGAATAAGCTCCCACCTTAGGAAACTAGAAAAAGAAAAATAAATCCAAAATAAGCAGAAGAAGTAATAAAAATTAGAGCAGAAATCAATAAAATCGAAGATAGGAAATCAAGAGAGAAACATCAAGGAAATCAAAAGTTGGTTCTTTGAAAAGACCAACAAAATCGATAACCTCTAATCAGGCTAATCAAGAAAAAAGAGAGAAGATACAAATTACTAATACCAGAAATGAAATAGGGGACATCGTTACTGATCCCATGGACAATAAAAAGCTAATAAAGGAATATTATGAACAATGCTATGCCCTCAAATTTGGTAACTTAGGTGAAACAGACCAATTTCTCGAAAGACCCTATCTATCAAAACTCACACAAAGAGAAATAATCTGAAGAGGTCTATAGCTATTAAAGAAATTGAATCAGTTAATAAGCTTCCAAAAGGGAAGGCACCATTCCCAGATAGTTTCATTCCTGAATTCTACCAAATATTTACGGAAGAAACGATACCAGTTCTCTACAATCTCTTTCAGAAGACAGAAGCCAAGGGAATCCTTCTAAACTCATTCTATAAGGTCAGCATTACCCTAATAGTAAAACCAGTGAAAGACATTACAAGAAAAACAACAGACCAGTATCTTATAAATACTGTTGCCGAAATACTCAAAATACTAGCAAATAAAATCTAACAATGTATAAAAAGAATTGCGCACCATGACTAAGTGGGATTTATTTCAGGTGTGCAAGGCTGATTCAACTTAATGGTACAATTTAATTATATAGTCAATGTTTAATATTTCCTTCTTGGCCTTTTTTCCCCCCTCGAAAAACTTCCTAGATAGTCTTATTTTGTTTATTTTTTTTCAGTTGATCTTTAAAATCATTTTTACAACTGTAAATTGAATGTCCTCTGAGTAAACTGTTTTGAATTCATGTCCTCAAAGAGGCTGGGACATCACCAGGACATCACACCTTCCTGAGGGATGGAGGCAAAGTGTGACCCTGGAAAGGAAGGGCTGGGGGGTTGGGGGGCTGGATCAGAGTCCTCCTGTGAAGTGGCCAGCAGGGAGCAGGGCCCACTGCCAAAAGAAGGACCTCACAGGCAAGAGCTGGAGCCAAGGAGTGACCAGGCCCAAACAGCCCTGCTGAGGGCAGATCAAAGGCGGGCAAGAGGCTCTGGTCTTCACAGCTGAGTGACAGACGTGAGAGGAGAGCTAGCTTCCGGGGCAGATGGCATCCTGCGGGCGACAGGAGACCTGGGCTGGCCTCTACAGGGCTGCCTCCAGCTCGACACAGAGAGCGTGCCCAGCAAATCTATGATGAACAAATAAATAATTATGTGATGACTGAATCCAGGAGGGCGAGGGAGGGGCAGGGGCATGGAGGGAGGACCGAAGGGGTGAGATAAACTCCTGGGTACGGACGTGCTCCAGAGTGGGGCATCGAGGGGAAGGAGGTCGGGTGTGCCTTTCAAAGCAACTGTCAGCCTCTCTGCCTTCCTGAACCCACAGCAACGTACTCACATGGGGCAGAAGCCCCACCCAGAGATGTGGCTGACAAGAATCCCTATTCCTTCCTGCCCCTCTGTGGACCACCCCCCAGCCTCCCACTCCAACTTATCACCTTACAGGCCCCAGGAGACGTCTGTGGAATAGGTTGGAGTCTGGCTTTGGACATGTGTTCCCGTGGGAATAAGTTCCACGTGGTGGCTGACTCCTGTGGAAACCACAGCCAGTGCTACGATGGCACCGAGGGAAAGAGTGACAGGCCAGGTGTGAGGCCAGCCCTGCCACCCACCACCTGTGCGGCTTCAGCCAAGGAAAGGCCCCTCTGCGTGACATATCACATGAATTAAGTGACACGGGCCTGCTATGTTGTAGGTGCTCAAGAAATGTCAGGGAGTTTCCACTCCAGTTCATCACAGACCTTCCCAGCTACAGCTGGGGTCTATGAGGAACTAAGCGGGTTTCTGCGGCAGGCACTGCTTTGAACACTAAATCTCAACAACGCTGGGGAAAAAAGTGTCCTGAGTTCCAAACTGTCAGTTTATCCAGAACCTTTGGAACTCCCAACCTCCTGGCTGTCCCCAGAACATCGAGTCGCTGACAGATGGCACCCTGTGTGGCCTGCCCAGGGAGGCCATTCCTGAAGATGAGGGAAACACAATCATGAGGCCGTAAGCGCCAGATACTGGAAAGGTTGTTTAAAGAGCAGGGGCCACAAGGCACCGGCTGAGGGGACATGTGAGTGACATCTCCCACATTCTACTGGCCAGGAAGTAAACCTATGGTATGAGTCCTACCATGCATGTGGCACCATGCCGAACCTTTATAATGTTTATTCCTGGGGCCATCCCGACAACCTGTGTGTGGGGAGGAGGGGAGGGGGAAGGGTGGGGGGGAGGGGAGGGGAAGGGTGGGGGGCCCTCCTGACAACCTGTGGGGGGAGGAAGGGGGGAGCAGTAATTATTGTCCTTATAGAAGGGGAAAAACAAACTGAAGTGTCCAAAAGGTGCCACAGCCAGGCCTGGAAAGCAGATGGTCCATTTTGTCCCACATGCTGTAAGCTGGCACACACAGAAATGTCAGAATGACCCCCCTGGGACTGGCTGGAACATTCTAGAACCACAGCCTCAGTCTCACTTGGCAGGATGGTGCATCTGGAGGCTGTATAACAGCCGGGGCTCCTGGGGAGATCCTGAAAAAGTCTGTCCAGGGGCCTTTTAGATCCCACAGTGGGAGAGTGGGTGTAAGAGACATCCAGCTATTAGCTTGCTGTTGGCTGTCCACATGCCACAGCCCCTCCACTGTCCCTGGTCAACTTCTGCCTCCAGGACACCCGCTCTGACACCAGCTGCCAGGCAGGAGACTCTCACCGTCTGGATTTGCAAGATGACCACCACTTGAGGGAAATTATAGTATTAGCTTTTCAAACTCTGGGAGGGCAGGGATTTGCTTGGGATCCAGGGGTGAGGCCTGGTAAGAAGCCGGCGGCAGAGGACCGGTCCTCAAAGGCCAGACGATTCTGCATGGCTCCCCACCCTCCAGGGTCAGGGGTCCACTCCCTGTCCCTTTAATTCTAGCTCGATTCTCCATCTCTGGCCTGCCACACATGCGCGCGCGCGCACACACACACGTTCCCTCGCACTCCATTTCCAACCACAGACTTCCCAGCACGTCCCTGTGCAGGCTCGGTGGAGAAATGTGTGAAGAAATCTGAGCGACATTTGTCCTCCTTCCACTTCTGCTTGTAACGACATCCGTCCCTTCCCCAGCCCACTCTCCCTGGGGTATCTTCGGTCTCCAAGTCTCTTCTTTAGGACGCCCCTCGCGCTTCCCATAAACCTCGGAGCGGGTTTTGGGGACTTGGCCGTGCCGCTGGGGGCGCGCTGCCCCGCTGCCCCGGGAGCTGAACCCCAGCCGCGGTGGTGGGGGGCGGCGAACGCCCGGGCCCGCGGTGCCGGCCGCCAGGGGCCGCGAGGGGGCGCCCGACACCACCTCTGCGGGGCCGAGGCGCCCCGCGGGCTGGAACCCCCGAGAATGTCCCGGGGGCAAGGAAAGGGAGGAGAGAGGCCGCAGGGCAGGCGGGTGGTGGAAACAGAAAAAGGGGGTTCGGAAGGGGCCCTGAAGAAGAGAGGAACGTGGAGACCGGGAGACAGCCAAAAAACTAGGAAACTTCGAGAGAGCACGAAGGAAGGAACTGCGGGGAGGGGGACAGGAGGGGAGCAGAAAGCGGGTGGCTGGGGCCGCCGCTCGCGGCCTTTCTACCCCCTCCCGCTCCCCCAGTTCTCTCAATGGGCGGGAAAGGGGGATCCGGGCCGGTGGGCCGTAGTGACGTCAGCCGCTGGTACCCGCCGCATTTTGGCCCCTGGCAACGTGGGACGCGGACGGCGGGGCAGCCCTCGGCGGCTGTGCGGGGCGACGCGTGCACCCATCCCGCACCCCGGGCGCGCTCCCGCAGCTCCGCGCGGCCCCGCACCCTGCAGCCCTGCACCCTCTTTGCGGCCCAGCCGCTCCCGCACCCCGGGCGCGCTCCCGCAGCCCTGCAGGCCTGGGCGTGCTCTCTCAGCCCGCACCCCTGCAGGCTCTGCTCCCCTGGGGCCACGTGCCCTGAACGTGACTCAGCGCTTTCGTGATGCTGGGTTTCAGAGGGCCCTCTGAGGGCGCGGGGCCGTGGGGAACCCAGGAGAGGAATGGGCCGCCACACATGCCCTCCTCTCTAGGCAGGGTGGGTCCTGCCGGGGTTGGGGGCAGGTATAATCACTTGTTCATTAACTCGAGGGCGCTGACGGAGAACCTGCTGTAGGCAGCAGGAAGAGGGCTGGAGGGGCCCACAGCCTGTGGGGTGCATCCACATCCCTCCTGCTGCCTGAGTTTGCAGATAAGAAGATAGACCTCTTGGAGACGTTTGGGAGTTTGGGGTGCACTGCAAGCCTGTGGGATGCAGGTTGCAAGAGAGACAAGGAGCCCCTAGCCTGGGCTGGGAGAAACGGGGTCCCAGACACCGGGACAAATTGGGGTGACCTTGGGAGGCTCAAGTGTGTGGACAAGATTTTAAAAGATGGGAAGAGGGACCCCCAGGAAGAGGGGCTGGTCTTATGGCAGCTGGGAAGTAGGTGTCCAGAGAAGAGAGAGTAGTGCTTGGGAGTGGAGGGGGGGGGTGGCCTCAAGGACCCCAAATTGGCCAAGGTGAGGCCGTATTTGGTGAAGAGCCTCAGCAGGGTGGCATGGAGCAGGGACACAGTGAGCAGGCCGCCGAGGTGGTCCAGGCAGTAACGAGAGTGGACGCGGGGCTCGGGGCTCGGGCAGTGAATGGCCTGGCTCGGGCAGTGGACGGCGACTGCGGGCCGAGTCTCTGATGTTGAGACTGGCGGGCGCTGCCTCTGAGGCGGGGAGCCAGCAGGCCTCCTCCTCGAGCTGGGAGCTGCCCCGGGCAGGGGGTGGAATGAGATGACCCTTCCCAGGGCCCCCGGGGGGGGGCGGGGTTCCCAGTGCACTCTTGGGACCCACTTAGTGTTGCTCTGTGCATTTGACCTTCTGTTGTGTGCGTGTCCTTCGCACCCATGGAAGAGTCCCCCCGTCTCTCTGAGATTTGTTGAGTGAATGAATGAATGAATGAATGAGCGAGTGAGCAGAGAGAGGCCAGTGATGGGCGTATGTGGTTATCGGTGAGCAGGACACCACGCACGATTACGTCTTCAGCACGGGCTGTGTAGTGAGGCTGAGGAGGTGGGCTGGGCTGGGAATTGAAGCCTGGGGTCCCCGAGGGCAAGGAGGACAGGCCCCAGCTGCTCTCTTCCTGCATCCCCACTGTCTGCCTAGCTCAGAGCTCTGGCTTCTGGATCCAGTTCTGCTGATAAGTTGCTGTGAGAACTGGGGTGTGCCCTACACCCCCTCCATTCATTCTGCCATGCTTCATTGAACTCACACCAGGTGCCATGGAGAACTAGGCAGTATCTCTGCCCTCCTGGAGCTCCCCATTCCTGGGGGGGGGCACACACGCTGCCACCGTCGTGAGATATGGAGTGCTCAAGGACTATAGAGTGGAGAGGTGACAAATGTCCAGTTGGGTCCCCAGCTAACAGCTCAGAAGACAACCTCATTTGTGCTGACAGCCTTAGAGCTGTGTCCTCTGTGCCTCAGTTTCCTCATCCATAGGTGACACTGAAAGCCCCTGAGGTCTCCTGCAGGCTGGAGGTCCATGCCTCTGTGACAGGCCCTTTCCAGCTGCCTCCTACCCCCCACAGAAATGGCAGAGAGACCAGGTCTGCCAGAGGCCCAGCCCACTGCCGTGGTGGCCTCCGGGAGCTCAGGGCCCAGTCCAAGACCTTCCCCGACACACCCGAACTCCAGATAGCAGCAGAGAGCCCCCAGGGGACACTTTGTGCTGGCAGCAGGGGAAGGGCATGACGGCCGGGCAAGAAGAGGACAGAATCCCCAATACTTGTCCTCTGACCTCGAGTCACGCAGCAGACCCGCTGGGGTGAAGCCAGGAAAGGGGTCGTGATGGCGGTCATCCCACAAATTGAGTTCTAGATCCAGCAGATAAAAGGGCTTAAGGTTGAGAGTGGACCGTGGGAGGTCGGCTTTCCAGAAGTCTGGCCAGCTGGAGGCAGAGCACGTGTCCAGGGACACTGCTCCAGCCTGACCCACCCGTCCTTGAGGAGGTGGCACTGCTGGTGCTGTCGCTGATTCGGGTGCCAGCCTGGGGGGCCCAGCATCTGTAGCCAACTGTCTTCTCAAGTGGAGGGCAGGAAGGGTTGGCATGAGTCGAGGACAGTGGAGTTCCACTAGCGGGGGCCAGAGTCGGAGACGCAGACCACAGGACCCTGAAACTAAGTCCTGGAGGAGGTTACCCAGGTGAAGGGGGAGAGTGGGAGGGTGTTCATCCAAAGTAGGGCGCTGGGGTAGGGGATGGAGGGTGGGGATCATGGCTCTGTGTGTCTGGTCACAGAGGGAAGGGTCGGTGGGGAGGTGAGTGTGAGCTGGGCTAGGACTCGATGGTGCTCACAGGGCCTGCGGATTCTTCTGTAGTGAGGGAAGGCATCGCAGCGTTCTCAGCAGATGAGTGGCAAGTGCCCTTGAGAGGGGTCACAGTAGCCCCCAAACCTCCCCAGTACTGAGCAAGCCAGGTGGGTCCCCACCTCCATGCCTCGCCCACTCTTCTCTGCCTGCAAATGCTTTTCCTCTCTGCGTCCTGCCGAATGCCCACACCTGCTAGTTTAGAAACACTCTCCTTCAAATACACTCAGGTCTCGCCAGCTTAGAAAAGCTCCCCTTGGCCTGTCTTCGCCACTGCCCACACGCCCCTTCTTTTCTCCTGATTCTGAGCTCTGAATTGGCTGCATGCTCTCAATCTATGGGTTCTACCCCCACCATGCTACAGAAATGCCATGGGAGGCCCAGAGCCCTCCTGAGCAAAAGCTAGTAGCTTCCTTCCTGTGCCCACTCCTGCCTGGTGGCCCTCCGGGCAGGCTCCTTGGGGCAGGGCCTGCCAGGAACAGGTGTGTGTGGAGGGGGCAGAGGCCCTAACAATGGCACTTCTCTAAAGCTTGATCCTTGCTCTGTCCTCTCCTCTCTTGCCTCACTTCTGGAAGAATCCGTGCATCTCTGGGCTTTAACTTTTACCTTCATCCTGGTGGCCCTGGGACTGTATCTTAGCCCAGCTCTTCCGGTTTGTGGTATCTACTTGCCAACGGACTCCACGGTCTCCACTGTGTAACTTGGGGTGACCTCTACAGGACACAGCTAACGCTGCATCTTCTCCTCCGCTCCCCACCCCAAACTGGCCCCACTTCATTTACTAATTCACATGCTCATTCATTCGTCTGTGAATTCTACAAGCATCTGTTCCCGGCTCTGCTCCTTCACACTGCCCTCCGTTTCCCAGGCTGGATGCGTTAGTTATCAGTTTGTGGTCGCGTCTTTGCTTGTCACTCATGCCTGTTTCTTCTCCTAGGCTGAAATTCCTCTTCCCAAGTCCCAGTGAAGGTCACCACGGGCCATCTATGTGGCACGGTCTGGGAACTGGACTGGGAGCCTGGTGGAGGTCAAGTTCAAGCCTAGGGCAGAGATTGCTCTCTCTCTCTCAGCATCGGCTGGGCTCTGACACCCTCAGGCCGTGAAGACATGCGACTCCAGAGTTAGGATGAGACCACAGAGGTCAGTTTCATCCTCTGTAAAATGAAGGTATCGGGCCTGCTCGCTGGCCCATGCCACTTGGAACCAGATGTCACAGTGACCCTCCTGCCCCCTCCCTCACTCTCTCCTCACCTTCTTCTTCTCCCTGACTTGATTTTTCTCCCAAACCCTGCCTTCAGACAAGAGCTCCCTGGACCAGAGGGTGGCAGAGTCTTTGAGCTGAGTCTTTGGGTCGGGGGCCGGGGTAGGGATTGCCGGCTCTTTATGACCCGCCTCTTACGTGGGGGCAGGAGGTAGTTGGGACTCGCAGGTGATTCTCCTCCCCGGCTGGGATTCCTTCCAGAGCTGGGAGACCCTCAATGTCCCATTTCCCTCAAAAAAACCTGCACGTGGAATAGGGAGACTAGAGAGACCCAGGGACCGTGGATGGGGGTGGGAGTCCTGGCTCACACACCCCCCCGCACCCCACGCCTTCCCTCCTGAACTTGCACTGGTGGTCCCAACCCCGCCTGGCCTGGTGGGACAGTCCCAGCTCCTGGCCCAGCCTCCCAGGCAGTCCCCACCAGGCCATAGTTAATCGTTAGTCAAATACCAGGCACTGGGGTGCCAGGCTCCTCACAGGTCTCCTAGCCGAAGCCAGGGGGACAGGGCCAGTGCCTCAGGCCTGTCCTGGTGCACAGTGGTTTGGGGCCGGGAAGGGACAGCTGAGCTGGGCACAGCTCTGTCCTGGTGACCTCGCAGCTGGGGTGCAAACAGGTAAAAGGCCTGTTTGCTGACCCTGTGGGTTTCTCGGGGGCGGGGGGTAATAACAGATGTGGGGGGGACCTTGCATGCCGGTTTCTCCTCACCCGCCCTGCCTCTTGGCTCTCTGTGATCTCACTTCAGGACCTAGGCCCCAGGGGAGTTAGGGGCCAGGAGGAGCAGATGAGAATGAGGAAGGCCAGATCTCTTCCGCCTTCCTACATCCCTTCCTCCTTGTCCGTGTCCTCTCTCCCTCCCTCCTCACCTGCCACGCCTCCCGCTCAGCTTCAGTGGCACCCAAGCCCCCTCGCCGCCCAAACCCACAGGTCGGCGAGGGACCGCTTACTTGTTTCCAGCGCAGGGCAGCATGGGGCTTTCCTCACAGGCCACACTGACCGGGACGTTCTCTCCCCGCCCTCTGTCCCCCGGGGCTTTGGGGACCTCCCCAGCCCCAGCTACGGAGAACTCCTTGGAGTTTACTGCCCGTAGTTGCATTTGGCCAAGGCTTCTTAGCTGTTTCCCTACCTTTTATCTATCTGCTCGGCCAGCGCATTCATTCATTCATTCATTCATTCATTTTCATTCATTCAATACTTAAGATGCTGGGCCAGGGGCTTTATGCTGGGAATGCAGGAATGAGTAGGACAGGCAGGTTCTCTGCCCTCGGGGGTCTGCAGACTTTGGGAGCGTCTGAGGTGGTCTGAGGCTGAACACGCTCAGGCGGGGTCCATCTGTCACTCTTCCCCACCACTTACTTTCCCGCTCACCTACCCGGCCGGACACAGGGCCACGGTTCACTTTAAGCAGATTGGAAAGAACTGGAAGGCCTGGTGGGCTTGGGGACAGGGTCTGGTGCCCAGAGTGAGGCAGGGACAGTGGTGGGGGCAGAGTGGCCTGGGGCAAGGGCAGGGCCACTGAAGACAGAGCCCGTGGGTGGCTGGGTGAGGGGCGGAGAGCACCTGGCAGCCAGCCTCTCTGCCTCAGCTTAATTCCCTGGGCAAACAGCCTTTCCGGGAGGGCTGTGGGCAATGCTGTGGCTTCAAAGGGCCCTGGGGGCCCTGGGCGGGATGGGCTGTATGGGGGAAGCCTGCCTCCCCAGTTCCTGGAATTCTTGCTTTCCTGGGAGCTCGGCCCCCTGCTTTGTTCAAGGGGAACAGCATTTGGGGCTCGGACCCTGGCCGTCCTCCTGCCCTCAGGACAGTCAGCCAGGGCGAGAGACTGTGCTGGAGTGCGGGGTGGGACAGCGAGACCTTCAGCCCTGTCGCCAGCCCCCTTGGTTAACATGCACCCTGCTTTTCCCTGTCCCCCCTGGGCTGCTTGACAGTGACCTCCAGCTGGTCCCTGCCCGATCGATATGCTGACGCACACAGGAAAACTCAGGTCCCAGCACGCCCGTCGAGGTGGCTCTGACCCGACCCACCTGGGAGCCACAGAGTGGGACAGACCCACGCGCCCTGGAAGACTAGCGCCCCCCGGGGCTTCCGTGTGCCTCCTCGACTCCCCCTGGTCAGCACAGCCCCGGCATGGGTGGCCTCACCGAAAGCCCACCCCTACCCCAGGGTGCCTCCCTCCCTGTCACCTGTGTTTTCCCCTTCATCACACAAGAATGTGTCCGCAGGACCTGGGGCCTCTCTCCCACCCCATTGTTAATGCAGGCCCCTCCCCACACTCCCACCCTGACAGGCCCAGGCCTGCCCCATGGGCCCGGCCCACTTTCCCCTGCCGAGCATCCAAATACACCTGTTTACCTTCAGGCCTCAGCCCAGGATGGAAATACACCTGACTCCTGGCCACCTCTCCTCACACCTGCCCTCACACCCCTTCTTTCCTGCCCTCCAGCTCACCCTCTTCCTTCTGAAATTCAATGTCCCCAGTGTGCCTGGCAGGGGGGTGGGGAGCAATTCCCGCCCCCCACCTCAGCTCTGCAGGTGCCTGGCCTTTTGCTCCGGGACAGCATGGAGTGTGAGACGACAGGAAGCCCCCCCCCAAGTCACTGGAGCCAGGAGCTGGGGATGACCTGTCCCGTGGGACAGGATGTGTTCTGGGCCGGAGGCGGAGGAGGGCCCCCAAGGTTCAAGCTCCTGCCCTCTCCCCCCATCCATTCCTGGCTGGGTGATCCATGGGGGAGGCAGGATGGGACAAAGGTGGCAAGTCAGGGGGTAGATGAGTAGCTCCTTACTTTGGGAAGGGCTGTCCCCAACACCCAAGAATGATGTAGTTCAGGGGTTTCTTGCCTTAGAGGTGGGGACCAAAGGAGATAAGGAACCTGCTCAGAGAGCTTGAGTCATGGGCTCCAAGCCACACAGCTCAAGAGACAGGGCTGCTCGATGCAACATACGACCCTGGAATGGGACATTGGCCTGGAGAGGTGCATTGGTGAGGCAATGGGTGGAACCCAGAGGCAGTCGGCAGTGGGGGGCGGGGGGGGGGCTTGCCAGGTTCATGCTGGTTCCCCGATTGTGACGGTGGCACTTGGGCTATGTAGCAGTGTCCTTGCTCTAAGGAAATACACACTAAAGTAGTTCTCACTAATGGGGCGACTTACTGTTAGATGCTGCAACTTACTGTTACTTACTGTTAGATGCTGCAAAATATATATATCTTGATTGGATTACTTTGAATCCACAAATGAATAGGAGGTAAATGAACGTCTTTTTAATAAAGCAGCCTAGCCAAGGGCCAGGGCAGGGATGGGTAGGAGGGACTTCGCTTCCCATCTCCCGGAGGCTGCCTGCTTAAAGGGTGTGCTCAGCTCTGTGCTCCAGCGCCCTTCCGCGCCCTCTCGCCTTTGGTAGCCTCTGGGAACTCTTAAACGTGCTGATGCCAGGGCCCCTGCCCCAAGAGTGAACTGGAACCTCTGCTTGGCTTCTTCAGCCTTTCCTTATGTTGTTGGGGGGTTCTGCCTGCCCCTGACCTTGCCCCTCCTTCCCCAGCATGGCCTAAGCAGAGGGTGTGGATCTGGGGACACCCACATGCTCCACCTGTCAATTCAGCCCCTTTGGCCAGAGCTGGAGGTTGATCCTGGGGGCCAGTGGAGAAAGCCAGAGCCCCCCTTATTTCCCCAACCCTGGGGGCCGTGGAGATGAAGGCTGCTGGGTGGTGGGGGAGCGAGGGAAGATTTGCTTGGGGGGCAAAGGAAGTCTCAGAGCTGAGGCCGCCTTCTCAGCCGCTGTGGGAAGGGGGTGGGTTGGCTTCTGGGCTCTGTCAGGCCCCCAACCCCGTTGGCCCTGCGCTGTGTGCAGCCCTTCTGAAATATTTGGAATAATTAGCAAGTGAAAGCAGCAAGTTAGCAAGGGAATGCCAGGCTGGCCTCGAGCCAAGCTCGAGTGAAGGAGAAGAAAAGGGCTTGGGGGAGAAAGGCATCCGTGGAGGCTGGGCAGGATTGTGTAGGAACAGTGCCCGTTTGTGCCAGTGTGTGTGAGTGTGTGTGTGTGTGTGTGTGTGTGTGTGCGTGCTGGGGGAGGGGCTGAGAACCACGAGGCTGTGTTTGCGGGGCTGGGAGGGGAGGTGGTTTCCAGGCAAAGGTGGGGTGAGGGGATTGAGAGGTGCCACTGTCACCCATTTCCCTTGTCTCTGTCTCCTCATCAGAACCCTGCGGGCTGGTTCCTCGCAGAGCGGACGTGCCAGTGGGAGTGAGTGGGGAAGCAGAGTCTGGGCACTTGGGCTGCCCGGCCACCTGCCTCCTCCAGCCTCGAATTGGGCCCTGGGGCCGGGGCCCTCTGACCTCACACCTTGTCCCTCCAGGAGAGGACCCAGGGAGGGAGGTGCTGGAGACAGGCCCAGGCCGGGGACCACAGACGCCAGGAGACAAGCCCAGGCAGGCCCTCACAGCGGGGGACTCAGGAGCAGATCCCTGGGCGAGCTCAGCCCGTGTGATTCCCCAGGGCCGGGGAGGGGGCCCTGCCTCCTTTGTCGCATACTCCTGGGGGGCTGTGGGTGCAGTTCTCCCCATTATGCAGATGGAGGTACTGAGGCCCAGCCTGCAGGGGACCTCTTGAGAGCTGCCCCTTCACTCCTTTTTTCTCTGGGGACACAGAGGTTGTGGGGAATTCATGGGGGAGGGGGGCAGGCACTTCTTCAGGCCTTCTGTGACCCCCCCACCTTCCTCCGCGCTGTCCTCTTTGTCACTGAAGTCCCCTCTCCTAAACTGTCCCTCATCTTTTCCTGAAGAAAGTCGCAAGCAGGTCCATTTTCAGATTTAAAAAATTTTTATTTTCAAAAAATTTATTGTAAATAACGTTCCATGAAAAAGGTTAAATTGCCCCATGGGGCAGGAGAGTGGATGTGGGATGCAGCCCCAGGGGGCTCAGGGTGGAGCAAGACACTCCCTCCCACAAGTGCGGGCAGGGGCATGGGCGACACCCCCTTCCTGGTCCCAGTGGCTCGAGCCATCTCAGCATCCCCGTTAAGCCTTAGCTATAGCTATACTCACTACGTTAGTCTGTCCGTCCCCTCCCCTCTGCAGCTTGGCTGCCCCTGCTCCCCCCACCCCCGCCCCCAGAACCCCAACTCCCTGCTGCTCTCAGCCTCCAGTTGGGCTCAAAAATTTCCACCCTCTGTCCCACCTCTGGAGATGGGGCCAGGAGAAGACCCCAGAGGCCTTAGAAAATTTCTTTGCCCTACCTGGCACCCTGACCTGATCTCTGTCTCCTCTCTCCGCCCCCTCCCCCAGCTCTGCACCCCATCTACTGCCCGCCCCGGCCCCAGCCCCAGGGAGGCTTTGCCTGGAGAGGCCTCTAGGGGGTTAATTTGCTGTCACCTAATTAGCATTTGTTGTACCTGGGAAGTTTCTCTGGATAGAGACCTGGGGAGGAAGGCGGGAGAGGGAGCCCACGGGGGCTGGGGGCTGGGGCGGGCCCTGTCCTGCGGCTCCCCGGCCTGGGCAGCGCCCCTCCAGGCCGCTGCTCTCACAGTGGGGGGCCCTTTAGCCGGTCCCTGGCGCAGGGAAGATGAGGGTCAATGAAACACTGTGTGTGGGGGGGCTGGGGAGGGGAGGCAGCAGTTCTTGTCCTGAGCCCCAGTTCTCAGCCTCCTGGGCTGTCATCTGAGGGCAGCCCAGGCTAGGGGCCGTGTGGCCTCGTGGGGCCAGCCTCGGGGGTCTTGGCCCAGCCCCTGCCTGGGCGGTAGGGTTCTATCGGCCTGTGTTGGGGGGCAGTCTGAGCCCTGACTTGGGTGCTGTCCGGAGGTGGGGCGGGGCCTGGCCTCTTACAAGAAGGCGCCCACACTGGCCCAGTCCTGCAGGTCGGCGGCCAGGGCAGCATCCCCAGCCTCGAAGAGGGGCTCCGGAGGCAGGCAGCCACTGCCGCTCTCGTCCCAGGGGTGCTGCAGGAAGGACGTGGCCAGGAAGGTCTCGTCGAAGTCCAGGCTGTCGGCAGCCTGCTCCACTGAGGGCCCCCAGGTGGCGGGGCAGTCGATGTGGCGGCCGTGGACGGTGAGGTCCACGTCCCCGTGCGAGGCGGGGCTCAGCGGCGGGCTCAGCTCCAGGGCCTCCAGCGTGCCCAGCTCCTCGCCCAGAGTGCTGGTGTCGAAGACGGCCTCCCAGTCAAAGTTGCCTTTGAGGGGCTCCAGCTCACCCTGCTCCTCCTGGGTCAGCAGCAGGGTGCTGGGGGGCCGCGGGACCTTGGCCACCCGCTTGGGCAGCGGCTGTTTGCGCTTATGGCCAAGCCTGCCCTCGCCCACACCCCAGCCCGCCTCCCCGGTGGCCTCCTCGAACTCCCGGAGCAGCTGCTGGGCCTCGGTGTTCACGGTCAGCGGCCCGGCCCACGGCGCAGCGCTGGGCTCCTGAGCGGCCTGGCGGGCGAAGGCCGGGTGGATGTGGACCTGGGGCAGCCGCCGCTTCTTAAAGGCCCCGCTAAGCAGGCGCTCGGCGTACTGAGGGTCGATGCGCCAGAAGCCCCCCTTGCCTGGCTCGTCCTTCTCCCGAGGCACTTTGATGAAGCACTTGTTCAGGGACAGGTTGTGGCGGATGGAATTCTGGGCACGGGGAGAGAGGAGAGACAGAGGACGGCGGGGTGAGTGGGAAGGAAGGGCTGGTGACGCGTGGCTGCTAATGCTCCTACGTGTCCTCCTACCATCTTCCCTCTGAGGGGGGAGGAGGGACGGAGGCACTGCTCTAGCAGGGAGGCTCTGGGACGCCAGCCACAGGGCACCCGGAGCCAGGAGTGCTGTCGGGGGCTTTTGTTCCCTGTTGCCAGGATATCTGCCTGCTCAGTCATCCGAGCCCTGAGCCGCGGGCCGGCTCTCAGTGCCACCTCGTCCTGCCCTCCCTCCCTTACCCCACTGCTTGTGGCCTCTGGCCAAAGGCCTCAGCTCCCCCAGGGCCTGGACAGCCATCTCCCTCCGCCTGGTCCTGGCTGGCCCTCTCCAGTGAGTGAAGTACGTGGTGGTTCGGGGTGAAGGAGGGCGTGTGTGTGTATGTGTGTGGTGAGTGCGCTCACGCGCGGGTGAGCGCGAGTGTGTGTAGGGATGAAGTGTGGCGGGATCTCATGACTTTCCTTGTTTGTTGAGCCAGCTGCTGGCCTGGGCCCTAACTGCCCGTGGCCCCCTCCTCCCACCCCAAGCTGTGAGGCCCCAGTTGATCATTACCCAGCGAAGGGCAGAGTGCTCATTCCCGGGGCCCATTTTCCGAAGCTCAGGCTTGGAAGGCTTGGGGTCGGGTGGGGGGTCTCTGCTTTCTCAGCGAGGCTACAGACGGCACTGCCCCAGAGTCAGGCCCAAGCAAGTGTGGAACAGTTTGGGACTGTAATCCTGCCACCTGCTGCCTACGGATGCCCCAGGGAAGAATCTGAGCATCCTCAGAGCCGCTGTCCCCAACTTGCCCCCGATCATGATGGTTGAAGATGCTCGGGGCAGGGCAATGTCTGCCCCATCTCAAATCACCGTCTAGCCTAGCTCATTCCTAGGTACATAGTCTTATCCCAACGTGGGCAGCAGGGCAGATGGGTGCCCCATGACGAGGCTGGGATGTTTACACGGTGGCCTGGCCCCTTGGCTGCTCTGTGCCAGGTTCCGGAGACTTGGAACATGAAGCCAGTGCTGGAGGCAGAGCCCCAGTGGAAAGCACCTGGCTCAGGTAATTGTTCCCCTAGGGAGGTTGCCTGAGAGGAGGGGGAGGAGTGGAGGCAGGAAACTGGGGAGGGGTTTGGGTGCGGGGTTGGGACAGCAGCTTTAGGAAGGCCCCACAACCCCTCCACTGGGACACAGCTGGCCTTCACACCCCACAGCACTCCCCTCCCCCCCAGCCAAGTGCGTGTAGGCAAGATGAAGAGCTTGGCAGGGGGGCCAGGCTCCAGCTTCTACTTCTGAGTCAGGTCCTGACAAACTGTCCTTGGGCAAGGCAGTGTCTAGGAATTCTAGAACTTGGGACAAAAATGTGTTCCTCAGTCCGCCCCGCCCCCCAAGGGGATTGTGTCTGGCCCTGGTCTTTGGGCGGGGCCTCCTGGATGAGTGACAAGTGCTTGCCCCTTGAACCTCGGCTTTCATACCTCTAAACCCCTTGAACATCTGCCCTCCTTCCTCTCAGAAGCCAAAAGAGGGGCAGTTTCAAGCCCTGGGCTCCCCGGAGGTCCTTCCTCCATGGCCTTTCTCCCTTGGGGCCCTGGCTGCACTGCCCCTACTTGGGCTGCGGACCTGGGACCTGAGCCCTGTACACTGCTCAGGAGTGGAGAGGGCGGAAGGGAGTGGGGAGGGAGCGGCCGCAACCGGCGCCTCCCCTACCTGCCAGGTGGGATCTGCATGGCGGAAGTAGCAGAAGTTGTCCGTGATCCATTTGTAGATGGCGGACAGGGTGATCTTGGTGGCCTTGCTAGCCTGCATGGCCATGCAGATGAGCGTAGCGTAGGAATAGGGTGGCTTCACGTGCGGATTGGTGGCATAGTCCACGTCGTCGGGGGGCGGGGCCTGCAGACCCGGGGGCGAGCTCCGCGACGTGCACGACGACGTGGGCTTGCCTGGAGTGTGCGGCTGCCCCAGGCAGGCGGGATCGGCCGCCAGGGGGGACCCTGGTGCGGCCGAGCCTGGCACCTGGTGGTAGCCGTGGGGGTCGGTGCCCCCCGGGGGCAAGGCGGGAGCCTTGGCGTTGAGAATGGAGAATTCCTGCAGCCACTGCAGGCTGGTCAGGCTGTCATCCAGGGCGTCGGGCTCCTCCAAGCCGCCCTCGGGCCGGGCCTCCTCTGCTCCCGAGAGGCGTAGCCAGCTCTCCGCCATGTCTGCGGGGACTCTCGGAGGGGGTGGTCAACATCCACGGGCTGAGCCGAGGGTGGCCCGCCACGCTCTCCGGCCCGCTGACTCCCGCGGCTCCAGTTACACAGCCTCCCCGACGCGCGCTTCCATCCCGCAACCCGGGGGTCGCCTCCTCCGAATACGAATGTGGGGCCTGCGGGGACACAGTGGGAGCTGAACACTCCTCCCTCGCGCCCGAGGCGAGGTGCGTGCGAGGGGGGAGGCGCCTCTAAAATCGTCCTGGCAGCTGGGAGGATCTCGTAGTGCCGAGGTCTGGGAAACAGAAGCGGTGCCCTGGGGTCAGACCCCAGAGGGCCCGCCTCCCTCTTCTTTTCCTCTTCGAAGCTGGAGATATTTTATTAGCCAAATGAGGGACGAGGCATCCGAGGCCATCCCCTTCTCCCCAAGAGCGGGAAATCAGACACCCACATCCTGCGACACAGGGAAACGGGGGCGACAGAGCCCGGGAGGGCAGTACGACGGGGCGGGAGACGGGGGCGGTCGTCTGGTCTTTGAAAAGGGATATTAGGATAGAAGATCTCGGGGAAGGAAGGGAGCAGGACAAAGTTACGGGAGGCGAGAAGCGAGTTGACCCCAAACTCCTCAGATGTCAGTCCTCGGGCCCACCGCTACCGTCGAGGACGGATCGGGGAGCGGGATGGTACCGACGCCTCTCCCTTTCCGCGGCCCGCGGCCCTGCCGGTCCCTTACCTGGCTCAGAGCGCAGCCCAGGCCAAAGGAAGGTTCTGGAAGAAGTTCCTCCCAGCCCTGCCGCTCTCTGCCCCCAGCTCGAGGGCCCCGCCAGCGCCCCTCGTCGCCCCCCCGCCCGACGGCGCCTCTCTGAGCACCCGCGGCCCCGGGACCGGCATTAAGTAGCCGCTCGAAAGGCTTCTCCTGCTGCCATGGCGACGCTCCGCCCCCATAAACAGCTTTCGCTGCTGCTATTGGCCAGCACGTCTCCATGGATACCGCGGGCTCTTTCCACTCTCTCCGGCGGTAACTCTCTTGGAACTCCCTCCTTCTGCCGTCCTCTCCCGCGCCACCCAACCCCCTACCCGCCGCCGCGGCCGGGCTCCGCGCATTCCCGCCCCGAGGCCGCGCGCGGGGCTCAGGGGCGAGCCGAGGCCGGGGCACTCGGGCCAGCCGTTCGCCCCGGGCACCGTACTCTCGCCCCGCCCCCTACCTGCCCCTGCTGCTCCCCGGCGTCGTCGGCTCCGGGGACACAGCCCGGGGCGCGGGGGCCAAGGCCGGGAGCGGGCTCAGACTCGGGAACCGTGTGCCGGGGGTTTCATGTCCTCTCCTCTGGGCTGCGAGTGGCACCTCCTCACGTTTCTGCTGCCTGTCCCTGTCTCCCGACCCAGAGTGTCTGCTCCGGTGCCCGCGGGCAGGTCCGACTCTCCGATGCCACCTGTCGCTCTGGTCCGCGGAACTGGCCGCACCGTAACGATCTCAGACACACCAAGGCGGGTAGGGTAATCCAGTTTCCGGGTAAGCGTCTTCCTCCCCACCCCTGACATTCCAGAGGCTTCTGAGGAAGAGCTCTCCCCGGTCTCCAGAGAGCTGAGGAAGCAGAGCCCATGACTGAAACTCAGAAAAGCCATGGACTTGCCCAATTCTCCTAGCGGGGCCATTTGCCCGATTAATTCCACCAACCTTTAAGTGAGGGACCAAGGGTCGCTGGGACTGTGGTCCCTCCCCTCCCTTCCCCCGGCCTCCCTCCTGTCACCAGCTTTTCTGCTCTTCAATTATTGAGGAGCTGCAGTGTTGGACGTTCTCGGGTTTAAGGTTGAGGGTGGGGGTGCCTCGTTTAGGCCTCTCTCTTCCCAGGAGCAGGAGGGCTGCCCCCCACTCGCCACCTGTGCCCAAGGGATGGCACATTGACTTCCACCTAGGCCATGTCCCTCCCTACCCCTTGCCCTCTCCCACTCCCCCACTCCCAGATCGTCTTGAGTAAAAGTAGTAATGCGTGCTGGAGAAAGTCTGAGAAACTTTCACAAACAGGCCAACCGCGCAGCTAACAGCTCCCCTTCCCTGGTAAACAGTTTTATTCATTTTTAAGAATCATGCAGCAATCCATAAATATTGCATCCTTGATGTCCCCACTGTCGTGTGCCCATGAGTGTAACTCCGCGGAGTGAGAGGGGTACACAGATGGCACAACGGTACACACACACACTTGCACACGCCAGGTGTGCAGATCCTAACGCAAAGTGAGCAACAAGCGTGCCAACATCAGGGGAACAGGATACTAACTCTCCCCAGGTGAGAAGGCGTAAAGTGTGGGCCTGTGCCCAGGAGATGTCCCAGCGTGGGCATGAACTCCCGTAGGATGGAACTGGGTGGGGGAAGGGGAAAAGGCTCTGTGAGGAGGCCAGGATCGCCACACTGCCCAAAGCCATACGAGAGCTCGGACCTCAGTGTGGCAGCAAGGAGTCTCAGGCCTCCAGTCTGTGCCCTCGTGTGAGAAGCCAGGCCCTGCCCCATTCCCTCTGGGTCAACTGCTTATAACACGACCGTCTCCAGATGATGGACGGGGCAGTAGGGCTGGCTGCTGCCCTGTTCCCTGATCCAGCTGACTGAGGACCAGCCCCTTTGGATGGGCTATTTCTGCTTCCAAAGATCTAAATGAGAGCAAGGGGGTGTGGGGAGAAGACAGGAAGTGTCTGAGAAACAAGGAGAGAAGGGCCATTCTAATGCCGATGTGTCTTGGTTATGGAACCAAGGCCTAGAAGAATCTTTCTGAGCCTCTCTGCCTGGGAGAGGACACAGACCCTCCAGAAGGGATGAAGATAATGGCTTCCCCTTAGGGTTCCTGGCCACTGTGGCTACTGTTTACCTGCCTCTCCTTCATCTCAGGTAACACCACACTGTGAATACTACCTGCTGGGAGAGGAGGTGGGTCCATGTGCCACCACCCTAGGCTAAGGGAGGTGCCCATTCCCTGGTGTTTCTGGGGCTTGAACTTCAAGGACATCAGGAAGTGGAGTTATTGCTCAGATCTTACATATGGAAGGGGCTGGGAGAATGTCGGGAGAAAGGAAGGACACGGAATGGGGCCTGAACCAGCAGTTTTGCAGGATTTCAGAGAGGGTGGATGTGGGAACTCATGACAGAAGTTTAGATTCCAGCTTGGTTCACGTCACGTCTGTCTGAACAGCCGCCGCCACCTTGCACAACAGGGCAGGACGTGAGCCCCAGCCGCTAGGCAGTATGAGGGTCCTGGCGGTGCGCAGAGGCCACAAAGAATGTGCAAAGGACCCCCTGGGCACTGGGCTGTCTTCGAGGCCTTGGAAGTGGCCCTGAGAAGCTCTGCTAGGGTGACGATTCTGAATACTAAGGCCATCAGGATGGGCCTAGCCCGAGGCTTCACTACAGCTCAGCCTCACAAACGGTTGTATCCAACTTTGCTGCCCAATCCTGTGCTCCACTAAGCCACCGCCTTTTCCAAAAGCTAGTAGACAAAGCATCTGTGCGAGAGCTGTGTGGAATCCGTCCATCACACCAGTGCGGAGAGGGGACTACGCCGCGGCTTACAGTCCAGACTTGTTTTAGCCTTTTGTTTCTATGCTCTACTCTGGGCTGGGATGGGGCGGGGTGGGGCACACGATTTGAACATGTCTAAATCTCCAATGAGCCTATGGAAGGCAACACCTCCCCTTCCCCTATCAGGCTCAGGAGGACTGGGAGGCAGGGGAGGAAAACATGGGGTGGGGAGGCTCCCGGAGGTGAAGGTCCTGGCCCCAGGCGTCAGGCTCCCAGTCCCCTACTGGCCCCAGCTCAGGACGCCTCATCACTCCCTTTGGGGCTCCTGGGCACCAAACTGGTCCATCCTTCTCTCAGACTATTTCTTCAACTATTAACAAAGAGGAGTGGAAACGGGGACAATAGGGATAAGAATACCGCCTGTCAGGGCCTTAGTGATGAAACATGATAATATATGACAGCTCCTGACACAGTGCCTGGCACAGAGGTGGTCGAAAAATGTGTTTTTTGAAATATCACCTTAGGATGGGCGTCCCAGGCCTTCACGAATGCACCTGATCCTAAGAAACCGTCCTCAGGGTTTCATTTAATGGGGGAGTCTCAGAGTCAAGGCCTCCTTCTTAAGCAGACAGACACACGAGGCACAGGAGACTAGCTCAGCCACGAGAAGCAAGAACTGTTTGTTCAACCAGCCTTTCGGTTGCCACCATGTCCCTTGTCCTTGGGAAAGGCACGCCTCTAGCTTTGTGAGGGAGCCTGTACTTATGGCGCAATGTGGCTTTCCTTTCTCACCGGAGTCGCCCCCAACCTCACCCCGAATTGGAGGTTTCAAACTGGTTACAGTGTCCCAGAAACCAGAAAATGCTAGGTGGGTGTCTGTGATGAAGCTGCTAAGACTCCGGGTCTTCTTGGTCTAACCCCTAAGCAGAGAAAAGATGCACCATCAGTCTGCAGACCTTGGCTCCACCTGAAGATCAAGATGTGGTGGGAACATTCCAGAGAGTCTCTGCAAAGGGTCTCGTGAGCCGCAGTTCATGGAGTGGCTTTAGCCCGTGAGGAGAAAGGAGACTTCTGGTCCCTTCGGAGAGGGAAGACATCGTGGTTATGGAAGGAGATGAGGCTGGGAGAAGGAGCAGGCTGACCTCAAAGTCTGGCTTTCGCACGGGTATAAAAGTCTCCCTGTGTCTTGCTGAGCACGTCCGGGGGGCCAGCGGTCCCACGAGGTCAGGGTGGGACAGGAGAGCAGCCCTGGTATGGGGCCGAGGCCCTCAGACGGCCAAAGGACCCCACACACAGGGCCTGTGCTCTGTGTCCTCTAGGCTGCTGGATGACAAGCGCCGGCGCTGTGCGTTCCGACGGCTGACAATGTTGTCGTCAGCCTGCCAGGTGCCTGCAGGACAGAAAGGAAGGTTACGGGGGCCGGACCTTCAGCCAGATCCAGATGACGTCTCCAGCAGGGCAGCCCCAGAGCTCGGCACGGAAGCTGGCAGGACGCGTGCTACTTGAAACTCCTGTGCATGTGCAGGCCACATTGCGTGGGAGAAGTGGGTGCCGCCAGGTGCAGGGGACCGCTCCTGCCCCGCTGGGCTAGGCAGTCACGGCACTGTGGCCCACCGACAGAGGGTCACGCAGGATGTTCCTTGTTTTGTGAACTTGCCCTAGGATCCACTTTTGTATTTTGTTAGGAATTGGCCCGTGTGTCATGGTGGACACAGAAAAAAGGCACTGGCTCCAGCTGAGGCCTCCTCGGGGCGGAGCGGGAAGACTGTGTTCCTCTGGGCCCCGTGTTAGTGTTTGCTGTGGGAGCCGGGGTGGGGCAGGGAGCCACTGGCTGCCCAGCAGGGTGCCAGGGATAGAATGGCATTGGGGGGGACAGCGTGATGGCTCCAGCACCACCCCCTCCGCATCCGCTGCTCTACATCTCTGAGGTTTGCTATCAGCTGGTGCCGTCTACCCCAGGAGACACTGGCCTGAGAGGCTGGGGGGTGCCACAGGTATCGCTCACAGAACTCCTCATACCCCCCGCCCCCCAAAAGCTGCCCACACTCTTGCACGTGGGGCACCAGCTGCCCATGCTGGCAAACCCTTCCTGGCCCTTCTCTCTCCTTCGTGCTGTGTATCCAACCCATCACCACCCCGTCTGTTCGCTCCCTAGTTACGTCCAAGTCTGCCACCAACACCTGGGCCCCACTCCCCGTTCACGGCCCACTGTGTCAGGCTGGGCAGGCCACTTTGCTTCCTACCTCCCAGGATCGCTGTGAGGACTGAATGAGGCAGTGTGGGTGAGAGCCGAGCGGGGTACAGCCCGCAGAACGTGCTCAACAACCAGTGCCCCCAGGCTCTGTCCAGGCCATCCTCACCTCTCCCCTCATCTAACCTTGATCATCCTCCCAGCCCACAGCCCTGGCTCCATCCAGTGCGGCCGGAGCATCTTGTGAGAGGAGAGGCAGATGCCTCAGCATCCATGTCATGTGCTCAGCGCAAAGATGCGGCTTCAGGGTTGGGGGAGGAAGGCCCTTCCTTCTCTGGCCCATGGGCCTCCCGACCGCACCCCCTCCTGCCCCACCCCGGTCCCCCGCTGCATGAAGGCTCCGCCAGCAGCCTGCACTGCCGCCCCACTTCTCGAATACGTGGAAACTGCTGAATCCTCGGACTCTTCCCTGAGGCCGTCAGCTCCTCCTGGACAGGGCTGACCCACTGCAGAGGGCGGGCCTGAGGCTCGGGGTGTTCGGGGTGTTCATGTTTGAGACAGGACGCTAGTGAATGTGAGCTTAGGCCAGCCCAAGATACGAAACACTCTAAGGCAGAAACAGTAGGATTAGGCGGGTATAAACTGCTTATTTCCCAGAAAGGTCCCGGTGTGATAATCCATCCTGAAGCTCTAATAAGTCTGAGCAGATGGGCCCCCGGGGAAGAGAAGTGAGGGGAACAGGAAATCCTTAGGTGTGTCTCATAGCCAGGCAGAATCTGGGGGTCTCTAGTCCCAGGGCACTGGAGTCTGGAACGTGGGTCAGCCGTGCCCTGCACCTCTAAGTGTGACAGGATGAAGAGAGGGCAAGGCTGCCCTTTACGTTAGGAACCCCCAAATAAAATGAGTTGCTTGTTCGTTTATACAATTTGGTAGATCTCATACCTAGTCCTCAATGTTTATGGGGCAGGACTCCGGAACTGCGGCTGTTCGGTAGGAAAGACCAAAAGCAAATGGTGAACAGGAGAGAAGACACACACGCATGCACAAAACAGAAACACCGCCGCCGCCACCAGCTCGCCAGGAGACCGCGGGCCGGGCCGGCAGGCGGCCTGCTCCGAGTTCACGCGAGGCCCTGCCGCAGACGCCACCATTCCAGAATCCTCGGCCAGGGCCGACAGCGGGCTCCTGCCGGAACAGCTTCACGACTCAGGTCTGAAGCCTGTTCTCCCTGGCCTCTTGATCCATTCTGCCGTGTCCCCTCCCCTACGACGACACCGACGGGCCCTCGGAAAAACCCGGCCGCTGCTCCCTGCCGCCTTGCCCAGCCCAGCGCGGGAGCCTGGTGCAGGAGGTAAACCCAGGATGCCGGGGAAGACTTCCTGAGTGAGTGCTACCATTTTTTCCAGCCCTTCGGCCAGACAACGAAGCCTGGAGGCTGAAAACCCTTTGTCAGAGACAGATAAAGGTGCTTTCCATTCGATTTCCGTTTGGGGGAATCAGAAATGAGAGATTACGAGACCTGAAGATTTTGAAAGCATGGTTGGGGCGATTGCGTACACCCCTTTCCTGCCTCCACCGAGCCACTAAGGAAACTCAAGGGCTAAAGTCGTGCAGTTGCCTTGCAGAGTTTCTCTCCAGGGGAAAGAGAAAGTTAATGTGGACTTGTCCTTAGTGTCTACGAAGCGTAAACTTTCCCAGTAGCATCTTAGTCTTGGGTCATTCACTCCTTTTCAGAGGAGTGAATTGAATTTCAGGTCTCTGTAAGTATTTTTAGATTTCATCGGGTATACCCCACTCCTGCACAATGCAGTCATTTAAAGATACCTTTGCATATCCAATAACAAACCCAAATTATCTTTGCTTTTTTCCATCACATACACCGCCTTCACAGCCTTTTCACAGGATTATCACCCGCCTCTAACCCCTATCCTGTGACCTATGTCGAAGTCCGTCACACTCCTAGGAACCACATCTACTTAGCACGGTCTCAAGATTCTAGTGCTGACCACTGGACCTGCCAACTTAGATTTCCTCTGTTTGGGTACATTCCAGAACAATTTCAGAACACCCCTCTCTCCCCGGCCCCGTTGGTCCTGAGGTCCAAGAAGCTTCCTAGGGGAAGAGGGGCCGGAACGACACAGGCAGCCTCTTAGTGTGGCTCTGACGAGCGCGGTGAGCATGGGGACCCGTGCGATTCCTGCCACCGGCTGGCTCTCCTGACGGAGCACACGTGAGCACGGGAAGGGCGGTGTGCGGACAGGGAGAGCAGGGGTGCTCCCGCGCCCCGCTTCCCATTGGCCCTCGGTGAAGGGGTGATGCCGCGGGAACATGAGCCAAGCCAGCTCGAGGGTATCTCAGTAGTACGGACGGCTGACCTTACAGGTGGGGGAGGAGAGGCCCGTTCACGCCACGGGCCCTACCAAAGTGGATACGCCTGTCGCCACCCCGGCAGCTGCGTCCCAAGAGTCCCCGGCACTTTGCCGCCGGTCCGATGCTAAGGGCGGAAGCAGAGGAACGTTCTCCCCGAGAGCGGCTGCGCTTCCCCTCTCCCGTCCGTCAGGGCCTTCGAGGCCGGGTGAGGGAGCGATGGCACACCTCCAGCGCGTCCACCCGAGCCCCTCTCCCGACAGCCGCCACAGGCATCTGGTTTCATGTCTGGCCTCAGGTGTGAACCCAGTTTAATCTCAGGTCGGCCGGCTCCTGAGGTCACCACCAGGAGGCCCAGGGGTTCTCTCTCGCCTCCAGGTCTTGCTCCTCTCCCACAGTCCCGTGAGTGGGATACTGTGAACAGCAGGCTGGCCGGAGGGAGTCAGGAAGAGGAGGAAGCAGAAGGAATACGCTCAAATTTCCACCAGCATGGTGGGCTCCCTCTGCCAAAAAATGGGGGTGGGTGGGACAGTCCCTCGGGGGAGGCGGGAACCTAGATTCTCTCTTGGAGCCCAGAGAGCAGACGGCTGATGTGGCTGCCGCCCACACAGGGTGGAGATGTCATCTTCCCCGGCTAGTGAGCAAGGACGCCCGGTAACTCTTGCACAGCAGCACCCCCATTTTTCTGGAATAGGAATTCGTATGTATATATATATATCTTTTTCTTGGAAAGTCTCCGTATATTGAACACAGGCCTTGCCGGTCAGCGATGGGGACCCAAGCGAGAGCCTTGGGGGCGTGCGCAGGCCCCACAGGCCCCACGAGCTTGGTGATGGGCACGGCGTAGCCGGGGGGGCCGGTGCTGGCTCGAGTGAACGTGAACTTTCACACGGAGTCTAGATAACATAAATGGATTTAAAAAAAAAAGAAACGAACAAACCAGACAGACGGATTTACACTTGGCAAAAAAGACGTGAGAAACAAATGGACAGACAGAAGCGAGGTACGGGGTGGGGGAGGCAGGAAGTGCAGTGAGCCCTGGGCCCCAGCAGCCCCAGGCCAGACCTGAACAGAACGTGACCCAAGAGCCCTTTGAAAGGCTGGAGGAAGCGTCTCCCGAGACGTGCGGCCCGCCACAGCCTGTGTGGGGCCCGGGTGTGTGAGGACCCGTGCCCCTCACGGGCGGGTGGACGGCGGCAGCCCCGGGGGGCCGCGCTGCCGCAGCGCCTCTGGGCACTTCGCCGAGCGAGTAAAGCACTGGACCCACGGCTCGTGTGGCCGTTCTGAAGCTGAAGCGCATCTCCGTTTCGGGGGGCACGTGTGAGAGATTACAGACGCCACGGTGTGAGACCGGGAGGGGCGGGGGCAGGGCGGACCTAGCTGGCTCGGCTTCACGGAAGTGGCTCGTGAGCCCCTGAATGAGCACACGGGGTGCCAGGAGGTCGGTGCTCACGTGTGGCTAACGTGGCTCCTCTCGTAAGGCGTCGTCCGAGGTTCGGGTTAGTGCCGTGAGAAGACGTAGGGGCACGCTGACAGCCCTGACTGATCAAATTAGAAGTTAGGGCTCCAGGGAGCAGTCACCCTCAACCCCTGACTTCTCCTTTGGGATCTAGATCTAATACGTACAATGCAACTGGTAACCCAGAGCTCCTGGGGTCACAGAGCCGTCTGCTCCCCTATAAAATGTTGGCTTTCAAGTTCCTCCCTGATGCTGACTAAACACAGTCCTCTCAGGAGCTACGGATGCTCAAGCTCTTTCCAACACCGCCCTAGAGAGGTCGTGTCTGCCTCAAACTTCCTGCTGCTGAAAATGACCAGGCGGCCTGCCATGGGATCTGCAAGGCCGCGTGGAGGGGGCCGGTGGGGCCAGGTCGGAGGGAGAGGAGGAACTGCTCCTTTCCTCCGGTCCTGAGTCACCCTCAGAGCACCAGACTCAGGGACTGTCCTGAGGCCTCCTCACTTCCTTTCAGCAATGGGTTTCCAGCATCGTAGCACAGCCCATGGCCTGTCACAGGGGCTGCAGGGCAGGAGATGGGTGTCCCGGGGTGGGAGCAGGGGTGTGAGTAGGGGAGCGTCTCCCACCAAGTTCATGGTCAGCAGACTGCCACTCACCGGGTAAGCAGACCTCAGAGCACAGCTTATTGTCCAGTGCTTTCACGCTTGCGATGTCAAAGTCATTGTTATTGTCACACTCCATACCTAGAAATGCGCATGTCCTCTGGCCTGTAACGGAGTTAATGCAGTTAGACCGGGGCTGGCTGTATTGTTCTCTGCTTTGCTGTCCTTAAAGTAAAAAAAATCTTAAGGATGGAGACACAAAAAAATCAAATCATATGTTAAAGAAAAGACAGTAATTAAGTGGGTAAAGAGTGGACAATAAAGGAATCAAATCGTGTGGGCTTGCGCTCTCCAGCTGTCCTGCTGTTTCCCTAACTGGCCCCTTGCCAGCCGTTGTTCAGTAGAGAGTCAGACCCCTGGGGACGGCTGTGGCTGCGGGACAGGGGGCAGGCTCCACAGGGAGCTGACCCAGAGCGGAGCTCTGCCCGAGGCTGGGGAAAGCTGGGGCGGCCACTGGTGAAGTCACCCTGCTCCTGCCTGTGTCTGTCGGGTGCTGGGGGCTGTGCTTGTGACCATACGGCTCTGCAAATGATGATACACGGAACAACAGTTAAAGGTCTCGGGTTCCGTAATTTTGCATGTCAAATCAGAATCGCCACGTTCTCAAAATTATGATTTATTCTCTTATGAGACTTCATTTGTTCTATTGAGTATGTTTTAAGGGACTGACCAGAAACCTACAGACATGTAAGAGGGGAAGGGGAAAGTTTTAGAAGTGATTTTTTTTCAAGCTCCTTCTTTTTTTTCTTTTTTCTTTTTTCCTTTTCTTGGTGAAAGAGAGAGGAAGAAACATAAGTCCATTGGGCGGGCCACCGAATGTCAGGTGGGACCCCCCCTGGGGCCCTGTGCCTGCCAGAAGCAAACATTCTACGGTGGGGACAGTCGCAGAGGGAGCCTTGAGGACTGGAGACATCAGCCTCCTCGATGAAGCACCCGAGCCCGTCTCGCACCCGACCCCGTCTCGGGCTGGCACGAGACAGAGAGGCGGCGGCACAGCCCTGGCGGCCATCCGCCCCTTCAGGGCTACGTGGCCAGGCGAGAGCGGTCGAGTCCGCATGCGCACCCCTGAACTCCCCGAGCAACGGCCAGCGCTAAAGCAGAAGCAGCTAGGATGACATCTGCGTCCAGGCTGGGGTCTGGGTCTGCTTTGGAGGCGCCCTTCTGCGGGAGGCGCCTCGGAGCGGCAGAGCGGTGGGGGACAGGCTGCTTCCTGGCACGTGTGGTGTCTGTCCCCAGGCAGGACGTTCCCAGCCCCTCCCCTTCTTCCCACCCCCCCTTATAGTCAGACTAGAAACGACATTCTTCTAGCTGAAGGCATCGCTGAGGCCGGACTTCGCTGCAACGGCCACAGAACACTGGTCTGCGCTGGGCTGAGCTGGGCTGAGCTGCGAACGTGTTGACGGCGCCTCCCCAGGCTCCCTCTACTGTAACGTGCGCCGCGCTCTTCACTACACCAAAACCAAACCAGCCGCCTCACTAACAGTCCTGTGTCCCCCGTGGAGGAAGCTGCTGGGGATGCTGCGGCGGCTCTGGGGGGCCCGGCTGACACGCTGCAGCGGGAAGGAAGGCGAGGGGAGCTACCCCGGAAGCTCCCGAACCCACTCGGGGCAAACGGAGGGCTGCCCGTCTCTTCTGCGGCCTCCTCGCCCTGACGGCCGGCCGTGGCCGAGCCCAGGAGGCGCGGGGAAGGCCATCGCTTTACTACGGCCACCGCTCGCTTTACTACGCCATCAGGAAGACGACCTTTCCCCGACGGCACACCACCGAGCAGTGCCACCAACTCACCCCAGGGCCCCCTGCGGTCCCCTGGAAAGAACACCCCAGAAAGAAACGTAGTAGGGAGCAAAAGACCAGGTCTTTTACCGTCTTCTTGCGTGGGCAATCCGTCCTCTTCCTCTGTGACGTCGTTTCCCTGTGACAGGAGGAGGGCACTGTGAGCCCGTCAAGCAGTGACATGAGCGCAGTAGACAACGCGGAGGTCAGGGCAGCTGCCCACCCAGGAAGTCGAAAGTCCGCACGTAACGTAGGCCGGCCTCCTCACGTGGAGTCAGTCCCAACCACGGCTCGAAAATACGGTTGAGCCTCGAGCAACGTGGATTTGAACTGGGAGGTTCTCATCGGTCAACTGTCTCCTCATGGGCTGAAGACAGAGCCATTCTTCCCCAGAGTGTTTAAGTCCAGGGCCTAGGTTAAGTTTGGGGAGCCTAGGAGGCCAAGCCGAGGAGGCTGGCTCGGAGAGGCACAACCGACCTGTAGGGACCTGGTCGCAGGCACGTTACGGATGAACGCTAGAAATGTCAGCAAGAGCCTTGGTCATAGTTTAGCTCATTTTGTTTTCTAAGGTGGAAATACACATTGTCCACTGAAAAAGCAAAGGGTGAGATCTTAAAACTTTCTAAAGTCCCTTAGGATCCTCAGTGTGGCCTGGGCCATCTCATGGACCTCCCATGCCTAGGTCAGGGCAGGTCTCACACTGAGGTAGAGTCCTGTCCCCGCCCCCCAGACGGGGCTCCCTGACGGGTACCGAGGGCAAGGGCCGGGTGGAAACTAGGTCACCCAGGTCCTTATGGCCCCCGGGGTCAGGAAGCACCTACGACGGTCAACCTGTGTAAACACTCACTAAGCGGATGAAAGACAAACACATTCTCAAGGTCTGAAGTCCCTCTAGAACCCACGCCACACGGGTCACACTGACCCCGGCGCCCTCTGCGAGTCGGACCGCCCAGGACCAGAGAGTGTGGCTCCTCCCACCGCCCCTCCCACACCACACCGCGCCCCTGACCCATCCCAGCGGGCCACCTCGGGAGGCTTCTTCCGGAACAACCCATCCGGCCTGCCTCCCTAGCCAGGCTGTCCCCCACTGGTGTTACCTCTGCATCCTGCTCTTCAGCGAGGCCGACAAAGCTGCTGTCGGGAGACGCTGCTGGCATTACCTGCGAAAGAGCAACAAGCATCAGGGCGCAGACCACCGGCTGCTCCGACCCCCCAGCCTGGCGGCGAAGCCGAGCCACGTCCCCGGGACAGAAGGGGTGCCGAACGGTCGGGTCTGAAGGACCTCGCTTCCCGTGGGGCGTCCCCGCGCCCTCCCTTACCTCTCCGTCCTCCGAGGGGCCCCTGCTGGCGGCCCGGGGATAAGGGAGAGCCTCTCCCTCCTCTTCGGTGCCGGGGGCCACATAGGAGCCGGACATGGAGGACACGGTGTCGGTGCTGACTTGGGAGTGCTGGCTCTGGGAGGACACCATGGACATGACCGATTGCGCCAGACTGCTGCTGCCAGGCTCTTCGGAGACGGGGCGAGGGAAGGGCACGGAGGTCAGCCTTGGCTCCTGTGAGCAGAAGGAGGAGCAGAGCCCTCTCCCCGGCCCCCGAAGCCAGGACCGCGGCGGCCTCGCCTGGCCCTCGCCCGCAGGGGTTCAGATGCAAGGCCCTCTGCAGTTCTGCTCTTTCGCATTTTAGGGCTCGGGGCTCAGCCTCGGGACCAGGGGAGCGCTTTCCCTGGCACCACCGTGGTAAAGGGAATCTGAGAAGGGCAGGGCTGGGAAAGACACCTGCTCCCCCCCGGCTCGAGACCGCCCACTCCTCGCAGGAGAGCAAGCCCCCTGCCCCCTCATGGTGGCCTCCGCAGTCACACCCCTTAGGGGTTAACTTGCTGCTCCCAAGTCTGTTCCGGAGGAAATATTGGGACCGCTGTGGGCTAGGCTGAGGGGAAGGACGTGCCATTGCTCCCTCGTGTACCTTCTGGGGAGGAAATTGTGGAAGAGAGAGGCGTCCCTGTGCAAGACGACTGGCCGATCGCTCCTGACGATGACAAGGTCAGATTCTCACTGTCTGGGGTCACGTCGCATTCCTGGGGAGACAGGAAGCACAAGTCCAACGCTGGAGGAAGGGAGGGCGGAAGGGCAGGGGCGTGGGCAGAGAGGAGGAGGAAAGTGGACACTGGGAGGCACCGAGGTGACAGCAGTGACACGCGGACCAGGCCACTTTCTTCTTTGTCATCCCTTCTCGCCGGCCCTGGCCTGGAACTGCTGTCTCCCAGGGGAGGTGCAGACGTCAGTCAGCACATCCTGCCCCAGGCGCAGCATCTGCTGGGGCGGGACAAAGACTGCAGCTCAGGTGACACAGGTCACCCAGCAGCTGTGACACGGGAACACGCCAGGTTTCCCCGGGATCAGGAACAGCTTTCCTTCTGAAGGAAAAGAGCAGAAAGGCAGCGGCAGCCTCAATGCCTGCTGGGCTTCTCCGCCTGGACGCTGGCTTCGTTCTAACACCAAGGCCACCCTTTCCTGCGACGGGCTCCTGACCCTCCCCCCGCCCCGCCCCTCCAGCAGCCACCTGGGCAGGCGACTTCCCCCCTCAGCAGATGCGAAGTCCTGTGGCTTCTGTCTCCACAACCTGTTGTCTCTCCTCCGTCTTCGTTCGGGCATTCCCGCCCACCTGGGCTCCCGCCCGGTCTCTCTCCCGCCCCGTCCATCCTCACACCTCCGGCAGGTGGGCCTCGGGAAGCCAAGCTCTCAGGTACCACTGGCCTGCTGGGAGCCCCCACGTCCTGCCCTGTGACTTTGCAGGTACTGTGCCCTCACCTGGAAGGTTTCCCTCACCTTTCTCTCCACGTCTAGAGAATTTCAAGCTTCAGCTCAAATGCTCCCCCTCCCTCACACTTTTTCCGGTTTCTTCCCTGTGACACCATCTTTCACGCCTCTGCCACAGCACGGCGTTGGCCCTGTTTTGGGTGCATGTGTTTTCTAGAGTCAAACTCATTCATTCATTCATTCATTCAACAAACACTTAACTGAGCAACGACTATGTGCCAGGTACGATGCTATTATCTGTGTACGTGTCATCTCCCCAGCTAGACCGTGAGCTCCTAAGGACAGGAACCACCTTGTCATCTTTGTACGCAGGACAGTACCTGGCTCGCGGCCTTGCCAGGAGTGGACGTAATGAAATCCATGAGGCGCGCACAGGGAGGAACCCCACCTTCGTTTACTCCACCTCACTGGCCTCCCCGCATGTCCCCCTCGGGGCTCTTCTACCTGCCGTCCCTTTGCCTAGAACCCCCCTTTCTCAGACGTCTGCATAGCTGGCTCTGTTCACGGACCGCTTTTTGAAGCTGTCGAGCCCGTGCCCGGCCTCGACACGCTCCCTTATCCGTTGTGCTGGTCCACAGCGCCATCTGACGCGGATGCCTTTTCACTCACCGTGTTTTGTGTCCCCTTCCACCCCACTGTCAAGAATATAAGCACCCGAGGGCTGGGGCCTCCGTCTTCTGCTCACTGCTGCTGCCGACCTCGGCATACGGGGTGGTGCCCCATGTGCAACGCGGGCTCCACACGTGGGCGAAAGAATGAATGAATGAGTGAATGAATCGGACAAACCCTTTGCTGCCGTCTCACGCAGTGTCCAAGCTGTGTGGTGAGCGAACGACGGCGGATGGGCCTGACGAGGCCGGCGGGCGGGGGGCAAGGACCTGGAGTCCCACGCCCAGGGAAGGGAGGGTGCTGCCGGTTACCTGTCCGAGCTGCTGGGCCAACGGCCCCTGAGACAGGTGAGTCTCGGGTTCGCTGCAGGAGCCCTCGTCATCCTCCTCCGGCAACACGGACGAATTCTGGGAGATGGACCTGCCCGAGTCGGGGAGAAGCAGCTCAGCCGGCCCCCGCTTAGAGGACGGAAGTCACCGAGCGGACATCACAGGAAGGAGACCGTGAGGGAAAGTGAAGGGAACCCCCGAATCTTAAGAAGGAGCAAGGAGGAGGGGAAGAGCGTGAGGAAGGGACCGAGACCTCTCCTAGGTGTCAGAAATCTGAGTTCTCTGTAGCTCGATAATTTGTGTCTGAAATGGGCAAAACCACCGACACTTTTAGGGTCTCGATATTTGCCTCTGTGAGATCCCTCCTTTATTCTGCCATGGAGAGCGTGTCAGGACTGGCACCTAATTGGATTTAGATGCTTAACAGGTACAGATCACAAGGTCCCTTCAGACTTCAGGCTAAGAGATGCCCCCTAGGGGCCTGAATGACCCTAACGCTGTCCTGTGCTCTATGCCACACCCCTCCTCCCCAAAACAGACCACATAGTGGATCTGCCTATCCTGACCCCCCAGTACCCACGTGCCATCTTATTTTCCTCTCCTGCGGGATGGGGTAACCTTCCCCTGAGGCATTAGCACAGGTTTTCAGTGAAACATGGAGCTCCAGAAGGTCCACGCTGCCCGGGGGACCCAGGACAGGGGCTGGCACTGAGGAGGTGCCCGGCGGAGGGAAGCACCCACCCAGGGACCCCCGCCCGGGCCAGCACGGCTGAGTGCGGGCTACTCACTTGGACAGACTCCTTTTGAGCTTGAGACCCTGGCTGCTGCAGTCGGACAGGCGGTCCAAGGGGGAGAGCGTCCTGGCGGGGGGCAGCTGGCCGTCGGGGCTGTACGCGGGCAGCATCCCTGAGAGGTGGCCGTCTCCGAGCACGTGGAGTGGAGGTGCCGCCGGGGACGGGGTGAGGGGCCCGTTGAGGGCCTCCAGGAGAGACACCACTTCATAACCCGGAGGAATGTTCTCTGAGGACTAGGAGACGCAGAGACAGGTTGAAACATTAATGAAATGCTCTTTGAGTTATGGCATGATCGCGTTTCTCACTCTGCATTGGAAAGATATTTCCTTTTCCATCTGGTCTGGGGTCTGTCAAAAAAGCTCCTGTACCAGAGGCCGAAGAAAGACACAATGTCCGAGAACCCCGATGTATTCCTAGATTCTGCTTATAGACGAACTTCGTAATGTTGATTTCTCTGATTATGATAGAAAATTATAACAGGAAATTTGGGAATTACAGAAAAGTAGAAAAAAAGGGAAAAAAAAATCAGTCATCAAATCATCCAAAGTAATAACATTTATTAGCATTCTAGCGTATTTTCTTCCAATGTTTTTCTCTGTACTGTTTACATGGTCAGTTAAAATCGACCTGTGAATAACAACTTTATACCCTGCTTATTTCACCAAACATAAATATTTTCCTTCACGTGTGTCCACTTTCATAGATACTGTGAGTTTCCTAATTCTCCACTGCTGCCAGGCATTTAACTGCGTCAGCATGTCCTACTGTGAACTGTGTTTTGAGCAACATCTTCGTGCATAAATCTCTTCTCTTCAGATTATCTTCTTGGTATTAAATTTTTAGACTTTAGATACCAAGTACTAATGTTTATAAGGCTCTTGATATATAGAGCTGTTTATTTTTTTCGGTGATCTTTCTAGTTATACTCTTAAAAGCAATACGGAAAATCTATTTGATTCTGCCAACAGGGTTATCTTGAAAATAGTTCATAAATTTGAAAGGTGAAAAATGGTGTCTCATGTTAATTTGCATATTGTTGATTTTTAATGTGGTTGACTTATTAAAAAAAGAGACTGTTAACTAGCTGTTTCCTCTTTTGAGAATCTTTTTTGTATCCTTTGTACATTTATCTATTATATTATTTGTAAACTATGCAAAGATATTAGCTTTTCCTCTGATGTAAATATTGTGAATACATTTTTTTCTTTAAATGATTTGGTTTTTGCCTTTTCATTTTGGCCAACTTTTACACATCTGGAATTAAAAATTTTTTATGGGTAAAATCTGCATATCCTCTTTTTATAGTTCTCCATTGCTTTTAAGCTCAGAGAGCCCTCTTCCATCCAAAGTAAGCCAAAGAGTCATCTATAATTTATTCTAGGTTTTTAATGTTTTGTTTAGTCGGCTTCATTTTTCAATATAGTTAGCTAGTTACTCCATCTGGAACTTGGTATCTGGTAAGGAGTAAAGTGCTACACTGACTTTTCCTCCTTGAATAGCTAGCTAATTATCCCAGTACCACTTACTGAATAGTAAATCTGTGTTCATTTAAAGGAGGGCAGTACCTGCTTATCTGTCACTAACCACAAGGCCTCTCTGAAACCGAGGTGAATTATTCGGCTTCCAGCGGCTGACGCCATGAAAAGGGATCAAGAAAAGCCGTCACTTTCTTCGAGGGTTCAGATAAAGAGAGCAAACTGTATTCAGATCCAAAACAACCATCCCCTTGCTTCTGCCTGGGGGAGTCCCAGAGTCACCCCGTGGGGTGAAACTGCATGCACCTAGTGGACGCAGAGCTCCCAAGGAGAAAAAGGCATTTTCATGGTTGGTATCCAATTTTCCATTGTATTATTGGTCGGTTTTAACGGAACATGGTATCAGTCGGCTCACTAACCATTCCTGTGCACCAAGGTTTAATTACTTGCCACAAAGTTGTGTGAAGAAGGACGGGAGGGAGACAGTGTTTGCTTCACGGGGGGTCATGGTTCCGAGCTCAACTTACTGAATGCTCTTCCGAGTCGGATGTCTGGGATGAGATGATGGGGTTAAAGCTGGTTGGGGACAAGGGACCCAATTTTTTCCTCATGGCTCGGATCTGAAGCAGTGCCCGGAAGGCTGTGAAGAAGAAAACAGGCAATCGGTGCACCCCGGTGCAGGAGTCAGACAGAAACCACGATCCCGCCTCCCAGTGTCATTCGGCCTGTGGACTCGGCACAGTCCCTTGTGCTCTGGGGCTTACGCAGTCGGCAGATGGGGCAGTTGTTGGCCTGGTAGCGCAGGGTGTCTGCACAGGTGTTACACAGGCAGAGGTGGCGACAGGGCAGAATCAAGGTGTCCCGGACGTCCGAGAGACACACCACACACTCGGCACTGTTATCGCTCACTTCGTCCTCAGCCACCTGGCCGGGGAGACAGAAAGTGAGGCAATGACCCCAAGACACAAAGTACGTCCGGTGCTTACAAGGCAGCTTGCCTGAAGGACTGAGACAAGCACTAAGAACAAAACCTCACATTTACATTGGACTTTATAGTTGACCCAGTGAGTTCGCATACTCGGCTTCACTGATTCTGGGAACTGCTACCTCTAGCTCATCCCATGAGGCTCAGACCTGGCCCCTGTGACAGTCTGAGCTCAGGGCTAGGAGACCACATGGAGGGGGAGGGCAGTGAAGAACCCTGCCAGGAAGCAGAGGGAACGGAGCCCTGCAGAAGGGCTCATCCAAGTCAGCTTCCCCCCCACCCCATTTCCAAAGTGATATAAGTATAATCATCTGAAAGGAGGAACGAGAAAACACCCTCCTAGGACTGAACAGCTTCCAGAGTGTGGCACGTGACATCCCCAGATCCTGGCTTTATCAGAGACTCTCTCACTCTGCCTCCCGGGGAGTGTACGCTCAGCATCCGGGGTAGAACTTGCCTTGGAGTCTTGTGTGTTGTACTTGTTTTCAATTCCATAGATCTCCTGAAGGAGGTAGCTGACCCCGTCCACCTGAAGGGCAAACGGAGAAGTTCAAGGGCAGGCTGGCTCCGCTGAGAGATAAGGGTAGGAACACCCCACTCAGTCCCCGTTGGTAACCAAGGACTACTGATTCGCAGTGAAAAAAAATCAAAGGCTCAGCCAGGGAAAGGATGCTTTTCTCTACTTATGTTTTCTCTTTGAGAGGGGAAAGAAAACCAAATGTTTAATTCTCCCGCCATTATACCCGACAGGGAACACAGAAGTCTACCAATCCAGCGATCATGCTTGCCCGGCCCCTCACGATGACAGACAGTTAAGAAAGGTGTAGATTAGAAAAAAGTGGAGGAAAATGCATCAAAATGAGAGCATTAGCTATGAAATAAAAGTTAGGTTTAGACATTGTAAAAATAAAGGGACGGAAAAGAGAAAGAAAGAATGAGGAGAAGGAATAGGCAAGAAAAGAGGGGAAGGGGAAAAAAGCATGACCTTGAAAGAGAGGCTGGCTGATTCCCCGCCCCTGCCACGGAGCCAGCCCATCTCCAACACGCAGCAGCAGAATCACCCCTCCTGGCCCTGTTTGAAACCCCAGCTTCCACGTCCGATTCCACTCCCATTGGCCTGGGCCAGGTGGCGCCAAAGCTGGTCCTCTCCCTGCTTCTCTATGCGAGCCCACTCCCATTGAGCCCTGTCCCATTGACCCCTCCCCTAAGACCTAGGCCGACACTGATTTCCTATCCCACTCCCCAGTCTGACGAAGTCTGTGGCTAATGCCAGTCTAGCATCAGGAACGTACACAAACCGTGTCCTTGAGCTCCCCTAGTCATCCTGGCCTCCTGGAGAACTAGGCCTCCCCAGGAGGCTGCTCGCCTGGCTTTTGTAGGCAGTACCCTGGGCCCAGGATCTGTTTCCTCCTCTGCCTCTCTTAAAACCTGTTTTAACTTAGTGATTACATTAGAAAGGACACTACCAACAAATTTATACTAAGGTATTATTGAGTTCTATTGACCTCACTCTGAGGGGAGAGCGCTTAACCCAAAAGAATGAAAGTAGGGTTTCAGGTATCTCTTTGGGGGGTGCTGCTGCTGCCACTCTCCCCGCCTCACTCTCCATGACTCTCCTCCTCCTTCTGCAAGGGCAGAAAGACAGTGCGGGCGGACAGCAGGGGGTTAGGGCTTCTGGCAGACCCGGGCATAACCTGCCGATCATTCTGGAAGGGGGCGGACGGCCAGCACACTGTGAATTTCAGAAAAGTCATGGTGGGACAAGTTAAGCCGAGGGCTCTGCTTGGCCTGAATTGGACACCAGCATTGCATCCTTTGGCCTGAAAAGTCTCGGGCCTGGCATTTTACATAAAAGGAGTCCTCCCTAAACCTAATGACAGGAGACAAATCTCGTCCTTTCATTTCTCAAGTCCTTTGCTCAGAGGATGGATGCCTCCATGCCAACAATTCGGGAACAATAAAGACCCCCCAAATCAGTATTCCTTTCAGGCCACCCAAGTAGTTCCTAACACACAAAAGTGTGCCCTTTTTATCTTTTCTTCCTTGATTAAAAACGAAAAGGCGGTGGGAGGGAAAGAAGAATGCTTAGCAAGAGAGTGAGAGAGAGGAAGAGAAAGAAAAGAGGAAAGAAAGAAAAAAGAAAAGAGAAAAGATACCAACACCCCTGGTCCTCAGATACTCACTACTTGCTTCTGTTTGAGGGGCTTGACACAGAAGGTCCCATCCGTGTGCTAGAATGAAAATGTGACAGTTATGACAGGAAGAAGAGCAATAAAATGTCGCTGTTTGTTACTTCTCCTGGTTACACGTGTTCCCGCACACCCGCAGCGTGGAGTTACAGACCCCCGATGCTGGCCGGGTCTTCCGAGGGTCTGGCCCACCCCTCGGAGGAAACGAGGCCTATGGGGTTGGAAGCCATGCAGCGAGTTGGTGGCAGAGCTGGAACCAGACTCCGGTGTCGCCCCCGTGTGGTGACCCTTCAACTCCCCTGCAGCCCCCCCCACCAGCCAGCCCCACCGGCCGAGCCCGGGCGGCTGGCAAACAGGAGGTGCACAGCAAACAGGAGGTGCACAGCAAACAGCAGCACAGGTAAACACGGTAAAGTGAGGCCGTACCTTTTCAAAAGTGCCCAGCAGCACGTGGCAATGGCCGAAATACTCTGAAAGAGATAAAGGTGCACGGATGAAGAAGGAAACCACACAATGCACCGTGACGCCCGCCAACCTTCCCCGATGCCCTGCCATCGGGCAAACCGTCCGGGCCGGCACGAGAGGCCCCGTTCTGGAACTAGTGGTGTCCTTGTCAGCCCCTGGAGCTTGGGAAACGCGCATGTGTGCGTGTGTGTGTGCGCACGCGTGTGCACGTGTGTGTGTGCGCGTGCGTGCGTGCGTGTGTGTGCGTGCGTGTGTGCGTGCGTGTGTGTGCGTGCGTGTATGTGGGGGGTCAGAGACTGCTGACTGCAGAGGAGGCGTCAGGCCTTGTGCCACCGCAGGGCAGTGCGTACGGCAGAAGACAGGGGGCGCCCGTACCGTCTCCTTCGTCCACCACGGCATGGACCACTAAGGGGTACACCTCCCGGTCCAGGTCGAAGCCAAGCTGAAGGGAAAGGAAAGAAAAAAACAAACAAGAAAAGGCCTTAATGGGCTTAAGCAGCACAGTAATCCACCAGGAAGGGAAGAATCGACCAGAAGCTCATCGCTGTTCCTCCTTCACCAGCCTCGGAACTACCCAAGTCCAATTGCTGGACCGCCGACCACCAGTTCTTTTTAAAATCACAGCTGTGTAACGTGCAGGTTCTTTACTTTGAGCACGGATGTCTTGAAATATCCCAGGCTGACGGGCTACTTTGGAACAGAAAAACTTCGAGGTTTGGTGCATCCTTTTAAGGGTATGAAGAAGTTACAAGTCTGCAGGTGAGTATGACCTTGGGGCGCCTGGGTGGCCCTTACAAGCTCCCGGGCCCGTCCGGGGCTGTGTGCAGAACTTGCCCTGGCTTCCTCCCAGCGACCTGTCGCCCCTCGTCCCCCAGAGGCAGCTCACCTCCTCTTCAGCCCACTCCGAGGGGTCCACGGTGTGGGAGGGCAGACAGAACTGCTGGCACACCCCTCGCTTGTAGTGCACCGTCTCTGACTGCAGGCGGTTGTCTTTGGGGATATAGCTGTCGATCAAAGTGGGAGGCAAGGCAAGGGTTAGCATCTGGCCCAGATGGACCTGACCATTTCCTCGGTCTCGGGGCTGTTTTCAATTATCAGCAGGCTCTGGGAATACGATAGAAAAGACCAGACCTCCTTTATTACCTATTTCCTTTGCTCTTGCTGGTAATGCTATTAAACTTCTCTGTGCGACCCACGCATCCACAGAAAGTAGCTTAATAGATTTCTAACAGCATCTTAATGATCTCGAGGGCGGCGCACCAGGATGGCACAACTTAAAGGGAAAAGGCGAAAAAGTGCGACTCGGCAGAAGCGGATCCGAACTCAGGAACGCGATCTCACCTGATCGCAGGTGAGTACGTAGGG
>CM053506.1:104924963-104994140 GCA_028627145.1 Eidolon dupreanum
GTCCGCCACTGCTCTGCTTCGGCGTTTCGGGATTTCTGATATGTCACAGCGTTGCAAGTGACATCCTTGTGCATTTGCTGCACTTTTTTTTTTTGTTTTCAAAGTTTCTAATCACATAGTTTCCGTAGTTCCCCCCAGGCGGGTCACAGAAAGCAGCCGGCCCCTCCCCTTCCCCTTCCCTCCCTTTAGAGGGCGCCTCCGACCTGATCATGTACCTGCTGTTTCTAACTAACAAGCTCCGATCACTCCTTCTCCATTTTTCAGCTTTAGGCATCATCTGCTGACTTCCTACGATGGACATGAGGATCTCTCCCTCCACCCGCCCCAGACAGGCACCCCCTCCCCACCCAGGGAGGTCGTATCCTGATATTCTCAGTTCAGTAGTGACTACAGGACTGTGATGATACCAATGTTAGTCACAGCTCGGCCACGGAGGAATCTGATTATTGTTCTTTTCCTGCATAAGTTTTTCTTCGAGTTTGTGCACATTTTTTTTTCCGTCGCTTAGTTTTCTATGTGCCTTGTCACTAAATCAAAGCCAAACTCTCAGCCGGCTGGCTGTCTAACCCTCTGGACGCTCAGATGCACCAGGTGCTCCATGTGTTGGTCCTCTTGGGGAGATCCCTTCTGGAGCCCCCAAACTGCACCATTGGACCCTGGGCCCCTGCATCCCAGCACAGCGCCATCCTGGAATGCCCCCCCCCCACCCCCCGTCCTGGTGAGTCCCTCTAGCCTCGCTCCCTGGGGGGATGGCAGGTTTCCTGCCTCCCCTGGCTTCCTCTTTCTTGTCACACTTCCATTTTGGCGGAGCACAACTTCCAGTAGCTTCCTGAAAAAGGGGGTGTCGAGGGGGAAAAACTTTCCGAGAGATTTTATCGTATAGTCTCGTGCTTAACTGAAAGTCTGGCTGAGGAGAGAATCCTAGGTTAGTTCCAAGAATATTTCAACGTTTCTTCCTCATTCTATTGATTTTTTTTCATTTCTGCTACCGTGATTAGTGTTTTTAAATCTCTATGAGCATTTTTTTGTACCCTAAATGCTTTGTGTCACTGTGTCCATGGGCTAAGAAGACAATAATACTGTCTCTGAGGCTGTGAATGAAGTTTTCCTCTCTCTGTAGAGTTTTTATCTCCATTTAGTGTTTTCCTTCCTGTTGGTTTGTTTTGCCACTGTCTTTCATATTATAGATGTCACTTACACACCCAAGAATCTTTGGTTGTCTGCTCATATTTAAAAAAATTTAAACCCCCTGATTGGAACTCTGAGTGCATAGTGGGGCTTGGGGACACTAGGCTCTCCTGGGGGCGGCTCATCTGGGTCTGTCCAGGAACCTCCAGGGCCAGTCTCTTTGGTCTTCCCATCTGGGTGGGTCTGATTCCCCAGAGAACAGTTTTCCTGTCCTCTGACAAAGGCCTGCTTGCTGGCATTCTGGGATTGGAGGTGCGGGGCAGGTCGGAGGGCTCAGCATCCAGTGTGCCTCAATTCACTCAACCCCTGTTTTAGTACTGAGTCCAGCCCTTAGCTGTGCCTAGAGATTCCGCTGAGAATCATCTGCCAGCCTTTGGCCGGGGTGTGAGAAGGGCAGTCCCAGCGGTACAGTGTGAGGGAGGGGATCTGCCTTGTAAGCCGACTCCCCACCCGTCCTCCTCACTCCAGCCTTCCACCCCGACGTCCACAGGTACCTGGTACTGCCGGTGCCTGTGCCCTTGAGGATATCACAGCACAAACTGGGTGATTCTCGGCTTTTCCTTCTGCTCACTCAGGGCTCTGCCTTCTTGGATCTGCTGAGTTACTCAACCTTCGCCATCTATTTCCAACTTCTAGAGTTTTGTTGCTGCTGCTCCCTCCTATTCTCCCAATTCTTGTGGATTTATGCTTTTAGAAAAGGTCTTATCATTATTCAGTGGGGTTTAGAGGGGAGAAGCAAAAGTAGATGTTCAATTCTCCATCTTTAGCTGGAAACCTGAGAACCAGAATTTATTCCCAGGCTCTCAGAAAAACAAAACCCAAACCCTTCACCTTCACCTTGATTGAGCACCAGGTGATCCCCTTCCATTATCTTATTTGCTTTTGGCAATGGCCGCGGAAGGTAGGGTGTCATATCGCTTTTTACCCATGAAAACCTGAAGCTCAGAGGCTTATGCGAGCAAGCAGCCATGGAGCTGGGAGCAAAACGGCTTGTGGTCCCAAGCCGGGTTCTAGCACACCCAGCCACTTCACTGTCCTTGGGCTGTGGCCAGGCTGCCACGTCGGGCCCTTGCACCCGTCGCCAGTAAATACACGGGCAGGCCACATGTGATGAGTGACACAGCATGGACAGAGTAGCTGACTGCTGGAAGGTCACCCGGTCTATTCTGTCCCCTCAGAGGGTGACCGCCCAGCGGTAGCCGGTACGGCAGCAAGAGCATCTCCTTGGCTCCCTCGTCCCCAGAGTGGACCGCTGGGGTGGGAGAGTGGTCAGGGAAGAGGTCAAAAGTTCAGGGACAAATAAAATATAAAAATTGAGAGAGAGACAGAAAATAGATTAGTGGTCATTTAGGCCTAGAAGGGGGGCTTGGGGGGAAATGGGCCGTGACTGCTAATGTGTATGGGGTGTCTTTGGGGGCGATGAAATGTTCTCAAGCTAGACAGTGGTGGTGATTGCAAGAGACTGTCAATACACTAAAAACCACTGAACTGTATGTTTTAAATGGGTGAATTGTATGGCACGTGAACTCCATCTCAATACAACAAAACTATCAGAAACAAACTTCCCCTTGCTCATAAGGCTGACCTATACAAGCGTGAAACAACCTGAGTCATCTTCCTTGTCCATCCAGAAAACTATGGCGCTTCGGATTTGCCCTCACTAAACCTGTCTCCCGGGGAACCAGTGAGCTTCAGTAGACAGACGGGCTAGCTGGAGCACGTCCTCGGCTTTAAAATGACACGTCCTCGGGGAAGGCACAGAGCAGGCGAATCAATGGTGAACAGTATCGATGGCGATGATTAAAAAGCCAACCCAAGACACTTCGTGTGCCTCAGAGGAAGGGTAGATGAGACCAGGAATAAATCAAAAACTAAATGCAAGCGGTAAATAGGGATTTCATATCCCAAGTTGAAATATCCCATTTTTGCATAAGCTTGTTGAGGTAACTGCAAATTTTGTTTTTTTTCCCCTTCAATAATTCTTTCAACAGAAAATTCATAAAGTAGGGATAATGACTGCTTCCTGGGAGGTCCTTCGCCAGCACAGGTGTGACAGGAGGTGTAAGCACGCTAGACGCAGTGAGCCCCGATCCCGGTGGATGGGGTGCCCCTCTTGGCGCCCGACTCAGGCTCTGGGGTGCGCACGATCGTGTTCGCGCATCTCTTGGGGCAGCTGGCTGCCCCTGCCCGGGGGAGGGCGCCTGGGCCTGGCCGGGCCCCAGGACTTACTTGACGAGCCTCAGTGTGTCCTTTCGGATGTTGATCAGGCTCCTCAGAGTCTTCACTGGTTCTTGGGGAGGAGGCGCAGCATAAGGAAACTGTCAGAAACAAAGCGGGGGGGAAGGCAGTGAGTTTACAGGGATCAACAACTGTCCCTCGCTGGTACAGGGCTCCACGGGTGACAAAGAACAGCCTCGCGTGGTGAGGTGGGCGGGCGGCCGTCTCCTAACCACGTGAGGGCACTGAGGTCTGACACGTCACGTGAACTCGCTCAAGGTCACAGCTAGTGGTAAAACTGGGGTTCGATCTGGCCTGAAAAGAGCGAGGTTGATCTGCTTTTCCCATTATGCGAAGCTTATCTGAATCGGCATTCGAGATGTGGATAACTAATAAAGACCACCCAAGTTCCACGTACGGAAGGACACACCATGGCTGACTTAATCACAAAAGGCTTTCCCATCTGACCTTAGGCGGCAGGGAGCCAGACCGGCAAGGCTTTGCCTTCAGTGAAGCCACACGGTGTCTCAGGAATTTAGGAAATGCAAATGAAAGAGAACCCCGCCGAGGGCACGGAGCCAGGCCTGCAGACAGCACACGGCACGTTTGCTGCCACTGGCCACGTGGAGCAGAGACCTCTAAGATGTGCATCAAGAGCTCTTCCGGGTTATCAAAGGCTCCTTGCCGGTTGTCGAGCGTTTACCTTACACTTTCGCTCTTTCCGCATTGAGACATCCGGATTCAGAGTTCTGACTTGACGGTAATAAGGAGATAAAGGGAAAATAGTAACAAATGTAACTGGAAATTGCTTCCGGAAGATTAAGAATGATGTAAAATGTTCCCAGTATTGTTCTGATGTTATCTGGGCAATAAATTTTCTTTTGCACGTAATTCACAGAAAACCTACTAGTCCTTGCAGCTTGCAAACCTGTGGCACACCTGGAAGAGTCTGCCTCCTGCTGCTGGTTTCGGAAAACTGAACACTCACGTGACACTCAAATTGGTGCCTTCACCAATGTTCACTGAATGTGGCTCCCTCACTTGGAAAGCACAGCTTAACCTGCAGTATATGTGACCGTGTGGATTTGGTGTGATTGCTGGTAATTCATGTGCATGAACATGACTCAAATCATACATTCCATCTGAATGATCAGATGTGCATTCAGGTGTGCGTGGGGGCAGAATAGCAACATTTTACCTCTTCACTGATACATTAAACATATGATTACAAGTTCGAGCAGAAAACTTAAAAAACACAAAAAAGTACAAAATCGGCCATCGTTTTGCTGCTCAGAGACACCAGAGTTAAGACCGAAGAGTCTTTCCAGCGAGGCGTCCATCCACCTGTCTGCCCATCCACCCATTTATCTCTGTGTCTACACGCACTGTTTCAAACCGGACATACTATTTTACAGTCTTTTTCACTTAGAAAGACGAGGTAAATGTCTTTAAAGTCTATAACTTGCTGGCATGACTACACATATTAGAGAGAGGAGCACACTTTAATCGATTCTATATTATTCGATGTTTTAAGTTGGCTTTACTTTTTTTTTTTCTGATATAAATGTTGTGGCGAATGCCTTGTTCTTATATTTCTACACGTTTGTTTGATTATTTCCTTAGGACGAATTCCTAGAAGTGGAATTCCTGGATCAAAGCATAAGCATATTTTTAAGACTTTTAAAAATATTTTTGCCAAATTGTTGTCCAGAAAGCTGATTCTAAGTCTGCTCTCCAGCTAGCAGCGTGTCAGGAGGCTTTTAGACAGGGAAGCTGAAATCCTGGTTCAGATCCCATCTGTTGCCCATTGCCCCATCCCCCACTTTCCTGGGCTGTCACACTAAAGGAATTTAAAACAATTTTAAAATAAGCTTAAGCAAAAACTAATTAGGCAGGAAAATCTGACACAAATGCTAGTCTATTCTAAAGCCAAAATAAATGACTTTGGGATTAAAATTTTTTTTTTCAGGGGTAACAGAGTTAATCATATTCATTTGCACAGGTACTTGGGAGTGAGCCTGAGTTTAAAAAAAAAAAAAAAAAAGATGGGTTCTTCCTTCACTCTTTTCCTTTTCTCCTCCATACCTTCCAAAGAAAAAACAAAAGGAAAGGGGAAAAAACAAACAAATAAAAAACTTTGTGCTCTTCATCTTCCATTGAGAATATTACCTGGGCCTTGATTCTCTTTCACGACCCGTAAGGCTTGGTCTGTAATCCCCTGAGAAAATTTCATTCTTCATCCACGAGTCTTGGCCTTACACCTGTCTTCATTATGAAAAGTCAAAAAGAATTTAGACACTGCCTTTCAGTATCCTTCATAAGGCTGTTAAGAGTTTATTTACTCTAGAACGATGTCTGAGGGCAGTCCACAAGCCCCTGCTGAGCCTGAGGCAGGAAGTCGGCACATGCCTAGTGGCTTTCTTCCTCCTGCTGTGGGCCTGGGGTGTGTTGTGTTGAAGACACAAAAGTCCCCTTCTTCGCGTTTCCTGGCCTGGATGAGCCAGGGCGCTTGGGGTCGAGAGAAGTCTCCGGCCGGTCTTGCTCGTCACTGCTCGCTCTCTAATTAAGATGTAACAGACATCATGCTGGGTTCTTTAGACATATTTTTAAATTTTACTTTATCTAATTGTGGTAAAAGACACATAACATGAAATTCACCACCTTAACCATTTAGAGCAAGCTGTGCGGTGGCATTAAGTACGTCCGCGTGTCGTCCTCCATCAGCATCACCGTCTCCTGTTCAGATGTTCTCATTTATTATTCTCAACGCTAACAGACGTGTCTACCCTGCCCACCAGATGGTAAGCGCCCGGAGGACAGCCGGACTTGCAGGAGGAACTAAAAAATATGTTGATTGACTGAATAAATGAAGGCCGTCTGTAGTAACATCCCCGTTTTGCTTACAAAGAAACTGAGGCTCAGAAGCAATGTCATTATTGAAGGTCCCAGGGCTGATGAGTAGCAGAGCTGGGACTGAAATCCAAAAGCCACGCTCCTTCTATCCTGGCTGCCTCGAGGCCACCTGGTCCCGGGATGTCCCAGGAACCTGAGTAGGGGCAGAGTCTGAGCGTTAAACCACCACTGAGAAAGGCATAGAGAAGCTTGTTCCGGTTCTGGAAACGAGTGGACACTCTGGATGACACTCTCCGGCAGCGGTACAGACAAAAGCGCACCTCACGCCACACTCCTTTTAAATTTTAACGGGAGTACCTGAGGTCTTTTCAGAGAAGGGCTTTCCTGGAGCACAGCATGACAAAAGCCCTTTGCCTGTCAGATCTAACAGCACCCGCAGAAGACACAAACGACATTCAGGGTACGACGGTGACAGAACAGCGCTGGCGCTGGAGCGACGTGGGTGGCTGTCCACCTTCTGCCCAAGCTCGAGTGCGCGCTCCTGATAGGTGTTTCTAAGGCACAGCGGTTTCACCTCTAAATCATTTTCAAAGGACAAAGACGTTTCCCCATTCATTCGACACTCTCGCTGTGCCCTGCAGGCCGTGCGGGCTGGACTCAGTGACGCATCAGGCACGCCTCTCTTAGTTCCGTGGCAAGGGGCCCCGAACCCCGACGGCCTGCATCTGGTGCACGGCACTCAGTACTGCCCCCTCCTGGGACCCGCCTGCAGTGTCTGTACTGACATCAGCTCAAACCTCAGAATAATTTAAAGCCCAAACACCTCGAGCGCAGGATGAGAGTATAGGAGAGGCTCAGCCAGATGAACTCTTTCAACGGGCCCCCGGGGGCTGTCAATCAAGGCTCTGTGTGAATCCTGAGCAAGTTCCTCTTTGGCCTTTTATCCCGGAGTTGATCAGTTAGTTTCCTTTTACCTTTGCCTTACATCGGCAAAGCGCCGCCTGGTGACCAAACGTGGAACTGCCAGTTTAGATGGACTGGAAGCTGTACTGTGTGTGTATACACACACACACACACACATATATGTATGCATAAATCGACCACACATCCTAGATTTTTTTCAAAGCCATTATAATTTCAAATAGTTTGTTAAACTGCCCCTATAGATGTATTCACATTTCTGTTGTAGAAAATATGGCCACAATGCATACGAGGTATCTTCTTTCAGCTGTAAATTATTGGGCGATACCCAGTAGTCTAGAAAAAGGACTACAATCCATTCATAAAAATAAATAATTAACTTCAATAAAAATTTTTTTTGGAAAAGTACATAATTTGCTAACATCTGCTGTTTGATTCAGGCCCGATTGTAGGCATGTGGCATTTCCGATTGGGGTGCTCCTTCGAGCTGGTGCCTTACGTGCCTCCATCAGGGTTTGAGAGCTAACTTACTTTCTGGCACCACAGGATGGTCCAGGTTCACCTTGTGTTCTCCCTGTCCTACCCCTCGACTCAAGCAGGTCTCCAAGGAGCCCTGGCTTCATTTCAGAGACGCCTTCCTTGAACTGTCATTTACTCATTAACCTTTCACTGATGAACACTCAGTCGTTTAAAGGTCAATACAAATAATGATGCAATGACCATTCCTTGAAAGGAATCTTAACGGAGACAAAAAGGGGGGGCAAAAGAAAAGAAATTAACACACACTAATGCAGTTTCTACTTAGAAAAAGCCCCAAATTCCAAAAATCTGCTTTCAAAGAGAAAGAAATTTTAGACAATTCATAATTTAAAAAGTACTCATTTTATATATTATCAGCTGTATAATATTTGTGCCAAATAATCAAATAATAGTTACTATGGAAACAGACAGCTGGAGTCATATGCACTGCTCATTTACAGCACTACACAAACCCTTTTTAAAATAGATTTTAAGGCTTTTATATTTAAATTTCAGTTCCTTTTTATTTGATGCCTGGTTATTTTCTCAGCTTTCTCTACTTCCTCTCTTCTCAGAAATGTAGTGTGTCCAAGAGACTTACCAGCGGATATTTTTAGATTGGTGATGATGCTTTAGGACATTTTCTTAGATCGGTGTCAGGAGAGAACAGTTTAGTCTCTGACTGAATGCTGAAAAATGAATACAAATTTGCCTATTTAACCAGCTGCAGCTCTGAGACAGACTGTATTGTGCCCGCTGTACGCTAGAATGTCAAGGAGCTATATTTGTAGCAGTAAAATTTTACTAAGTTTCCATCCAGTCCTTGTGGGCAGTTAAATAGCCACTGTAGAAAGGTGATCGCAGAGCTGACAAGATGCGAGACAGGCTTTTCACACAAATCACAGATGTCAGGGAGACACCAAGAGGGTGTCAGAAGATGACCTTGACACAGAGATGCTCTGTGTCCAGGTTTGGTTACCCGAGCAATCGATCCAAGAAGGCCATCTATTTATAGTCTGTTAATTCCTCTGCTAGGTCCCCTGGCAGGGAGCACACGGGACCAATGTCATGGCTATGTGACATCACATCTCATGTTGACCTTTTCTAAAATATTTAAATCCCAGTATGAGTATGCCCGATCAACCGATTCTCTCTGTTCGCCCTAACAGGTGATAAGAAAAGCGTGAAGAATCCACTGCACAGCAAGGCGCCCATCACGGAATCGCACAGATCTGTGTCTACGGCCATCGCAGGCCATGTGTCCCCTTCACTTATGGTCGAGTCCTGACTCATTTGGTTCAGAAGCCTTGAGATCACACGACTTGTCCAGTACCACTCTGACATCGGAAGCACCCACGGGGCTCTGTGTGCTGCGTTGATGACAAATGAAACCCGCTGGACTTCTGGTTGCCCACTAAGAGGAAGCCCCGACCTCCCTAGACACAGGACCTTCCTGGCAGAAGAATACGCTCCCTAAGCACACCACCCTTCCAAAATAAAAATACCTTCTCAAGATGAGCTGTTTTTAGACACAAAGGATTTTTACTTAACAGCGGCTAATTTTAAGGAGATTTGAAAAGGAAAAAGAAGTGCTTTTGATCAAGCAGACACAGTCGCCTTTTCCCTCCAGTGAGCTGGCAAATAATGAATAACGGTCAGAGCAGCTACCCCTTTCAGACAAGCACCTCATTCTGGATGCCTGGTTGGGAGCCTCAGAAACGAGCTCACAAATAAGCATCTACTTATAAGTGAGAGATTTTGAGATCCCCGATGCTATACGCAAATAATATGCCTAGAGAGGCAAGCTTACCAGTATTAGTCAAAATCGGTATTTTAAAATACACAACATATATATATTTTTTTCCCAAAGAAGTATAACTGTCATCGTCTAGATAGTGCATCTTAGAGACAAAATACATGATCCACAACATGTCATGTTCGGAGTCCAGCTCCAAGGCTGATTTACGTCACTGGCAGCTCTCTCGTCCTGTGTTCCATCCCTGTCCCTCCCTTGGCCTCCTACCTGACACTCCTACCTGACGCTGCTGCATCCCTCCACACGTGTCACCTGCCACCTGTCAGTCCATCCTGGCATGTCTGCATTCCTGAGCCCCATTCTTCAACATCTCCAATTTTCCTCTTCTCAGCAGCTGCCTCCAAATGGCTTTTCCTCTTTTTACAGATTTCCTACCTGCTGCTAAGACCCTGGGCTTCTGGTCATCGTTGGGGGCTTGTCAGAGGCGATTCTAGTTCATCAAGAGTAAACAGGTGTCCCAGCATTAACCGTAAGCTTTCTGAGACTAAAAATAGCCAAACTCCAAGTTTAAACATGGCGCAAAGCAAAGATGGTGTAACAGATAGTAAGGCCCCAGGAGTCACTACACCGTATCTCTTAACATCACTAGCGTTGGCTCCTGGGTTTATAATCTCGGTTTGGCCGTTAATACAAAGATTCTTTAAGCGCTAGCTCATGATCTGTCAAGAAAGCACAGCCCCACAGTTAACTGGGAAGTTGAAGATCAGCAAGAGGATTTAGCGACTGACTTCTAACAGATAAATGATGGAAAAGGAAAGATTCGCAATGGGTAAACCTGACAGACGCCACCTTGACTAAGTGGTCAAGGTCACCACCACCAGTAACAAGTCACGAGCTACTATGTACCTCTGATCTGCTGTGATAAGAAGGGTACCTACCTCTGTGGCATTCTCCCCCCCAAACCCAGAACTCTGCTCTAATCGCAAGCCAGCATCAGCGGACGCAAACTGAGGGAAGTTGTACAAAACACCTCACAGGTTCATCTCAAATTCATCCAGGTCATGAGAAACAAGGCAAAACTGAGAAACTATCCCAGGTTGGAGGAGATGAAGGGACAAGACAAAATGTGGTGTCTTGGATTAAATCCTAAAACTAAAAAATGACATTAGTAGAAAAACTGGTGTGGCCCTAAGACAATCTGTAGTTTTTAAAATAGGACGTGTACCTATGGGAATTTTTGGTTCGGTTCAACACACTATGGTTAGGCAAGACGCTAGCGCTGGAGAAAGCTGTGGTGAAGGGTATGTGGGAATTCTCCACCATCTTTGCCTTTCTTCTGTAAGTGTAAAATTATTATTTTTTTAAATAGAAGTTCTGCAAAAGAAATGTTGAGATGGAAGGGCAAGCAGAGGACCTCAAAGGGGGAAGGTGTAGGTCTTGGCTTCTGTACTACTTACTGGCTGTGGGACTTTAGACAGATGGTTGTACCTCACTAAGTCTCCACTTCCTTATCGGTAAGATATGCTTAATAACAGCCACTTCGTGATCTGTGAGATTAAAGGCTGCACTAATCAAGGTCCAGTCAGGAAAACAGAAACCACACCCGTTATTTTAATGAGGAGACTTTAGTATAAGGTACTGGTCGAACAGGTATTGAAGCACTGAAAAGCCACATGAGGATACTGAGGCGACAGAGAGAAAGCAATGGCAGGAAGCAGCTAGCACTCCTAGGTCTGAAGGAGCAAGGGGGACAGCGTGGGCGTATCGGGTCCCAGAGGCCCCCTGAGGCTGGGTGGTGAAGGGTGAGCTAACTCACCCTTCTCCTCCCAGCCCTGCAGTCCCTCTAGCGCCCACAGATGAACTCAGAACACAGCAGGCGGCCGGAAATGTGGCAGCATCACAGAGCCAGGGTTCAGAGGGTGCTTTGGGGCTGGGAGACAGCAGCTTAACTGTTAACTGTGAAACGACTTTGTAGACTGTAAATGTCGCCTGCTGGCACTTATTTTTATCATGACTTCTGTTAGGTTCCTAGGCTAACTGCATGTTCCGCCCCCTTCTCCTTCCTTTTAAAAATACCCTGCAGTATGGATCAGGAGGGGGAGCTAAAGCTCTGGTGTTTTCAGCATTTAAAACGTTAGTAAATAGAAAACATAGCTGGGGACTGCCTTCTGGTCTACAAGGACAGCACCTTGATGGCAAAGCTGGCTTATCAGTGCTACTTTCTAAAGATAAAGCCTATGTCTGGTCGGTGTCTGTAACAACCAGGGCTCCTATTTTAGCTGATTGGCCCTGGCAAGACCATTTTAGAGAATGAAATAAATGTGCTGCTTCCGGATGCTACTTCCATGTAGCCAGTTATCAAACTATTTGATGCAGAAGTCAGACTTTATTATAGACTCTGGTAGAACAGTTTCATTACAATTTAAGGCCACTGCCACTGTGCATCTCTTTAAAAGCCGAAAAAGTTAACCGCAGTTTTCTTTGAAATGCAACACCAGTAAGTATAGTTTCCCGTAAGATAGGACGTATAACAGGAAGCAGAGGTGAGAGTGTACATACTGTTTCTGTATGTTTCAAAGAAATTTCGAGGAAATTCCTACGACACATGCTTTAGTTTCACTGCTGAATGCCACAGAGCTCTTTGTGCTTTGGGTTGTTAAGAAACATAACATTAAACGATAACTCAAAAGTTCAAGCATTTAGTAGCATTTTCCAAGTCAGCAAACCTTATGTCATAAAGTTCTCAGGCTTCTCTAAGACCGTCCGCACTTCATGCATCGCTTCTCCCTGTGTGTCTGTATCTGATCGTCCTGTGAGAGTCTAAGATTGAGGGCAAAGCCCCTGGGAGCACTATCTTTGTGTGACCCAGAGTGAGCAGACCAGCACATGCAGAAGATAGAAACGCATAGTTGTAGAATGAGTGGATAAACAAGATCTTCAGACGACTGTAGCACGTGCCCATGTCGAGTCTCTGGATTTTGAACATTTGCCCCTTGGACTAAATGGCAGGCTAGCATGATTGATGCTCATGAAATAAGTGAAGAACAGACTGCCATGGGTTTGTTTGTTTGTTTTTTTTTAATAAAGGGTTTGTGGAGCGATATTTCTACAGTTTAGTGGTAAGACCCTCTGGCCCCGCCAGTGGGCTGTGTAAGACTGAAGAATTTGTCAAATGAGTATGGTGGCCGGAGCTGGGAGGTCCGAGTTCTTGCCCGATTCTCATGCTTAGGATGTGGGTGTCCATCTCTTCATCTGTAAAATGGGATTTACAGCTCTTATCTATCTTGTAGGGTGATTAAGATCAGATAAAAAAAAGTTTTAAAAATCACACGGTGCTGTGAAAATACTTTATCCTTAGTGATCATCAGTGATTATCAACAGCGATAGATAATATTGCCTTCTTTAAAGAATTCTGCCTGTAAGGCAATTTTGAATACTTGGAAAAAAAGAATGTACACGTAAAATATCAACAGTTAGATAAATCTCTCTCATTTATGGCTTCCAAGGCACTTGGGAGTAAATACAGTTGGGAGGAGCTTCCCTTTGCTGTGACCATGACTCCACTGGACGTTAACGTCCTGGGAACAGTGACCGCGATGGACACACCGATGTCCCTGATCACAGTGACTGGAAGGCCCTGTGAGATTTTCCACTTATGATTATGAGGAAATGGAAGACGCTGTCCAGAGTAAAATATGAGTGGAGCAAGCTGCCTCTGGTCTGTCGTGACGCCGGCAGTGTTACAGACGTGTGACTTCCAGCACGAACCAGCGGAGGAAACGGAGCACAGGTCTGCGAGGGACAGCCTCCGCCCCCCGGGGAGACCTGCGTGGTGGCTGGCAGCCGGCCGAGGGCTGCTGATGCACACGCGGAGGTGACCTGAGCCCTCCTTCTGCCACGTGCACACAGCCACCTGGATCGCCAAGTGGCACACGGCCTGGTCTCCGCGGAGACCAGGCCCTGGACGACACTTACGCCTATGAACCACCGCTCCTTTTCAAGACACGTAGATATGTTTTTTTTAAAGTCAGGTGTACCCAGGTAAAATTCACCCTTTTTAGCGTGCGGTTCTATAAATCCTGACGAATACATACAGCTGCGTAACTACCATCATAAGCAGATACGGAACACTGCCATCACCCCAAACGTTCCTCGTGCCCCTCTGCCCCCTCTGTCCCCACCAGTCCCTGGCACCCACTGACCTGCTTCCTATCCCTGTGATTTTGCCCCTCCCAGAATGACAAGACGCATTCTGTATGACGGTTACGTAAATTAGCCAGAGGCCTCACTCGGCTCACACAGATCACCCTGCACTCAGTTGCTATGTGAGCCTCTCATGTGTATTAGGAGGAGGGGGGACCCCAGGGTCCGATGAGTGTGAGGGGCCCCAGACTTCACTGCGGGCTGAGATGAGTCTGCCCGCTCTACCGAAAGCGAGACGTGTCTGAGTAAGATGCGAAGCGGCCCTTCGAATCTGAAGACGAAGGCCTCTTTCTTTGAACCGTCCCTGTGTTTATACCTGCTCACCCCTTCCATGATTGCATCGTACTGGACACAACTAGATTTCCTTCCAGTTTAGGTAAAACTTAGGTGTTGAAAGAAAACATAAATTCCTATAGTGGAAACGGGATGCAGATTACTAAGAAAATTCTGTAAAGCTAAACAGCTTGAGTTTCACTAGAATGTTCTCCTTCCTGTCAGATTTGGCTTGGCCTCACAGTGAGTAATGCTGCACCTAGGGAAATACTGAAGTTCTATGGAGTTCAGCAAGAACCACTCAGGAGCTTCGACCCCAGGCTAACGCAGAGGAAAGCACACGTGACGTGGGGACGCAAAAGAACAAGCTCCACGCGAATCGAGAGCAAGGGAAGTCGAAAATTACTTTCTAGCGCAACACAAGATCGCATGGCAGCTGTTGTTCCGAAAATTTTGCAGAAGGAAAATCCTTGTACCTGTCATTTTAAAGCCTAAATTATGCTGCTTATTCACTCCCTTTCTACTCTATGTAATAAATTTACATGAGTCATCAGGAAAATGAAAATTAATTCTGCACACACGCCCATAATGGCTGAAATGAAAAATACAGACCACAGTTGGTGCCAGGGACTCTAGACTCAGCTGGTGGGAGCGAAATCGGTGCGGTCGCTTTGGGAGATTGTTGAGTAGCATCTGCTGCGTGTCCCAGCGATGCCACTCGGAGGCTCCTAACAGACACGCACACGTGTGCTCAGCAAGACACATAGAATAGTTGGCTGATCACGGCAGCAGTACTGCCAATAACTAAAGTGTCCAAAACAGCAGAATGCCAAACGCCATAAACAACAGGGGGGATAAACTGTGGTGTATTCACGCACGGAACACACACACGACGAGAATGAACGAGCTGTCGCCGTACACCGGGAGAGAGATGTCTCCCAGACATTCTGAGCGAAAGGAACCAGACGCAGATGGACCCGTACTTCATGGTTAGATCCAGTTCAGACCAGGAGAGAAGGCAGGATCGCAGCTATCTTGGGTAGGAGGGAGTGACGGGGAGGGGCCCCGAGGGGAGTTTCAGGGGGCTGGCCGTGTTCTCAGTCTTGATGGGGACACTGGCCACCAGGGCGTGTTTGCTCTGCAGCATCAGCTGCATGTGTAAAGACTTGTTGCCTTTCAGTATAGCTATGCTTCAATAAACACAATTTTCCAAAAGGACAAGCCAGCCCTGTATAAACGGCTCTAGAATGACCTCTGAGACATACTGTTCAACTAAAAAGCTAGGGGTGCGCAGTGATGAGCCCCAGCCCCGCCCTCGCCCGGTCTGGCTCCCCATCCCCCAACGCTCGCCACGCCCAGCCCGTCGCTGCCCCTTCTCCAGGAATGAGGAACCAGAGCCACTTGGTCCACGAGGGGACCCGCTTCTTCCCTCATCATGCCACCGCAGGACAGCCAGCAGCTGGTGACTCACTGACAGGGCACACCAGGGGCCACCCGCTTAACCGCGAGAGGGGGCGGCTCGGGTGCAGGCCGGACCCCGGAGCTCTCCCCGGGGGCCGGGCCGAGGCAGGTCTCTGCCGGGACCGCGTTGCTGCTTAGTTTCGCCGCCCTGCACCCTCGGGCCTCCGTCGGCCCTTCCCCGCGAGCACGTCCCAGTGAGTGGCGGCCACAGAGCTCACGACGCTCAGGTTTGCTTCCGGAAGCCCGGCCTGAACCAGCCGGTTTGAGAGGCTGGATGCTTCGGGAGGAACTTGGGGGTAGGTCTCCCGCCAGCCAGATGGCAGTGGGGACCCCTCACTGAGGAGTGTCTCCATCCTGCTGTGGCAGTGTGACGTGGGGTTTGCTGTCTCTGGTAGAAATGGTCATGGTCGGGGCTGGGGGACTGGGTGGCTGTTATTAAGAGCGCGTTGAAAGTTTCAGATGCGGCTCTCAACCATCCACGGCCCAGGACGACAGTCGGCCGCCTCCGGTGGCCTCTCCTGCGGGCACAGGGCCTAATCTCAAGGAGTGGCGGAACTAAAACAAAGTCTGAACTCTCAGCTCAGGAAATTGGCCAAACCAATCAGGGCCCTGATGGGAAGTGTCGAGCGCCAGGCTTGAGACGGGGATGTCTGCGTGTGTGTACCCCAGAACCGCGCACCCCGATTCTCAGGGCCTGCGAAATGACCTGCTCCCTCTCCCTGCGAGATGGAGGGTCCCCTGCCCCATGCCTTGCTTGAAGACTATGTGGCGGTCTCAGACAAGACCAGTGCTTAGAAGACAATGTTTGTCTTACAAAGGACCCACCCTCTCTTCCCTCCTGGCCACCAGAGCAAAATTGGGGTCACCTCTCTGTATCACTCAACTGGGGCCTGCTGGGCCTGCTAAGAGAGGGGGGACCAGGCTGACACATGCACTGGCAGAATCTGGAAGCGTGTGTGACGTGGGTCCTGAGCGTGCTGGATGGAGGGGTGTGGAAGATAAAGCTGAAGGAGGGAGACCCTGTTGCTACGGGGACATCCTCTCACGGGACACAGAATTAACACCTGGGCAAGGGCCCTGGATCTAACACGTGCTGTGGGGAGGGGGCCTCTTGGGAGCTTAGAAAAGACCAGACTACACGACTCCAGAACCAGCACAGCAGACTTTGTAAGAAAGGATCCGCAGGCTCAGAGGGGGAGGCCTGCTACAGTGGGTCTCCCACACAGAACCCCGCTAGTGGCCATGTCCTTGGGGGGCCCGGGAGACGCTCTTCCTGGCTATAGGGTGAGCGCCCCCAGGTGGGGATTGCATTTTGTCTTTGTATCCCTAGTGATGAAGGCTGTCCTGGAGTAAAACAGATGGTCGATAAAATGTTCAGCAAATGAAGGAATGGCTGAATGCGTCAATCGATCGATGATTTGTATAACGGGAAGGGGGAGATCGCGGCCCAATGATGACCAAAGAAAACCGTCTTCTCAACTCATACAGAAACCAAATTAAGATAACAACAGAGAAGAAGGACCAATTTCCGCCGCCTCCTCCTTCCTTCTCCCAGTGCGGTTTTAGAAGCCAGATTGGCTTTGAAATTCTTACACAGAGAAGGTGACCCGCGAGGCAAATGGCTACTAAAATCCGTGGCTGTCCTCGTTCGTCTCTCACCGAGTTTCTTCTCCAGAGACACCCTTTCCTTTCTCATGATTTCGGGTTACACTGAAACCCCTTTCTACCTCTCTCACCCATTGAGCTCTACCCTGGGGTTTTGGACAGATGCAACCGTGAAGACACCTGTCTCATATCTCAGAGCAATGTGGCCAGTCTAACCCGTGACGTCCTGCCTCCCTAACCTCGGCCAGCGAGGCGTCTTCAGCTAAGGAAAGGAGCAAGCTCAGTCGACGGTTTTTGAATTAAAAAAAAAAAAAAAAAAAAGACCTAGCCAGTCGTTGCAAACTATCTCCCCCAAGATACTCTGCTGCCAAGGGACAGATGCCCACCCCATCGCGGGGGACGTTGCCATGGGCAGAGCAGCACAGAGGCATGGGGCGGGCATACCCCTCTGCTCCATCTCGGTCTGGGTGTGGTCACGAGGTGTTTGTCTACAGTTCCTTTAAAACGTTTAAAATGGTCTGTACACTTAGAAATATTTCGCAATTCGTAAGTTAAAAAGAAAAAACAACAATAGAAAGGAAATAGAAAGCCACTGTTTCTTGTTCTTTTTTAAAAAAAGTTAAAAAGTAGGGAGGTGAACGTATCAACTAATTTGACTTCTTTCGGAGCACCCCTTCACGTCACGGGTGCCTCGGCCTGCGATGTGGCTCACTAGCCTCTGTGCCACTGTCGCCTGCTCACACCGATGGCCCCCGTCCACCCAATGACCCATCTGCTGCAGGAACCGGCTCCATGGAGATGCCGCAGGGCGGAAAACCAGAACAGAAGCCACACGAGAATCCCTCTCACGTGGCCAGTCGCAAGCGCCTGGACCCAGCTTGCTTTTCAAAGTTGTCTTTATTTGCTGCTGTAACTTATTTTCCAAAGGTGTGGTTAACGTTACAGTGACTGTGGAGTCTCATGTTTTATGCTCTTCACTATCCTAACAACAAAAATCTAACCTGTCCTCTGAATAAAAGTAATCGACTTTTTCATGTTATCTCTGGAATCGAGAAACAGTTGAAGCTAACTCTAGATTAAAGCCTACAATGCGGTTATTTGGAAATACGACTATGATGTTATCTGCTCACTGCGAAACAGTGTTTACACATATTCGGTATTTATTCGCTGAGCGGCACAAAGCAACTTTCCCTGGAAAAAGGCATTTGAAATAATTTACCTTTACTAAAGATAAAAAGTAACATAAACAGAATAAGGGTTTTTTTTTTTTTGGTAAGAATAAAAAACAAGCTAAATTTTGAAATCGAAGAGCTAAAATAATTTCATTTATACCATTTTCTAAAACTGAATAATTATTTCTTCCGTAGCCCAACACTGGTGCACGTGTATGCCTTAGGACTGAAGCTGACACCCCGTTCACCATAGCCAAGGGACAGAAAGAAGTACACCAAGTGTCCGTTGACAGATGAATAGATAAACAAAACACGGTCTGTCCACACGGTGGAATATTATCCAGCCTTAAAAAACAGGAAATTCTGACTCCTGTTACGATATGGATGAAGCTGGATGACATTATGCTCAGTGAAATGAGCCAGTCAGTCACAAAAAGATAAATACCGTAAGATATGAGGTGCTCAGAGCAGTCAAATCCAGGGAGACAGAAAACGAAAAGGTGGCTGCAGGAGGCTGGGGGAGGGGAGGATGGGGAACTAATGTCGGTGGACACAGAGTTTCAGTTTTAAGAGATGAAAAGGTTTCTGGTCACTGGTTGCACAGCAACGTGACTATACTTATTACTGCTGAACTCTATGTGTGAAACGGTTAAGATGTTAAATTTTACGTCACAGTTTTTAAAAACCCAAAAAGGTAAAAGAAAAGGTCGGGAAGATCACTTATGGAACTGGGCAGGGTGGTCACCTGGGGGGAGCCTAGATGTCAGGGGAGGGGCCTTGTAAGAACGGCATCTTAAAAAAAATTTTTTAAGTAAAACCGTCTGTAAAGCCTCAAGCTCTTAAAAAAGTATGTGTATTCCTTCCCCTGTTTCGCATTTTTATAGTTTGGGTTTCCTTTTACTCTCGGGCTGTTGAAGAGCAGGCCACATCCGTACCAAGCCCAGTGTTCCAAGAGAGAGAAGCGGCCTGGCTCCGGGCCTCACTGTGCTTGTTCTGATTTCTGGGTCATTTTCCACAAGCCCCCGACCACTTCCCGGCCCCGCTTAGCAGGCCAAGCCCTTCCTGCAGTTCACTGAAAACAAAAAATGAAACCCATTATTTTAGGAACATCCTTCATTCCGCTACTTCTGCATGTCCTTCTAGACCTATTTCACGCCTCTGCTCGGCAATCGTCCCTTCTCTGTGTTTTAAGGAAATTAAAATGCTTTTGATTAAGAAAATGAACATGTGTTCACTGGGGGGAATACCGACAACAAGGAAGGTGTGACGCTGCACCCCGAGAGTGACCACTGTGGCAGTGTAACATGCCTTGTTCTCGTACGGACTTCTAAGCGCCAACAAGTATAAATACACACACATATTGTCATACGCTGTTATTTTTATCAGAAATGAAATTGGACTCTATGTTCTCCACAGCAACTTGCTTTTCTCGGTGAACGATGTGGTCCCAAACGTATTTTCACCTCGGTGGATACGGACCTGCCTAGTTTTTGGCCGAATGACACTTCATAGGACAGACACACTGTAATTTATTTCACGAGTCCCGCCCGATGTGTGGAAAACCCACACGGCTGGTGTCGAAAGGGAACGAGTGTCGCCGTGGGATGTGAGAGTCCGGGAGACAGACGTGTGGCTTGTGCGTCGTCTGTCCTGCTGCCTCGTGTTGCCCGCTAACTCCGCCTTGGGGACCTTCCTGCTCTCCTCCCGGGGAACCCCGCTCACCCCTCCAGGCTCAAGGACCCCACTCCCAGGCCCAGTCTCTCTCGCAGAACTTACCGCGGCTCGTCACAGTCAAGGGCAGTCTGCGGTCCCAACACCTGAGCTCCTCAGGGCAAGGGCTGGGCCTTTTCCATCTCTGCGTTCTGGTAGCTAGCACGTGCTGGGACTCGTCCAATGTCTGACTCACAGAATGAATGAATGAATGAATGAATGAATGGCATCATGACTGACAGGCCGCTCCATACGTGCAGAACCCTGCTTCATGAATGGATACGCTGTCCGGCTCCTCGGGGTAACCTGTTCTCCCTGCACACATGTCAACACAAGGGTTCAACCTACGGAAGCCGGATTTAAGTACAACTTTTGGGTCTATTTCTTTCTAGAGGAAGAAGAACAGCCCGCCGGCGTGTGGCGTGGTTCTTGAGGCCAGCTGTGCAGGGAGCATGAGGAGGACGAATGTGTCAACGGGGCCCAGTGACGGGACACGCAAGGTGATGTGGAGTAGTAGGGCGCGACTCAAAGTCAACCGCTTTCCTCTAAGATGAGAGGAGAGATCTGAACTCTGGGTGGAGTCAAGGTACCACTTGATTTTCTGACGATCCTAAGGTTCACGAAACCTCTACTTGGCTCAGAGTTTTAGCCCTAATTTACTTACAAAACAAGATCTAATGCAACAAAGGAGCAAAAAATCGGCCCCAGGCCTTCCACCACCCGGGAAGGGGAGGGAGGTCTCGTTTCAGCATTTAATGTTTGTGATGTATAAACACAAGGATCTTAGCTCCTCACACAGGGACCAGTGCAGAAAGGCCTGCAGGAGCCCCTCTCACCAGTTACCTAAAAACCAGTGACCAGTCTCTCCTCCCAGAACTCTCAGCAGCTGCAGAAGTAACTGACCTGAAAGGTTAGCAAGTGCAGCCCACACGGCTCCAGGCTCCTTTCCATCCAGCAGGGTCGGGGCATTTTCCAAGCATTACATTCCTCTAAAGTCAGAGCCATCTCCACCTCACCACTGGGTAATCTGAGAGCCTCGGCAGGAGACTCGCCAAGGTCGCAAAGTGTTAAATGGTAAGATGTAAAAAAAAAAATTCGAAATCTTAACTCTCTTCAACCATCTTTCTATGCAGACGTCTACTCTAGTATTTCAAATCCGACCTTTAAGACTTGATAACAAATTTGACCCTCACGGCTTATCCTAAGCGGTGGCTCGGTGCTGCTCCAGCAGACACCATGGGCGGAGTGACAGCTCCATCGAGTGATTCTGGTCATTCGGAAATGCCGGGAAATACCACGATCCCAGAACCCAGGAAGCCTATGGCATTTCTATTTTATATAAGAATTTATTGCAACGTATTTTGCCGCTATCTTTGTTCTCTCTGGGAAAAAAAGAGCTAGCGGATGGCTTTAACAGGCTGTTCCCGTCCCTCTGCAACCTGATGCTCATTCGCTGGCCCCGGAGACGTGTGACTAGACAGTAGAAGTCAGTTCTTCAGAACTCAGGCCACAGTCCATCCTCAATCACGGGGCCTTCCCCCGGCCTGCCGTGCGGCACTGGTAAACCCAGAGGTCGCATGGGCAGGTGGAATTACACGCCAGGTGAGCCGTCTCAGGAGGCGCTCCGAGAGGACACGCCACTGCCACCCAGTCTACTTGTAGATATCACTGCACATCTCGTAAACTGCCCTCGACGACCTGCTCAGACGGACTCACGGACAGGATGTGGGCAGAGCCCCCGAGTCTGCCGGACCTGAGGGCAAGAGGTGGCTCTGAAGCTGGACTCCTGGGGTCAGTTCCTGACTCAGTCGCTTCCTGGCTCTGCAAGCTTCGTTTAAATTCTCTGTGCCTCATGCGCCTCATCCGTGAGGTGAGAGCCTTTCTCATTAAGGTGCTGAGGACGAAATGAGATGACACCTCTGAAGAGCTTAGGACACCCAGTAGCTGTTCGGTAAATGTTAGCTGTTATTATTATTAACTAATATTTGGGGAAAGAAAAGGGAAATGTACCACATTCGTCCCGTGTACTCTAATTCTACATACCTATTAGAAGTAACGGATTTGCTTTCTTCACCTGAAACTATGATGTCTTTAGAAAACATTTGCTCTGTACAACATGAAGCATATTCAATGATTACTACATAAAACAAGGACAACAGAAAGGCCAGTGTTGATGCTCCTTTGGGAAAAAGCTTCCAAGTCAAGGTCAAGGCCTCTCCCTAGTGTTTCAGGACATGCTCAGCCACTCACAGGCTCACAGAGAGGTATAAATGAAGCGATTAAACCTTGGAAGAGTACAGTCATAAGCGTCCAAATGAACCTAAAGGAGCACTGACTTGTTTTAAAATCATTTTTATGGCCCGCAAGGGTCAAAAATGTTAAAAAAAAAAAAAAAAAAAAGACAAGCAAACAAACAAAAAAACTATTCTGATACCAGAGAAAAGAAAAAAGAAAAGAAGAAAGATGCAAAACTCAAGTCCATCTAAGAAGGATGAGCCATTTCCAAGTGTGAGTGGACTCTGGTGAGTGACATAAAGCTCTTACCTGGCTCTCTCAGAAACAAAAAGATCTTTCTACTCTAACGACAAAGGCAGTCACAGCAAAATCAAACAGTGGGTATTCGATAAGCATTAGCTGGCATAGCTTAGTTTGAAGCAGAAAGGAGCTGGCATTTATTACTACTACTATTATTATTATTATTATTATTATTTATGCCTATACCACCTGGTCTTCCTAGGTAGTCTCCCATCCAAGTACTAACCAGGCCCTACTCTGCTTAGCTTCCAAGATCAGACATCCAGCTTATTCAGGGTGGCATGGCCGTAGACCATAGACCATGGCTCCACTGGGGCATGAACCAGGACCTTCTGTGTGTAAAGCAGACGTGCTAACCGCTACACTGTGGAACCACATCCAGGAGCTGGCATTGAAGAGTCCTACCTCACAAAGAAGTAGAAGAGGGGTCACTCCAGAAAGAAAGGAAGAAACCAACAAAACCAATGACGAAGATGTTTTTTAATTAAAGCTCAAGATGGAAGGCCATCGCCAGATTAACCTTCTGAAATAAACCAACCAACCAACCAACCATCCAAACGAAAATCAGTCTCCAGGGCACTCACCTGCCTGAAAAGCTTCATCGCCCCCCCACAGCCTCCAGGAGACAGCCCAAAACCTCTCAGGTGGGGTACGGAGCCGCCACCCACCTCTCCAGTCACCTTTTACCATCAGGAAACGTCCACTCCTGTGGGACCTGTTTCCTTATTTGTTCCCGAGAGGAACCAACCATGCTCATTTCAGCTCTGAATCCCCAGCGCCTAGCACAGTACCCGGCACACAGTAGTTGCTCGGTGAGTGTTTGCCGATTCATCGAAAACGCGAGTGCTTTCGGGCCTGCCCTTGGCTGCTGGGAAGCCCCTCTCCCACACGTCTGGTGAACACCCGGCCATTCTCCAAAGCCTCGCTGCTCGCCCTCCACCTCTCCCCACCCCACCACTTCTCGCCCTCGCCATTCCCTTCCCCCGCCCTGTTCCTACAGAATCCGATCGCTTCACACCTTCATCGCGGTTTAAACATTTCCCATTCACATGTTCTGCCTTTCCCACTAACCTGGGAGTCTCTGGAGGAGGGCAGGGTATTTTGAAGCAATGAGAAGCAGTGGAAAGATTACTGATCTGGGGCCTGGCAGACCTACTTATGTGACTTTGGGGAAACTGTATATCGTAACAGACTTAGGACGGGGCCTGGCACGCGGTGCGTGCTGCGTAAATGCCGGCTGTTCCCGGGCTCCGTCTCTCCGAATTGCAATTCTCTCTCTTATGAAATGGGATCAACCATAAATCCTCTGTCACGGGGGGGGTCTTCACGAAGGTCGGGAAAATGTCTGGCAGTATCCCGGACCTTCCTTAGCACGTAGTAGCCACTCAATGGCCACACGGCAGCTGGTATTACGAAGCCTCGCGCTGGGCGCAGAGAACAGGCTCCGTAAAAGTCTACGGGATGAGTTGAATGGACCAAGAGAGACACAGTTGAACATCAACTCGGATTTCGGGGGACGGTTTTCAGCCATTCATTCAGCAAATCCTTACTAAGAGCTCCCACGAGGTACCGGGCTTTGCTCCGGCTGCCGGGGTGCGGCAGTCAAGACGGTCCTTGCCCTGTGAAAGTTACATTCTCACGGGGAAGGCAGGTGACAAACAGGGCGAGACAGAGCCATAACAGCTTATGTGGTGTAAGGTGCTATGAAGGAGAATAAAATGCAAGGAGGGGGCAGGCCGGCGGGCTGGAGAGCGCTGTCTGCAGGGGTGGCACTGGGGGAGGGGTCTGAACCCTTGGGACAGGCCCTAGATTTTGTGAGATGCCCTCGCCCTCAGGCAGGCCCTGGTCGCCTTGCCAGGGCTCAGCCGTGAGTGTCAGGAGACCCAGCTCCACCAGAGAGGTGGCTGCCTGGCTCACAGGGTCCCCCTCAACTCAGACCAAGCTACAGACACCGCTGAACCAGTGAGCACGGACTGATTCGCATGAGACTGTTGCAAGCAGACAGATGACGCCCATACCGCCACTGGTCTGTTCCCCAGGAAGTTCAGGTCGCTGTTCTCTCCAAACAGGTAGCCTTCGGGGTGAGTCGAGTCAAACTTCTCTCCTCCCATGATGAAGTGGCTGGCAAAATAGCTTCCTAGAGAGGGAGAGACAGAAAGATCAGACAGAAACCAGTCAGACGAAGCCCAGTGAAAGTGCCGACTCAGAAAATGTTGGTCCCTGGAAGGAACAGACCAATTGCCAACCCCAGGAGAGCTATCTTCTCCTGACCTGGGACAATGACACAAAATAAGCAAAATCGTAAGGAACCAATAGAGAAATTTCCAACCCCAGGAGAGCTTTCTTCTGACCTTGGAAAATAGTATAAAATAAGCAAAATCGTAGCAGTGAGAACCCAAGATATCAACGGACCACTGTCTTCAACATTCTTAATTGAATCTCTATTGTGATTAATACCATCAGCCAAGACACCAGAAGGCCCCACAATGCACATTAACGAACATATATATTTTGTCCCTGGTTACTCCCCATCCGACATGTACTCAGGAATCGTAACCACAGGTGTCAGCACGTGTACACACACGCACATTTGTGCCTACATTTTCACAAGCCAGTTCACGCCTGGACACAGAGGTCTCAGTGCCCACAGACAGCACGTGTGTACCTCTATAACCCTCTACGATGAAGGCTCTTCTTCATTTTCGTATTTATTTCAAAATGATTGTTTAATAGGAAAATGCTAATTTAAATAATACAGCTGTCTCTGACTTTACCTACCACTCACCACACAGATTATAGAATTTAACCGGACAATAGTTTAGTGCTATGAAAGAAACACACACACATGCACACACACACGCATGCACACACACACACACACACACACACACACACACACACACACACACACACCCTCGGCATCGAATTCATTAGCAGTGCTAACGGCCAAGGGGTGGGGACAGGAGTCATGGCAGGCCCTCTTTGCCCCACACTATAACAACGAGAGGCAGTCCACAGTCAGGGGTCAGAATCCCCACCAACCTCATCCGGACAGACCCGGGAGCCGTGCCAGGGCGCGATGGCGCTGATGAGCCACCAAAAGGGGCTCAGGTAACACTGCAGATTCCAGCTGGGAACACTTTCCAACACTGACAATTAAACGACTGCTTCTCACCCCGCATTTCTACGATCTCGTTCTCCCGTGAAGGTGAGCTTCCGAAATGAGGGGCTCAGACAGTGATGTACTTATCCACGCTCTCACACACCCTGAATCCTTGGATTCATACGAAGGGCTTATGGGACAGCAAAAGGCTTGTGTGTTATACAGCTCAACCTCCCTAAATCAGTCTCAACTTTCATTGAAGGTTTATAAGCAAACTCTGAAAAAAATGAGATCCAAACATTTCATCGAGAAGCCGGAAACTACAAAAAGTGATATTGCAAATTCAAAGGAGTGCGAACTAGAAATGATAAGTCAAAAAACAAATTTTGTTTTGTTTTGAAAATTGAGATTCAGCACCTTTGGCCTGTGAAGAAGCCATGGGAAGGAAGACAGAGAAGAAAATTCTAACAGGAAAACTGAGCCAAATATTCATTTTTGGATTTTCTACACATGGAGCTCTAGTCTAGAAACACCTATTAGACAACATGACGTGAATAACATCACTCATCTCAAATTGGGGCAATTCTTTAATTAAACGACACTTGGGAAAAAAGGTTATTTGCGACTATTTGCAGACAAAATCAAAGCAATCACTGAGGAACTCTCGACAGTCACCCACCAAAACTTAAAAACAGAAAGAACAGCCATCTGCAGTGATATGATTCTGCAGTTCATCATTTAGGAAAGCTTCATTATCAATTATTTATGTCCAGCACTTGCCAGCCCTATTTTCCAAGTGCATAATTTATAGGGAAGGGCGGAGCCTATTTGCCTTAAGTAGAAACAGCCATCTCAAATAGTTCAAGTCATTTACTGTTGATTCTTGGTAAAATATATTTTCTATATATTAGAAATTACAGATTTATTATACGTTAGGTGAGATTAGAAAAGATAAAGATTTTACATTGATGGATGGCTTGCCCAGATCACGAGTAAAGAATGGGGGACACAGGTCTGGTGCGTGGAGTTGTTCGGGCTGATTCCAGCATGGGACACACTGAGTCTCCAGGACCTGTGCAGTCAGGCGAGGGATGTGGGGACAATGACATCCACGGACAGTCAGCTTACAGGATCCTAGCAAGAAAAGAACACTAATGGCTTCGGGGGGCTAAAGAAGGTGACAGGATTCTATTGGAAATGCACCCCCCTTTTCTGCCGTAGTACTAAAAAAAAAGAAATCATCAAGAAAGCAGTGTAAAGTTAATTGCATTGTTGCCTTGCCTTAAAAACCAAGAGCATAGATATACAAAGACCTAAAATTCAACGTTCACAGACAAGGAAAGGATTTTTCAGTTTGGTGGAAGACTCGGTCCAAAGTTCCTTTACAAAACTGACCTCCTTTGGGGCACTTAAAATACAAATGCCTCATCAGTCAAAAGGCAAAAGAAACTCCACCAGTTTTGCTTTGTCCTTTCTTTGAAATGGACCCCTCTAATAACTTGCCCCAATTAAACTAGTGACAAAGAGTCAATTGCTGTTTGCAGCCTGGATACAGCTTTCAGTGCGCCCAGGCTGTCTAGAGGGACAAATTGGTGGATTAATGCACAGCTACCATGTCGGCAGACGCTAATGCCAAACACAATCACGGTCCCTGGAAAAAATGCCTTTTGGACAACTTGCATACATTCTTACTTCTTAGCATGAACTGTGCTCTAAAATGAGAAACGGTAGGGAAAATGGACTTTACTAAAATATCTCTTTGCCTATTTGCTAATAGAAAAAAACACATATAAATAGTAGATAAAGTGCAAGTTTTCCATTATTAGCTATAATTTCTTAACCGAAACTCGAATTCAGAATTCTCTGCAAGCTTTAAGAAGACACATCTGTGGCAACCACTTTGCAAGATATACCAATATCGAATCACCACATCGTATACCTTAAACATACACAATGTTATATGTCGACTATATCTCAATAAAGCTGGAAAAAAAGGGAAGACACATCATACACAGACCTCCAAAATTATATTTAAAACATAAAGTATGAGTGGGAGAAAGGAGGGGGAATTAGGGTTTAATGGATATAAATTTTCAGTTTTGTAAGAAACAAATTCTAGCTATCTTAACACTACTGAACTGTACACTTAAAAATGGTTAAGATGATAGATTCGATGTTATGTACTTTTCACCACAATAAAAATAAATACCAAGGAAAACCCCTGTAAGGTATGGCCCAGAATGAGCAACAGTGTTATAAGTTCAGTATTTAGGGATGGCCGAACAGCTGCGGGGGTGTAAAGAACAGAGCAAGGAGTGTCGTCAACAATGTCGTGATACCTATGTATGATGTCAGGTGGGTACTAGACTTATCAGGGTGATCACTTTGTAGGGCACATAAATGTCTAATTACTATTCTACACCTGCAACTAATATAATATTGTACATCAACTGTAACTGAAAAATAAATTTTAAGAGAGTATTAAAAAAAGGCATCACAGAAAAAAAAAATCAAATTACTTATAAGTGAAAGAAATTACACTAGCACCAAACCATTATGGACTATAATATCACATGATAAAAGACAATTAAACCCACTTCTCATTCTTCTACTTTGTATTTATAGATACCCTGAATGTTAGCAAACAAAACCTCTAATTTTAAAATAACTTTTCTTTCCAAATCTATGAAATTACTGAACTATGTCTGCCTATAGAAACAGGCTTAGGAAAAAACCCAACTATTTAGACCTCTAAGTCATGGCCATTTACTTACTGTTATGGCGCAGTTTCAAACTACTTAGGCAAATGCCGTCTGCCTTCTATCTCTGTAAATTTGCCTTTTCTAGGCATTTCATATAAATGAACTCATACAATTACAGTCTTGAAATTGGCTTCTTCCACTTAGCATACTATTTTTGAGGTTAATCCATGTTGTGTAACATGTCGGTAGTTCATCTCTTAAATCACTGGATAGTATTTCATTGTAGAAATACACCTTATTTCGTTAATCCATTCTTCAGTTGATGGACATTTGGGTTATTTCCAGTTTTTGGACTACTAAGAGCAATGCTGCTATGAACATTTGCATACGTCTTTTTTGACATGTCTGCCTTCATTTCTTTTGGATAGATTCATAAAACTGGAATTGCTGAATCATTAATTTATGTTTACCTTTTTTATCAACTGCCAAACTCTTTTTGAAGTGGCTGTACCATTTTACATTCCCATCAGCAATGCACAAGGATCTCAATTTCTCTGCATTTTCACCAACATTTGATATTGTCTGCCTTTTCTATTTTAGCTACCCTAGTGGTTATTATTATTTATTATTATTATTATTTCCCTAAAAACTACTGATGTTGAGTATCTTGCCACATGTTTATTAGCTATTCTTATATCTTCCTTGGTGATATGTCCATTCAACTCTTTTGTCCATCTTTAAATTGTGTGTTTTTCTTCTTAATATTGAGTCATACAGGTTCTTGATGTTCTGGATAGAAATATTTTATCTATTGATTTGTAAATATTTTCTTTCAGAGGGTGGCTTGTCTTTTAAACTTCTTAATGTTGTCTTTAAAGCAGAAACATTTTCAGTTTTGAAGAAATCCAATTTATCAGTTTTTACTTTTATGAGTTATGCTTTTGATATTTCATCAAAGAACTCTTTGTCCAATTTGAATCAAATAATTTCTCTTACATATTCTCTTAGTGGTTTTATAGTTTAGCTCTTGTATTTAGGTCTATGGTAATTTTCAAAAACAGCTTTATTGACATATAATTCACATACTATATCATTGCCTATTTAAAGAACATAATCCAATGGGGTTTTTTTTTTAGTATATTCACAGAATTATGCGACTATTCACCACTATCTAATTTTAGAACATTTTCATTACCCTAAAAAGAAACCCATTAGCAGTCACTTCTTGTTCCCCATTCCTCCAGCCACTAGTCACTAACCTACCTTCTGTTCTATGAGTTCGCCCCTTCTGGATATTAAATATAAATGGGATTATACAATATTGGCCTTTTGCATCTGCTTCTTTCACTTAGCATTAATATTTTCAAGGTTCACCCATGCTGTGGCAAATATCAATACTTCATTCTCTTTTATTGCCAAAGAATATTCCACCGTATGGATTTACTCCATTTCACTTACCAGTTGTTTAATTCGTCAGTTGATGGACATTTGGGTTATTTCCACCTTTTAGCTATTGTGACTAATGCTGCTAAGAATAAACACTCATGTACACATTTTGGAACGACTTTTTCCCCTATTTTTCTTGGCTATATATATGTATACACACACATATATATAGATCTATCTCTATCTATCATCTATCTATCTATCATCTATCTACTTATCTATTGAGAGAGGAATTGCTTGGTCATATACTAACCAACCATTTGAGGAACTGTCAGAGTGTATTCTAAAGCAACAGTACCATTTTACATTCCCACCAGCAAGGTATCAAGGTTTCAATTTCTCCCATCCTCACCAACACTTACTATTTTTGATTATAGTCAATCTAGTGGGTGTGAAGTGGTATCTAACTGTGGCTTTGATTTGCATTTCCCTAATGGTTAATGGGGCTGAGCATCTTTCCATGAGCATATTGTCTATTTATTTATCTTTTTTGGAGAAATGTCTACTCAAGACTTTTGCTCCTTTAGTAATTGTCTTTTTTTGTCATGGAATTGTAGAAGTTCTTTATATATTCTAGATACATATGCCTTATGATATGTATGATTTGCAAATATTTTCTCCCATTCTCTGGGCTGTGTTTTTCATTCTCTGATTCATTTTGAGTTAATTTTTGGTGATGTGAAAAAAGGGTCTAAATTCACTTTTTGCTTGTTAACATGCAATTGTCCCAGCCCCATTCATTGAAAAACTATCCTTTCCTTGTTGCACTGTCTTGGCACTTTTGTCGGAATCAACTGACCATAAATGGAAGGATTTATCTCTGGCTTGCAGTTGTTACATTGGTCCGTATGCCTTGCGTGGTGTCAGTAACGCACGGTCTCGATTATTGTGGCTTTATAGTAAGCTTTGAAAGTGGGCAGTGAACGTCCTCCAACCTTGTTCTTCCTTTTCAAAGTTGTTTTGGATAGTCTAGGTCCTTTGCATGCCCACATAAATTTTCAGATGAGCTGGTCAATTTCTTCACAAAAGTCCGTTGGGATTTTCACAGGGACGCACTCAATGTTTACATCAGCTTGGAGGCCACCGGCATCTTAACGATATTGTTCTCTAATCTGTGAACACCGAGTGTCTATTTATTCATATCTTTTTACACTTCTTTAGTTAAAGCATTTATCTTGGCAACGTTTTAGAATCTTCACAGTACAAGTTTTATACTTCTTAAGGTTAAATTTATTCCTATGAATTTTATTCTTTTTGCTATTATGAGAATGGAGCTGTTTTCTTAATTTTGCTTTCAGATTATTGCTCCTCTATAAAAATACAGTTGATTTTTGTATGTTATCTGATACCTGCAACCTTCCTAATTCATTTATTAGTTCTATTAGGTTTTTTGTGTGGAATCCTTGGTATTTTCTATATATAGGATCATGTCATCTGTGAACAAAGACAGTTTTACCTCTTCCTTTACAATGTGGATGCCTTAAAACTTCTTTTCAAAGTGTTTGTTTTGCCATATTTAGTAGCTAGACTCTCCAGTCGATACTGAATGGCAAAGGCAGACATCAATACCGTGTTCCTGATCTAGCAGGAAAGCATTTTGTATTTCACCATTACATCGGACGCTAGGGGTGGGCTTTTCATATATGTCCTTTGTCATGTTGAGGAAGTTCTTTTCAATTTCTAATTGGTGAGAGTTTTTATCATTGATGGGTGTTGGATTTCATCAAATGTTTTGTTTGTCTGCATCTATTGAGATGATCGTGTGGGTTTTTTTCCTTTATCCTACTAATATGATGTATTAACATTGATTTTTCAGATATTAAACCAACCTTGCATTCCCGGGATCTATCCCACTTGGTCATGGTATAGTTTATATTCCTATTTATCCCTGTATGCATGCATTCTGCCTCTGACCTTAGATGATAAGCTCTGAAATTTTAGAAGGAACATAATTTTTCAACAATGATTTTTAAAAACTGTAATTTTTGGATTTTTTAAAAAATATTTTTTCACTGCATGAGCACTCTTTCAGCAACTTAAAATTCGAGCTTAGCATTTACTTGGTAAGAATAATTAGTTAAAATGGGAAGCTACTATGATCGGTAACTTTTACGTGTCATCTTGGCTAGGCTATGGTGCTAGCCTAGGGTAAACACCAGTCTAGATGCTGTTGTGAAGGGTAACTGCAGATGCAGCTGACATCCATAACTGACTGACTTTAAGTAAAAGAGATAACCCCTTGATAATGTGGGTGGGCTTCATTCAATCAGTTGAAGGCCTTAAGAGCGAAAACTGAGGTTCCTTGGAGAAGGAATTCTACCTGAAGACTGTGACATAGGAACCCTGCCTGAGTGTCCAGTCAGCCAGCCTGCCCTACAGGTTTCAGACTCAAAACTACACTATCAACTCCTATCTGAGTTGCCAGCTTGCCAGCCTCCCCTACAGATTTCAGACTTGCCAGTCCCCACAGTCACGTGAGCAAATATATATGTATTCTGTTTCTCTGGAGAACCCTGACTCCTACAGCCACCAAATAGCTTATGTTGCTAATACTCCTTTCTGTGACCCACACCATGATTTACAAAGTTGCCTTGAAGGCTTCTATCCTGCTGCTCATCCAAGGCACCAAAATCACTGAGCACAGGATCAGAATATATATACTGGCGCATAGCCCAATGTGTGTTATAGAGCAGGTGTTCAATGATGTACATGAATGGTAACAGACAGAAAGGGAAAAAAAGATGCTAAAGAACAAAATAAAATAACCACTATCATACACAGAAATCAAAGGTCCTAAACCTTAAGATAAAAATCAAAAAGTGAAAGAAATTGGTCTGTTCTCAATAATGTACAAATAAGGCAAATTTACTGGAGTTTTCAAAAGTAACCAAATTACCACATTTTAAGCATTTCAGCTCTTGATCTGGGTGATTCATGAATAAACAGAACAACATTTAGTTTTTTTCTGGTATTAAATGTATTTACTATGAATAGGAAGTTAAGTAGGAACCTACTTAATTTTAAAGTATCAATCAAACTATGGCAGAACTATGGCAGAATGAAATAACCATTATGTGGTAAGTTCCATATTTTTAAGTCCCTGGTTTCAAAACTGATATTAAATTGATGGTCCCAAAAGCCAAGAGAAACTTTTAGAACTAATTGACAGACAACTTTTTATCCATGCTTTAAAAACTGCTCTTACCATAAGATAGACCCACTTGACAAACATATGTGTAATCTAACGTAACAAAAATTCGGAGAATGATGATGCTAACTGCTCAGGATTCTGGTGACCATTCTCAGTTGTTATCAAAGGTTTATCTCCTAACACTTAAGCAAAATGAAATACTCCTATTTGCTCAAATATGTAGTGGGAAATGAACTAGATTTATCAGGTACTGAATTAAAATGAATTAAATGGTCTTTACAGCATGCTGATTTCTCCCTGGATGGAGAAAACAAGCCAAATGACTTTTATCAATGTGAATATCCCTTGTAAAAGATGGCCATGCATGCATTAAAAACCACCTCCTCAGCGGAGCCATACCTTTGCTAAACATACGATGATGGGCTTTTAAAGAAGCAAAGATCTTGGAGAAGGATTTCATATCATGTATGTGGCGTCTAACTCAAAAATGACAAAGGCCAAACCAAATGCAGAATAGTGCTATAAATAGCTTTCTATGCTATTGCAGACATAGTATAGAGAAACGAACTCCCACCATACCTAGTTACTTAAGTGATTAGTATTCATGCATTTATTAATACATCTAAAAATCACCTAAGGATATATGTATAACATTAATCATTGCTGCATTGCTTGCAATAGTAAAAGACTGAAAAAACTCCCAAATGTTCATCAGTAGGAGACTATGTTAAAAAAAGCAATGTTGGCATGTATATACAAAGGAATACTGTATAATTGTTTAAAACAAAAAACAAAAAACTCTCCAATATAGAGATAATATTAAAAAAAAGATCTCCAGTATCTCTGAAAGTAAAACAACAACAACAACAACAACAAAAACCCAATATATGGAACAGTCTAAATAGCATGCAATATAGCAGGTGCTCAATAATGTGTATTATTGGTAATAAAAAGAAAAAGATGCTAAAGAACAAAAGAAAATAATTTCTATCATATGAGAAAATCAAAGGTTCTAAATCTTAAGACGAAATAGCTTGTATATACATAAGAAACTCTGAAAGAAACCCGAAGCAGTTACGAAGGGATGGGGAGCATGTGGGAAGTTCGAACTGGGATTTTGGACAAGTGCAGTGAGAACAAGGCTTTCGCGGGACACCTTTTCATTCTTTCAAACTTTGAACCATGTGACTACATTAGTTATTCAAAACATAAATAATTCTAAATAATTTAGGCTAGTTCATTTTGACCAACCCTTATTTAAAAAAAAAACCAAAAAGCTACAAACCCAAGTTCCAACATGAAAATATCTGTTCTCAATAATTTTTCAACGTTTCCATTTCAATGTACGTACAAAATTAAGGGTTTTCTTTAAAAATACAAAGCAACGTAAAGTAATTCCTGCTGGGCGCTGTGACCATCTTTACGGGGCGGATGACAGTGTTGTTTTCTGGAACAACTAATTCACAGGCAGTAGTTTTAGAGACTTTCCAGTGTCAATCACCTGGAGAAAGCTGACTTTGCTGTTTGCTTTGTTCTGTACCAGTACCCAAGATAAGCACGCTTTTCAAAATCAACCCAGTTTGATTCCTCGACAGGGACTTGCCTCTGAGTTTTGTTTCAGTTCTGATGCAGAATAGCCTCCGTTCCACAAATCATCAAGGACAAGCTCCAAAATCTAATTCCTTGTGAAAGGCAAAGGCTGATGGTTTAGTAAGGAGAGCATTACTTTCTGGGTCAGCCTGGCCAAACCAATCCATTTCTTTGAGCCTTCATTTTCTTACCAGCAAAATGAGTGGGTCTTGAGCCAAATTCTTCTGATGGTTCCTTCAGGTCTAAAATACTATAATCCCATTAAAGCTAGGTCAACTTAAAGATCAGATGAAGGGTGAGAGATGCTTCTAGACTAGTACATACATACAAGTTCATGAAAATTTTCTAAGACACAATGGTTTGCTGCCTGGGACATGAATGTTCTGATTCCTATTTTCTGTGTTTTACCTTCAGTATAAATAATTTGGTCCACTTGATGCAAAGACTTCTCATACAAAATTTCTGATTAAAAATGAGTTACAATTAGATAAAATTTTAAAAATATTGGTCGAGTGGAGAGGATTACTTAAAACTGTAGGTACTGAGTGTGCTGGTTAAGAAGAGTTTTAGTTTGATCCATTATCCTTTCATTTTCATCATCCAAGATTCATACTTGTGTCAATATCGCTTGGGGAATAGCCTGCCAGTGATTTACCTACACTAATTCCCATGTGTAAAGGAGTACTCTTCCCATGAGTACTCTTCTGTGGCAGCAAACTACTGAAAACTCCAAGCTCAGCAAAACATGCGCCATATTCTGATCGATAAAAGCTAAGTGATTTCAGAAAAAAAAAAAATTCACAAATACTCATGCATATTTTCATCTGTTAAAAAGCTAAATGCATACTTCCTTTACCACTGGTTTCATACAGTCATAATTAGCTAGAGCTAGATTAAAACACAAATAAAACAAAAACAAAAACAAAAACCACAAATGACCCACAGCTTTATCTTAAGACCTTTCTAAAACGGCTCTTAAGTGTATTCATCTCTGCAAAGATTCATTCTTTGGCACAAAAGCAGCGAGAAACACAGCTCTGGCAGACACTCTGCAGGGGTGCAGGTTCATTGTCTGGTCCCTGCGTTTACCTGGCACAAACTGGACACACTGCTGCGAAATCAGTTCATCTCATTAGCATGTCTTTATTCTACAGTCCAATCCTGACACCTCTCCAAGATCACCCATATCCTCACCAGGTCCTACGCCAAAGAGAAGCTGGTAGCCATGGGTCCCCAGAAGTCTTGAGAAAAGCAATGAAAAACAATGAGCAGAGACTTAGGTCATGCACCAGCAGCTCAGAACTGGCTGGTGCTCAATCCACTTGTGAGTCTCTCTCCTTTGCTGTCTATGCCACAACCCAGAGGCTGGAGACATTTCTTTTTAACGATTCTGAAAACAAACATAGTACTTCTATACATTTTAAATACCTGTGCCCTGTCCCAGACCTACCCCTATTCCAAAACTCAGGCTTGCAGCTACTCTGGCAAAGGGACAGCCCGGGTGACTCTGATACTCTGGTTCCCAAACATTTCTGTTAAACACTTCTTTTCTCCTCTGACAGCCGCTTGAAAAGCACCAGCCCTGCAAACGCCCCTTCGGCCTCCATCCTCCAGCAGGCAGTGGAAGCTTTGCCCTGAGAAATCGAATTCAGACCAGTGCCTGCCCCTCTCCGGAAGCCAGGATGCGCCGACCAGGGTCAGCACCTAGCACAGGTGCCTGTTGGGGATGCCAAGGTAGCCTCACCCAGCCCTCAGCTCCCCAGGGGAGAGAGGGCCCAGGGCGGCAGGGAGGGGACTGGCGCTGCGGCCGGCCGGGACCGCCTGCGCCCCGGGTACCCTGCCCCTCGGGAGCCGCAGTACCCCGGCACACGTCCGTCACAGGACAACCTGCGTGCAGGCCGCTCGCGTCCTGGGGCGGACGGGTGGCCACCGCGGCGACCCCGCCAAGGCCCCCCCAAGCACCGCTGCACGCCTCTCCTCTATGTCCTCCTCCCCGGATCGCCCTGCAGCGACGTGGGCCCCTCGGTCCCCAGGACCCCCGGGACCCCGGCGCAGGGACGTCGCGACCCCCTCCCCAGCCCGGGTGGCGCCCGCCCGCCCTCACCGGACTTGGGCGGGTAGCGGTACACGGAATTGGACGGGATGTCCACCTCCTCCACGCCCGCGTGCTGCCGGCTGGTCAGGGCGCCCATGGCCGCTGCGCCCGCGCCGCCCTGCGCGCCTCACCGCGGCCGCTCGCCCCGCACCCGGAGCGGGGGTCGGCCGCGCGCCGCGGCCGGCGCGGCCTGGGCCTGGGCGCTGCGGCTCTGGCGGCGGGGAGCCCCCGGCGCGCCGCGCACCATCGTCCGCCGGGCCCCGCGGCGGCGCCTGTGCCGGGGGGCGGGGGGGGCTGCGGGTGGGCCGGGGGCGCCGCCGCCGCCTCGGGCCGCGTGATGTCAGCGGCGGCTCCGCGCGAGGACCGCGGCGGCCACGGCCAATGGCGCGGCGGGGCGGGAGCGGCCGCGCGGCGCCAGCCAATGGGCGGCGGGATGCGGCGGAGCGGCGGCCGCGCGGGGGCCGGGGCCGGGGCCGGGCGCGCGTGGCCCCGCGCGCGGGGCTCCCCCGGGTCCCGCCCCGCCGCGGGGCATCTGCACAGCCGGCGGCCAGACACCCCGCGCACGCCGCCCGCAGCCCCCCAGCCGCGGCAGTGTCGGGGGTGGGGGGCGTGGGGAGCAGAGGGTCACGTGGCGGTGGCATCTCACACGCTCCCAGCGCCTCATCCCGAAAGCGCTCGCCGATCCCATTTCCCAGGGGTCAGGGAGATGAATCAGGGCTGGTGACCCACGAGGGAAATGTCACCATCCCTCGTCCCTCATCTGTAGCTCCTTTCAAAGCGCCGAGCTCTGTAGATGCTGTTCACGGGTCCCTTGGCCAGCCCGGGAGTTAGGAAATCATCAACCCAGGGTAAGGGGGAGACAGTCAGCCTCTGGTTGCGCGTTTGGGAAACTTTGGAAATGACTGGAAGAGTCAGCTCAGGGGAAAGCAGGCGGCCGGGGACTCCTCTTGAAAACACACCGAACAGTGGGGCGTGTGGACAGGCACAAGACGTCATCCTGAAGCTTAATTACAGACACTTGTGTTTAAAACCTTTTATTTTATTTGTGGGTCGAGTTTCTCTCTCTCTCTCTCTCTCTCTCTCTCTCTCTCTCTCTCTCTCTCTCTCTCTTCTGAGAGAATGGACTGATCAGCGAAAATTTCAACTGCCAGAACATGACTTCACAACTCTCCAGCATTTTAAAAGTACTGTTTGGAGTGTCTGGTCCCCTCGATTAAGTTTACAAAGCCATCTGATAGAGTCTAGCTTTTTCCTAATGATATTTTGCATTTTTCATCACTTTCTTTTCAGCAGTAGCCAGCAGACCTGTGGCTAAAGGTGCCCACGCCCAGTTGCCTTGGTTTTTCTCCTCAAGCCCAGGATGGTGGGAACACGGGCTGTGTCATTTATACTGGCTGACACTGAGGAAGCCTGAGCTGGGGGCTAGGTCCCTGGCCCCGACACACTGCTGGGCAGCCTCTCCCAGCACCGAAGCTCCCTGGCCCTCCCTTCCGCCCCTGGCCCCAGCCACTTAGAAAGCCTGAGACCTGCATTTGGGAAGGAACTGGCGTCCTCCTTGATACACCTTTCCCCACACGCAGGTCCTGCCTTGTAATTACTGAGTAAAGGTAAACAAGTCATGAAGAATCCAGAACTGCTTCTCACAGAAGGCCTTCAGCACATCACAGAATAAAACGTTGCCTCATAATCCCCGGCTCTGTTCATAAGCCTTTGTTCTTCCTGCTCCCAGCAGTTTGTGAAGGGGGGACCATCCCCTGGAGGGGTTTCACAGATACACAGTGAGGGTTTCGGCTCAATCTGACAGTCCAGCCCTGTTGCTTGCGAGGTTCTGTTCTGGTCCAACCTCGGCCTGCTCTGGGCCTGGGCAACTGTTCGTTCCTCAGCTTGGATCACACTCCCCAAGCTTAAAACTAGGTTCCTCCTCCCGTGAATGAGTCATGAATCCAGTGCTCGGAACGACAGAGATAAACATAGAACAATAACATTAGTGGGCAATAACATTATTGAACACGCTCTCTGTGCCTGGCCCTGTTTTTAAAGCTTTTACACGTACTGAAGCGTTCATCCCTCACAGCAACCCTACGAAGTACATGCTATTAACACCCCCATTTTGCAGTTGAAGAAATTGAGGCAGAGAAAAGGCACTGGGTTTTGAGTTGCACAAATCAAGACCCAACCACCTGTGTGCCTTTGGACTAAACTCTGTTTCCTCATCTGTAAAATAGCCCAGACCTCACCAGCTATTGCAAAAAAGCAGTAAGTAAAATCAAGGCTCAGTTAGAAGCAACAACCAGCGGCTGCCTAGTTCATGAGGCAGAAGAGAAAGGCTATGATAGGGGGTATGTCAGAGAAATTCTGGACCAAAGACTAATTGAGTTAGAGTCCCACTTTCTACAATGTAATCACATAGTGTTACAGTTTGGAAAAAGAGAACACCTGCGTCTATGGTAAAGGGGAGATAAGCAGCCAAACCTCAGAGCAGCACCTCAGGGCAGCCGGTCCTGCATTCCTCTCTGGTCCTTCCTTGGCGCCACTTGGCTCCCTTGTCAGAGATCTGGGCCAGGGAGAGGGCCTGAGGGAGAAGACGGCACAGACAAGAGGAAAAAAATCCAGAAGGGACTGCCATCCAGAGAGCCATAAAAATGCTTTTAACTTGAATAAACGGTCTGGGGAGAGGTGGCACAGTGTGCAGAGGGAAATTACATGCAAATACCATGCATCTTTTGTGTAAATAGCCTCACAGCATCCTATCCACTTCCGCACTGTGGATGCAGCCCTTGGGAGAAAGCCAGCAGAGAACCCAGCGTTTAAGGGTCACAGGGATTTTGTCTAAGCGTCCGTGGAAGGCAGGGAGGGAGAAGCCACATATTTCATCAGCTCTGAGCCCTTCCTCTCAACCTTGGGTCTAAGAGAAAAAGGAGAAGCATAGGGACGAGTAATTTCTAGGTCAGCTAGTCCCTTTGGGCTTTTAATTTTGTTCCTTTTCGCTGTCCTGGTTTCAGCTCACCTTTGTAACACATCCACTCATTTCAACGATTTGCGCAGATGCCTATAACAGGAAGGAGAGAGAGCCTGCAGGTGAAAAGCTGACAGACGCTATGCCCTGCGCAGCACAGCACCCCGAGGCAGCGGGGCTGGGCGGGGGGCTAAGACAGGGCCCTTCTTGACTGTCTGCTTCGCCACGTTCTGCCCCGTTAAGGCGATGGGAAGATTGGAGTCCCAGATATTCTGAGCAAGCGCAGCAGGGTCTCCCCAAAAGAGAGGGAGCCCAGTCGCAACCCACAGCCCCTGATCCTGGCTTCAGCAGATTAAAGCTGAAATCACCAGTGGAGAGCTGCACATTCTGCTCGGGCTACGTTGACGCTGTCAGGGCTACGTCTCAATGCTTTGGGACCCAGCAAACAGTTTCTGGCACCCTAAGGCTCCGTGGAGAAAAATGACCTTGTGCATTAGGTAATCGGCAACCCAGCTTTCACAGTTTGCTCCTTGCCAAGTGTGAATTCCTCACTAATTTTCTCCTCGGCTAACAGGAAAACTGTTCAAACAGCTGCAGACTTTAGTTGGGTTTGTAGCTTCTTAATCTACTTTTCAAGTTAAGACCCAACTGAAGGACGACATTTACGCTGCCCAGCAGTTTGTGAAGGGGGTACCATCTGGGCCCAGGGCGAGGAGAGTAAGTGCCTAAGGTGTAAGCTTTAAGTTGATGCTCAACCTCAGTGTCGGGCAGGTGCCTCACCGGCCTCGCCCTCATTCTGGCCCTGCTGCCCAGGCATCTGGCATTTGGAGAAATGAAGGACCTGGGACATTAATCCTATTCAAGGAGCAGCGTAAAGAAATTAGTTTCTTCTATTTTGCTTTTCTTTAGTCCCAGATCATTTGTAGCCAATACCAGACCCCATCAGCCCTGCCTTGCTTTTGGTTTTGAGCTCAATCCCACAGTCGGCATGATAAAGTCGACGCGAATATTTCAGCCCGGGGTGCGTGGATCAGCTGCCCCCTCTGCCTCTCTCGGCGAGCACGCCAGGCAGGCAGGAAGCTCGGCATCTTTCTCCTGTTACCCAGAGAAACCAGACTGTGGAGGAGGCAGTGTGGTGACAGCCCCCACGGCGCTCTGACAAATGCTCCGCTGTGATTACTTAGACAATCAACGGGGGGAAATGAGAACAAATTGTCTTCCTTCTCTCAGGGTTTCTTGACGATGTGAATCCTGGCTGAAGCGTCAGATCTGGAAGGAGCCTAAAGGTCATCTACTCCAGTCCCCCCTCACCCTACAGATGAGACAGCTGCAGCCTGGCTAGGGAAAGGGACTTGCCCAAAGCCGCACATTCAAAAGCCGGGGATCCCAGGCTCCATGAGCTGGGCCTCACTTTGGGAAGCCCGCAGTGCTGGTTTGGTTTCTTGTTTTTGCAGGGAAGGCTACCTTCCAGGGCCAGTGTAAGAGGACAAATCGACTCCAGGACAAAGCTCAGAACCCAACACAAGTGCCTCGCTGACACCCAGCGAACCGCCCTTGCGTGGAGATATCACAGCCGTGTTCGAGCTGGAATAAGGGAGGCACGGAGCTCCTCTCGCTGGGGTCTCCCTCCAGCCTCCAGCCTCCCTCCGCTCTTCTGAAACTGGAGATGGTCGCCTAACTCCGCCCAGCGCGGGAACCCAAGGGCAGATGAGAAAAGAGGGGTGAGCAGCCACCAAGGGTTAGCTCAGGTTCTCAGCAAGTGGGTTAAAAGTGTCACATACACACTAATAGTGTGTCCCCGCTAACCCCTGAGTACAGGCTAAAGTCTTCCACCCGCCAGCAATGGAATGACTTCATTTTTACAATGGCATTTATTCCTGAGCTAATTGCTTGTCTGTTTAAGTGATAACTGCTATCCTCATTAGCGCATTTCAAAGGCTACATTGAGCCCGACAGAGTAATAAACAGAGACACTCCTTACTGTTGTGGTTCTCACAATAAACTTCTAGAAGCCTTAGATCTTTTTTATACACCGTGAGGTGTACGATTATTATATTGCTTAGTGGTTATTATATCACTTAGTTGTACACTGTTACCTTTTACGTTCCAAGATGAAATCTGCGTATGAGAGGAGGTCTGGCAGTTCCATCAGCTTCCTGTCTGGTTCACCTCCCTCCTGGTCCTCTCTCCTCTCATCCATTCTAAAAATCACTCCGAGGTTAACACTTCTGGTATGAAGCTGTCATCATGTTACTCCCTTGCCCGTATACCTTCAGTGGCTCCCTCTTACCTTACCGAAGTCACTTCACCTCTGAGCCCTTCCCCCCGCTTCCTCCTAAGCCCCTGCTTGTACCCTGAATGCAGTCATCACTCCTGCTTGTGTGTTGCCTCGTGAAAAACTTCACGTGCACCCTTTCCACACCTGTGTGCCAAGGCGAATCCCGCTCAGCTGAAGTCCAGCCTTTTCCACGAAGCCACCCCTGATGACCGCGGCCCTCCTTCTCAGAAATCTTACTATATAACTCTTTGGATACTTATATACTGGATGTCCCCAGTCCCCAAAGGCAAAAGACATTTAAGGCTCTGGAGCCAAACAGAGTAAGTTTCAAAACCCAGCTCTTCTCTTTTTGTCTGTGTGTCTTGGGAAAATTCCTCAGCCTCTCTGAGCCTGATGTTCGTCATCGGTAAATGAACATGAGAATAGCAAAGAGCTGTTTGAACATTCGATTAGACAAGGCGTATGAAGCCATAGCCCACAGCTCCGGGCGCGCAGCAGGTGCTCAGTAAATGCTAACTTCCTTTAAATTAAGGAAAATCTGTTATGAAGTGGTCAGGTTCCAAAAGATACTCTTGAAAGTCAGAGTTCCAGCATCTCAGAGCCAGGACGCGTATTGGAGACCCTGCCTTCAGCAGGCGGGTGATGACGCGGAGCCGGCGCTTCGCTGGCTGGAGGCAGAGCCCAGGGCCGTGGCTGTCCTGAGACAGAACAGTGTCCACCATGGCACGTGTGACGTGAGGGCTGCTGCAAAGCCGGAGAAAGAGCCAGCCTGCCTCCCTTCCTCCCCAAAGCGCAGCCCATGTCACTGCACTAGAAACAAATCCCACTCCTAAATGACCCTCTGGTCAAGTTCTGGATCCATCTGTGTGTGGGGGTGAGGGGGAGGGGGCGTGATCGTGAGTCACCATTAACTTTTCACTTATGTGTCATTTGCTAATTAGAGAAAGATCTCACTGGGTTGGGGCCTGCTCTCCAGAGCTGATTACTCAGGAATTTTGCCAGCCAGTTGTTAAACTGTCGGTAGCTTGAAATTGGCCATGCTGGGACTGTGTACTCCACCGAAAGCATCAAACGTTGCAAATCAGGGCTTCCGGCCCACACTCTCCAGAGCCAGCGCACCCGCACGCCCCCACTCTTAAGTGCTTCCCCGACAGTAAGTGCTCACCGAACAAACGATGATCTAAATAGTATGAAGAATAATCGTTTTTGAGCAACGCCTCCATCCAAGCACTTTTGAACGCATCCTCTCATTTAATTTTCAGAACAGTTTGAAAAGATAAGTGCTCTAGTCGTTCCCATTTCCCAGGTGGATAACCTGAGGCTCACTCAAGCAGGCGCAGGGAGCGAGAACTTGCCCGAGGTTTATCTGAGTCCAAAGCAGCAGGCCTTCCCCAGATTGCCTGACCGACCAGGTCCCGGTGGCAGGCCTGCTTGGCCTTGCCAAGCCAGGGAGCGGTTCTGTCTGCAGTGGCACCAGCAGTGAAGGGCAGCACGTGGGGACTTCTCCCCCACCTTCGTTTCACCTCGCTCCAAGTGTAATCTGCCCTCCTCACCCTACCCACTTCCTTCTACGTCATCCCATCTGAGTCAGGACCGTTTTTCCACGAGCACTTTGATGCTCCATCTCCTCTTGTCTACGGAAGTCCTTTCGGGCCTTGCACTTCTTTCTCTCCAAGGGCTCCAATGGACGAACAAACTACCTTCCCATAGACGCGGCGGAGAACCCTGCGCATCGTAACCACCTTCAGGCCTGGACGGACTCCCGGCCTCCTGTGCGTCCCCCTCTCGTGACTGGGCTCCTCTGGCCACAGTTTGGTCAGTAGGGCAGCTCAGGTCTGGAAGCTCCCCCGGGGCAGGACACAGGATTGGCTCTGACTGCTCCGAGGCCCCAAGGCATGCTGGTGACAAGGCACGTTCTGGTGGTTTCCCAGTCTGTTGTGTACAACCCAGCGCGCTCATTCTCAGCAAATACTTCCTTCCTCTTTATGGGGAACACTCTGTGTTGATTCACCACGTTGGGCTTGCTCCAAAGAGAGACGGTTTCTGAAGCCTCGAGCAGCGTCTCGTCAGAAACTTCAGACCTCTTCAACGTTTCTCTCTGTTTTCCTGAGCCCTAGTCGATTTAAATTTCATCTGTCATTCTAGGATTTAGGGATAAGCAAGTGAAAATAGGTTCCTCCTCACCGCTCCATGGAAAAGCAGCATGGCAGACATTTTAGACACTGCTAGTATTCACCGATACTCGATGCTTCTCTACTTCTGGTTCAGCTGTGCTGTACTCTGGAAGTTTGGAGAGGCCACGGGATTCTTCTAGACAATGATCCATGAACAGTGGTGTAATGCTTCTGGGCTAAAGTATTTAACTACCTGCTGGCATGGACCAGATGGTGCAAAGGGCCAGAAAGGAAACCCCTTAGGCTTTGTGGCCCACTATTCAGCTCTGCTGTAGCACGAAAGCAGTCATACATAAGACATAAACACATATGCGTAGCTGTGTCCCAATAAAACTTTATTTACAAAAACAGGCAGCAGCCCAAGGACTGTATTTTGCCAGCTCAGAGCTACAAGACCGTGGAATTATTACAAGACAGTCTGAATTATTATGTCACTGCCCAGAGGGCAGTTTTTCCTGGGAGTCGCCAGAGTGCAGCAAACTTTGTATGGCTGAGAAGTAAGACCTCAGGATTGTGTTTTACTTCAGCCTAGCTTAGCCTAACCTAGTTAGTTTGAGGAGTCTCACCACTTTGACAAATCATGGGAAATTTTTCATGAATAAAGGAAATGATATTGACCACCCTTCACCCCACAGCCCAGAGCGGGTCTACTCTAAGCCTTACCCATCCAAGCTCAGCGTCTTCTGCATCCTGCTGTCTCCCAACACATGTCCTGAATGACCCTTGCTATGGACTTGCTTTCAATGTACCTCTGTGCTTTGGTTTACACTGTTTCTGTTTCTAAAAATTCCTTTTCTCCTCCTTTCTATCTACCCAATTCCTTCCCAGCTCTTCCTCCTCCAAGGAGCTTTTTGGGACTATCTCCTTATGACCTATGATTGCTGGCTTGGAGCAGAGTAACTGTCTGAGGTCATGGAAGAGTGAAAAAGAGACCCATATTGATAGGGGGCTCTATCGAGCTCACCTAGCAGAGTTAGTAGAGAGGGACTGAGCCCGACAGAAAGGTGAGTCACTTACGGAATGGAATCAATCTATCACGCCCACAATGCATTGTTTGGAGATATGACAAAGAAAATAGAGGAAAAGATTAATGCAAATTTGAGGATCATGAGTCTCTGTGGAGGAAATATGTATTTGGGGACAGTCATTCAAAGGTTTTCAAAAATACTAGTCTTGGACTTCTTAAGTTCTGTGTTGCTCATTATTCTTCAAACTGTGCACAGGTTATACACAAACTCTTGGTGTACGATAGATTTCTAAAGAAAAAAAAGGGTAGGTCAGGTAGGAAGGCTGCCTCAAACCTTGAAGTTATCAGCTGCCATAGCAACAAGCCTCCTGTGTTTTTGACGCAAGGGTGGGGCTAGGGAGGCCCAGCTCTGGGCCTATTGAGTCCTGTCCCATCAAGAAAAAGTAGCTGGGAACACCGGTCCAAACTGACAATCGAGGACCCCTGAGAAGGAGACCCTCCTCAGAAAGCTATCTTTCTGCCTTGCTTCTCTCTTCCCTCAGCAAAGACTCAAACTCTGGTGCCCCTTCAAAAGAATTGCCAGACTCACCTGCCATAAGACACACCTGGCAACCGGAGGCGAGGCTGTGTTATCACTGGATGGGCAGGTAGAGAACAGAGTACAGACCAGGATGCTGCTTTAGGAAAATGCCATTAACTATGCTGGGTGTGGTATGGCCTTTGTCCCCTGTGAGACATGTGACATTTTATGAAAACGTAATCTGGTAAAAACCAGCCTGAACTCATCCCCCAGGGACCAGCTTTGACCTTCCTGCTGCTTCCAACAACACGGACAAGCTTTCCATCTTCTCAGTACCACTGAGGGAGAAGATAAGGTGGATTCAGAGGGTAGGCAGGAAGTAGAATGAGATATTTAAAAGCATCAGCTCTGGTAGTGAACACAGGTACCTGGGTTCAGAGCTCAGCTCCACCCTGAGCTAGCTGAGTGACTTTGGGCAAGTGACTTACCCTCTCTGCCCCTGCTTTTCTCATTTGTCATTTGGGGAAGTCCCCACTTCACTGGGTCATTGTGTTAATTAAAGTAATCCAAATAAAGAGGTCGGCATAGCTGGGTTCATAGTACATTCTCAATGGACAGAAACTTCGATCATCACAGAGGAGGACTGGAATTTGCCTGGAGCAGAGAAGTGCTCCTGTCCTAAGCCCCTATCCTCTTTAGAGACTAGAAAATAACAGATGTTGCAAAGATGGCAAGGTCTACCTAACCCACCATATAGTAGAAAGAGCATAAATTTACAATGAAAAGTAGCAACAAAAATAGGCTGCATTAAACAAACGAAGCCAGCAATAGCATTAGAAGTTCACAAGAGGAGAAGGGAGCCATGCCACTCATCAGTACCCGAGCCCCATGCCCTGGGCTGGCTGTCAGGCAGTGTGCAGGTCCAGCCTCACCCAGCTGTCCAACGGGCCTTGGTGCAGCTTATATTCATTTTGTCTTCTTATCTCAGCACTTGCATCCTTTCTCATTCTCCCTCTCATTCTCTCAACATCTTTCTGCTTCTCCTAACCACCTTGTCCCTTTGTCTTGGAGCAACAGTAGGGAAACTAGAAATAAGAATTCAAGAAAGGAGAAAAGGAGGGAGGGAGGAATGGAAAGGAAGGATGGGAGAAAGGAAATGGGCTCTTGGATCAACCAAACATGATCTAATCCATCTAATCCTGTTGCCATGAGTTAAGCAGGGGCTGTGTGACCTTGAGTAGGTTCCTTGCCCTCTCTGAGCCTCAGTCAGGCCTATTGGGAGTTCCAAGTCAGAGAAGCTGTGCAGAGGTATTCAAAGTTTCACAGGGATTCTGCACGCGAAGGGCCTTCAATATCTGAGAGTCCCCCCTCAGCTTTGTTGGATCAGGGGAGTACGAGGTAGAGAGGAGGAAAAAATGCACTGCAGAGAGGCTGGGACTGTCAGTTCTTCATCCCTCCACATGATTGCCCAAGACAGCTGGGGCCCCTTTCCCCACGGGGCTCATCTTTTTTAAGCATCCCTGGTAAAAAACATCCCAGTGGCCTTAATAGCTCTCCTTTGGAAAGGGCCCCCTTGTGAGCCCTCCTAGGTGAGAACTGCAGCATCAAGGAAGGTAGTGTGGTGTAATGGTTAGCCACAAGGTACTGGAACCAGGCGGGGCCAGTGCCTGACCCCACCACTTATCACTGCTTCCTTCAGTAAGCTCCTCCTCTCCTCTGTTTCTTAAGCTTCCTCTCCCCCCAACCCCCCACTTGTGAGAGGGGACTCTGGACTGTTGTGAGGACTGAAACAAGCTGATCAGACACTAAACTCTTAGAAAGGTGCTTGGCTCACGGCAAGTGCTTGGTAAATGGCAGCCGTTTGTTAGGGTCCGGCTCTTGTTGCCAGTCTCAGCACCAGCTCAGTAACTTACAGTCACAGCATCCTTGTCGTCCCAGGCCTGAGAAATAGGGGCTAAGGCTGTTTCTCGTATCGGTTGCTGCATCGTGGCTCGTTCTGTAGCCTAGACCACTGATGTAACGAGGATTTGGTTCCTTCTGAGGCTACTACTGTGTTGTATTTGTTATGAATGGGCATGTTTTTATTGCTCTGTTTTACCTGCCGCACATTGTCCTCTCAGATTAAAATAATAATACCTTAGTTAATAATACCTTACACTTGGGGAGTCTCTTTCATCCCAACAGCTCAAAGCCCTCTACAAACATGACCTCATTCATTCTCCCTGGGCTCCCAGAAGAGGGACAACCCCTACCTTACCCAGCCAGAGCAGGGGAAGCCCTGCCCCCATTCATCCCGACCAGATTCCCAGAAGCCAAAGTATTGATTAAGCATTATGGCCTCACAACCACAAATCACAGGCAGAACTCTATTGCTTTCTGGTCACTCAGCCTGGGGTGACCTTATGCTCACAGCACATAACCAGAACCCCAGTCCCTCTGGCTTGCGGGCATTGTCCTCCATGCCTCTCCCAGGAGCCCATAGCTGTGTCCTGCAAATGGTAAACATTAAATAAACCTTCAAGATCAACTGCCTCGATATGCAGGAGACAATAGGTTTGGCAATTTTGCCATTTTCAGGACCCTAATCTTCCCTGAGAACTTCTTACTTAAGACCTGGGGGCTCCTTCAGCCTGAAATGCCTCTGCCCAGGTAGATCCTACTACTCACGGTCATGGTATGTTTGACACTGGCACATACTTGTGAAAACTGGGGCCCCACAATGACAGGACTTCCTTGTTCTGGGGCTGCTTGTGGCCCGAGCTCCCTGGCAATGGAAGCTGCCAGCTGCTCACTTTTGTTTTCTCCTTGCAATTACTGGAAGGGAAGGGCTGCAAGCTGTACTTGACTCTCTAGCCACACTCCAGGTCTCAGCCTGTGCACACTTTGAGGTGGCCAAGTGCAATTACAGCAAGAAAAACGGGTCTCAGCAGGTAAAAAGCTGACTCCTGTCCCTTCAAAACAAACAAAGAAACAAACAGACAAAAGACTAACTAAATGGGAGTAAACTCATTACAATACCTGAGGCTGTTTTTCATCGGTACATAAACACTGGGTGTACTATTTTCCCTATTTATATTCTACTTTTTACATGGTTGAGTTTTCTTAGATGGAGAGTTAAGTTCACTTTAGGCAAACTCAAAATAGAACCATGGCTTGCTTTCTTCTTAGGCTCCTGTTCTGCAGACAGTTAACTAGTTAAAATATACTCTGATATTTCAGATCCAAAATTTATTGTTTTTCAGAAACAGACAATCTAACAGCAAATCCCTCGCAATATTTACCTTCCCAACCTCTCTGCTCCTCCCTCAGTCTGTTTAAACTAGTTCTTTCTCCACCCGCACAATTCCCAAACACAGCCCTGAAGGTCAAATCCTAATCCAGAAGCTGGAACTCAACACATGGAAACTTTGTTTATGAATGGTTAGTGTTGAGGGCCAGTACCTGTATAATACTCATTACTTTTTTTAAAGATGGTAAAAATTAAAGATTTGGTTGGATCAATCAGTTTAAGAAAAAAAAAATCTGAGTTTAAGATATTAGTGACGGAGAAAATCTTATTTTTTTTTTAAATTTATATCCTCACACAGCAAACTTTTTGGTCTAAACTAGTAGGGAAAGACTGGTTGGCCTTTGGGGTGGGTGGTGAGTGGAAGGCATAAAAGGGGTATGTTATATTTCAATAAAAGGCTAAAAAAAAAGTAGAGCTGCCTGAAAGATTTAAGAAAATAAACAATCTTGAGAATTGAGCAGCTGCAAATGCTCTGTTTTCTATTTTGATCATTCTGTTTCTCGAGATGACCACATCTTTCAGAGGAAATGAGTCAAAGCCACTCTGTCTTGCTTTTCCAGCTGAGCATGTTCGGTTTCAATGAAGTAATGAATGAACTTGGTCGCACCACCCCCAAGCCTACAACACCAAACAGAGGCGCCTCGGCCAATCAGCAGGCACTCAAGGTTTTCAAGTTGAGTTCAAACAGGCCCACGGGAGACCAATCAGCGTGCGCGGCTCCGCCCCCAACGGCCGGCGGTGACCAATCACGAGCCCGGACGAGCCAAAACACAGCAGCCGGCCAATGCCGGGGCGCCCCACGGTGGCAACCTCCGCCAATGGGCGCGGCTGGGCGAAAAGAGAAACAGTGCGGGCCCGCAGGCCGCAGGATTCGAACCGAACGTCCGCTGCGATCCGGGAGCCGGCCGAGCGGCGCAGGCCAATCAGCGGCGGCAGCTCGCGGCCCCCGAACGTTGGGACACGGCCCCGCCCCGCGCTGTTGTTTGTGTGTCGGCGGCCGCGGGAGCGGGACCACAACACTAGCCCGGCGGGCGGCGGGGCGGCCTGAGGCGGAGGGTCCGGAGGCCGCGGGCGGCGGCGAGCGCGACACGAGGGCGGCCGGCCTCCCGCGGCCGCCGAGCCCGATTGCGCGCCGGCCGGAGCCATGTCGGTGAACACGGATGAGCTGCGGCACCAGGTCATGATCAACCAGTTCGTGCTGGCCGCGGGCTGCGCGGCCGACCAGGCGAAGCAGCTGCTGCAGGCGGCCCACTGGCAGTTCGAGGTGCGTGCGGGCCGCGGCGAGCGCGCCCGGCCGGCCCCGGTGGCGGGCGCCGGGGCGGGGGCGCGCGCCGCGCCGGCCGGGCCGCTCTATTTATATCGCCCGTAAGGCGATCCGCGGCCGCGAGGTCGCTCGCGCGGGGCCCGAGGGCGGGGGGCGGCCCGGGGGGCGGCCCGGGGGGCGGAGGAGCGGTGCCCGCGGGGTAGGGCCGGCCGGCCGGTGGGCTCCCCGCCGCGGCCCCGCTAACCGCCGCGCTGCCGCTGTGTTTGTCCGCAGACCGCCCTCAGCACGTTTTTCCAAGAAACCAACATTCCCAACAGCCACCACCACCACCAGATGGTAAGTGCGGCCGGCACGGCGGGAGGGCGGGCGCCGGCCCGGGCCGCAGCCCCCCGCCGCCGAGGGCGCGGGCCGGGGGCCGCTGTCAGCCGCCGGCGGTGACAGCCATGTTGCCGGGGAGCGCCGCGCCGCGATGTAAACAAAGAGCCAAAATGTCTTCCAGGAAAGAGCGGCTCCCAGGCCGGCCGGCTCGGCCCGCTTTGCGGTCCGGCTTCCCGGGCTGCTGTCTCTCTACCGAAAAGCCTTGTGCCCGCCCCTCCCCCCTCCCCGGGGAAAGGGGTAGGAGGGTGGCGAGGGTGGTGGTCAAGGAGTCGCCAGGCGGCGGGGAGGGGGCTCAGGTGAGAACTGGACGTCGGGGGAGCCAGGAGCCCTAGCGAAAGAAGGGGGTTGGGAGCTGGGGTGTCTGTGTTTACGGGGGTCCCCTCTTAGTGTTGGCCTGGCAGCAGCCTCCCCCTCCCCCACAACAACCCAGCTCTACAGGGAACAGGAAAGGGATAAAGCCACCCTGGCTGGGAGCTGGGCTCGACCCACAGAGGTATGCTCTCTCTTTCCTGTTTATGGAAAAGGGACATACCCTGAGCGTACAGAATTCGACAAGAAAATGCCAAGAATTTGCATTTAATCTCAGTGTGTGAAAATACATAAGTGCAGGAAACGAGTGGTTCGCGTCTGGATTTGCTTGCTTCTCTTTTCCCAGCTGGCCCCCAGGCCTGAGCCTTTGCCCTCCTGGCCGTGGGGATCCTGCTTTCCAGAGGCACAGGACATCCCTTTCACTTCAGAGGCCAGAATGTCTCGTCTGCCCCTCACCCCCACCCCCCTCCTAGTTACCTATTAGCTCTGCTGGGGGAGGAGGAACTGGGCTCCAGCCCTAAGGATTGTAAAACATTATTCCCCCTGGAGATCTGTTGTGGCTTCTGGAGTACATTTTTGGCATTTTTTGACACTTGATGTCCTTGCCCATGGCTCATTTTTCAGAACTGCTGCATGGCCTGGAGGAGTTGTAAATGGTTCCTCTGTTGTGTCTTGTCCTTGGCACCCTGTTTTCATATAATTGCAAAGGACAAATAGAGAGGGATCTGTTTTGACCTTTCAACCAGGTATTTCTTGGAGCGGCTCATACTGTATGGAAATCAAAAAAACAAATAGCGTTAGAATATGATGGGCGAATTGTGCTGGTGCAGGGCTCAGCCTCTGGGACTGGGCTCTTCATAAGTGAGAGATGTCACCAGGACACCCTCCCCTGCGCCCGACCGTGGGAAAGCTCCAGCTCCCACCTTGTGCGGGATGAGCCTGGGAGCACCCTGCCACTGTCTCCTCTCAAAAGGGCCTTGAGGTTTGTTCCACCAACTGTGGCCATTCGAAAAGGTCCAGAGCTCCCAGGACAGCCATTCTGTGCTTGTGTGACAGGGAGCCTTGCCAGGAAGAGCTGGGACGGGTGGTTCCTTGAGGTCCGATTGTTCATTCTCTGCAAGTCTCGAGGGATTGTAATCTTGAAGCTTCCTTCACTTAAGACAGGTGGCAGGTTTTGTAACAGCCCTTATAATCAGTGTATCCATCCATGCGCCAAGCACTGAGTACCTGATCCGCAGTGGAAAACACCCTGCTCGCAGGAGTCAGTGGTTTTTTTTAGAGACAATAAATCAAGGGGAAAAGTTAAATGAAACTGCCGGGGAGGGACTAATAATGGCACAATAGCAATACCAGAAGTGACCCAGGGCGTGAATGATCAACAAATGTTTATCTCATGGGTTACTGTACACTCACACTGTTGGAGGCATCTTAGATAAGGTTCCTGGGTTGGGTTGGGAGGGGCTGGGAAGGTGAGAAAGACACTATAGTCTGGAAGCCGGAGGACGTTAGCAGGGTGCAGTGGGTGCAGTGGACGGGTATGTCTGAGAGCTGGAGATCACCCATTGTTAGAAGCACAGAGCTGGAGGGGCCTTTAGAGCATGTGGTCCAAAGCCCTGATTTTATGGAAACAGAAGGTCCAGAGAGGTTAAGAAATTTGCCCAAGCTCACACAGGCAGGCGGGCATAAGCCTGTTCCCGATCCAGAGCGGGGCGGCTGTTTGAGGAGACCGTCCATGCTGGCTCGTGAACTAGGGAAGTTGGTCACGATGCTGTGATGCAATTGGCTTCTGCCTCCACCCCCCATTCACTGTTTCCTGCTGCCGAGAAGTCGGCCTGGGGTGGGGGTAGGGCCGGGGAGTAGTGAAGGGAGGAGGGAAATGGTCTGGGTGAGGCCAGGCCTGTGGCTGCCCCTGAGGAGGACAATGGTCAGAGCTTCCTAGCTGCTGATACGGGCGGCCCAGTTAACAGGCCCGGGGTATTACCCACCCCTCCTCCCTATTTCTGACTGGAGTTTAACTGCAGAGCTGTGAAAGCTCCCTTTCTGCCAGGTGAAGAGCCCTAGAATTTTGCTCCCCCACCCCCCTGCCTGGGGGAGGGGCCCGTGTTGCTAAAATTAGGAGAAATTCAAAGAAGGGCTCCCATGGCTTCCTGGGAAAGGCAGAAGCGGCCTGCCAGGTCAGAATGGCTGGGTGTAAGCTGTAAGCCTGTCCCCGGCTGCCTCTTCCACAGGCCCCTGGTGAGTGAGGTACCCTGGTGAGGTTTTTGTGGATGACACCTCCCCGCCTCGCCCCCTTCCCCCCCACCCTCCGCCATGCTGCAGGGTTGGGGGGGCCTGCAGTTGCTGAGTCCTGTTCCAGCATCCCACCCAGCCGCTGCCCTTTCTGGCTGGGGTCCCCGCTCAAAAATGGTGGGGGGTAGTGGGGAGTTTGGGGAGCCCCCCTCCCAGGGTAGAGGCAGAAATCAGCAGATGGGATGTCTGTAGCTACCCCCAAGAAGAGAGCTAAGAGGGGCTGAACAACGGACACTCTGCCTACCTCTGGCCTAGAGTAGCATGTGGGGAGATGCTCGGGGACACAGGAAACCGAAATACCTGGTGTTTGTACTTGGGGAGCCCAGGCATGAAGTTGCACTTGACTGTCGGTGCAGACGAGCCGGGGCTGGGTGGAGGTTGAGAGCTTGGGCCTGCAGACTCGGGAGCCTAGAAATTCCAGCAGCTTGGACCTTGCAGTGAGTGTGCCTTTGGTCCAGTGACTTGAACTTGGGGCCTCAGTTTCCTCATCTGTAATCTAAAGAGAATAAGAAAAATGACTTAGCATCGTTGTGAGAAGTAAGATATGGAGGCGAAGGCTCCGAGCCCTGCTGGCTGTTTGTTAATGGAGAACGAACCCACACGCTGAGAAAGTGGCCTCACCATGCTCGGCCCCGGAGACGGAGCCTGGGTCTGGCCGCCCCTGCTGACCGGCAGCCTCGGAACGGCTGAGGGCGGATTATGGAGGGAGCAGCTGGTTTCTCCCCCAGTGTGTGGCACCGAGCAGGGCGACCTGGGCTGCTCTCTTGTCCTCGCTTCAATCTGACACCCCGGCTTCTGGTTAGAATTAACCATTTACTTCTGATGCTCTTCAAGGTGTCGTTCTTAAGCATCGTGAAACACTCTTTGGGTTTGGTGAAAATCGTTGGGTTTGTCATTTTTCATTCTCCCTGGCTCAGGGCGAGGGGGGTGCTTTCGTCCTGTCGAAGCTGCCCGTGGTCTGGGGAAGCCTGGGCGAGCCCCACTGGAAGGCCTCCGAGACCAAGGGATGTGGCTCGGAATCGGGGGTCCAGGGGGACAGCCCTCCCGACACCCCTGTCTTCTCTCAGCAGATGTGCACCCCCAGCAACACGCCAGCCACACCGCCCAACTTCCCCGATGCCCTGGCCATGTTCTCCAAGCTCCGCGCCTCCGAGGGCCTGCAGAGCGCCAACAGCCCCATGACGGCCGTGGCCTGCTCACCCCCTGCAAACTTCAGCCCCTTCTGGGCCTCGTCCCCGCCCAGCCACCAGGCCGCCTGGATCCCCCCGTCGTCCCCAACGGCCCACAGCCTTCACCACCTCCACCACCCACAGCCCACGTGGCCCCCCGGGGCACAGCAAGGAGGCTCCCAGCAGAAAGCCATGGCTGCCGTGGATGGCCAGAGATGAGACTGGACGCCGCCGGGCGCTGAGCTGGAGCTGGGGGCAGTCCGGGGTCGTGGGGACACAGAAGGGCCAGGGTGGGGGGCCGGGGCGGGCGTGGGTTTCCTGAAGATCGCACTGGAAGATTTTATAAAAGAATTTTTGGGGGCGGGGGCACAGTAAACTTCCTGAGCCACTTGGGTTCTTCAGGAGTTTCTCTTCGGGCAGGTTTTCTCTCTTTTTAATATATAACGATAATATATATGAATATATAAATGTAACTAATGTATGTGAGAACGGGGTTGGCTGGCCTAGGGTATTGGGGTCAGAGAGGAGGGGCCCTGGGGTCAGCACCCCTTTATCCGCCCCAGTCCCACGGTGGGTGCTTCGAAGCCAGGCTGCACTGCTCCATTCCCAGCAGTGGCTGTAGGAGGGGCTCCCGGAAGTGCCTGGTGGCCGAAGACATGGGAGCCTCTTTGTCATTACGAGGCATCCCCACCCCCACTTGGTGGCTGGGGTCAAAAAGGCCCAGGCTCTGCGTGGGGCTTGCCTCTGCTGCCACCTTGCCTCTCCTGTGCCCAGGCCCAGAGGATGGCAGAGTAGAGAGCTTGCCTCTGGATTTAGTCATCTCACCAGGGTGAAATTTTAATTTAAAAGCTTAAAAAGAGACTTTTCTAACTTCCCTGGTTTGCGGTGCCTTTATTTGCCTTGGTAGGAAAAGCTCTCTCCTTAGGAAGGGGTGGGGGGCGTTTGGTAGGACGGGTTGGGTCCAGTTGGGTGTGGGAAGCGGGAGGGAGGACGGGTCCCAACTTCATCCCTGTGACCTGCTGTCCTCCACCGTCCCGTGCGGCCCACTGCGGCTAGCCCTCAGCGCTCAGCCCTGGAGCCTTCATCTACAGTGAGGTGGGGGGCAGTGGGCACGCCCCACCTTCCAGCTGCGTCCATCTCTGCTATTCCTGCCCTCGGCCTCCTTCGCGGTAGCACGTCCCTGTGTGCATGTTGTGTGGCTGTGACCCAAAGGTCAACCAAGGCTGGCGGCCCCGGAGACGGAGATGCGGTGAGCCCGGAGCCTCCAAGCATCAGCTCTGAGGCCCGAGGCAGTTCCTGCCCCATGGGGCCCCTCAGCTTCTCCAGGGTGGGTGGCAGGTGAGCGAGGGGGAACCTGTTCAGCTGGCCCAGGCCTGGCTTCCTCCGGGGGCCCCTCGCCCCACACCACCCCTTCGACGTGTGCCAAACTCATGGGTTCTCATCTCTCCCTGGGCAGCCAGGGCGCCGCAGTGGACACTGCTGTCGCTCGGGACTTGGGGGCCTGGAGGTTCAGGCTCCACCTGAAGTGACAGCTGCGAAGGGCCTTGCCTCGCAAGCCCGCCTGCCCTGTCCCGAGCTCGCCCGTGGGGCCGCCGGGCCCTCTGCATGGGATCGTGCACTTTGAGGCTGGGTTTGTCCTTTCAGTTTTGTTTCCTGGTTGGAAACCCCTGAGGCCGGTCCCACCCTCACCCCAGCCCCTGCCCACCTGTGCTTTCCCAGGCTGGGAGGGGAAGCCCCCCCCTTAGGTGCGTGGGCGAGCTTGCTAGGGCTTGGGCTGGGCCCACCCCCGCAGCGGGCACAGCTTGGGGAGGGTGAGCGGTGCCCAGGTGCAGCGCTCGGGGGCTGGGGGCCGCCCTGAGCTGCTTGGGGAATGGCCTTTTGTGGTTGAGAGGGAGGCCTGGGCACAGGGGATGGCCGGCCCCTGCTGCTGCCCCCCTCGCCCCGCCGGTAAGGATGGGAGCAGAGGAGCCCAGCCCCGGTGCGGGGAGCAAGCCTGCGTCCCCAGTTCGGGTGGCCCCAGCCTCCCATCTAGCACTGTCGTTAGGTAAAGATGAATGGGATCCAGGCAGATGGGGAAAGACGGGGAAAGCCCCCTCCCGCAGGGAGCACCTACCTTACCCCATGATGCCCCCAGCAAACCCCACCCTTCTTTGCCCACACGGATGGGGAGTGGGGAGAAACCCTTCTTTGGGCTATTTCCTGCCACACTTTCTTTTTCTGTGTGATTCTGTCACCCTCCCCTTACACCCCAAAGCGGGCCTCTTGTCCCAGACATCCCTGTCCCATGTCGTGGGGTGGGCGGAGCCCCACCTTTGAGGAGGTAGCTGATGAAAACAGACTTGAAGACACAAAACTGCTCCGATGGCTTCAGTGGCCTAGGGGTGGGGGCAGCTCTGCCTTGTCCCTGGGGCTTCGACTGGGCATGGGGGATTGTCCCTTACAGCAGCTGCACCTGCCTGGGCCCAACCATGCTCACTGTGCTCCTCTGTCCCCTCGCACCTGCCAAGACCTTTGTTTGGCACAAAGGAATTGTGTGGGGGTGGGCAGCAGTAAGCCCTCTTGCCAGTGAGGAAAAGCAGAAGGAGCTGACCAGACTGGAGCAGGGCAAGGCCAGGCCTCCAAGGCTAGGAGCTTTTGCTGTTTTGCAGGGTGGGGAGCGGGGAGATGGGCCAGCCCTGGCAGCCCCTGCGTCGGAGCCCTCCTGCCTCGGCAGCCACTCGAGGGGAAGCTGCAGAGGACTGCGAAGAAGCCTCCCCGGGCGCTGGGGGCACGGCTTCCCTAGTCTCTGCGCCGGGAGCCAGGCGCGGCGCCGAGCCAGCAGCGGGAGAGGAGCAGGCAGCTGCCACCCTCACCTTTGCTCCCAGGAATGGCTTGCTCAGAGGCACCATGTGCCCCAACCTTCCCAGAGGCCCCAGTGAGCAGGGCTACCCTTTAGGCTAGCCTCCCCAACGGGAGGGTGGGGCAAGAGCCGGGGAAGGCGGCAGCCCATGGTCTGACCGAGGTCAGGACAGGGCAGGCCCCACGCTGGCCCGCCAGGCCCTGGAGCCAGGTGTCTCTGCCCGGCACTGCCCCCTCCCCACTCTGGGCACACTGCTTAGACGCCCCCTGAAGACTCAGCCCCCTCAGAGGATGGCTTGATCTGTTCTAGAGACCGGGGAATAATTTTTAGGCTACAAGCTAGACCCCCTCTCCAAAACGAGACTGTCCCCTGGACCTGGGGACGGTCTGGAGGGCCCCCAGCCTGCAGCTGCCCCTCCCCCTCACTGCGCCACCCTGAGCCAGGCCCAGAGAAGGCTCGCTGCCCAGCTGCGTCCTAAGCATTTATTTATAGCCCTGCTCAGTGAGCAGTGGTGGACCGAGGCCCCCGGGTGGGCTCCTCAAGCCCCTCTCCAGGAGGCACGTCCATGGGCCTCTCCAGCCCCGTTGCCATCTCGCGGGGGCCGGGCAGGTGGGCCACGCTGGGCTGGGAGAGGCGCCCCTCGGAGGAGACCGGCCTGTCTGTCCGTGGACGAGAAGGAGCTGCAAGACAGGAGGGGTGAGATGGCTCTGCCTCACTCCCCAGGCCCACCAGCGGCCCACCCCAGCCTGCCCAAAGCCCAGGGAAGTCGCAGCAGCCCTGCCGGCTGGGCAGAGCAGGGGACGTAATGCCGGCGAGGGGCCCCGCCCCGCCCCGCCGCTGGGGTGCCCGGCGCACGGCCTCAGAGGGGCACCTGGCAAAGCTCCTTGTCACCCGGTGAAAAACACACAAACCCTCTGCCGGGGCCAGGAGCTGCCCCTTTGGTAACCTTTCCTCGATGACACAGGGACCGTTTAGGCGACGTTCACAGAACAAGTGCGGGGACCTCCCCTAAGACTCCCTCTCTCCTGCTCCCATGGCATTTAAGCACCCCTGGAGTAGACAGCGGGGTGCCAGGGAGAAGGGAGCTCAGTGCCTCCGAGAACACAGGTCTGTGGCCTCACGGCTCGCCTTCGAGTTCCCGTGCGTGGCTCCCTAGCCGTGCGACCTTGGGCAGCGCCTCCCCAGCTCTGCGCCTCGGTTTTCTCAGCTGTGAGTGAGGCTGACGGTGACCCTACATCCTAACGGTGGTGCAGGGATGAAAGCGGGTGCCCACTTGTAAAATGTCAGCAGCGGTGGCTGGTGAGGAGCCCTCAGTGACAGCTAGGTGCCACGGCCACCATCATGGCCTCCTCCGGGCACTCACTGAGGGCTGGAACCGGAAGGGATGGCAAAGAGCACCAGGGCTGGGGGTGGCCCTTGACCCCCACCCCGGAAGCTCCTGCAGAGGGCTGTGGGTACCAGCTTTTTACAGGAAGAAGGTCGGCAGTTTCATTAGACTCTCATGGGGGTCCCGACTCTAAGCAGCACTGACCTGCTCCCCCTTTACTGACAATGCGGACACTGAGGCTCGGAGAGGGGTACACTTGCTTAAAGTTACTCGGAAGTGACCTGGCCACCTGTCCCCCGGCCAGTGTCCCTTTCTGGCCCCCACGTGTGGCCGAACCCTGGAGGCCCTTAGCTCTCTAACTTGCAAGCAGGATTGAGCCCCTCAGGGGAGAGCAGAGACTCTGGGGACCTTCCAGGCCTGGGGGTCAGACAGAAGGGTTCTGGGGGCCCAGGGGCCACCGCACAGAGCCTGTGAGCACTCGCTCCGGGAAAGCCAGCAGGGGAAGGACCTGGGCCCGAGGCGGTCTCGGGCTGCGGCCCTGCCCCTGGTTCCTCTTCTGTGGAATGGGAACGGTGACGGTGCCTACCCCGCAGACCTGGAATACGTCCAGCACTCGGTGACCAGGGGTGTCCTCTTCTTCCTCCTCCCATCCCACCCCCCAGCTCCCAGGCGCTTCCTCTCTCCAGGGGCACATACCAGCCATGGGCAGGAAAGGGGGCAAGGAGGAGAGGGGCCAGTGCCGAGGCCACCCAGGAGGACACTCCCCCGGGCGAAGCTACCTGAGGTGTTGGCAGCCAGCATCTGAGCGCTCTGCGGCCGTGAGGGCAGCTGGCCGCTGTCGCTGAGTGACTGCTGCCGGTGCACGTGGGACCGGGACGGCTTGGCCTTGTGCTTGCTGACCCCCGAGTCTGCCGGGCACGGGGGAGAGCAGGGTCGGCTCTGAGACGCCAAGTGAGGGTTCTGTGGGGACCCGCGGGGATGGGGAGCAGGCTGCAGGGCTGCTGGTCACGGCCAGCCTCAACCTGGGGCCTTCTCAGTCTGAATCCATCGACGTGCCCTTTACGAGCACCTCATCCATTTGTATGTCCATCTGTCTGTCCGCCCCCGCCCCCCCCCCCCACATACTCAGACGTCCTCCGAGGACCTCCACGTCAGCCCTGTGCCACGTGCTGGCTGGGTTCTGACCCTGGGTTTACAGCTCAGAGTGGAAAGGTGCACACGCGGCTGGAGGGCCCGGTGGGAAGTGAGAAACAGCACGCTGAAGGGACGGCCACCCGGAGTGGGCATTCCGGGGACTGGGACATTCGCTGAGAGTTCAGGGCCTCAGGAGGGGGTAGGACTTGGGCGTGGTGAGCTGGGGACAGAGGCTGAGGCAGGAAAGCCGCGGTGACAGCGTGAGGATGAAGGCTGGGGGGAGAAGGGGCGGCCACGACTGGACTGTGTCGCCACCTGCACACAGTGAGCTGGGCCTTCCGGAGGCCTGAGCGTTTGGAGTCAGGGAGGTAGAGAAGAAGGCAGCCGGGGTCCAGTGGCCCCCAAGAAGTGTCTGGCCTTCCAGGAGTAGGACGGGTCCTCTGGGACCCGAGCGAGGAGCCTGCGGGGTGGCTAGGCCACCCGGATACTCACTGTCCCTGTTTGGGATGCCTGGCAGCCTCGTATCCATCCGTCCCTTGTAAATATGTCCGTCCAGGCCCAGGATATCCACCTCATCGTGCTGTGGAGGCGGGCAGGTAATCTGTGACCATGTGGCACCCACAGCTTGACCCGGCTCCCGCCTGCACGCCGAGCGCTGTCCCCTTCCGACCCGGCACCCTCCCGGGGGTTCTGGGTGGAGGGAGGTGGAGGGGCTGCCCTTCGGAGGCCTGTGGTGGGGGCGGTGGCCAGGCGGGCGATCCTTGTCCCAGCAAGGCTGAGAGCCCGAGGCTTTCACTGGGTCCGGTAAAGACACTGCCCGGGGCAGAGGGTCGGATCAGGGACCCTCGGGTGGCTTTTCCTGAGTGGCTGGAGACCCCGGGGTCGTGTCAGGGCCCTCCCCGCCTCGCGGCCCGCGGGCAGCACCCCGACCTTCATGGCGATCTGGATCTCCTCGTGGGGGTACAGGCCCTGTGACAGGTGCTGCAGGCGGGTGCGGCGGTAGGGGTAGGTGAGGGTGTGGCTGCCCCCGCAGCGCCGCGGCACGGTCGAGTACGTGTAGTCGGCCATGTCCGGCACCCTGTGAGGAAGACAGTGAGCACTGCGGACAGGTGTGACCCGAGACACCTATGGTGGGGGGCGGCTGTCTTCAGGGGTCTCTGGGCGCCAGGGCGGGAGCAAGGGGCAGAGCGGGTGCGTGCGTAAGCAAAGCGACCTCCTGGCCCGCTGTCCTGGAGACCGCACACTCACGCTCGCTCTCACACACACGGAGTCTCACTCACCCCCCCTCCCATCAGGGCTTTCCCCGTGGCGGCCGGGGGCCTGGTGCGTGCACCCCGCCGCCCGTCCTACCGTTTGTAGCAGGGGGAGCTGAGGCACTGGGCCTGCAGCAGCTCGCGGATCATCTGGCTGCTGGCCTTGACCGAGCCCCCGAAGTGGATCTGCACCTTCTCGATGTCCATCAGCATCTTGGAATGCATGCTGCGCAGACGGCCCACACTCCGCTCCATCTGCGCCAGGTCGCCCCGCGGGCCGGCCGTGCCCCCCAGCTTTAGGCTGCGGACACAGGCAGGCGGGGGTGAAGGCCTGCACCGCCCTGAGCCCACGCTCGGGCAGAGTCCCGGCCCACGGCGCCCCTCCAGCTGCCCGTTTACGCAGGGTCCCATGTGGGCGGCAGCCCTCTCCGCGGTCCCTGAGGAACCGTGACCGGACCTGCCCGGGGAGGGTTCCTGAGGTGACACAGCGCAGGAAAGCCTCCCCAGAGGGAAGCCCTGCTTCTTCAGCTAACTGGGGTGGTGGCACTGGCCTCTCCCTGTCCCCAGACGCCAGGCCCCGCATGCCTGGAACCCCCAGGGCTCCAAGACACAGCTTGAAAACCATCCTTTCCGTTGGACCCCCATTCTGAGGAGGTGGGAAGGCTACAGGGAGGTGGGCAGGGCCCGAGGGAGCATGAAACAGCGCCCACACTCATCCCCCCACATTCGCTGAGTGATGCCCCCCCATGCCGGGGCTGCTGGGACAGCCGAAGAACCTGGGGTGTGAGGGCGTATGGAGGAACCGCCGGTAGGGGCTGGAAGGCAGGTGATTCCGAGTCCTCCCTCTTCCTCCTCCCTCGCTCAGCCCCGGAAGAGCTGGGTGCCAGGCCAGACATCGCCTGCTGGTCCCCCTGTCCCCCGCCATGAGGAGGAGCCCCCCCACCCAGCCCTGGGCAGGGCTCCGCGGCCCGTACTTGCGGCTCTGCTGTCGGACCTGCTCCAGTTCGAAGATGGTGTAGGGGCGGGTGGAGCGGTGCCCGGGCAGGCACGGGCCCACAGGGGTCACGGGCAGGATTCTGGGCAGGCACAGAGGGAAGGTGAGGGTCGACGTGCGAGAAAGCCCGTCGTCCAGACCTACCACCCGCTCCCCGCGTGCCACTTGTCTGCGGGGTCTCCCCGCCCTGGGGCTGGGCGAAGATCCGAGGGCAGCAGCAGTGGACCCGTGATGGAGAGGAGAGGACGTGAGCCGGAAGCGGGGAGTGGAGGGGATACAGTCGCACATGCCCACCCCCATCATGGCCGCCAGCTGGGGTCACTCACTGTCCAGTCACAGGTGTCTCTAAGGGACGGTCACATGACAGGCAGTGGAAATGTGCCAAGAGCTGCCTGTAAGGAATGAGACCCATGGCGGTGAGCGCCCCGTCTGGGGGTGCAGAGTGGGAGAGATGGAGAACCCACCTCCAGGCTGGCTGGAAGCCCAGCTCACCAGAGGGCAGGCCCCAGGCCCCCAGGAATTGGCCCCCTCCCAGACACACCCCTGATCACTCATCCACACACAGCACCTCTCCAAACCCGCACCCTGAGGGGTGCCCCACCTAATCCTCAAGGGCCCTCTGGTGGCCAATAATGAAAATCCTGGGATTCGAGCTGCCACGGGCCAGGTTCCCCCCGGAGGGGTTTCAGCTCTGGGGACTGTGGATCCCCCCCTACCCCCATCCCGGCGGCCTGCGGTGGCAGACCCACACCCAGAGAGCCTCAGGCTCACTCCCTTCCCTTCTCCTACTGCAACATAAAGAAGCTGAAGCTAGAAGGACTTTTAAGCTCTAACATTCTGTCACTCCTACTGTGGGACAGTCCGGGGCGGGATCAGCCACTCCCCCGGAGTGCGCCGTGTGCTGGCAGGAGCCGTTTGTCTAGGGACGCCCCCCCCCCCCGCCCCCCGCCCCCCGCCCTCCCGCGGTCCGCCGGGCCCCACCTCCGCATGGCGGCCGCCTCGTCCGCCTGGTAGAGTGGGGGGCGCTCCTTGAGCTGCTGTCGCAAGGACTTCCACCGGTCCTCCAGCACGTGCTTCACGGGGTCCAGCTCCAGGCGGTCCAGCTGCGGGTGGGCGGGTGGGGGAGCCCGGTGAGTTCCGAGGGAGTGGGTCGGGGGTCTGCAGTGCCGGGAGCGGTGGCGCTGTCCTAATCCGGGGAAGCCCGGAGCCTCTTTTCTGCCCCTCACCTTGTTGTCCATCTCTGTCAGGAGCCTGTCCAGAATCTTCTGCCAGTCCTGCTCCTGCCCGCTCATCTTGGCCACCAGCTCCTGCATCATGTGGTTCAGCTGCTCCGTGGTGGCGTCGAACTGGACGCGGCTCACTTTGGCCGCCAGGGCGCTCTTGTCGGCTTTCTGCCAGCAGAGAGGACGGAGAGGGCCATGGCGGGCGCCATCCTCCGAGGTGTCGACCCTGGCGCTGAGCCCACGCCCACACCCACATGGGCTCCCCTCCACTCGTAGCCTTTCACAGGATGGCCAGTGAGACCATGGGGGACACCGGGTGGCTGCCCGGGGCCTGGGCCTCACCACGTCGATCTCCATCTCCAGGTGCTCCCTGTTGGCCTTCTCCTTCTCAAGCTTCTGTAGACCCTGGAACAAGACCTGGGCAGCCGAGAGAGCAGGGAATGAGGAGCACGGCGCTGAACCACGCCCACACCCCCCACCCCCGCCTCGGCCGCGTCCCCGCCACCCCGCCGGCCCCTCACATCGATGTCCTTCTGCTTCTGCCGGTGGTCCTCGATGAGGTTGCTGGTGGTGATGTTGAGCTTCTCGCAGTCACCCTGCACCTGCAGGATGGCGCTCTGGACGTGGCCCAGCAGCTCCTCGTCCTGCCGCGGGAGGGACACGGGCGGGCTCGTGAGGCCACGGAGAAGCCCCGCCCACCGGGCGCGCTCCCGCCGCTTAGATGCCAGTCCCGTTCTGGTCCCCGGCGTTGCCTCTGCAGCCGCCACCCGCGGTGGGGAAGCTCTCCGCTCTTCCTGCGTGTCCGCCCTAGGGGACAAGCTTCAGCCTCCCGCCTCCACGCGGACCAGCCTCCAGCGACCTAGTCGGCTGGTGGGGGTGATGACTAGAGGTGACCCAGCTTCAGGAGTGGGGAGCTGCCCTAGGCCCCGCGAGGGTCGATTTGTGGGCTACCGTCTCCCCTCCCGCCCTGGGATGAATGTGGATTCGCGGTCTCGTGGCTGTCCCCGTCCCACCCGCAGGCCTGCCCTCTGGAGGGGCAGGCGGAAGGGGTCTGGAACACTGGCACCAGGGAGTCGACAATTCCCAAAGCTGTGCCAGTGTCCCCAAGGCGTGAGAGTGGCACTGTCCTACTCCTCAGCCTGCTGTGTTGTCCCCGCCCCTGCAGCCAGCTCTGGCCCATGGCCCCCTGTGGGCATCCCTTGCTGTGACCCTATGGAAGGACAAGGGACGTTTGTTGGGTCACTAACAGGCTCCACCCAGGGAAAGCTGGCCCTCAGGCTTAGGTGCCACCCCCTCGGGGACTGCGTCAGCCCCTCCACCCTCTGCGGGTCTCCACACTGTGGCTCCCCCGAGGGGCTGGACACGCCGCGGCAGGAGCGGGGCGCCGGGAACCACCTGGCTCTGGAGCTTGGACTTCTTGGAGGGCCGGGAGGCGGCCAGGCCGTTGACCATGTCCTGGAGCTGCTCGTAGCGCTGCACCAGCGTGCTGACCTGATGGCTCACGTCCAGGCTGCAGGCTGGGCACGTGGCCTGAGGGTCAATCTGGCCAGGTGCCAAGGTCATCAGGGTCTTCTCAGGGGCCATGCTCATGGACAGCAGCGTGGACGACGACGCCAGCATGCTCTCGATGATCGTCCTGAGCTTGTCTAGCTGGGTGCGGGCGAGAAAGCCGGCGCAGGGCAGTGAGCGACGCGGGGCCGCGATCCGTCCACGCTGTCGCCGTCACGCGTGCGTGTGCTTTCTGCCCCTTGCCGGCCGTGCTCCGGGCAGTCGCCACACCCGCAGTGCCTCACACGTGATGTGACACGTGGGAGGTGCTTGATGCCTGCCCGTTACCTCGTGAGGGGGGCCCCCAGGGAGGGCGGCATTAACGCTGAATAAAGCCCCTTGCAGGAGGGCGGGTTTCGGACCTCTGTCCAGCCAGCCCATTGTGGGGTGCAGTGTGGGGTGAGGTCCTCTAGTTGAATCCTGGAGCGGTGATAGCTGCCGGTCAGCGCAGGGACTCTTAGGGGTCCCCGATGACACACAGGCACCACTCGCCGCTCTGGGGACGTGAACAGGTGGGCTCACATACGCTCTGCCCCCATCTAGCACGTAAGGAACTAACGATAAAAGGCGGCGGTAAGTGCTGCCACCACTCCACGGGGGAGCTCAGGGTCTGGGGGGGAACACACTCCCCGCTCTTTTCTGTTTCCCATGGTCCCGGTTTGTCCCTACAAATGATTGGTCTCAGATAGGCTGCTGTCAAGGGCTACCAGTCCCTAGACTGGCCAAAGACCTGTGCCGTGTTGCCTGGCTCACAGAGAGGGGCTAGGCCAACCCAGTCCCCCTCTCTTGGAAGTATGTGACATTGCAGGGCCTGGGGTAGCCATTTTGGACCATGAGTGGGAAGGTAAGAAAGCTGAATGAAGAGTAGAATAGAGAGATGTGAGGGTATTTGAGAGAGGTGGATAAGGAGAGACAGGGGCACAGATACACCCAAAACAGACACAGGAAGGCAGACAGGGAGTGGCCCGGACCAGAGGGTCCTTGGCCTGGAAGTTCCACTTTTTCCAGCTCCCCGTATATGGATGTACTTTCAATCAAGCTCCCCTTTTCCTGAGCTCAGTGTGACTCTGTTACTTGCAACCAGAGGAGCCTATACTCTTCTGAAGGGTCCAAAAGAGCCTATCAAAAGACCTTGGATCAAGAGGGTGGGCTAAGTCTCTCTCGAAGACAGGAAGACACTCTCTGAATCACAGGCATTTCCGTGGAGTCAGGAAGAGTAAGTAGCAGTGTGCTCGGAAAAGGCAGGGGCCCAGGGAAGCTTCGACTGGAGAATTGGGGGCAGAGAAGGATATTTCTTGAAGATGCTGGCTCAGGAGGCCACACTGCCCAGCGGAGAGGGGGCCCTCTCTCAAGTGTGGCTCCAGGGGAGCCCTAGAGGTCACCAAGCTCAAATGTGAGCTTTGGAATGACAGGTGACTCTCACACACAATCAGCTCTGCATCATAAGATGGTCACACCACTGTCCCAGCAGACTTGGGAGTGGCCCAGAATGGGGCCTCTGGCACCAAGGGGCTCCCAGCATGAGCCCCCTTGGCTAAGACGCTTTTCCTGTCTGATCCTCATACGAGCACCCAGAAGCCTGTTCCTGGTCCAGACACTTCTCACTGGGGACATTCTGGGGTGACCAGAGATGGCATCACCCAGGATTTAAAGGCAGACACTTTCAAGAGAGTAAAAAGACAACCCACAGAATGGGAGAAAAGATGTGCGAATCATATATCAAATAAGAACCTGGTATTCAGAACACACAAGGAACTTTCACAGCTCAACAAGAAAAACACAAATGACTCAATTTTTAAATGGGCAAAAGACCAGAATTGACATCTTTCCAAAGAAGTTATACAAGTGGCCAATTATCACATGAGAAGATGTTCATTAGTCATTAGGGAAATGCAAACCAAAACCACAGAGAGACACCACTTCACACCCATTAGTATAGCTATCATTGTTTTTTAAATAAAAGGAAAATAACAAGTTTTGGTGAGGATGTGGAGAAATCATCCCTCGTGGGTTGCTGGTGGGGGTGTAAAACGGTGCAGCCACTTGGAGTTTGGCAGTCGCTCAAATCCTTGACCATGGAGTTTCTGTATGACCCAGCAATTCCACTCGTAGGCGTGGAACCAAGAGAAATGACACGTGTCCACAGAGACGCTGCTACAGGTATGCTCACGGTGTCATTATTCATAACGGCCGAAAGGGAGAAACAACCCAAACGCCCTTTGGCTGAGCTGTGAAATGCAATGTCTTCCGGCCATGATGATGAATGAAATCCAAGCTACAACGTGAATGCTCCCTGAAAACATGTGAAAACATGTGGAAGAGACCAGACGCGGAAGGCCACACGTGGCCCGACTCCATTTACGTGAAATGTCTAGCATGGGCGAATCCACAGAGACAGAGTGGACTGGCAGCGGCCAGGGGCTGGGGGGCGGGCGGATGGGGAGTGAATGCTAATGGGTGCAGGGTTTCTTTCTGGGGAGATGAAATGTTTTGGAATTTGATTGTGGTGCTGGCTGCAGAACTTGGTGAACGCACTGAAGTGTTCACTTTAAAAGCATGAGTTTTAGGATATGCGAATTACATAATTTTTAAAAATGGGGAAAGAAAGACTTAATGGTGGGTGGACGTGGACCTGTGCCCTCGGAGCCGGTTTTGGGTCAGGAGAGGCTGAGCCCTAGGTACAGTCACCTCCTGAAACACACAGATGCGGGAAGGGGCCTAAGGAGGGACTGATGAGTGGCGGCAGGGCTGCCCCCGAGAACGGCCCAGGTCCCTGCTCTGCAAAGCGTGCAAGCCTCACCTGATCCTGCAGGTAAATGGAGGCTTCGGAGACCGAGTGCTCCATGCTGATCTTGCCTCGCTCTTGGCTCTCCCTCAGCTCAGCCAGCTCCTTCTCTATGTCAGCCACGGTGACTCTGCGAGCACGAGACATGGCCTGGCCCCACCACCGGCCCAGGGGCCTGGGCCCCCAGTGCTGCGCTCCAGCCATTGGGGACCGGAGGAGGAGGGACCAGGGCTTCTCCACCCCAGCCGGCTCTATCTGGGGAGCCCAAGGCCCTGCCTGTCCCAGAGGGGGCCGCTCTGCACGCAGCGAGCAGGCGAGACTTTGTGCCGCACAGAGAGGGCTCCGAGGGGCTCTGTAGCAAGCGTGTCCTTCGGCCTCCAAGAGGAGACAGAGTCTAAGGAGCTTTTTGTTCTTGGGCTCTTCCAAGCCCTGATGCTGAGCTGTTTTGAGAACGTGGGCAACCAGGTCAAAGACAGCAGTCAGGTCCGGGTCCGGGTGAACCGAAGGCCACTATCAGCTCCTTGACTGAGGATATGGGACGCCAGGGCAGGGCCGTTTACCTGAGGATGCTCAGCTGCAGGCCCAGCTGGCTGGCTTTCATCTCCTTTCCCATCTCTAGATGCTTCTCGTTCTCCAGGATCTTTTGCATCTTGTCCAGCAACAAACCCAATAAAAAAGGAGGGTCAGGCGGGTTGGAATTCTCCATTTCTGAAGGTGCCTCTGCAGCCTGAGGAGCCCCTCCCCCATTCCCTGGTCCTGATCCAATCCTGACAAAAGCCAAGGTCCCGTCCCGAAACCCATCCATCCCTCCCATGGACGTAGACAGCTGGCATTAAGAGGACAACAGAAGAGCCAGCAGCCCCGAGCCATGACCACTGGCCCCAGACAGCCCCACACGCAGCTCCAAGGCTGCTCTAGTGACAGTGGCTTTAATTGGAAACAGCCGCATGTAACGAATGACAGGAACGCAGACCACCTTGTTGACTCAGCTGAATTCGAACAGCTTTGGACTGTCAGGTTTTCAATCGGAAAAGGAACAGAAGGTCCATTCCCTACTTGATGGGATTTTAAAGACCCAGTGAGATAATATTATAAGCGAAAGGACAAGTGAGCTGATTGGTGCTCAGAGGCAGAGTGGACAGACCCTCCCTTACTTTTGCTTTTTCCTGATGAATTTCTTTGGTCAAGGTCTTTAAGGCCTTCAGCTGTTCCTGCAGGTCTGGTGGTATGGTCTTCTGGACTATGGCAAATGAAGGCCATGGGGTCAGTTAGGCCCTAATCCCCATTCCCAGCCCCCACCATAAAGTTACCTCCAGAGACCAAGAGGACGGGGCGGGGGATGGGAAGGAGAGAGGAGTACCCTTAGTCCCTACAAACGCCCCCTAATGCTTAGTATCCTAAAGAGCTTTGGGACCACTGGCCCATCATTTCTGCCTCGTTCTCTCTTCCCTCCCTGCTGGCCCTCACATTTTCCCAGCTGCTGTCCAGAGAGTCTGACTCAGGCGTAAGAACCGGCCTCATTCCTCTCCTTCGCTCCTATGGGTTTAATTCCATCTTTTGGACCCCGGAGGCTCTAGGAGAACCCAGATTGGCTAAGAACGGACATGCTAGTTTGAGGGACTCAGGAAGACCAACTACCCGGAGCTGATGCCACGGGGTGAAGAGGATGAAACCAACTCAGCACGAAGGTAGCGGGCTCTCCTCCACGCAAAGCGGTACTCACTCATCAGTGAGAACAGGAACTGGATCTTCTCCAAGTCGGTCTGGCCAGATTTCTCCTCGTCCAGCTCCTTCATCCTCTCCTTTAGCTCCATGTACAGGCCGATGAGCTCGCCCATCAGCCGGAACGTCTCCACCGCTATGGGGAAGCTCGGAGCCACTCTGTCCAGCGAATCTTTCCTCTCCCTCTGGAAATCACTCTTTTCTAGTGAGTCTCGGGTGACATCGTCTGCACTCGTGGCAAGGATGGCATCTTGGCTTG
>CM053506.1:104994640-105059118 GCA_028627145.1 Eidolon dupreanum
TGATCCACCCCAGGCTGCACCAAACCAGGCTGAACTGCACCAGGTTGCACCAAACCACGCTGATCCACCCCAGGCTGCACCAAACCAGGCTGAACGGCACCAGGTTGCACCATACCACGCTGATCCACCCCAGGCTGCACCAAACCAGGCTGAACTGCACCAGGTTGGACTAAACCACGTTGATCCACCCCAGGCTGCAGCAAACCAGGCTGAACTGCTCCAGGTTGCACCACACCACGCTGGTCCACTCCAGGCTGCACCAAACCAGGCTGGCCTGTCCCGGGTTGGACTAAACCACGTTGATCCACCCCAGGCTGCACCAAACCAGGCTGAACTGCACCAGGTTGCACCAAACCACGCTGATCCACTCCAGGCTGCACCATACCAGGATGACCTGTGCCAGGCTGGGTAAGGGTACGTTGTTCTGTACCAGGCTGAGCCATACCAGGCTGACTTGTGCCTGGCTGGGTCACATCACGCTGCTCTGCGCCCAGTTGAACTAAGCCAGGTGTTTCCGAGCTGGGCTGTATAAAAGCTTGCTGATCTGTAGCAACCTGCATCAAACCAGGTGATACCGAAACTTGCTGATAGGTAAGAGGTGGAACCAATCCCTGTTGATCCATGCCATATGTTGCATATCTATACTGATCTATGCCAATGGGTGCCAATCCATGCTGATCCATGCCAAGTGGCCCCACACTTCTCTCATCCATGCCAGGCAGCTCCATATCATGTTGGTCTATGCCAGGAAATCTTACCCCGTACTGATACGTGCTAAGTGGAACCATACCAGGCTGATCTGTTCTAGGTATTTCTAATCCTTGCCAATCTGGGCCAGGTACTAATGCTGGCACCAGACCATACTGACCCATGTCAGGTGCTACCAATCCCTGCTCATCCATTCTCTGTGGCAACACAGTAAGTTGACTTGTGCTGGGGGGGACTAAGCCATGTGTGTAAGTGCTAGGATGTGGCAAAGGAAACTGGTCCAGGTCAGGTGACCCTAATCCATGCTGATCTGGCCTTGTATAGAGTAGACCCGGGCTACTGTACGCTCCACCATATGAATCTGGGGACACGTGATGACGTCCATCTGTGGTCGAGGGTAAGTCCTGTTGAACTGGGCCGGGTTGTGCATCTTGTTCATCTCTTCTTGGGTATGCTAAGCCATGTTGCTCTCCAGGCCTGTGAGGATCAGAATCCCTTCTGAATTGGAACGTGGGGAGGTGATGGGTTTTTGCCAGGCCAGCTTCATCACGGACCCTTGGGTGCTGTTCTCGGCCAGGGAACCCGGTAGCAGCGGTAACTCTGCTTCGTTCAGAGGGGTACCCTGATCCACCGGTTCCCGATGGGGTCTGATGTGGGCCCGAACCACCAGCAGAATCCAGAGCCTCGTCGACACCCAGATGCTTGATGGAGGCCCCACTCGATGTTACGGAGGTGGGCCTTTTGCGTTTAGGCAGTGCCACTGTGGACTCTGATGCCTGGTTGAAGGGGAAGAGAGAAATCAGCGACTACAAGTGAAAAATACTCACTGTGAGGCTCAGAGGGGAGGAAGCCGGCGGTAGCCGAGTAGGAAGGGCCCTTGGGGAAGAATACCCTCTGGTCCCCAAAGCCGAGCTTGAGACACGAAGACAGACTGTAACATTCTTGAAGGGGGGCAGGTCTCCAGATTTTTGAGAATGTTCACATTTGCAAATGGCGCAATATATAACTTCCCTCATCAATTACAGAGGGAGTACTGCAAAATACCAATGATCCACACTAACTCTTGCTGAGTCTACAAATAAAGAACCTGAGTAATGTATTAAGTTTAAAATATATAGTCTGCCCTATCATTGGCCTCTTGCTGATGGTAGGAGTGTACACTGTGGGGCAGCTAAACCACGTATTTAAAATATAAATGCACAAACCCTTAGACCCAGAAATCCCATAGACAGGCACTTTCTCTATGGGCTCTCACAAAAAAAGATGCTGAGAAAGACGTACAAAGACAGTTTGCAGTGTCGTTTATAAAAATGGGTTACCGATAGGGAACTGACATATTTATGGCATGCCCATACAGGAGAATACTAAAAATCTGTTTTAAAAACATGATGGACTATTTCTATTTCCAGCCCAAACGGAGTAACAGGGGTGGGATTTACCCTGTCTGTAACAATCAAACACCAAAACCAAAACCCAGCGATGAGACGGGGCATCTCTAGACACTGGATATCAGCTAATGAAGGTCAGCAGTCGCTGAAAGATGGGGAGGTAGACTCTGTGAACCCCAGTGTGGCCTCGGTTTCTGGCTTCCATAGAGTTTGTAGGCTATCGTGTGGGGAGGGAGACTGAAGAGGGGCCCTGCAGGCTCCCCGAGTTGAGAGGCCAAAGCTGAGCATCAGGGAGACTGAGGCAATGCGAGCTCACGAGCTGCAGCAGCAGAGGGGAGAGGCACAGAGGGCCCCCCTCGGGTGTGCGCACGATAGTGACCACACGCACACACGAGGAAACGCGAGGCTGGGGGCAGTGCCGGTTCCCCCTGCCAGTTTGGGGAAAAAAACTCATAACTCAGGGGGCGGAGTCCTCAGAAGGGTACTGCCTCAGGAGTGGGAAATAATCGGCTCTATGCTGAACACCACTAGGGACCCGCTAAGAAAATAACTCAAAAAATACACAGTAAGAGACACAGCAGGGGAGTTAAAATGGCACACTAGGATACAATTATTTAACACAAAAGAAGACAATGCTAGAGGAATGAAGGAACGGAAAAGGCTTGAGACATGTAGAAAACACAGCAAAGTGGAAGATGTAAACCTCACTTTATCAGTAATTAAACGCTCCAATGTGCCGGCGAAGGTTGGCAGGTGGGTTTAAGAACATGGCCCAGGGGCTCCACAGCTGCCACCTGGAGGTGCATGAGGCTCCGTCCACGGGCTGGGTGGTCATGGCCAGGGAAGGCACAGGGGCAAGTGCCAGCATGCAGGGTGGTACTGACTCAGGACATTTGCCCCGTGACAAGAAAGATGGGGAGAAGGCCGAGACACGGAGACGTCCGCAGCCAAGCCCTGCCCCTTTGGCTGTCGCTCGCCACCTAGGCTGTCGTTCTCGGACAAATTCACGAACAGAACAACTCTGAGCACCTTGGGGAAGCTGGAGAACCCAGAAATGACTCATCATGGGCTGCTGTGCATGTGGAAATGAGACCAGAGTTCCAGAAGAGGTGGCTTCGCATCAAAAAGCCTACATGACGAGAAGAGACGATCTGTGGTCTCATCAGAGGAGGAGCTGCCAAACCGGATAATCACGGACTTTGCCGTGACACTAGGTAGGTTTCCTACGAAGGGAAAAAGTGCCCGCCATGTCACAACAACGCTGTACGCTGCTGAAAAAGTGACTGCGACTAAAGGAAAAATGTTATGCGATTTTTTTTTTGAAATTGACCTTGTTCTTCTGCAGAAGAGAAGAATGCGTAAATGGTAGAACGGTACACTAGATCGTGTGGCTCGCCTGCCGAACAGGCTTTTCCAAAAGCTAAACTCAAAGAAGTCGCGGCAGAATCTGATGTTATACTCACAGAAGGATGTGAGGGGGTCTCAGCTAGCTCCAACAAAACACGCTGTCTCCCTGCGTGCATATTTTCACCTGGCATTGGTGACGTACCAAAGTTATCCGTCAAGCTGGTGTGTGTCATCCAAACGTCAAAATAGCGTTCAACCTCATGGACAGTGATGAAAATGGGGTGAAGGATTTCAAGGAGAACTCATTCATGAATTTAACAAACATGATGGTGCCTTGGACAACGTAGACTATTTCAGTCAGCTAAAAGGCAACTGCAACCCGATTCCGCCAGCAGGCTCTTGAGGAGACCTAAGAACGGCAGATGGAGTGGCCAGTGCTCGCACGTTCTGGAAACCCGGTATCCAAACGATGGAGTGGACGAGTTTATGTGGACTCTCAACGGTACTGTTTTAGTAGAAGGTGAATCACTGGAAGTAGCTGACTCTAAGAGAAGACCTCAAAACATGCGATCTTCAAGGTGACGTGTCTCCCGTGGGTGCAGCTCACGCAAGAACTGCTCATCTGTTCGTCTTGCAGAGAGAATCATGTATAGCATATCCTCGCTCTCGAAGTTCTTCCTTGACATTTATTATCAGACGCATAGAATCCATCCACTAAAAGCCCCTTTTCCTCCACCTTTCTCAACATACTCCTCACTGTATTTTTTTTAGCGGATTAACAGAAAAAAATCTCAAAGCTAAAATCTGAAGACTAAACTCCCTACTTTTCCAGAGTGAATTTTGTAGTTTCTGTTATCACAAAGTTGGGGGGTTTGAGTCAGTTGCCTACTGATATTTGTTTTGTCTTTTTTTTTTTTTTGAGATATAATTAATCAAACAGCTGTCACAGAGTTTTTGAAGAGTCTTTATACACTGGGAAAGTTTGCAGAAGTATAGAATGAAGTTTTACGAAGTAGCAAAATAATGTTCACGACTACGTATCGCCCTCGCTGGAGAGGCCAAACGGCCCGCCCATAACCCCCGCTCTGGGACTACTCTTAGTGATGCTCCAAAACCATTCAACAAGGACTCTGGTTAAGTGTCCTGTCTCCTTTTGCTACTGTGGCATAATAACTGACAAACGCGGCCACAAAAAAACAACACGAGTTCATCGTCGCAGTTTCTGCGGGTCACGCCTCAGTGGGGTTCTGCATCAGGACCCCGCAGCCCGCAGCCCAGGCCACGATGGGGCCCCTTTAGGGCCCCTTTGGGTGCTGCCAGAACTTGAGTCCTTGTGGTAGCAGGACCGAGGCCCTGTCTCTTGCTGGCTGTTGGCCCAGAGTCACGCTCAGCTCCGAGAGGCCACTCTCGATCCTGGCCACCTGGTCCTCTCCATGAAGAGGCCAGAAGGAGACCCTTCACCTTCTTCAGGAGGGCTCACCTGGTTAGGTCAGGGCCACCCAGAACGAGCTCCCCTTTGATTAACTTGAAATCAATTTATTGGTGACCTAATCATAGGCAAGCTATCCCATCACGTCCGCACGCTCCGCCCACACTGATGCAACCTGTGAACACCAGGGGGGGAGTCTCGGCAGCCACCCAAGAGCAAGGCCCATCACCTGCACCCCAGAAGGCCCCAGGGGCCTTAAAGCCACCCACTGCAGACTAAACAGAGGAGAAAAGGAAAGACCCCCGAAGCGACACCCAACACAACTGCTCCAGAAGCAACTTCTGCAGACTCCGTGTCCAAGCTGCTGCCCAACGTTCAGAAACAAGAATATCAGAGAAGAGCAGGAACAAAAATTCAGCCAAACGTGCAAGACTAGCCAATCATTCACAAACTGCCTCAAAAGGAGAAAGATGATTGTCAGTAAGCTTCCTGTGGCTGCTGTTATGAGTTCCCACAAACTTAGTGGCTTACGAGGACGCACGTGTCATCTTACAGTTCGGGAGGTCAGAATCCCAAAACCAGTTGCACTGGGCTGAAGCCACGGGGATGTCGAGACCGGTCCCTTCTGGAGGCTCTGAGAAGGGGAGGATCCACTTCCTCGTCTCTTTCAGCTTCTACTAGTCGTTGGCATTCCTTGGCTTGTGGCCATTTGCTCCAATCCCTGCTTCTGTGGTCACTGCATGTTCTCCTCTGTGGCAGATGCTCCCTCTGCCTCCTCATCACCAGGCCCATCACAGGGCCCATCCAGATCACCGAGGATAGTCTCCCTAACTCATCACATCACATTCCTTTCTGCCACATAGGTTAATGCTCCCAGGTTCTGGGGGTTAAGACATAGGTGTTTTTGGGGGCTATTTTTCATTCAGCTACCACAGTGACTAAAACCAGTTATGGTTTTACAGAACAGTACTTTGAAACCCTAGAAAAATAGACGTACCAGCTACAGAGATCGGGGTGGGGGCAGAACAGGGTCTTAGAAAAATTGGTAGTTTGCATGAGATGAGACCGCGTCATTTCTGGGGGTGACAGGCATTAGAAATGATGCATGCCAATGGCGCCCTCCTAATATAAGCTGTGCCTCAGATCTACCTTTTAGATGTCTACATAACAAACAGGTCTCCTTCCTGTTGGGAAAACCTGGAGAACATGCTTCTGTTGCTTTGTCCCTTCTACCCCGCACACCTAAGCCAAGAATTTTGGAGTCAGAGACGCCAGTCACACTACGTTAAGGCAACTTAACTCCCTGCACCTTCCAAGGTCATTGGTACCGCAGGACTTTCTAAGCAAAGCGTGCCTCGTGCCATCTCTCTCCTCATTTCAGCAAGCCCAAGATGTGACCGTTTTAAGAGACACCGTTATTTCATGCTCCTGAACGAAAGGGAAGAGGCTGCCAGTTAATTATAAAACGCTGTGGACCCAGAGACAAAATCTTGACTTCAGAGATGCTGCTATGTGGGGGGGCAGGAATCTTGGAATCCGCGGGATTATGTAGAGTCAAAATGCATTTCTTCCAAACCTCACCTTCCGTTAACCTAGAAGGTTGTAGAGAGGGAGGAAGTGTCCGAAGACAGGGTGAGCCCAGAGCTCCCTCGGGAACTGGCTGTCAGTCCTTGTCGCCTTCACCGAGCTGCCCTGCCCCACAACCTGCTACCTCTGTGACCTCAGGACATTGCAAAATTCTTATTTCTGTTCCCCTAGGGGACTTGCCATGACATCAGGACTTGCACATTTAGCTCAGTTAATTGAAGTCAAGTTCAGTCTTGCGAAGCTCCACTTCCCAAACTGCTCCACCACCCCAAGGGGGCCCGAAGCAGAAAACATCCAAATGGTGACCATGACCCATTGCTTTCTGCTTTGTTTAGCCTGCAGGTCTCTGTCTTCAAAGAGAAAATGTCCTTTACCGTGGATGTGCTATGTCTGCAAGAGAACATCTGTGGCTCAAGGTCCGTGGACCCAGCCAAACAGTCACTGAAAGGTTCTTCCATTGTGAAACGCCTTCACGGAGGTTCCACCTGACACTCCTGGTTACGGGAAGGTGAGGGAGAGTTTTCCTTCCTTAAGCAGGTTTTGACTGGAGTGTGGGGTTGGTCTTTCTGGCTATGGTAGGCCTTTTATTTTTTCTTACCATTCGAAGAACAAGGAGGGGGAGAAGGGGAAGGGGAGGGAAAGAAGAGGTGGGAGGAGGGAGAAGAGAAAGGAAAAGAAAATTAGTAATTACCACCCATCTACCAAAGTCCATAATTGACGTTAGAAACACCTAATTTTGAAATCCTGATTTCACATTTCTCTTAAAGGGTCCCACCAACAAGTTGGTGTCCCGTGAGACAAATTGGTGTCCTGTGCATTCTGTCTTCTTGGCCTGAGATGGCGAAAGTGTCAACAGCTCTCATCTGGTCTGCACACAGGCCGACCCCGCCGTCCCCAGAGCTCCTTCTCCTGCTTCTTGAAAGGCTTTAGTATTTACATTTACTCTCATTTGCTTCTGGAGTTGTCCACGATTATGAGCAGCTGTCGAAATGTGGACATTTTCTTCCCTCTGGAGGAATAAGTGTTGAGGGGGGGCCTACATCGATGCTCATTCACAGGTTTTGCAGGTGGCTCCTGCAGGCGTTCTGAGGAAACGTGGGCTCGCTCAAGACATACGACAGCGACGTGTGTAAAAAAACAAAAACAAAAACAAAAACAAAACTTTGGTTTTGAAAAAAACCTGCGATCTATAAATGTCTGATTACCACGTTATATGCCTGAAACTAATATTGTATGTCAACTGTAATTGAAAAATAAAAATATTGAAACACAGGAAAAGCAGACGACACCTTTTTCTAGGCCACTCCTGCCGTTTGCAGGCTCCTCTGCCAACTCTCTCTGATGCTACTTTCCTGTAACTACGGACCGACCCAGACTTCAGAAAACCGTCTAGGAGACTAGCCGGGTGTCTGTCTTTCCTGCCCAGCTAACGTGTCGTGCTGCAGACAGACACTTGGTGGCACCAAAGGGTTCACTCTCTTCTCTCTGCCTGTGTCTCTACATTGGTGCGACCCTTTTTGAGGGACCCAGATGCACAAAGCCAAGGGAAGAGGAGTGTCGAAGCCGAAAGGGCGGCTGATCCCTGTCCTTGAGGGCCATTTTATTCGGATGAAGAAATGCTGGGGAGGTGAAAACAACTGGGTTATCCTTGCACTGTCTCAGGACAGATAGATGCCTTTGTGAAAACCTACCCGCGTGTAAAAGTCACCATCAGCAAAGGGCCCCAGAGTTAGTCGCCTTTGTCCACTAACAGTGATGGGGGTCGTGTATTTCAGGACTGTGAAAGGACTCTGAAAAGCTGCAAAAGCAAACTGGTGACCATTTTCCATCCAGCGGATGGGCCATACTCTAAGAACTGGGTACCAGTGGACCGTGCCGGCGGCGATATTGAGAAATGAGTTCTCTCCTTCTGCATTGCTCCTGGGCATCTTAACTGGAACTGCATCCACAGCAGGCAATTTGGCAAAAGCTGGCCAATTCAAAAACGCACATTCCATTTCTAGGAATTTACATTGGATGTTCACTGTGTGAATGTCATATGGACCATTGTTTGTTACAAAACCAGAAAAAAGCATTTAAAATATCCATCATAGGAGATTGTGAAATAAATTATAAACATCCACATAACGGAATACTGTGCAATAGTATAATAGACAAGGTCTAGGGGAGCCCCACCTGGGACCACTGCCCAGCCCTCCCCCACATTTGTTCACCGCTTGTGAGGTCTTCCAGCCATCGGTAATCGCTTGCTCCAGCTCCTGCCAGGTGACCATAGTGACGTCTTCCCCAGCGGGCACCACACTCAGCCTCCGGGTCATTAGTTTCTGATAGTAACAGACAACATATGTACGTACGCAGGCATGCACGCAGGCATGCATGCACGCACGCATGCACGCACGCCTAGCTCAATCCCAGGAAGTTTAGGAACAGAACTGGGCTAACAGGATGGGTGGGCCCTTCCACAGCCTGAGCCCAAGGAAAAGTCGCCGAGTCTCGGGCAGCTGGCTTCCCGTTCCATGCCGGCCCCAACGGAGCCTTGGGCAGGAAAGAAAAGGCTTTCCCTTCGACCCAGGGGCAGGTGCCCTGCGAGGCAGAGGGCGCGCATCACCACATCTGGGGTGGGCGTCTGGAGGAGCCCGAGAGAGGGGGCCGGGCTGCGGGCACCCGCCTGCCCCCACCCCCTGCGGGGCCTTTCCCACAGAACTGGGGGACGTTACCAGGGATTCCTCCCGGTCCTGGATGTTCTTCTCTATTCCCTCAATCCGCTGCAGGAGTTTCTGGAAGAAAAGTTCCGAGGCAGAGGATCAAAGCAGGCCCGCCTGTGGCCCCTACCACACTCCATGGTGGGAGGAGTAGAGGCCCGTGGGTGGAAAATGGTCGCTGGTTTGCCCGCGCAGCTTTTCAAGGTTCTTTCACAGTCCCTTCACTGTCAGTGGACAAAGGGGGCTAACCTTAAGGCCCCCCCTGCACTGCGGATGGAGGCGGACTTCGCCTCCTCAGGACAAACGTTATCGGGCCTCTCTGTGTTGTTTAAAGAGAAAGCACCTCAAAAGAACCAAAGGGAATTCCTACTCCTTCAGTTGCTTCTTATAATTTCTGCAAACCTCTGGAATCTAAGAATCTAAAGGTAAAATAAGCCTTTCCTCTAAAAAATGAAAACCACCTAAAACAAAAAAACAAAAAACAAAAAACAAAAAACAAAACAAACCACACTTGCAAAAACGAAGCTTTCCAGAGTGAAGATGAGTCCCGCTGGAGTCTCGAGGCCTGAGGTGAATGAGGTGGGCAAAGTGGGGTCAGAGGGCAGAAGTCCCAGGGAGGGTCCTGGCCTCCTCCTGCCTCTTTTGAGCTTTTCTGTCCCCTCAAGTCTCTTCACAGCCTGTCCCTGTGCTTCTTCCTAGTCCCCCTCCTCTGTCTTCCAGCTCCAACCCCCTCTGGGGGCCTCTGAGGTAGGAGCTGCCTGGAACTATCTGATGAGCTTATGTGGAAGGATTTGTGATTCTCACTCTAAGAAAACAAGGTCCAGGTGGAAGTGTTGCTGCTCCTGTGGTTGGGGGTTGGGGGTCAAGGGGGTGACCCCAGAAAGGGCCATCCCATCCCCCTCCTCTTGGACTGAGCTTTGTCTCTCAACCCCCACCATCTTTTCTTTATTCTTGTTTAGAGGAAATTCAAAGAATTATTCTGAGAGGTCCTCAGCTCTCCTCTGGGTAGGTTCAGGGTCCGTGGGTATCTGAGCCTCAGTATAAACAGGCTGAGCGGGAAGGGGTGGGGACTCCGTGGCCCTCACCTGGGGCATCAGCTCTGGGAACTCCTGTATGTTTTCCTGGGCCTTTTCGTGGGCTTCCTTCAGGGTTCTCACGTCTTCCATGACGTTCTGGATCATCTCCACGGCCTGCAGGGCAGAGCATGGGCCGCAGTGAGGCCCAGAGCCTCGGCCATCCCTGTACCCTCCCCACCCAGCTCAGGCCTCCTCTCCCCAGTGGTGGGTGGTCATAGGCGCCTCACCTGGGGGCTGTCCATCTTGATTTTTGTCACCCCTATTTGACCCTTCTCGGGCAGCAGCATGGCCGTCCTGGGCAGGGGCGTGGCCATCACAGGCGCCGGCGTGGGCATCCTGGGCAGGGGCGTGGCCATCCCAGGCGCCGGCGTGGGCATCCTGGACAGGGGCGTGGCCATGCCAGGCACCGGCGTGGCCATCTTGGATGTGGGCGTGGCCATCTTGGATGTGGGCGTGGCCACCGCAGGCATGGGGAGGACCACTCGTGGAGCCATCTCCTGCTCCCCCAGCCACTCCGGGGCGTCTATGCTTAGCCCAGTGGTCTGGGCAGTGAAATGCTGTATGTGGGTCACGACGGACTGCACGTGGCTCTCCATGGTCTTGACCTGCCGGCTGAGGTCCTGGACCTGCCCGCCCAGGTCCTTCACCTGGCTCTCCAGCGTGCGGACCGGCGTCCTGTCTGTGCTGCTCCTCCGCCTCTCCTTGGTCACGACCATCTGCGGGGTACTGAGCGAGGCCCGCAGGGCCTCAAAGGAGCGGCTCTGTTCGGGTGACAGGGACTGGAAGTCCACCTGGGTGTCCTGCAGGTGAAGGTTCTTGAGCATGGCCACGATGAGCGTGTGCAGAGCCGTGAAGTTGACGGCGCCCACCTCCGGGGTGCCGATGGCCAGGTCGGCCAGCTCCCGGAGGGAGACCTTGGTGGCAGCGATCGCGGGCGGCATTGTGCGCACGCTCAGGAGCGGTGGGCTCCTGCGGCTGGACAGGCGGCCATGCCCCCACTAACTGCTCGCCGCGCCTCTAGGGCATTTCGGGGCCCCGTGCGGCCCCGGGGTGCCCTGCCCCTAGGCCCCGCCGCGCCGGGCACCAGTCACAGTCTGCAGCCTGTGTGGAGGACGGAGAGGAGCGCCCCGCCACTGGCTTTCCCGCTCTTGGGTCCCGGAGACGGTGTCAGCCGCCCAGCGGGGTCCGGCCACCGCCGACCCTCCGCCGTCAGCTGGCCACCGTCTGGTTTCCGCTCGAGCCTCAGGCTGCCCTCGCCTCGCGACCGGTCGTGGCCAGTGGACGTTTGGAACGGGGCGGGGCGGAGGGTCCGTTGTGGTAGCCCCTGCCCGCCCCCTCCCCCGCTCCCCGAGGATTCCACGAAGAATGCATGGGTGGGGAGAGGGGCCCAGTGTGGAGGCAGGAAAGTGCTGGCCTTGCGGGACCTGGCCAAGCTCAAAGCCACCCCCAAACTCACTGGGCGTTCGGGGAATCCTTGGCCGCACCCCCAGGCGCTGCTCACTTTTAGCCTCAGTAGCCGTTTCCCAGGGGCGGGTGGTATGGCGCTGTGCCGAGGCATTTTTACCAGGGAACAAACACGTCAGTTGGGGGAGGGGGTGTCCCTCTTAGGGTCCACACCGCGTCGAGGGGTCCCTTAACCTAGAAAGGCTCACAATTCACTCATCCTTGGAAGCCACCAAGAACGCAGAGATTTAAGGGGCATCATGGAACTATGCTTTGTGTCCTCAGCTCTTGCCTTAGACAGGACAGTAGCACAAATCTGAGGGATGACTCCTTGGAGGCAGGTCCCTATGGTTTCACGCCATCAGCAGGGAACTTAGAAAAGACCACTCACCACCCAGGGGGCCCCACTTAGTCACCAGGTGACAGGCCTTTTCTGTGCTGCGCTGGCCTAATTTATCTCAAAACGAACATCTGGACAAGTGCCAGCATTTCGGCTCATTACAAGGCAGGGATAGACAGGACCAGACAAATGTGGTGCTCAACAACAAGGCTCGACTTCCCCATAGCAGATTCTTCTAGAAGACATGTAAAATAGTCAGGGAAGCTCAGGTGTTTACATTCAGGAAAGCTAAGAACCCGTGAATGCATCTGTACTTATTATTTAACTACTTTCAAATACAAGTTTTTATTGTGAACTAGTAAAATGTAATTGAAACTGGTTGTTTGTCCCCTCCCCGCCCCAAAAAAGCAGTGTTCCCTGGGAATGGAGTTAAATACAAGTCTATACCCACCACTGAGGGTTAACATCGAAGATTTTGTTTGTTATATTCCCAGTCCCTGGCACACAGTAGGCCTTCCGGTGGGGGTGTGGAGAACAAAGGTTTTGTATTCTTTGATGTACCCGTGCTCTTACTTGTAAAACCTGAAGCCACATCACTAAGGCAAAGGGTCACACACTGGCGGCCGGGGGCTGCAGTGCGCGGGCTCGCTCTGTTGGAAGTTCGGTGACTTTCTGGAACGTCACTGCTGCCGCACTAGCTACAGCCAGAATGGCAGCTCCCTGGGCCCTTCCGTTTTCATCTTCACGCCCCTGAGACCTGGTATCCGCCAGGCACACATGGTGCCACTGGAAAGGGTATATTCTAATGTATTCTCATTCTAATCCCAGGAAATATATTCCACTAAATGCATTTGCTACTTAAGTTCATTTACAAACCTCTGCTCCTAGAGACAAAGGGAAAAAACATTAACCGGGGCTACAAGTGGAATTTCAAAGTTGAAAGGACCTCAGCTCTCGATTCCGACCTCCCTCTTTGCTGCTGATGACAGGGGTCCTGGGCGGAAGAACCAGGCATGTGCTCGACCTAAGGGACAAGAATGAGGTCTCCCGGAGAACAGTCTTCGGCTCTTCACCACCACGCTAATTTATAATTAAGTTCCTTGCTCAAAATTCCCCGACTTGGACTATTAGCCACTGGTTTGTATGCTTGGAAAGCTAATGTGCTCAGAGTCTTGACTGTGGGTTGAGAACGTTTCTAGTTGTTAGGAAGGGGATAAAAACGTCCAGGAAACTTCCCTGCAGAGAAGTACAATTGTACAAATAAGCGGATAGTCCTTTATTACTTCTCAGGAACTAACAGGACCAGTAAGCAACTCCAGTTCATTTTCTAGCAGACACTCCTCCTTCCTGTTACATTCAGCCCTGGCTTGGATCAGACCAAAAGGTGGAAAACGTTTAGACCATATTTGCAGCAAGGCCCACCTGACAAATGGGGAAAAAATTAGAATTGTGATTACGTAATTTTAAACGCTGAGTAGAAAGGCTAAGTACAGTCCTAACTAATGCAGAAAACTTAAGTGTTACCTACAACACAGGAACCAGTACAAGTAGTTCTGCTTTTTTACAAATTTAGATCTTAAATGTGTTAAATAAGGATTTAACTTCAGTGCTCAGAAAGGGAAGGAACCTGCAGGAGACTTACATCTAGGGTTCAGAACAAGCCATGGACCTAAACCAGCCTTTATTTTATAACCCATCGCCTTCTGCAGACTCGGCAGCAGTTAGTCATCCTGAGGCAGGGCAGTGGGCGGCTCTGCAATGGAGTGACCAGACGGGCAAGATAACAAATTCCTTTATTTGTAATTTAAGAGCAACGCAGACACTGAGAGAGAGGGTCTTATTCTCTATCTAGGGCCTGGCTGGGGATGACACTAAATGCTTTATGGTTCAGAGGCTGTACACACAGCAGCTTCTCAGAGGAAAACATGGTTCTCTATAAAAGCCTTACGTGCAGCTGGCCAAGGAGAGGACAACGGCAACGGGCACAGAGCCAGGGCGCTCGGCTGCCCAACCAAGTTCAACGTGAACACACGTCTCCCTGTGGCCGAAACAACTGAAAGAACACCAGAATTAGCACTGTTTCTGCCTCGAACTCCTTTTCAGTATCAGAAGATGTTCAGGTTCTTTTCGGGAAAACGTGACTTCTGTTTGAGGGACGGGATGGTGAGGGCAGACGTTTAAGGCCCTTTGCCCATTAGCTGTGTCTCCCTCTCGACTATCTTAAAGCCTCCTACCTAGCAAATGGCACGAGACCACCCAAGTCCCCTGCAAAGAGACGCTGCGGACGTGACATGCTGCCGCTTCCCACGCCTCTCAGGAGTTCCAGCGAAAGCTAGTCGTCCACAGTGATGTTCCGGAAGAGGTACGCCATGGACTCCCCGTTGTGGATTCTCCGAATGGCCTCAGAGAGAATCAGGCTGATATCCACAGTCTTTATCTTGGGACACTGCAGCTTCTGCACCTCGTGAGGGACAGTATTCGTCACCACCACCTAGTCATGGCAGCAATGGAAAATAAAGTTACTGACGTGTGCCCCAACGTGGTCATGCAGAAAAGTTCATCCCATGTTGGGTCCCCACAGCCCAAGTTCCGACCTGCAAAACCTTATTCCACTGAGTAGTTTTACAAACTAACTTAACCAACTGAACACAAGGGAAAGGTCTCGTGGTTCCAAACACGAGGTTCGCAGTGCCATGGGCTTCGGTCTTCGTACACAGGAATGACAGGCTGAGCCCAGCACCGTAACACTGTCACACTGTCAGGGCGGAATTCGAATCTTGACAGAAATGCTACTTTAGTATCAAATCATGTTGAAATACAAAATATACTAAAGTACACAGAGCAAATCTCCACGAAAGCAGACTTGAATTTCTAACTACACATTCGCCCCACAAACGGCTAGCCGTCAAAGGCACAGCGTCACGCCCTCCGGAGCCGGGTCCGGCACCAGCGACTGGGTCGTTCTGCTGGTCACAGGGAGGAGAGCAGCGGCCTGACTGTGGTTAAGTGTCCCGAGCCCTTGGAAAGCACAGACCTCATCGATGGAGGACTCCTCGATGAGGCGGGGGGCCTCTGCGGACAGGATGCCGTGGGTGGCCATGACGTAGATCTTGTAAGCGCCCCTCTCCTTCAGGATCTCCGCTGCGGCGACGAAACTTTCCACGTCATCGATGATGTCATCCTGAGGGGGGACGGGAGCTAGCGTTAGGGAGCCACCCTCCACCCCCGCCTATGCCACACACCTCTCTGCACTTGTGTTGGAGAATGTCAAAAATCAGAGCTATCTGCCTGGGTCAGAGGTCGAACACCCAGCGATGGCAACCGACCCGCGGGGGCCGTGCTGTGTGTACGTGGCTGTCGGCGGGAAGAGCAGCAAAGCCTCACAGTCCGGTGTGACGTTCACAGCTCGCGTGTAGGGCTGCCAAGACTCATTTCCGTGTTTCAAATTTCAGATTAATTCCACACAGCCAGTGTCCGTGTGTTTTTCAAGAGAAAGTGAAACGACGGAAACCCGGAATGAAGTGAGCCATTATGAAGGCTGGTCCTCTGGCCCAGCAAAAGCACACAGAGCCGGGAGCAGCCACATCACATTGAAGCGCCAAGAATGAGACGTTTGTTCCCGTTAGTAAAACCGGAACGGCTCATGTCTAGTTCGGCTCATGGCCCTAAAGCTTAGAATCGAGTTGGTCAGCTGGTCTGGCGGAATCTACACCCGTTAAGACAAAGGTTACTTGTGGGGTTGAACTGTCTTCCCGCAGTTACTGTGCCCTTTTTACATCGTAGGTTATGATAATCTCTGTTCATCTATGCAAAAATTCTACTTGCCCTGAGGGAGTTTGGGTGAGAAAGGACAGATGGATCCATTTAAATCTATCATCGATCCTGGTAAAAACCATCCCAAAGTGCAAAACCCACTAAGAGCCAGTAGTGTCGTGTCATCTGTGTACTACTGGACAGACGCACAGGAAGGAGGACACAGGACCGTACCACTATGATCGCGATGCTCCCTCCGACATCTCCGACAACAGTAATCGGGGGCTTCTCTTTGGCCATCATCACTAGCGAAACAAAACAAATGACGAGACCCCGGTCAGTCATGCATCACTGAGTAAATGTGACCAAAACGTCATTCCCTGGGAGGCATGACAAAACCATACACCCAGGCTCTCAAAAACTGACTGTCCAGAGCCACACTGTCCAACAGAAACAGGTCCGACATCTGTCCTTTTACACTTTCTGGTAGTCATGTTAAAAAGCAAAAACGGGTGAAATTAATAGATTTTAGGTTACCTGATATATCCGAAATATTACCATTTCAATACGTAATCAACATGCAAGTTTACCAGAAATGTTTTACATTTTTTCATACTGAGTCCGCAGGATTTGGCGCACACACACGGCACTGCTCAGCTGAGACCAGCCACGTGTGAGGACCGGCCGCCAGGCTCCAGAGCGCACAGGCCTGACATGCAGCAGCAGTGAGGGGACCTCCCCCCGGCAGAGAGGCAGCTCTGCAAGGCCCTCCAAACGGAAAGGCCCGACGCAGAGACTGATGGGGGAATGCAAAGTGAATGCCTCTCTGCAGAAAATGGAAAGGGGAAAGCCTGCCGGATCAAGAGCCAGCATTCCTTTTCTTCCAAAGTGACCTTATTTGGACAATGTAATCTTATTATCAGATAGCTACACTATTGACATAATCAGAGCTTCCTGAAAATAAGGAACTTAAAAACAATGAGTCCATCATCTTTTCCTGATTGAATTAGTCCTTAAAGTAGAGGTTTCTTATCTCACTACAAAATTTATATCTGGTAAAGGAGCACAAAACAAACCACAGGACAGGAAAGGGGAACGAGATGTCACACTCAAAAGGAGGTTAGTAAAGTGAGAAGAGAAAAAAGCACACTTCGGAAGAATGGGCTAAATATTCTAGTTTTTTGGAATGCTTTTTATGATTCTGAAATATTAACTAAACTGGTAGTGGGGGAGGGGGAAGAGAATAAAATTCGGACTGATTATACAGTTTAGGAATTACCAGCTAACAATCCATTTTAGCTGATTCCATCTATAGGCACTTGTAAAGCTCAAAGGACAGGCGTGCCTTTCTGTATACTAACCAGTTGACTGAGCTGAAATTCAGCACTGTTACTGGCAAATTTCAATAAGCATTTCCTGCTTTCCCATCCCAGAAACAAGGGTAATTTCTTAAATTTGGACAAAGAGGCTCTGCATGTAAATATCACCTAAGGGGGAGAAAATACATCGCCAACATCTGGAGAGCATTCCTCGAATTCTGTCTTTAAACTGGACCATGTGGGCAGGTGGTTATGGTGACCTACCCGCTTCTTAAAGAGATGTGGTCCCTTATGTTGACCATTTTTCTCTGTAAAAAAAGAAAAAGATTGCAAGCCAGTATCCCTCATCAAAGATCATGTTTTTACGCAGAAAACATGTCACAGTACACTCGTTTACTTTTCTCTAACCCTGCCTCTCTGAAAAAACTTTTGTCAGTTTGAAATGAGAAACACAGGCAGAGCTAGGACCGGGCCTTACAAGCTCATTCCCTACTCAGAACTGGCTTTAGGATCTGGATCAAACTGAACACATAACTTGATGCCTACTGAAAAAAAGAGACAGATTTTATTATAGAGCAAAGGGAAAAAATAGTACCTGACAGGGTAAAAAAAAAAAAAAAGCCCCAAATTTTCCAATAGCTTGCTCAGAAAATACAACGCCAAAAATTCAAATTTTGCAGTAAAAGTAATATATGTACTAAAAGTTAAGGATAAAGGATGCTTAAACTACCCCAAATTTAAGATTCCGCCCTCTTTCTCCATTTCATCAAATAAAACTCAATCCGTTTAAGAATAAAATGAATCGTGTACCATTACTTATGGCCAGAAATTACTGTTAAAACTATATCAACTTAATGAAGTAAAAACGTCAATTTGTCAAATGAATTCCAATGTTCTTATGAAGTAGAAAACTGTTTTGCTTTTAAAATTGGCATTTTCCAAGTAAAATAATGCTGCATATTTACAACGATCTTAGATATAACTCTCTCTCTCCTCTCTCTCTTTTTCTCCTTCCTTCCCTCCCATCCTCCTTCCCTCCCTCCCTCCCTCCCTTCCTCCCTCCCTCCCTCTCTTTCTCTCACACACACTTTTTAAAAACTCTGTCCCCGGAGTCAATTAACCAAACCTTTATTGCCTAAAATAAAGAGCGAAAAAGGACTAAACAAAATTATTCGTTCTTTACTAATTTTGATCTTGGTCTACTTTAAGTTCCTTTGGCCTTATCCTAACATTTATTAAATAAACGACTGAAACATAACTGGCAAATAAATATAAAGCATATTTACTTTGGCAGGTACAATGACACATACAAGAAAAGACATTTTCTTTCCCAGAATTCTTTTGACTAAATTTATACAAAGGAATCATCAAAACAATGGCATGGCGACTGTGGAAGTTGTAACGTAAGCCCACCGACGTGTATGAAGGAACCACCGCTTCACCACACGCACGGTGGCCGGGAGGGAAAACACTGCTACAGTCGTAAGTAACACAGCGACGTTCTCAGGATAGAGTCTCCCCACATAAAAGCATTGTGATAAGATGCCAATATCTATCACAATAACCTCTGAGCCAGTAATCTTATTTCTTAGAATTCAGCCTATCAATACATTTAGTCACGTATGAAAGAACGTAAGTCAAGGTTACTCGCAGGCAGTAAAGGGTGGTGACTGAGTGTATGCCCAAACCTTGGTTCCTAAACACTTTACACTACAGGAACTGGGGCTGATTCCACGGCTAAGAAAGCACAGGAGGAACATGGAACATCTAATCGTACCAGAAAATAAGGAAGTACCAAAAAGTGAGGAACACGTCAAGAGAACACGGGAGGCAGCTTAAAGGGTTCTCCGTGGCCAAGCCCGAGATGTTTCAAGCATTAAAATAAACAGTAGCAATGGACTATATAATACACTGAAGAACATGAGATTCTATGAATCTATACTGATATAAATCGATAAATGAATAGGGAAGAAGGGGAATTAGAAAATCATCATTTGACAACGATCATTGTAATAACTGATTCAACCTGATCATGAGGAAACAGACAAGTCCTACTTAAGGAGTATCCCACAAAATGACTGGCTTGCACTCTACAAAAGTGTCAAGGCCATAAGAGACCGAGACCAGAGGGTCACCCCAGGTTAAGTGGGACTAAACAAAAGTGACAACTGAGTGCGGCGTGTGACCTTACACTGGGTCCTAGTCCAGAAATCAACCATTTTCTCTCACTCTAAAGGACACTGGTGGGACAACTGGTAAAATCTGAATAAGGTCTGACGATTAGATGACAGTAGTATGACAACGTTTCCTGAATCTGATCGTTATAAACAATTAGAATGTGTACACCTTAGATACAGACGTCTCTGGAATAAACTGTCTGAGGTGTAACCATTCTAATTTTTCCTACCCCATTAATGCCTGTTATGTTTCTGAGACACAGCAAATAGATATATATTTTAAAAAGAAATAATCTCCTTCCTCTAAAAAACGTAATATATCTTCCCATATAGAATGCTGGTTGTTGCCACTCAAAAACTCCATGGAAATAAATAGCCTTCGCTCTGCTGGATTAATTACAAGTTTGTCAGGTATCAGGTCAAAGAGCTATAATAACGACACGAATGCTAAAAGTCACCTGATCACCAAAGCCTGGCATGTGATCAGTGCTTTCTCTCACCCATCGTCTCAAAATAGAAAAGCTCAAGTTTTCACAACATCACACATACAGGTTTTTTTTTTTATTTATTTTTTACACTCACAGCACCTGGTCTTCCTAGGTGGTCTCCCATCCAAGTACTAACCAGGCCCGACCCTGCTTAGCTTCCGAGATCAGACGGGATCGGCTGGTTCAGGGTGGCGTGGCCATAGACACACAACTTTTTTACTAATGCTAAAATCAGTTCACACTCTCTGACCGCTAAGTGCCATGCAGATAAGCCCGATCCTCTGCAAATGCGTGTAACGCAACGCCCTTTCACGAAAGGGGAAATCGATGCGACGCCATTCAATTATTCAAGAATACCAAGACAGCGTCCGTCCACAGAAGTGCTAACTCCTCGCCAGTCACCCTACTCAAAACTTTCTTCCATTTACAAATAAAAGAAAAACGCAGGGCTCATCTTACACGGCAACTCCAGGCCCGGGTGGACGGTGGCGTTTCTGACCATCGGGGGGGAGTGACGACCGTCGTCCATGTCCAGCTCCGTGCACTGCGCTTCTCCATGGATCACGGCTAGACCCAAACGGAGCCTCTCAGCGTACGACTGGGCCCTAAGAGAGACGTGGGGATGTGGTGAGCATCACCGGAAGAAACCCCAAGCGTCGCTTTGCCACCGCTTTATTAAGCATAAACTAAAAATACCATTCGACCTTTTAGGGACACGCAAAGGGATTATTTATATAAATCAGAATGTAAATGCCTCAAGAGGCACATGAGTTGAGATGTGAGCTGGCATCTCATTCTAGATAATTTTGGTTCCACCCTTTGTCCAATACTCTAACGCTCGCCTTCAGAGGAACAACTGTGTTCAGAAGGTCTCTTAAAACCGCTACCTGAAAAGGGCTCACAGCCCTTCTGTTTTCCTTTTCCTAAGAACCTGAAGAACGTCATTCTCTCCCAGAAGAAAACCAAGGGATTCACAGAAGCACTTGTGTTGTTTGGTGACTAGAGACAGAAAGGGCTGTGCTGCGGGACACGACAGAGACGGGGGGGAAGCCTGAGCCAACGTGCTTTCACAGGCTGTATTATGACAGACCCTGGGTCCCAGAAGAGCGCGCTGACTTCCGGAAGCACCCGGAAGGGCTCACTCTGACTTCCGCAAGCACCCGGAAGGGATTTTATAAGCGTCTGCCTCATTTACCTTTTTGCAGCATCAGGAGACTTAGCTACAATGACTGCATTTCTGTAATTTGGAATCTAGATTTGGAAGAAAAATAAGAAAATACTGAAAAGTTATCAAAAAATAATACCTGTATGTGGTATTACATTTTTCCTCTTATAACAAGGATCCATGCTAGCAATCACATATGCTAGAACTTCATTCACACATCTTAGAATGTTAACGCTTATCAATTAACATCATTGCAAAAGTACTGCTACATCAAGATAAAAAGTAATTAATTCTTAAAACCTTCATTTAAGAAAATATATGCAAATTGCTAAAGATACTTAGAAGGAAATCCATTTTTTTTATGCCTTTGAAATATATGATCCTCCATGCCTACACGCTGACCCTATCTGGCTGCCTTGGGCATTAAGACGTAAGGAAAAGATCATGTGATGTGCCTTTCAATGTTGAAATCTGATACCAGAGAAAAACTACATAGGGTCCCTTTTGAGGACAATGGGTATATGCTGGTGGCTCCTCACTTCTTCCTGGATATACTGAAGCAGGAAAGGTGAGGCTCTAAGGTTGTCCACGGGAAAGCTGAAAAAGCCTTGTATTTCCTTTTGATGAAGGTCCATAGTGATAATGTGAGTTAAACCTGAAATTTTAAAACAAAAAATTACAAAGTTCACCCCTACAAGTTAATGGCTACAGTGGACACAAAACTAGATGCCCAACTCCTGTTTCCTAACGGGAGACTGAAGGCAGGGGTGTTGTTAACAAGCGCGTTCATTATAGACTTTATTTGCAACCTTCACAAAACTTAATGAATTACAGAACGTGTCCAGCCTAACGTACAGGACGAGCCTATAAGCTTCTACCCTGACAGAGAGCTGACACTGAGAAAAAAGTGTTCTCTCCACTACTATTATTAGCTTGTTCCTCAAAGTCAAGAAAAGAAAATTCAGGCAGAAGCAAAAATATGAAGATGGAATTAATACTGAAGCAAAAACAGATGTAAAAAATAGTAAGGCCTTGATTCAAGAATCTAGGAAGACGTTAAAGGACTGTGGCTAAGGCAGAAGTAACAAGAAAGCAAAAGCAAAGTATCAGAGGAAAAGAGACTCATGTAACACAAAGACAAGCTACTCAAGAGTTTGGAACAATGTCTATATTCAGAAAAGAAAGGGTCGTGAAATATTCTTATAGAAAAATAATGAAGACAGACTCTTACAATCAATAGCGCTGAACAAAAAAAGATACATGAATACAATGTAAATGGCCGAAGGTCACAGTAAAAGTTCCAGACCAAAAAAATTTGTATTACTTGTTCTTTCTAAAAACATTAGATTTTTAGAGAGAATAGAATTCAAATATGTTCCTGAGGATTCAAATATAGTTTTAAAATAAACATCAAAACAATTAAAATTCAAGTAATTGTAAAGTGTTGTTACATCTGATTCATAGGCCAGAAAGTATGCCACCCCTATAAAAACACACAGAATAAAAGCAGTGACATTGAGCTGCTCTACATAAAGACAATCAAGGAGGGGGAAAAAAGAGTATATAAGCTAAAGAAATAGTAAAAGAAAAACCCAGTTTTAGTATTATGTACATAAATAGAATTTAGCTAAGGCAAATACACAAATCTAGACCTGAAGCTTAAACGATCACATACGAATGCCAAGGTCGCCAGTTAAAATTTAATAAGATGAAATGTGAAAGAAGTAAACAGAACAATGGAAAAAAGGCCAAGATTAGAGTAGAAAAGCAGATAACGTCACGCTGGAGTAAGAAAGAGAGAAAAAAATGTACAAATTTATATCTAAGCTCACATATCCCTAACCAGCACTTGCAAAAGGAAATGAGAAAAAGAAATCAGTGAATGACACTTCGAGAAAACAGGTCCCGAACTAGATACATGAGGTATGGACTAATCTCGAGTAGGGACATGTCTTAAACGACAGTGTGGGCCCCGGGTCTCCGACGCGCTCACCTGCTTTCGCCAGCATAGACGCTAGAAGCTTGCACACGATGGAACCCCTCTTCCTCATCTTGCTTTGCTTGCTGTAGGGGAAATAAGGGATGACTCCGATAATGTTCCTGGCACAGGCCGTCCTCAGCGCATAGGCCATGATCAGTAACTCCATCACGGCTGTGTTCACATCTCTGCAACAGTGGGAGTTTGTGTTGGGATTAATCTCACGCATGAGCCCCTAGAAGAGATCTCAACGTCAGCAGTTTAATCCGAGCCGCCAAGATGGGCCTTACAGGCATTTATTTTATCACCATACTGGCTGACGACAGTACCTCATGAACACAAGAGAAAGCCTGTAACTCTTCTTTTTAGCTGTGTAAACTCCGGTTTTCATTTGTAGTGACTGAAAATTCACGGCTCAGTTACCCACTCTCACCTTTGCCTGGATCTCGTCAGTGACAGTCACTGGAGTGGCATGTAAAGCAGACGTCAACTGCTGGTGACCAGAGTTACTCGGCACCTGCCCGTACCACCCCAGGCACTCAGACTCAGGCCAGCCCGCTGGCCCCTGGTTTTCCTGGGCCGCCGAGGGAAACCGCCTGTCCTGCTAAGGAGCTGTCATTACCAGAAAGGGTTTGGTACCTTCTGCTTTGGTGGTAGAGGGCAGGGTGGGGAATGGGGAGGTCTTGGAATTTAATTTCCCCAAATCTCCCCCGTCCCTGCTTTCCTCGAGACACAGAGATTCCCAATGAAGATGAACCCAGACAGACAGAGGAGGAAATATGAATTTGAAAGACATTCAAAGAAAAGGCTATTCCCAATTTTAATGAATGTGGATTGCTACTCTTTGCTAAGGCTGATCGAGCCAAAGGTGGGCTCTGCCCTTAAAGACACCCCCTCTTCTGCATCAGGACTGTGTCTCCCTCGCCTTCCCCTGACAAGCAGATCACAGCCCTTATCTTCGTCCCCACCCATGTGTCGGGAACAGGTTCCTCAGGCGTCCGTTCTTAAATGCTCTGCTCCACGGCACAGACCTCGCCCTCGTTTAAAGCAAAATGGAAAGCCTGCCATCGACACAACCGAGACTTAATAGAAGCGTGTTTTTCAGCTTAAAGGACAGGCCACTTCTTCCAGACTCTTCCAACTTTCGTCTACCACTCTCTGAGGGTGCACGTCCTTAGGGGTACACCCAGAGGTGAGCATTTGCAGACACACCCTTTTACTCTGACGTTTTCCACTTTCATGTTCAGCTCGTGGACCTTCCAACCTCACCTCTGTAATTTGGAGTTTTTTCATAACTATTTCAGGGTTCTTTCATGAAAACACTTCTCCCAGAGGGGAGACGTAACTGATTCAGGGCTCAACTTCGAGCCGTTCCTTCTGGAGTGCTGACAGATGACATTATCTTCCAGGTATCATTTCCTTCCTCTGAAACAAACTAGAGCATTTTTCTCCTTCATACTGTCAACATACGAAACATCCAAACCTACAGAGAATTTTTATGAGTTTATTTGAGTCAAAACTGAAAACAGTTGCCAGGAAGCAAGATCTCAAATGCTTGTGAGATAACAGTTTTGCAGTTTCTTTCACGCATTTGAAATTAAGGTGGGAACGTAAGGAAGATTGCATGGGGGTGGGGGAAGGCAAGGCAGGAACTGGATTACAGATCAGTTAAGGTATGTGCTCTCCTGAGGGTGCTTACATACACCTGCAAGGGGTATCACTCCTGACATCTCGAAGGTGTGTTAACCTAGACTTGCAGGGCTGGCTTACAAATACACCTTTCACCAAAGCAGTCACAGGCCTGGGGCGGGGCTACCCACCATGACCTGCCCACGTAGGAATTTATGATTTATTACAGCACCCGTTTTTGTCCACAATACTCCCAAAGTAATAATGTCCCAAGTCGGCCATAAAAAGGACAGAGGACACTCAATGTTTTGGCATTATCAGGACAGAATACTCATCAAACTCTTTCAAAACACTTAGGTATTTATAATACTTGGTCGATTTTAGTTCATTCATCCATTCAACAAACATTTATTGAGTGACTTGAGTCAGGCACTGTATTAGAGGAGATAAAACGGTACACAAGGCTGACCACATCTTAGGGGACTGCCAGAGACTCACATTGGATGACTACTGTGCTAATCATTTGTCCCAGGAAGGAGCACAACTAACGCATGTAACAATGTTCCCCTTCTCAAACACTTTTATACTTTATTCCCCTCCCACATCAGATCACCTAAATTGATGCCCTGTAGGCTCTGAACGTTAGGCTGGAAGCCTGTATACCACTTGGAGCGCAGTACGTAAGGAACTCGGGAGGCCATATCTAGACTCAACACTAGGCATCACACATGATAGCAAAAGTCCTCTCCCATATACGGGCTGCTCGTCAATGTTAGAAGTGAAATTAGAGGTTTCTTAACTTTTCACTTGTGTGATACCGTGTAGCATCAGAAAAGTCCCACGGGAAGTGGTTTCTTACACCAGATCCCAGTGCCAACATGCTCAGAGCGGAAGTGGATGTGACAGCTTCCAGAAGACTATCTGTCTGGGTAGTGGGTAGTTAGCTGGCTTTGTGACGGCACTGATATACAAAAGCATGTGAGACAATGAGGTTCGGCATACCACAAGTGAGGCCCGGATAGTAAGATATTAATGCAGCAAGAACAATTTTGAAGGAACCTTGATTTCAAAGTAACTTTCCTTCCATTAATTACTAATCCCTCCCAGGAGGTTTTTATTTTTCATTTTTTCTTCTTCCTAAAGACCTACGCCAAAGGATTCAACATCCTCTAGCCAGAGTCTAAGGAAAGCTACCCTCGCCCCATCCCTTACTGGTCAGGAAGGCCACAAAAGGACCTTTGTCACACTGGCTTTCGCCATTCGCTGACAGATACTATACAAACTTGGACGCCAGGCGGCTACTCTGTGGACTAGCTGGGTGAAGAAAATTTGGCAGGCAGCCTCTGCTTTATCTGTTCCCTAAGACTGTTCCAAGTACTTCCTGGCTACTTCTCGTAATCTTTGTATCTAATTAGGACACTCTTAGTTGTTTACCAACTATTTTTCTTTTCCCTAAGACAATCACACCGTATGTTAAACTTTGGCTTTACTGCCCTCTCAGGCCGAAAGGAATGTGAGGTGGGGAAACAGACCTGTCCTACACACACCAATTAAACCGCCCAGGACTGTGCCCAGGCAGACGCCACAGATGGAAACGAGACCAGGGTCATGGGGTAGGATGTATCTGGCCCCACAGCCAGCAACTAAGCATCTGTGGCAAATAAGCTGTCAACGTCCTTTCAATGCATCAATCAACATCCTAATGCTTATAACGTAACCGTGAAAATTGCCCTGCAAAAAATACTCTGTACGCTTCATATCTATTTTACTTGGTTCCACTGCTCAATATTTAAAAGCTCCTTGAGCACCCTGCTGTGACATTGTGACTGCTAATAAGAAACAGTGTTTGGTCTTCTTCCCTATTTCTGGCTCAGGGTTCCTAAAACAAACTTTCTACCTGATGAGAGGATAAGGGTCTTCTGTTATGTTAATGAGGTGATCTTTTTTAAGCACCCAGGTAACTCAGGATGAGGGCTGCTTACAGGTGATTAGAGGGCCCTGATGAGAGAGCTGGAACTTTCAGCCCCATCCGCCTGGAGGCTGGGGAAGGACAAGGGGTGGAGGCTGAATCAGTAATTGCCAATGGCCAACGATTTAATCAGTCAAGCCTATGTAATGAAGCCTCCATAAAAACCCAAAAGGAAGGAGTTAGGAGATTCTGGGTGGTGAGTACGTGGGGATGGGGATGAGTGGTGCACCTGGCCAGGTGTGGAAGGTCCACGTCCCTTCCCACATACCTTGCCCTATGCATCTCTTCTGTCTGGCTGTCCCTGAGATATCCTTTTACGATAAACTGGTACTTTAGTAAGATGTTTCTCTGAGTTCTGTGAGCAAATGGACTGAACCCAAAGAGGGTCTTTGGAGCCCCTGATCAGTCGGTGGGTCACTGGGTCGGTCAGTCAGCGTTCGGTGACAAGCTGGACCTGCTACGGGCATCGGGAGGAGGGGTGGTCTCGCGGCTCAGGACCCTGCACCTGTGGGGTGGCAGCTGTCTGCATCGGGAACGCTCCTCTCGCCTGGCGACGTCGTGGCCACCCTAATGCTCTTTCTGGCGCAACCCCTCCTCGCATGTTGGGGGCGATGCCGGGGTAAACAAACCACTGCACTGCCATCGGGTGAAAGGACAGCATGTACGGTCACAGGCGCCACCGTCGGGTCTGTGGACGTGCACTCCACGACGTCCGCACGACAGGATCGCCTGACGACGCACCTCCCAGGACAGGACGTGCCTGTGTTGGCATCTGGGGACGTAGCATCTGAATGTCTAAGCTGGGGTCTGTCTTCTAAAGTCAGCCTTGTCGCTTCAGGCAGCAGCCCCCTCTCCTCCCCTGCAGGAGAACCTATGTGGCATGCTCCTTCCTCTCAATAACCGTTTATAGCAGATGACAGTAAAAAACGAAATCCTTCGTGTTCTTTAGTCGGTATTAAAGTTTTCTGTAGTCGAGCAGTAAAAGTACTAGTCCATGCGGCAAACCCTACGACCTTTTTTTTGTATGGGAGACACACACATCCGCACAACACACACGCTCTTGTCCTTCCTCCCGTTTTCCTCTTCCATTCTCATCATCCTAAGAGATACCAAGTGAGGATATTTTTGCTTTGATACCTGGAAACTGAACTACCAAACTGACATTAAAATTCTCAAAGAGTTTGCTTACCCTGGTTCAGTCATCAATTCAAATGGAGAGACTGCAGCCAAGAAATCAAGAGAAGGATGAGACTCAGGAGGGCAGCGATGGAAGAATTAGGAAAGATCCCACGAGAAAAGTTGTGTATTAGAGACCAAAAGCTAAGATCATCCACACCCCTGTATTCCCAATCGCCATGGACAAAGGCGAAAGTTAGACAAACAAGAAGCTGATAGGATACAAACTGATTCATTCGAAAGTGGTGTTGGAGGAGAGATCACCATAAATAGGAACGAGTTGGGCCCGAAGCATCGCTGGAGGCAAAAATGACAAAACTGAGGTTGTCCTGCTTCCGGCACGAAGTGAGAAGGGAGGGTGCTCTGGGAGGACAGCAGGCGGCAGGAAAAGAGGGGGCCGAGTACGAGATGGGCCGACTCCATGGACGAAGCCACAGGCTTGCCGAGTCTACAGGAGCTGAGCGGAACGGATGTCGCTCATTCACAGGGTCACAGGAGTTGGAGCTGACTCAACGGCACGTGACACACACACTACCAAACTGAGCCACTGAGGTGACGGCTGTGGCTTCAAAATCATCTCAAAACGAGAGCAGCGTCTCAGCGAGATGGCCGCGGCCGTTCCACAGACCCACGCTCTCTGCTGCGGCTCCAGGGACCGCTCCCCGCCTCTTCCTTCGGTCCAGCTTCTAAGGCCCTACGTACAGGTGAACTAAACATGCATGTTTCCCGACTGGCCATGACCCCAGTCTTCTGACCACGCTAATTTTGTCCTTTCTCGGGAAAACGCCTGCACAGCCATGATCCTTGCTCAGTAAACTGGTCTAGTCTGTCTCTCTGCCCTCAGTGCACTCGAGGGGCGTGTATCAAATATTCATCTGGACCGTTGCTGTTACAAGACATCGAAGCGAAGACTTAGATGAAGCACAACTTTTTACTGCAAGACTAACAACCCACTGTTTTGAGATCACAAGGGGACAGTGCTGTTCACAGTGACCGTTATTTTGCCACGCCAGTAGACTGTGAACTTCTACCGTTTATGACGTGGCAAGGGAAGTCTGAACTCAAGCTGGGAATTTCAAAGTACAGACACAAAACCCAAAGGTCTTTTTCCATTTCAGATGAGATCCAGTGGAGAAGGAAGGCTCACCAGGTATTAGGGACTCACTGAGGTCTCAAGGACAGAGAGGGGATCACAGTTACTTTATGAAGATGGAAATGTATGAAAATCGCAAATTATTCATTAAGTCACTCCGCAAGGATTCAAGGGACTATATATGCTAGTGATATAGGTCAAAATCCATTTATTCATTAAACAAATGTGTTTTGGGTGCTGGAGACACAGCAGGGAACAAAGAAAAATCTTTGCCATTGTGAAGCTTATGCTCTAATGGGAATATGGAAGGAGATGTGTCATGACAAAAAGAAAATTAAGGACAGAGCGGTCCCTCTGCCCTACGTGCATGAACACACGCACACGTACGCACACTCACGTGCAGCAACCCAGGGTCAGAGAACATCAAAGGGGCCGATGGTGACACCTGCCTCAGACGGCGGTGGTGAAGACGGGGTGAGAAAACCCCCCTGAAGCCCGCGGAGCGGTGCCCGGCACCTGCCGGCCACTGCACAGGCGGCTTTGCTGTTATTACGTCTCTTCCCTACTTCCTAAAGGCACAATAAAAGGAAAGGGGAAAGAATACTCAATAGCCTCAGGAAAATGCGCTATATAAACATTCAGTCTGACTCAGTCAATCCTCTGATTAAGAAAGTTATCAAAAAAGATTATACTTCGCACAAGGCGTCAAAGCCTCGACTAGTCCAACTCAGCGTGAGAATGAAAAACTTGTCAGCGTCCCACCTGTCCGACACCCGCACGTCAGTGGTCTACAGACGGCGGGGCAGGCGGCGCGTCGCCGCGGCATCCACAGCTACCCATTGAGACGGGCCCGACGTGGGACGGTCAGAAGCGCCCAGCTCCTGCGCCGGCTCAGGCGCGCTCCCTACACACACGGAGCGGAACACAGCTACCAAGCGCACAGCCACTCGTGTGCGGGCACACACCTGATCACGCCCGGGCCACCTCTGCCCCAGAGATGAGCTCGAAGTCAGACTCAGATTCCAAGGTATGGTGCGGGCCTGTGAAGCAACGGTACGATTTCTTACAAGATAAACAGTTCTTCACATGACACGCATTCTTAGGGCAGAGGAAGGAGACGTCGCTGATCAGCACGACTTTGGACTTAGAACTTAGACCCTGTGCTTCCTGGAGGACCAGGGACAAAGCTGGCCCATCGATGGCTGTGGTGCCCAAGGTTCTGTTCGCCACACCTCAATAAACCAGTAAAGGGCTCTCAGTAATCTAAGATGGCCATGCCAGGGACCTAAGGTCACGTGCGGCTCTTTCCTATGTTCTAAGGAAGTCAGTTGGGGGTGGGGGGAAGTGATGACGTTGCAAACTCACTGTTTACTACCAGCAAAAACCAGGACGGGCGCAGAACGCTAGGGAGCATCCGTGGGCAGTGCGAAGGCCCCCTACTACGTGTTTGCTCCCAGGCGAGCCCCTTGGGTCTTCCCCTCACTTCAAAGATTCACTGTCAAACGAAACGCTCAGCAAAAAGACCCATCATTCAGATGCGAGCGACACAAAACCAAAATTGCTGGAGACGTAAATTTGTACATCCTCGATGGACGACAATGCGCAAGTACCTATGGACAATACAAATGCATGTTCCCCTACATCCAGCAATTCCGTGTCTCACTCAGACTCCCCCTACAGATGTACCCGAAATGAAGACAATGACACACACACGGGTGTCCTGCTGCGGCGCTGTCCTGTCGGCTCAAGACCAGAAGCAGTTGGCTACACGCCTGGCGGAGCCAATTCGGGTACGGCCACGTAATGATGAAGCAACAAGGCGGCAAGACACAGAGGGCACAACGCCACTTCTGGGCACAACCTGAATCCCGTCACCACTGCGAAAAATAATATAAACCGAGCCCCTTCGAGATGGAGCCGGAGAGGCCACCCCAGAGGACCTGCACTGCACGCCATACTCCCCAAACCGCTGGAATGTTTGGACTGGGCAAAGTGACCTTGGGATGGGGCCAGGCAACGCTGTCTTCCAAACGACTGTTTACAAAGCTAACGAGAGAACAGACAGTCTGACTACTGGGCTGAAAATTAGGGACATTCTTTAGAATCAGTGCCACCATCTAGAGCGAAGAATAACAGCTTCCTTGCACCTGTACGAATTCCTTCCCTGACTTACTGTCACCAACAGAAAATCCCTTCCTTCTATTCATGTAATTATCCCTCTTCCCTTTCTCATAAATACCCCTTGCCTTCACCCACCCCCCACCCCTAATCAGAACGTTATCTGGGTTTCTGCCTGAATCAGCGCTTCCCAAATAGCTATCCTTTTAGATCTCAAATAAGCGCTTGCTGCCTTTCATGTCAGGCTTTTAATTTTTAGGTTAATGAAATATCTGACAAACCTAAACTGAGGAATATTCAACAAAATAAACTGGCTAAAGTGTCAAAGTTCTGAAAGTCACAGGAAGACCGAGGGACTGCTCCAGACTGGGGAAGGCTGAAGAGGCGCAACAAGTATGTGCCGTTTGGGGTTCTGACCTGGCTCGTGCGCTACCTGGCTCGTGTGCTACCTGGCTCGTGCACTATGCAGAACATGGCTGGGATGACAGACAACCTGAACGGGGTCTGAGGGTTAATGGCAGTCACGAGTGGGTGTCAGGATTCCCATTCTGACTGCTGCACTGTGGTCCTGTAAGAGACAGTCCTTGTTCATAGGAATTACCCCTAAAGTATCTGGGGGTGACGAAGCGACAGGCGGACAACCTACACTCGATGGCTGCACCATACCTAACAAGTTTTCACCAAGTTTGTAACTGTTTCAAAATAAAATTTTTTAAAAGATGAGGTAGTTCTAAATATGCTAATACATTATTCTATTTTTAAAAATTCAACACAGTATATATTAGACTCCTTTTATATAAAAATGAAGAAAAAATACATAAGCAATTGCTTGACTATGCATAGTCTCTGAAAGAATATCTAAGAAATGAGTAACGATTGCTGCCTGGGGGTGGGGAGACGGGGTGACAAGGTGGCTGGGGGCAGAGGGACGTGTCTTTATGTACTCTTTTGAAACTTATGCAGATAAAATTAAAATTACTTGTCTTTTGGTTTTGAGGATCACTTGAATTATGGAGTCTAAATGTAGATACACATATAAAATATAGAGGAATAAATAACTATGTGAAGTAGTTATATCGGAAGACTGGGGAGCGCATGAAGGCCGGGGAATTTTTATTTTTTGCTACACATTTCCATAATGCCTATAATTTTAGTAAATAACACCTTTTATAATCAGAAAAAAAATTAAAAATAAAATACTTAGTATCTGCCAGTTATCACTGCAGGAGAATTTTGTTTCACTGGGGTTTGATAACTCAGTCCATGACCTTGTGGGTCCCATCTCGTTCGGACAGTTAGTTTTCTCAATTCCCTCAAAGGAGACTTTAAGGACAAACAGTTTTTATTTTACCTTCTCATTCAGAACGCTGAATATTTCTGGTCACCAAATGTAGAGGGTGTTTTCCTCACATCGAGTAACTCTTAGCATCTCCAAACACCAGCAGGGTGTCCTACAATTCAATTAAATTCTGATGCTATCTACTTGGGGAACAGCATCAAATCCCATTGGCTAAGGACTCAGTCCCACAGGACAGAACCGCTTCCCATCACTTCAGATGACAACTGCCAAGTCCAGACTACCACCTGTGATTGTGATTGACACACTATAAATCAGAGGTTCCTGTGACCCGTCCCCCTTGGGGTCTATTAACTTGCTAGAGCAGATCACAGAACTCAGGAAAACAGTTTCGTATTCAAATACATTTATAATTTAAAGAAAACAGAATTGTTGTTTATATGAAAAGATAATGAAGTATCTCACACATAGTAGTGCTTACCTGGGTATTGTCTGTATAATGAAAATATCTTGGCCACGAACAGATTCTTTTATTTCAACTCTTGTTTCTGAAAAATAAAAATGTTCCACGGTTTTAAGAAAAACACTTTATGATGCAATAATCGAGCAGCATGGAAGTAAAGATGAATCTAAAACAGCACTTTGCTTAGCGCACCAAAATAAATTCTTACTAGATCTCAGAATGACATGTACAAGCGAAGGAGAAAAATAAACCAAAGATAGACAAGGAGGCAAAAGTAATAAACGGGTCTATGTAAAATCTGAGGGTCCAAAAAAGGAAAGCTATCACCAAAGTAAAGATGAGATACTTGAGTTGGGGGGGGTGGTCTATGGCAAATAAAAAGGCCAAAGGTTAACAACATTATTATTCTTTCAACAAATGCTGAGCCTTCTTCTGTGCCAGGCCCTGTGCCGGAGTCACAAAGAGGAAGACCTGGACCATGGGGATAGAGACTGACCCAGGAGACAAAGCAAAGCCAAAGGCTGGCAAACTCTTCCGGCCCATGTGCCAGAGAATGACCAGCCGTGACACAGGAGAAAGAATAATGCGGCTGGGAACAATGGCCTCATTGCAAGCTGGAATGTGCAGTGAGGAAGGGAGTATGGGAACATGCAGAGATGTAGGACAGAGTGTGACAAGCGGAAGGGTAGTCAGTCAGTAGATAGTTTCTAAAGTCACCAAGTAAAAAGTTACCAAGTGTGAAAGCTGGATGAAGGCTATCTGGGGGTTAATTATAACACACGTGTAATATATACATCCTGGGAATGTGTGTTTTCCATTAAATTATCATTTGCCTTTTGAATAATTTGCTCTTTGAGATCCCCAAACACCATCATGTGTTAGTAATTGATCTCAAGCTACTTATACCATAGATAACTCTACCTCAGAAAGAGAAAAGAAGGCATAGAATCATGAATCCAGGCTTTCAACTTTAAAAAATAATTCCAAATTATTTGATACTAACTTGTCTTTGTAATAACTAAGGGCACTATATCTGAAGTATGTGGCCCCCTGGAAGATTTACAATGCAGCATTCCTAGGACACTGGCCTCCAGCAAAGTGCCTTCAAGGATCATCAATTAACGTTAGCGTTCCCCACAGAAACTGAGAGCAAGAAAAAACGGGTCACCAAGCCAGGTGAGCATCTACGAGAGACTTGAGAGAAAAACTTAAGAGATGAAAAGAACTGACAGAGGGTTTTTTAGTAAGTCATCACTACCTAGCACCGGATTGTGCCTGATGCCATTTGATGACCTAATGAAACAGATAAAAACAAAAAGTAATTACCAATACAGCCCAATATAGAAGAAAAATCTTATTCCCTACATCTTCCCTTTTTTCATTCCAAAATGACAGGATATTTGCATTATCTTGGAAAAAGAGGAAAGGAGACTTTAAGGAGGCAAACAAAGACATCAAGATTTGAAGGGAAGTAGAGAATGATGACTTAGACCTCTAATGTTAAAGAGAAAAATGTTTCTTTGTTAAACATGAGCAATATTTGCCTTTTAAAAATATGCCAGCCAATTAAACACAGTTTAGAGAATAAATAATTTTAACCTACCTCCATTGGTCTCTTGATATACCACAGACTTCCCCAATTCAGCTCCAAGACGCCTATAGGGAGGAAAAAAAGGCCATTAGGAGTGCTCTAAAAAAACTCCAGTTCATATGCATATGTTAAACAAAAAGACTAAAATAATCAGACTCACATTCTTTCCCAGAAAACTATATGGAAAGTTTGATTCATAAGGAATTAAAAATGCTCTGACACTCCACGGGCAGCTTTAAGAGCTCACCATTCTGTAATGTAATGATTTACTGGAACAAGCCCACAACCAAAATTTAATGTCTAGTTCATTGTTTTATGAATAACAGTTGTCTTAGAAAATCATTCCCAAACAAATACTTGGTTACTAGCAAGAATTCCAAAAACGCAAGCCTCAATTGTCAAAAGCATATAGATTTCAGTGCCATTAGCCAAATGCAGTGTGAATCTTGTTTGGATCCCCAAACCAAATGTGAAAAGCTCTTTTTAAGACAATCAGGGAAATATGAATAAGGACTGGATACTAGATGATATTAAGGAATTAATGGTGTTGTATTTTTGTTGTTGTTGTTGTTTTGTTCTTACTGGTTAACACTACCATTTATGAATGAAATGATATATGATGTAAGGTTGGAATCTGTTTAAAAATATTCCAGCCAGGTATATAATGAAATATTACTCAGCCTTCAAAAGGAATGAAATTCGGGTACATACTACAACATGTATGAACCTTGAAGAAAGCATTCTAATAAGTCATACACAAAAAGATAAATACTGCATGATTCCACTTATAGGCGGTACCTAGAACAGGCAAATTCACAGACACAGAAAGTTGAATAAAGGTTAGGAGGGGCTGGGAGAGGGGACAATGGGAGATTAGTGTTTAAAGGGATGGAGTTTCTGTCTGAGATCACGAAAAAGTTCCAGGAATGGGCAGTGGTGATAGTTACATGAATTGTACACTTCAAAGGGGCTCCGATGGAAAGTTTTGTTTTGTATTATTTTACTATTAAAAAAATATTCCAGCTAAAAAAAAGGTGAGGGAATAGGTGGAGGAGGGGAAACCAGATTGACAAAGAGGCGTGGAGTATGAAGCTGGAGAAGGGTACAGGAGGTTCACCCATGTGCAATTACAGACCCAGGGGCGTGGGGCACCTAACTTTTTTTATTGACTAAAGTCCATCAAAAAGGTTGCCTGAAAATTCCTTTAGATCTGAATCATGAAAATAAAATATCATAATCTCAGGGATCAATCTAATCTAATGATCTTCAAACTCTAGCAGTAAACCTTTTTTTCAGATAAAAACTGGGAAACTTAAAATTACTGAGAATTACCGAGAAACAGATAAGAGAATTAGAAATATTTATTGTTCATAGTAACTTAAAACCTTCCAGAACGAGGCAGGGAAGAGCCTTACATAAAAACAAAAAATGTAGAAAACACTGACGTTTTAAATGTACCCTCTTCCTTTCTGCTTTCTCTCAGCAAGGTCAACATGTGGTAAATTCGACCCAAAACAAACGCACACAGGCTTTATATTTAAAGTTAGTATTTTAGTTGGCCTCAGAAAGAATCAGGGGTTAGAAACAGAAATTAGGTAGTAGATTGCAAAAGGACTGTTCTTTTACCCTTCTAACCTCACTTATAACTCCAAATGAAAAGCAAATAGGCATTACTGAGCAAATACGACTAAAGTTTCCACTTCTACATTGCCAACTAGAATTTAAAAAACAGTCATGCCTTTATTCTTCAACTCTGAAAAATTCACAGAGGAACTCTAATACAAACTGTTTAAATGTGGGGAAAAGAGAAAAAAAAAAAAAAAAACCTCCGTTAAAAATCAAGCTCTTCGTTTGTCTTCTATTTGTAATGAGTTCATAACGCTCTTCCTTTACTTTAGGGCTCCGGGATTCTCCACAGGAGTCAACTGGAAAAGAGTCCATTTAGTAAGCAGATAGTATTCAGAGGGCCACTATGAACCTCAGCTCTGCTAGATGCTTCTTGATAATACACCATTTTGTTCATGCTTACAATATTCTTGCCTGATAGACAGAAACACCCCTATTCTACAAACGAAGTTCAGGAGAATCAAGTCTATTGCCCAGTGTTACAGAGCTAGAAGTGACGAGACAGGGAAGAGATCTGAGAGCTGTCTCAAGGCCACTTGAGACCACAGGAGTCCCTGGGTTAAAAAGACACGGAAAAACAAAGTCTACTTCAAACGACCAAACCAACCTAAAGTTGACTTGCAAAATACGATGAGCCCTACCATTTCTATCACCGGCTCTGACAAATCTGCTTCCCGGGAGCTGCCTTGTCCTCACTGCTGTCCCCTACACCCAGGCTTCGGTGGCTGCACCGTGGTGGCTGCACCGTGCGCCCCGTGGGCCGGCCCCCGCCGCCCTCCGGTCGGGTCCTCCGCGTTATGACTGCACCCTGGCCTCTGTCTCCTTGAGGAGGCTTTGGGGATGGGGATGACCACATTCCGAGGTCAACGCCAACCGTGGGAAAGGGAGCGGACCCAGAGCCCCCCCCTCTGCAAGGCGCTCGCTCCGGGGGCTGCAGCACCCCAACCACCGCCCTGCGCTGCGGGAGCCGGGAGACGAAAGCGGAGCGAGCGGGCCAAGCGACCGCGGGTGGGTGGCAGTGTTAAGTCGTTCAGAGTCTGCCGAACTTGGGGAGTGGGGGTCGCCATCTGTCACCTCCGAGCGTTTGTCCAGCCCCGAAACGGAAGGATTCTGCGACCCCCATGCCCGGTGCACGGCGACGGGGCCAAACTCTCCCTCCGCCGGGGAAGGGGGGCAAGGATGGCCTCCGGGGAGGGGTCCCCGGGGCGGCCCCGGCCCGCGCCCCACCCTTACTCGGTGATGCGCTTGGCCAGCTCGGTGCAGGCGGCCGTGGAGTTGGCCGAGAAGACCCGGTAGCCGGTGCGGGCGGCGTTCATGGCCGCGCTTGCGGAGGGGCTGGCTCGCGGGGCGCGGAAAGCCGAGGGCACGGAGCGCGGGGGCAGCAGCAGCAGCTTCTTGGGCATCGTCCGGCCCGCGCGGGGCTGCAGCCGGGAACGGTGCCGACTGAGGCGGCCGCGAGGCCCGGGGGTCCGGCCGCAGAAGATGCCAAGGAACCCGGCCGAGGAGGGGAGCGGTCCAAGATGCCCACCGTCCTCGTACTAAAGGCCACAACGCACTCTGCGGGAACCCGCGATCCAGGCGACCCGTGCCGCAGCCTCCCGAGGGCCAGTGGCGAGGCCGCCGCCCCCTCCGGGGCTCCGGGCAGTCGACAGGCGCCGGCTAGAGGGGACGCAGAGCCGCCATCTCAGATGAGGGCAGGGCGGTGGGCAACGCTCTAAAAGCCTGATATTCCTAGGGAAGCGTCACGGTTCTCTACACTTCTTGACTGTGTCTTCCACGCAGGATCCCCTTTGCTGTCACGTCCTTGGGAAGTGCATCCTGACTTGTTAGTGGTTCCAGCCCTTTCCAATTTTCTGCCAGGATCCAAAATGTCTGCCTCCGAGGAGGCCGACGATCTAGCCCCGCGTCTCTATGGTAACGGCGCCAGTCCAGCGAGGCGCAGGCGTTCTACTGGGATTCGTTTGAAAAGTGGAGGGCGGGGTTGTTTTTCTTAGGTTGCCTGCAATACTAAAACTCCCCAAAGATGGAATACTCCTGAGCCCGATCTTTATTCCCCAGACGCCAACCTTGTATCTGCATATAAGGCAAGGTTTCCTGAACGGGTCAAAAGCACTCCTGAGAGTCTTTGCTTTTAATCATAAAAGCCTTCCTTCCACCCCTTCCACGTGCTTTCAAAGACCCACTCGCAAAGCATCTGCTCCACGAAGTTTTTCTAGATCACCTCACCAACCGAAAGCTGCCCACCCCTGTCCTCTCGCCATACCATGTATAGTTGCTCGTATTTTTATTTACCTTTGGGAACATCTGTCTTCCCAACTAGGGTGTAACCCTCTTAGGGCAAGATCATGTATTAGTGCTTCACATTTCCCAGTTCATAGGGCAGTGCCGTGCGATCCAGAGGCACACAATCAATGCTCGCTGAATGAGGCCCAAGAAGAAAGTACAGGACAGGGAAATATTTGAGTCACCAGTAACCAGCTGAGGAGGGAGGCGGTGTCCCTGCCTCTTTAATCAACCTTACCATCTTCTGAGAAAGTCTTTTAGGGGCTCTGCCTGTTGTGACATTGGACCTGGGGTTGTGACATTGTGACATTGGGAATTGAATTGCCCTGGGGCCTGCAGCAGCCTGATCCACATTTCCCTGGCTCTCTGGAATGACATCTCCACTCACTCTCAGTCTCCTCCAGAGCAAGTTAAAAAGGAAGGAAGGAAGGAAGGAAGGAAGGAAGGAAGGAAGGAAGGAAGGAAGGAAGGAAGGAAGGAAGGAAGGAAGGAAGGAAGGAAGGAAGGAAGAAAACGAAATCCACACGGGGTAGATAGTCTAGGCCAATTATTTAAGGATGGCACACACCTTCAGCTGATGACCCAGCCATAAGCCATGCTACCTTCTGAAACAAAATGAAACCACTTTTCTTAACGTATAGAACCACTCAAAATTTAATATACCCCGAACTGAACTTATCTTCATTTTCTCAGTTCTCCCCAAGCTGAACCTCCCTCTGTGAGTGAACATAACCATGAAGTTCCCAGGGGTCCTCCTTTCCTCTCCTTCCCCTGCTTTCTACATCTATCCTTTTATCCATACATTAACATTTAGTGACCACCAGGTATGCCTGGTGTTTGGGATACTTTAATGAGGAAGAAAAAAAGAGAAAAATTCCTACTGTGGGGTGTACAATCTAGGAAGGGGAGAGAGTTAAAAAATAAACATAACGAGTGAATTACATAGTAGTATGTTAGGTATATTCCTTTTCTATTGCAGCTGTAATAAGTTACCATGAACTTAGCAACTTGAAACAACACAAATGTATGACCTTACAGTTCTGGAGGTCAGAAGTTTCTAAAACCAAGGTGTCGGCAGGGCCACATTCCTTCGGGAGGCTCCAGGGGAGAATCCATTTCCTTGTCTTTTCCACTTTCTAGAGGCCGCTTGCATTTCGTGGCTCATGGTCTCCGTCTTCCATCTTCAAAACCAGCAGCATAGCATCTCCAAATCTCTCTTTGATCTTTGCTTCCGATGTCACATCTTTACCTTTGTGACACTCCTGCCTTCCTCTTGTAGGGACCCTTGTGATTACAATGGACCCACCTGGTTAAACAAGCATAATCTCCTCATCTCAAGGACATCTGTGAAGTCCCTTTTACCATCTAAGGTGACCTATCCACAGGTTCTGGGGATCAGGATGTCAATATTTTTTTTGGAAGGGGGCTATTATTCTATCTACTACAGAAAGTGAAAAAAAAAAAGAGAGAGAGAAAGGACTGCAGAGGAAGGGGGTTCCAGGGTGCGGTGACAAACAAGTTTCGTCTACTCTACCTTCCAAGTACCTCTAGAACCCCTCCCCCACACGCTCCGCTGCAGGTCTCACCAGGGCCTCCCTAATGGGTTCCATCCACAGTGACCTCCTCCTTGCCTAAGCTCTCCTCCATTTGCCTGTCATACTTCTGATTATCATGGTTTAAATATTTAGTAATCCATTGTCCACATAAACTGGAGTGAGCTTCACATGAACGGATTTGATTGTGACTCCCCTCAAAACCAATAGGTGGCTTCCGTCACTCTTAGAAAAAAGACAACCTTAACACCGCTTTTGTTTTCTGTTTCTGTGTGAGACCAGGCTGGTCTTTGAGACCCCAGACCTGCCGACTATTTCCTGTGAGGACAAAAACAGCTCTGCCCAGCACAAGGCGCCATTTTCTATACTCAACCCAATTTATTTTCGAGTTTGAAAAAAATGTTTCTGTTGTTGCCTGGGCCGCCGGGTCAGCACGAATTGTGGAAATCTGATCTCCACTGTTTTGAAAACTGGAAGACAAAGGGTGGCACAGATTCGGATCTGGTGTGCAGAATTGTCCGAGAGAGGACAGGATGAGACAAAGAGGGCTGTGTGCGGGACTGCTCGGCCGTGTTCTCAAGGGCTGAATTATTTGGAAGACAAGGTCAGTCTTTGCAACAAAGAAGAACATTGCAGGCAATGAGTCAGGAGTTTTGCCTCCACGTTACACTACTCCAACTTGAACTTCGTGAAAATATGAGGCCTTTCCCTGTTTTCCTTTTCTGAACAGGTCTCGGCAAGCTGAGACTGAATGTCTTTATTTCTAAAAATAATACCAACTTGGATCTCTAAGCTGATTCTCTCTATAGGACACCAGAAACCATGCTGGGACGAGAGCAAAATACTGGGCAGACAGAGCCAAGCCTGCTGGGAGTGACCCTTCCCAACTTGAGCAAGGACAGTGGTAGGGAGCAGCTGCTGTGGTGGCCGCTGGAAAATCCGAAATGGAATCACACTGTAGAGGTCTCGGTAAGACGGAACCTCGCCCATCATCGGGTTTTCAGTGACCCTCAGTAGAGGCATTGCAGGGTATCACAAATACCCATGCACTGCCAAAGACTTCGCTTCAAGTAGAAACCATCTCGTGCCCTCCACGGCTCCCGCAGAAGCTGCTGCCGGACTAGAGACGTTTCCTTGCCCGTACCACCAGATTCATAGCAGCACTCGCAAGATGAGATCAAAGAGAAAGGCATGGAGGGAGGAGAAGGGCCAGCGGCAGTGGGGGCTGAGGGGGCAGGAGGTGAACATTGAGAAGACAGGTTATAACAAATCATGGACCAAATAATTCGGAAAGTCACAAGGTTCCTTCCTCAAGTGTAACACAGGGGTCAGGTTCAAAGGCATCCAGGCTCTATAAGAGCTTAAACCCTCCCGGACAATTCAAGTGTCCACCATATAAACTGAAACTTTGTGTTGTCACTTAATTCCTGGGCGACAGTCCCAGAGGCTGCAGGATACACAGACGTGTGTGTTGTCTCAGGAGCCACCTCTCACCAGCTGTGTGACCTTGAGCCAACAACGTGTCCTTTGCCTCAGCGGTCCCCTGTGGAGCGGGGATGATGAGCAGCGATCCCCAGAAGGGTTTTGTGAGGACTGAGCGAGTGAACACGTGTGAAGCCATTAGAGCCGAGTCTGATGGGTAGGCGCTGTTAGGTGGGGGATGGGACATGTTCATACATATTTATTAGTCGGGGCAATCGGGAAAACAAAGTGCATCCATTACTTTAACAAAGAACTTAATGTAGAGAATTGGTTAAGTGGGTACTACAGGGCAGAAATGACAGAAAGAAGCCACTTGGGGGCAGAGAGAGCAAGAGTAACCGCTGGAAGCAACTACCCCGCCCGGCCCGATGGCTCGGGGAACAAGAGGAGAGGCTGGGGTCCTAGAAGCCTAGAGGAGGAGGGGTCCTGCGGAGCTGGGGCTCAGACCTCCGGGAAGGGGGCGCTGCCGGAGGCACGAAGAGGCTGATTCTGGGATTGCAGGTTCCCTGGAACCTGGACGTAAACGTCAGCATTGCCAGGGTGATGATGCTCAGGAGACCAGGGAGACGGCGGGAGGCAGCGGGTCCTTCCCCGCCTCGGCGGTGCGGGATCCTGGCGCCCCCTGTTGGCAGAGGCTGGAAGATACACGTGGCGCCCGGGGTCCCAGCAGCACCACCCAGCTGACCGGGTCCCCACTCCCTACACTGCCCCGTCCCTCCCTCCGTGCAGCCTCGGGACAGTGGCTTGGAGTCGTGGGGGGGGGGGGGATGTGCAAGGCCAGAGGTTTAGGGGCAGGCCCGAACGCGCGTGTGGCCACAGGAGGGAGAAAGCAGGACAGGTTGGCACAATGGACGTAAGCATTCGGGAAGAGGTGAGGTCCCGCTGGGCGGGGGCCGCGGCCAGACCAGGGTGAGGATCATTCTGGGCCGGAGAGAGATTGGGGTAGGGGTGCAACTCCCAGACCTCAAGGTCACGTTCTCGGAAGGACTTGGAGCCAGGAGGGATCTGCGGGAGAAAGAGGGGGTGTTTTGGAGGCTGCATGGAGGAGCAGGTGGGACTACATCTGGGGGCGGGGCGGGGCTCGCTGGCCCACGAGGGTCAGCTCTGGAGTCAGCCCTGGACTCAGTCCCGGTTCTGTGGCTCCCTTGGGGGCCTCCCTCAATCTGCACCTGCATTTCTTCATCCGTGAAACAAGGGTTAGAATAGTTCCTGCCTCCGGGGTTGTGAGAACTAACCGGATGACGTATATATAAGGTAGAGGGAGGTGCCTGGTGGAATTTTACTCGTTTTCTAAGAATTACCAGAGCCCACTGCCAAGAATACAATGCACCCCACATTCCGAATTCAGAGAACTAGCAGCTGGGGGCCTGCCTGGGAGACGCCACTAGCACTAACCCCATGAATCCTGTGTGCGATCAAGAATTTGGCTGGTCTTCGTCCCTGGTTCCTGGGAGGTGACCTCAGAATCCTTGGAATTTCCTGAGTGATAGGAATGTCTGCTATTCCTGGTGACCCCTCCAAACCCACCTGATAGTGAATGATGAACCATGAGATATCAGCTCGACCTCCGGGGAAGAGACGGGGGCTGGAGATCGAGTTCGATCCAGTTGTATCTACATAATGAAACCCCAATAAAAAGTCTAGACACCAAAACTTGGGGGAGCCTCCCTGGTTGACAATGTCCTGCAGATTGTCGCACGTCGATTTGCCAAGAGGACACCAGAACCTTCGAGTTTGGGAACCTCCCGGACCTCGCCTTGTGTTCTCTCCCTGTGGCTGGTTCGAATCTGTATCCTTTTGTTATCATTAAGCTATAATCAAGTATAGCACTTTCCTGAGTTCTTTGAGTCATTCTAGTGAAAAAAATCAAACTGGAGGGCGAGTGGGAGCCCCTGAATTTATTATGGGCAGCTGATCAAAAGTGAGGGTGACTTGGGGACCTCCAGACTTGCAACTGGTGTCTGAGTGAGGACAGTGCCCTTAACCTGTGAAATGTGGCTTAACTTTGGGAAGTTGATGTCATTGCATCCTGCCTCAAAGGAAAAAAAGAAAGAGAAAGGGTGAGAGGCCAGCTTTAGGGGAGAGCAGGTGTCTGTGCAGAGAGGCTCCACTTCTTCATGAGAACTTGACTGGCTTTTCTGGAAACCTGGTAGGGGAGAGGGAGGTTGGGGACACAATGGAATCATTGTAAAGTGCGTGGGACAGTAGAGGAAATACTTCACTTCCCGCTTGGCTATCCACTTGACCATGGGCTGGTTGATCTGCCCTGGGGCTTCCAAAGCTTGGACAGTGCCCAGGGGAGCTGGCATGGTAGGCAGTCAGCCAGGAGGGAAAGGCCTGGGACCGCCCATCACCCCAGAAGACAGATGCCATCCCCACAGCCCCAGAGATGGATCTGGAGCATGAATGGAATTACAGATGCAGGGGTGGGGACTGGGGAAACAACTCAGAGTAATATGGCATGAGGCCACCTTCGAGGGACAGCAAGAATAGGTAACCGAGGGAGGTCCACTGGTAGAGGGTGAGCTGGCAACAGGCCTGTGGGGCTCCACTTGTCCACATGAAGTCTCTCGAGTACCGGTTCTCAACTTTGTCCCCAGAGGACATTGGCAAAGTCTGGAGACATTTTTGATTGCACAACTTAGGGGGCGGGGGGTGGTGCTACTGGCATCTAGTGGGCAGAGGCTAGGGACATTGCTAAATAAGGCAGAGGACAGAGCCCCACAACAAAGAATGACCCAGCCCCAATGTCAATAGTGCTGAGGGTGATGAACTTTGCTCTAGAGAATGAGCTACATCAGCAGTGAAGACCCGGAGCACGGGACAGCCACGTCACCACCACTGACCAGGCGCCACGGGAAACACATCTGGTTTCCATTTCTCTCCCCCCTGTTCAACCTCACGGAAGTTAAGTACAGAGGAAGGGGGCGGTGTGAGAGAGATACCCCGGCCTGGGCTGGGGATGGACGGGGTACTCTGAAACAAATCTGACTTTTTAAATAAACAGATCTTAAACACCAACGTGAGGCTGTGTTAATAACCAAAAATGACTGGAAAAGTGGAATCAGACTGAGGTGCTTTAAGGGGGAGACTAAAAGGGGTTTTGACAGAGCACAGCTGGTGATCCTTATCAGAAAAAAATAAAACCTTTCTCAATGTGCCCTTCCATAAGACAAGTCTTAATGAAAGCCACTGTGTACGTGCATTGCTTAGTACATGAATAATTTTGCCTGGCACAAAATAAGAGTTTCATAAATGTTGGCCGCTTGTACGAAGAGGGGAGTGGAAAATCGGCAGCCTCCAGTGGTAAGAGGGCTTAAAAATAAATGTCACGCAGGGAAGATTGGTTTCTGTCAAAGCACAAAACCCGGGAAGCTGCGCCGTTGGTCAGAGAGGTGCCAGGGCTCCTGAAAACATATTTGAAGAAGTCTCTTCTTAAGCTACAAAGCAGTTTCTTTGCAGGGCGAAGCAGTTCCCTAAAATTGTCGCAATTTTCATTTCCTGAGGTGAGTCACTGAGTTTCCAAAGGTGGCCACCTTCAATTCCTCCTCTCCCTGGCTGCTTATGCTGCTCCTCCCTCACACCAGTGTCATCTCCTAGAATCTGAGCTGGCCTTAGTGACCGGCTTAAGCGCCAGAATGTGGCAGAAATGATGTTTGGGACCTCTGAGGTTAGGGCATGAGAAACCTAGCAGCTTCCTCCTTGGTCTCTTGGAAAGACTGTTCACGGGACATCTCTTCTTGGAACTCATGATGCTACGTCATGTGGAGAGGGTGCACGTAGGTGTTCGGGTTGATGGCCCCAGCTGAACTAGCTGACAGCTCACCTCAACTGTCACCATGTGAGGGACTCATTTCAGCTGTTCAGCCCATTGACACTGCAACCACACGAGACCCCCCCATGAGAACCACCACCCAGTTGAGTCCAGTCAGCCCACGAAGGACCTAATAAATTATTGCTTCGAGCCACTACATTTTAGGGTAATTTATTACTCAGAAACAGATAATTGGAATGTTTCCCTAGGGAGTCAAGCACTTGCAGAAACATATGCTCCTTTCTTAGATGAAAAATTGTCTTTCTAGTGATTGTCCAGGAAGGGCTCAAACGAGTGAGATACTCGGGCTGATGGAAAGATACAAATCAAACACCATTACAAGCCCAAGCTCCAGCTAACACCTGGCACCAACTCATAAGCCAGGTAAACTTGATATAAGAGTATTCCGGCACTTAGCCTCCCCTTCCCCACCCGCCCATTTCTTCCTCCTTTCCATTCTCCTCTTCCTATCACTCCTCTTCCATTCCTCCATAAATTTTAAACCGTTATTCCAAAATGACCACCATAGAAACCTGATGGATATTGGAAAATACAATTGGCAGGAAAATACAGGTGCAGGAAAATTCAAGACTACAGCTGGAGACTTAGCCACTAGCGTGAGGTCTCTAAGTCCTCCCAGTGGGAAGGTAACTTTGTCTTCCTTTTACACACAGGGAAGATAGAATCCCCTGGCGACTGAATACCAATTAGATATTAAGAAAAGACATTTCCAAAATTGTATTAACCACTCAACAGGGAAATAGAGTTAATTGAGCTTTTTAAGTCATGACAGTGCCTGTTTTGACACTGCCTAGTGGGGATGCCTGTAATAACTGGGGGGGGGACTCCCCCTTCCCTGGAGTCTGGGTGACAGCCCATTTTGTCACCATTCCCACATTCCCACACTAGTGTCTGGGAGGATGTGGGGAGGGACTGCAACGGTATGTGTCATGTCTGCACTATGCCTGATTCATTTCCAGAAATGAAATAGTCACGGGGACCATGACAATTCATGGTGCCCTTCAGGAAATCTGTGGCATTATTCAGAACACTCTGCGAGTCCTTTCCGTTCGCCCACTTGCTTGGAAAACGGGCTTCAGATCCTCCCGTTATGCTAAGCCAGCGGTTCCCAAATCTGTCTGCTCATTAGAATCACTGGGGATCTTTGAAAAATCTTGAAGCCCAGGCCACACTCCGGACGGCTTAAATCGCAATCTCCAAGGGTGGGACTCAGGCGTTCATAGCGTTGATGGTCCCCAGGGGGTTCCACTGGGCTCGCTGCTTTGTGAGTCATGGTGCTATACGGCCCCATAAGTAGATCAGGCCATCCTGTGCCTATTTCCTTGGTGCTTCCTCTGAGAGAATGTCTTCCTTTAGGAACATCCCGAGGCCAAAGCCACTCAGTGCATTTAGCACTTACTACGGCCAAGCCGTCGAGTAGAACCCTCGCGAATCAACAAGGCTGGATTTTAAAAATTTCCGCATCTAATATATTTTTATTCTGATTAAATGTTAAGTGTTTTTTCCCCAAACATAAAAATACACTGCATGAGTGGTGATCCTTGGGTGGGGGCACAGGGGACAGTGGCTGGAAGGGAGCATAAGGGGTTTCTAGGATGTATCATTATTCTTTTTTAATATAAATATGTTGGTTCATAAACTCATAGTTGATGATCTTTGGGCTTTTCTGTATGTATTTATAGTTCAGTTAAAAACCGACATACATTGCGTAACTATGGGGAAAATACAGAAAGTCAAAAGGAAATACCAGTGACAACCAAGGATCAGCACCTAGGGCCTCCATGAGTGACACTGCTTTTTAGACAAGGTGAAGTCCCTCCAAATAATGCCACCAAAATGCTGACCGCAACCCCTCACCCTTGTAAGGTGCCTCTGTGAAGCTGCCTGGGGCTCGGAGTCGAGCCCAGTCTCTGCACTTGCACGAGCCCTTTGCACCTGTCACGGTGGTTCTGAATAAGACCTGCCTTTCCCTCTCTTTAACAAGTGTCCTGAATGATCTTTTTCTTTACCACCACCCAAATCAGAATTTCAACTGCAGCCTTAGAAGCGGACATTTTGCGCATCACAAAATGATAACCCCGAAAGGGACAGTGCTGGTTCCTTGAAGTCTCTTATTTAGGAAAAAATAAATTAAAAAAATAAAAATAAAAAATTGAGGTGAAATGCACGTAACAGAAAATGAACAATTCAGTGGCAGTTAGTACATTCCCAGGCTGTGCAGCCACCATCTCCATCCGTGTCGCCCCTCCCCCCGGCCCTCGGCAACCACAAACCTGCTTCCTGCCTCTATGCACTCGCCTCGTCTGGACGGTTCATATAATATGTGGCCTTTGGCGTCTGGCGTCTTTCACATTCTTGGGGTTCCATCCACACTATCGCATATGTCAGCGTATCATTCCTTTTCATGGCCAAATACTACTCCACGATAGGAAACTGCCCCATCGTGTTTATCCACTCGTCTGTCCTTGGACATCTGGGTTCTTTCCGCCTTTTGGTCACTGTGAACAGAGTGGCTGTGAACAGAGTCGCGGACGAGCGTTTGTGGGGATGTGTGTTTCTGGCTCTCTCTGGTACCTTCCAGGGGCGCGTCTGCTGGGCTACATTGAAACTCCACGTTTAGCTGTTTGAGGAACCTTGAGTCTCCTGTTTTTTTAAAAGATGCTTTCTTCTCAAGGGCTCATGGGCAATCCTGGTTGTCTTCCACACCTATTAGGACCCGCTTTTCGTGGTGGTCGACCTGCTACACTCCGTTGAGCGCTCACCTCATGCTGGTCTTGTGTAGAATTAGAATTGGCCCCCGCTGCTCCACTTGGGGTCCTCAGCGTCTCAGAAGCACCTGCGATCCCACACGGCACTCAGTGTCCTGAGGTTTGCTGTGGCTCCTGCCTGCCACTCAGCCTTTTCCTAGCCAGTGTGGCTTCTGTATGGCTAAAGGCCGCAAATCAGGGTAACAGATCCACCCCTGAGGACTCAGCGTGCCTCTCCCTTAGGAATCGCATATGCCTGCCAAGAAATGAAGGCTGCGGGTCTGATCCTATCCTAATCGTATTTTGCAGTTATTGAGTGTCTTCCCTCCTTAAGTGCTCAAAGGTCACAATCCGAGAACAAGTCACAGATACTTGTCATGTGGCAACTGGGGCTCAGCCTACATTGGTAAGATCTTTGCATTTGTTTGCCAATGCCAAGTTCTGATGCTATGGGTTTTTCCAGGCCATGCCGACTCAGGAAGACCAATGTGCCATTTTTAATGCTGCACTGGGAAACGGCTGTCCCTCCCTCCGGGGACCCATCAGCCTGCTGCGGGGAGCCAGGAGGAGCCGGGGTGGGGGACCCTGCCCTTCCTGGGCTCCCTGTGTTGCCACCATAGCAGCCACCTGGAGCCCAGATGCAGCTCCCTCCCCTGGGAACTCGGCCGCCTCTGACAGAAGGATGCAGTCGGGAGAGGTCAGCCCGTGGGAATTTCTTAGTGACTCCTGTGTGCAGACACGGCTGACTGACTGTGCTTGCAGGAAGGAGATAAAAAGAGAGAAATGTTTTCCAGCCGACACCTAAAAGGCCCTCGCCGTTCAGGAGCACTCTCTAGGCCCACTCCATTTTTTGTTTTGTTTGCTTTTTGAAAATAATTTCACTGGCAAATTAGTCCACAGGCTTTGACAGGTAATCCCTTGGTTCCCCATTCCCTTTTGAAACAGTGAGTTTCAGAGAAGGCCACGAGGGTCATCTGATGGTGGCTTGAAGGAGAAATGACATCTTCACTTATTCTCAAGAAGCTGGCCACGTCGCCATGGTCAGGACTCTAGGGCAGCGAGCAAGGGGAACGAGGAAGTCTGCTTTTGGAAATGAGTCTCTTGTCGGATCAACGCAGCATCATTCCCTGAGCTCCACAAAGGCTTAGGGGCACACACGCGTGGCATGAGGCTACCCCGTCCCCTGTCCCCAGCCCCCTTCCTCGGCCCCAGCTGTCCTGCCCGTCCTGTATAGTCATTACTTAAATTACCAGGGTGATGTCTGGAAGAATGGAAGGGTTTGACCTTCAGGAGGTGAGCCTCGAGGGACAGCGATGTCTATTTTTGGGATGTGGATAGCGAGCATCACGGACAGGCAAACCCCGCTCCAGGCTCCGTGCCTTTGTGGTGGCCCTCTTCTGTCTGCGCTCCCCTCACCCCACCCCGTGTCCTGCAGATTGGCTTCCACGTTGAAAGCCTGCGTAGCTGCATGGTTTGGGTAAAAAATGAGAGGGACACATCCCCGGGCAGCCACGAAGGCCAACAAGGCGCCTGTAGCTGCATTCCCAGAGGCAGTGTGTGCTTCTGGGGGCCGGGGTGAGGAAGGACTTCATCTCCTCTCAGCCCAGAGGGGCGTCCACCCCGGTGGGAGCAATCATCCCCAGACCATTAGTGCGAAGTCACTCCCTGGCTGGCGGTTGTGTCCAGCCCACTGTCTGTTTGCTTTGGTAACAACCCAAGGACACAACTCAGCTTTAGAGAAATGTGAAAGTGGAAAACATTACACAACAAAAAGTACCCGGAAACCTGTGTAAACACGCCCATCCCCTCAGCGTGGATGCTAAAAGACAAAAGCAGCTGCCCTTTCCGGCTCCCCACGGCGGAGGTGCCCGGTCCCTCCTCCTGATTCCGTTTTCCTTTTGGGAATTGCCCAGGGACGTTTGACATACTGTGGGCCTCTCTTCTCTCAAATGAGGACTTTTACCGGTTGCCAGCGGTCTCGAACCAGTATAAAGGAGCGGGTGAATACAAAGTACAGTTGATTGGGGTAAGGGGCTGGCTGCGGCCTCAGAAGGGGACCTTCTCTCCCCCACAAACATCCAGGATGTGGGGTTGGGTTTGGAGAACAAGCCAGAGCCTGCTTTGGGCTGAAACTGGAGCTGATGTCAGCAGGAGCCTGTGGAATGTCCCTAGCTTTGGCGCTTCATGTGGCTGGCCTGGTCCCACCTCACTACAGAGTAGAAGCAGCTGCACTGTCCGGTCACATGATAGGATCTGAGAGGGCCACACACTTCAGTTTGCTCCCCAGGGGGGCTGTGCCCTCTAGCAAGCCCTTCCTGAAAAGGCAAGCGGGAAATTCTGCCACACTGAAAATTGATGGGCTGGTCTGCTTCTCACCCCTTCCTCAGGTGAAAAGTTAGGGTTTTGCAATCCCATAATACTTTAGCAAAGATGCCAATTTCTCCCGCTTGGATAATTTAAAAAACAGAAACCAACTTTCTTTGTAGCGGCCTCTGCCCGATGAGCCAAAGACCACGAAATCTATAGAATTATGTGCTGATCCAAGCAAGAGCGTGTTCAGTTCCACACAACAAATGCTTATTTGGGGGATACTAAGTTCCTGGCTTGTGTTTACTCGGTCCTGCTGGGGAGGTGGGGAATGTTAGAAAGAAGGTTCTGTAGCCACTGAGGACATAGTTCCCGGATTATCTCCCTACCCATCTGCATAATAACTGCACGCCAGAGACGTCCATGTTGCAAACCCAGAACCTGAGAATGTGTTACCTTATATGGCAGAAGGGACTTTGCAGCTGTGATTAAAGCTCTTGGGAAGGGGAGATGATCCTGGGTTATCTGAACAGGCCCAACGTAATCACAGGGGCCCTATAAGAAGGAGGCAGGAAGGTTAGAGTCAGAAGAAACAGAAGTGGGACAGATATCTGAAGATGCTACGCTACTGGCTTTGGAGGTGAATGAAAGGGTCCTGAGCCAAGGAACACAGGTGGCCTCCGGAAGCTAGAACAGGCAAGGGAATACAGCACTGCCAATCTCTTTTAAACTTGACCTTCAGAACTATAAGCTAATAAATTTCTGCAACAACAGGAATGTAATACACCAACACAAAACTCAGCTTTGTTTTTCCAAGGACTGGGGAACGAACCTACCTGCTCAGGATGCCAAAGGTGGCATAAGCCAAGGTGTGAGGTAAGATCTGAAAGTGGAGTGGCGGGGCCAGAGCAGTGTGCAAGCCTGGGCCAGGGCAGACATGCCCAGCTCCTCCCAACAGATCAAACTCCGACAACGCTGGGAGGTGGGCAGGTCCAGCTCCCAAATACCTCTTGCCTACAACACCCACATGCACTATTTCATCTTTCAAGTCACCCAGTATTATTATATTTTTCGATTAAAATGTGATATTAATTTACACTAAAGTCTTAATAACTAATTGATTTTCTCTCCCATAGTCATTTGCATTAGAAAAAGAACATGCCCATAAGAGATAATGCAGACCCTAGAAGAATAAATCTCAGCCAAATCTTTCACAGGGAGAAGGCCAAGTGAAGATGAAGGCAGACATCGAGGTGATAAATCTATAAGTCAAAGATGCCAAAGTTGCCAGCCAATCACCAGGAGCTGGGGGAGGGGCACGGGACAGATTCTCTTAGCCTCAGAAGCAATCGACTTTGCCAACACCTTGATCTTGGACATCTGGCCTCTGGAGCTGTGAGGCAGTAAACATCTGTTAATCCAGGCAGTTTCTGGTACTCTCTTGCGATAACCCCAGGAAATGAGTACAATTGCCTTCAGATGCTGGGCAGGCAGCTGAAATGAGTGAAGGGGGGTGGCTTGTGGGTCCTTCACACTGAGAGGGCTCTGGAAGCTAATTAATCTGACAGGCAGCCAGCATCAGCTGGACTACAGGTGAGTGTGTTTGGGGGGCAGAGCCTCCAGGCTCAGAAACCTGGGTTCCCAGCCTCAGCAAGAACATCCATGAGGACAAGGAGGCCACCCGAAGGGTAGAGCTAAACTCACCCTACCACACACCCAGAGTAGCTGAAACTCTGCAAGCAGCCAAGAATCCTGCGTGACCAGCCTCCTCTCCTGATCCCCCCACGTGTGGCATTCTCCGCCACCCCCAGCCTGCCACGGTCACCAGCATCTGGGGAACTCTCAGAATGGAAAGCATCATCTGGGGCTGTCCTAGACCTCTCCCTTCCTCTGCCCTTGCAGCCTCCTGGCAGAAAGGACTTGAGGTCAAGGGCGGCCTTCAGGCCGTGCAATTCAACTTGGGAGCTGAAGTCTCCCAGGGAAGGGAGCTTCAGGGAAGAGAGGGATGGCAGGAGTCCTCTCCTAATAAAAGCAAGTCATTTGTCAGGTGGCAGCCTTGGCTCCACGTCTCCAGAGAGCTGGGACCGGGCCCAGGGAATGCATGCTTGCTTTATCTGAAGAAGGAAAAAAGGGGGTTTCCATGCGTGTCTCCCTTAGGGAGGCTGCCCACAAGGAGGAATGGGGGTTGGCTGGGGGAGATGGAAAGGCAGTCTCTTCCACCTGTGAGATCGGTATTACCGGTGCGCCAAGCTCTGGGTTGTCAATCAGGTCAGATCAAACCTGATACCAGGCCCATGATGGGCCTCACTGGGCACAGAGGCTAGTTGCTTAATCATCGGGACCTGGGGCATGAAGCCTGGAGAGGGCTTTGAAGATGCTTCCTCTTTATCTGGGTGACTCTGAGCTGCGGGGTTACGGGGGCAGCTCTGTGACTAGAGACCCACTAGGCCTACAGCTACTCAAACGTCAGTGGGAAGTACAGGGTAGGCTCAGCCTCCCCAGCAGAGGGGCGGGCCTCCCGGGTCTGCCTCTCAGCTCCGCTGGGATCCGATCTGGCAGCTTGGACAAGACCCTTCACCTCTCAGGGTTTCGGTTCTCCCAATTGTCAAACCGGGAAAAGCATCTCGCTCTTTCCCAATCCTGTCTCTTGAGCCAGAGATGCTGATGAGTGAGTTCCCGGAAATGACACAGAGTTCTTTAGAGAGGGGCTGGGGAGAGGCAGCTTGGGAGGGGGAAGGTGAATGGCAAGAATGAGGGGGTAGAGCAGAGACCAGAGGTGAAGGGGGCAGGCAGAGAGGCGGCAGGGAGGACAGAGAAGCCATTGTGCGGTTTAGAACCGGGGCCAGAGGGCTTGGCCCTTCATATTCCTCCCACTGGGCGCCTCCCCCCCGCCCAGGCCGGATAACGACCCAGCAGGCTGCCCCGCCTCCCCTGGCCCACTGGGATTTTAGTCAATCCGGCCCCTGCCCGGCGCGTCCACTCCCCTTGGAGCGCAGGGAGGGAGACCCTGTGGCAGGCGGGCTCTCTCACCGCGGACTCAGGCACTGCCAAGTCTTCTCTTCCCTGTGCCTCAGTTCCCCGCCAGGCGTCAAGGTTTAAGGCGTCGGCTTGTCAGGCCTGATGGAGTGCCCTCCCGACCGGGGGAGAAGCGAGAGGATGCCCTGGCCGTCCCCGCAGCCACCTCCCTCCAAGGCTGAGACCTCAGGGGTCACCACCCTGCGTCCTCTAGGCGCCAAAGCCTAGACTCTGACCCCTTCTGGAGAGTAGGGGAGGGGAGGGAATGGAAGAGGAGGATGAGGTCTGCCCCCCAGCTCCCGCGCGGAACCCTTCTCTCCTGCCGCTGCTCGCGTCCCCGCATCGCGTGACCGCGGCACTGCAGCTGCAGCGCTGCCCTCCCCTCCCCTCCCCTCCCCTCCCTGCGCCAATTCCTCAGGGGCGGGGGGCGGGGCCGCAGGTTCCAGACCAGACCTGGGCAGATGCGCACCGCGGCTCTGTTGGAAGGTGATGACGCTCCAGCTCCCTCCCTCCCCTCGTTCTCAGTTTCGCGGAGTTTCTCGATCCGTGAGCGTGTCGCCGAGTCACCTTCCCGCGACGCGCTCGGGACGCCTAGGACGCAGCCAGGGCTGCCCGAGGGCCGCACGGAGCGGAGCCGCGCGCCCCCGGCCCCGCGCCTCCCAGCCTGCGCCTCCCCCGACCCAGGGGCTCTCGGGCCCCGCGCCCCCCCGGTGGTGGGAAACCAGGCCGCGGAGGCGCGCCCGGGTTCCCCGACCCGCCTCTTCTCCGCTCAAAGGGGCGATGAGGGGAGGTGTGTGGGGATCGGGTGGGGGCAGGTGCGGCGCGTGAGCTCTCTGAAGCCTGGGCATCAACCACCTCAGCCCCCTACAGGGGGTTGTTTGTTTGTTCTCTAACTTTGGCCCTATCTGGTCAGGTCGCTAAGCCAACCTGGGTAACTTTCTCCTCTGGGTCTCCGCAAACAACCCCCCAGGAATTTAACTCGAGTTGGTCGCAGGCACGTTCGCCCATGATATGTGTGTCACACACACTGAAATACGCGTCCCCGTTTGCCTCCGCTGAAGTGAAAACTCCCCGGCATGTTTGCATCTTCAGGGTGAGCCAGTAGGGACAGCGGGGGACACGCCCCTCATGCTGGGCTCTCCGATCCCGAAGAGGACCCCTAGGCCTGTTTACACCGCCAGGCTCCTCTCGGGTGGGTGAGGGGCTTGGTCCTGATCTCCCTCTGCGGGCAGTTGTTCTGACACAGATGAGCCTCGATGGTCCTCCAGGGATCCAACTTTTGAGGTTCTTGACTAGGCCCCCTCCTCCAGAACGCAGCGCCCCGGCGGCTCTCCTGCCCTCCCCGGGAAGACGCGCTTGGCTGCTGCGGCATCGGGAAGCTTAAAGTAACCCTCTGGGGCAGAACGGGGGTGGCAGGAGAGGCGCCCCGGGAGGGGCGGGGGTCTGGGCCCTGAATTCCGGGTGGGCTGGAGCGGGGCACGCGAAGGGGGCGCTGCACGTCCGCCACAGCAGCACAGGCAGTTCTTCGGAAGACCCCGGGGCGGGGGGTCGCAGCGTGCAGGGGCAGCGGAGAATCTGCCCCCAGCGCGGAGCAGCGCGCGCCCGGCGCCGCGTCCCGGGCCACTCTGACTCTGGGCGCCGCGGCGAGCTCGCGCGGGGCCTGCGCTGCGCCTTCACCTTCACGTGCCCGCGACGCTGCGCTCCTAGGGCGCCGCTCGTGGCCGGGCCCGGGACTCCCCGCCTCGCCGACTGCCTCCGCCTCTCCCTCGGCCGGGCCACGGCTCCACCTTCTCGCTGATCTTCTACTCCGGCCGCCGGACCCAGGCAATGGCCTGCGCGCGGCCGAGCCGCGGGCGCGGACCCTGCCCGAAGCGGCGCCTGGCGCTGGTTCCACCCTCGCGGGTGCGCGGAGCGCGGGGCGTGGCCAGGCTGGGCGCGGAGGCTCTGCGCCCTCCCAGCCCCGCGCCGAGGGGCGGCCAAGTTCAGGGAAAAGTTTGAGACTGGAAGCAGCGAAACCGCAGAGTCGGGGTCTGTACGGCGCCCCCGTCGTCCCTTAGACGCGGGGCCGAGCCCGGGACGGGCTGCGTTCCGCCCTAGGCCGCTGTAGGGAACAGAGGTGGCTCCTCCCGAGCAAACCGGACCGACTGGGTAGGACCTGCTGCCCGTCCTGCCCTCCCGCGGCTCGCGGCTTCTGGGCGGCCCGGAAAACTGGGCCACGCATTGGGTGGCCTCCGCGCCCACTCGGCACTCGGCGGAGGGAGTTGGGCAGCTGGCGGCCGGACTCGGGCTCAGCCCTGGCGAGACCCCGGAGCTGCCCCCACGAGCGCGGCGAGCGTCCAGTCACAGCCCGGCCCTTGGGGGTGCGCGCGGCTACCCCGGCCGCTCTGGAGCTCCGGGTAGGGGACCCGGCGACCGGGCTGGCTCAGGGCAGGGATCGCTCGCCCGAACTTCGTGCCCCGCGATGTCTGCTCAAGTTTTGGAATTATGACGGAACTGGACTCCCCTCCTCCTGGCAGCCCCCTGGGGGTGACGGGCTGATCCCACAGAAAGAGGAATCGGCCTCTGACTCATCTGTTGGGCCATAACCCCAGGCCCCAGCGCGGACAGCTCCCACGAAGAGACCCTAAAACGGGAGCGCCTTTGGTGCCACCAGACCTCGGCTTTCTGGACCTCTGGGGATGCCAGAGCGTGCTGCTGCCCGTGTGTGGTCCGAGGATATGGCTGGACGTCCCTCACCTCAGGGGGCCACCCCGGACTCCGCCAGCGCTGTCCCCTCTCCCTCAGATCCGGTAGCCGCAGGGAATGACGCGGGTGCCCCCACAGCCCGGACTCCGGGCGGGGAGGGCGAGCCCCACACCCGGCAGCGAGACGCCCGCCTGGGCAGCACCGATAAGGAGCTGAAGGCAGGAACCACTGCCCAGGGCAGCACTCCGACAGCGATGGGGAACCCCGGGCAGCCGGGGCCGGGGGTTGAGGTTATGGATCCAGGTTTGTGGGGGCCCAATGGGGAAGGGATATAGGGGAGTCCCTTCTCTCCCTGTCCAGAGTTGGCTGGACAAAAGAGAGGGGCTGGGGACGCTAGAGAGACACTGTCTGGGAGGAGGCCAGAAGCTGGCCCGCAGGAGCCAAGGATGGGGGTGTCAAGGGCGTGCTGATCCCCCCGGAGCCCCCCACTGGAGGCGTCGGCCTCTGGCCCCACTCTGTTGCATCAGTGGCCCGGGTATTTCAGGCACCACGTTTCCACCCGTGCCTCCTGCTGTGACCCTCAGCCGGTTGGAGACGCCGCCTTTGCGGGTTTGTTTTTGCAGCCGGTGGCCCCTGGAGCCTGCTCCCACGGCCCTGCCGCGTGCTGGTGCTGCTCAACCCGCGTGGGGGCAAGGGCAAGGCCCTGCAGCTCTTCCGGAGCCACGTGCAGCCCCTCCTGGCCCAGGCCGATGTCTCCTTCGCGCTCATGCTCACGGGTGAGTGCCTCCCCAAGCGGGTGCAGGGAGCATCCACCGCTGGTGAGCCCCACCCGCCCACGTAGCCGCTCTGCCTCCCCACAGAGCGGCGGAACCACGCCAGGGAGCTGGTGCAGTCGGAGGAGCTGGGCCGCTGGGATGCGCTGGTGGTCATGTCTGGAGACGGGGTGATGCATGAGGTGAGGCCCGCGCAGGAGGCCGGGAGTGGGGGGTGGGCGCGGGGTGTCCCCAGGCTGAGGCCGCCCGTGTTTCTGCAGGTGGTGAATGGACTCATGGCGCGGCCGGACTGGGAGACCGCCATCCGGAAGCCCCTGTGCAGCCTGCCCGCCGGCTCCGGCAACGCGCTGGCAGCCTCTCTGAACCATTATGCCGGGTGAGACCTCGGGGCCAGAGCGGGCCTCAGCTTCCCCTCTGGGCCGCTCCTCTGCCGAGTGCTCTTTATTTTTTTTATAAATTCCCATTTTCTGGGGAAACTTCAGGTCCCCCTTTTCCAGAGCTTCCACCCTTAGTTCTGGGACCCTTTTCTGGTGACACCAGTTGGCTGCCTCCACCTGCACCATCTTTTATTCCTGCTGACTCCCTAGGCACCCGGGGTCGCCTTGCCTGCCTCCCTCCCCCTGCTCCCCGGGAGAGGAAGGGATGTACGAGGATGCTTTTCCCCCTGCAGCTACGAACAGGTGACCAACGAAGACCTCCTGACCAACTGCACGCGGCTACTGTGCCGCAGGCTGCTGGCTCCCATGAACCTGCTGTCCCTGCAGATGGCCTCCGGGCCACGGGTCTTCTCCGTGCTCAGCCTGGCCTGGGGCTTCATCGCTGACGTGGATATCGAGAGCGAGAAGTTCCGGCGCCTGGGGGAGATGCGCTTCACCGTGGGCACCATCCTGCGCCTGGCAACCCTGCGAACCTACCGGGGCCGACTGGCCTACCTGCCCGCGGAACGGGTGGTCTCCAAGGTGCCTGCCGTGCCCGCTCTGGACCGGCAGGACCAGCCGGGCCCCGTGGACACCCACCTCGTGCCCTTGGAGGAGCCAGTGCCCTCTCACTGGACGGTAGTGCCGGAGCAGGACTTCGTGCTGGTGCTGGCGCTTCTGCACTCACACCTGGGCAGCGAGATGTTCGCTGCGCCCATGGGCCACTGCGCGGCCGGTGCCATGCATCTGTTCTATGTGCGGGCAGGCGTGTCTCGGGCCATGCTGCTGCGCCTCTTCCTGGCCATGGAGAAGGGCAGGCACATGGAGTGTGGCTGTCCCTACTTGGAGTATGTGCCCGTGGCTGCCTTCCGCCTGGAGCCCAAGGACCGGAAGGGCATGTTTGCTGTGGACGGGGAGCTGATTGTCAGCGAGGCTGTGCAGGGCCAGGTGCACCCAAACTACTTCCAGATGGTCAGCGGCCGTGTGGAGCCCCCAGCCCCTCTGGAGCCACAGCCCCTACCCAGCCAGAAGCCACAGCAGCAGCCGCCTCCAGGAAAACCCTTATGACTCCGTGGGCCTAGCTGTGCCTTAGTCTGTCTCCTCAAATTTGAGCTAAGGACCCTCCCTCCCTCCAGGATGGGAGGGCCCGTCCCAGGTCCTGTGGGCAGGACTCCTGAAGGGTGGGTAGAGGCCGTGGTTTGGAAGGAGGCCCCAGGCCAGGAGCCAAGCTGCTTGGGCCCCACCTTCTGGGGAAGCTACTCCTTTGTTCCGAGTCAGATCCAAATAAAGTAACATTCCCAGCCTACTGGTCTTATTTTAGGGAGAGAATGGGGTCTTGCTTCTGCCAGAGCTCTAGAATTTCATGTTAATGATGCCCAATGGTACCTCCTTGACTGGTCATTTTAGTGGTGGGCAGAGGACCAAAGCTGGTCCAGGCTTCTTTTGCAGGGGTAGTACCCTGCCCCAAAAATGATTATACCCCCTTTGGCCTGGAAGAAGCCAGGCAGCTCAACCAACCGCCTCACTCCATACACCAGATGCCAGGCTGAGAGCTAGTATGTCTTACCTAGGGCCACACGACCAGCCAGTCTTAAAGAAAAGGGAAAATGCCTCCAATTAAGTGGCACTGGGGAAACTGCCAAAGAACAACAGAAGCCAAAATGGCAGGCAGCGGTTCCCTCTTTAAAAGGAGCCTGTCCCCCGCTAAGGAGGGCCCTTGGGCTGCCCTGCCCCACCCCGGCCTGTGGGGGAATGTTGGGCAGGAACTGAAAGGCAGCAGCAGGGAGGGGCGGATGCCAATCCCAACTGGGCAACCCTTTGGGCTCAAAGCCCAGGCCATGTGCTTCGATGTCAGTGGCCCTGGCCTCTGGAGGGTGGTCACATCGCGGAAACTGGCTCCTGAGGAACAAACACAGCCCTGCCCGGAGGCGGGAGCCCTGACCACCAGCTGCGCTTCTGGGTCCCCCTCTCTCCGCTCCTGTGAATCCTATGGCTGGAAACGCAGGTGACACGGAGCACCTGTGCTGCCGCCACAAGCCTTGGCTGGCAGTGGGGGTCTCTCCTTCCCCTGGGGAGGCGTGTGTGAGGTGCCCCAGAGGGGAAGAAAGGCGACAGAGCCCAGATGAATGGCAGAGGCAGGTTTAATGGTGCCACCTTGTCTTTTTTGTACATTGTAATGAGCCAAACAAAAAAAATGCAAGTAAAAAAAAAGTTTAATCACACAGCACTTTATACAGATATCTTAAGCAGTAGGCATTCACATCTCCACACGAACAACGCACTGGGAAGCACAGCCCCACCAGTCACTCCGGATGTTTCTCAAACAAGATACCGACTCTGGGCTCCAGACGCCGCGGCCCGGGCGCGGCCGCTGCCCGCCGGGTGAGTATGGCACAGCACAGGTGTGGAGCCAGCTTAAGGCGGACAAGACGCTCATGCTTTGGCTTTTTTTGTTTGTTTTTCTAATAAGAGTTAATATCTTTGCTTTTGAGATTTATTTTCTTTCAACCTTAAATATTACATACATACACCAAAAATTACATAGCTGCAATGTGCTCAACAGCATCCTCTTAACCTGGAGCTTCACATTATCAAAAGCTTAGAAAACTTGTAAACCTCTGGGCCTGTCTGCGAGGGCGGGGACCCCACGCAGGCCCCCTCTCTGACCGAGCCTGCAGTTTTGTAAGCTAAGGGCTGACAGGAGGCCCGGTGCTCGTGGGAGAGAGGGCTGGCTCGCCGTGTGCAGTGAGCTCCACCACCTCCCAGCGTTGGCATTTCATAGTGGGAGGGGCGAAGTCCCTGGAGAGGCCCTGGCACTTGCCCAGGCCTGGGGTGTGCTGCTGCTCCCGCCTCCTGGGGTCCTGGGACCTGACTGAGCAGGGGGCAGGCACTGGCTTCAGGTCAAGCGGGAGGAGGACCCCTGAAGCCAGAACGCCGGACGCGCGGTCACGTGGGACGGGAAGAGCAAGGCACCTACAGCTGTTTCTTTCCCAGCAGCTCCCTGGGCCTCACTTCATGGTAGTGTGAGGGCCACCACCTCTCCTGGGAGGCACCCTGAACCCAGCCTGGTCCCCAACCTCTTAGAGGGCCAGTTCAACAGGCCTGAGGGCTATCCTGCAGTAATGGGCCAGAATGGAGCCAGTGGTGGATGACAGCGGCTACGACTCCCAGAGAAGAGTGTCGATGCTGGGGGATGAGGGAGGATCTGGTGGCAGTGGCCTGAGACATGGGGACGCTACAATGGAACTGAAAAAGATGAAAGGAACCAGGGGAGCTGCTGGAGCAACCCACACGTCATGCAAGGCACACCCACTCGTCTGGCGGCTGCTCTGCACAGCGCTTGGCCCAGGAGCCTCCGTGTCAGGCCCGAGGAGGACGCCACCTCCGCCCTGAGGTGGACATGGCAAACGGGAAGTGCCAGGACAGTCTGCCTGGGGTGACAAGTGGAAAATCAGCAACGGCATTCAGAACTGCTTCGCCACAGGGGACCCGCCTGTTGAAAGGTTGCTTCGGAATAGAAATGGCAGCATCTCAAGAAACTTCTTGCACATCAGCATCAAACTCACCTTGGGAAGAGGGGGGCAGCGGGGGGCCCGCATGGGGGACAGAGGAGGAAATGGGGAGAGGGGAGGTTCCATGGCAGGGAGTGAGCAGGCAGCAGCTGGCCTCTCCCACCGAGATCTCCTTCCTCGAGGGCCGGCGGCTACTGGTCGCCTGAGCTCTCAGGCATGCCGGCCTCTACCAGCGCGGCCCGGAACTGCATCAGGACGCCCCGGATGCTCTTGATGAAGCCCTTCGAAAGCGGGAAGAGGGGGAAGCCGATGTCAGGGTAGCCACTCTTCTCAGGCAAGAAGCTCCGGTAGCTCTTCCTCCGCTTCTTTGGTTTGACACTAGGTGGCACCGAGGCGTCAGGCGTGGCCTCTGAAGCCTGGTCTGTGTGGTCCCTGCTGGCTGAGGCCGGGCCCTGGGCGCCGCCCTCGGAGTCCGAGCCCTGGGAGGCCTCTCCGGGGGCCGGCCCGCCATCCTCAGGTTCTTCTCGGCCGCAGTCTGAGAGCTCGGCCCCAGCAGACGGCTCTGTGGAGCTGCTGTCCTTGGACACCCCGTTGGGCAGCGCCGGGGCCCGCTCCAGCAGGGCGTGGGTCTCCAGCCAGGACTCGATGCGGTTCACCAGCCGCCAGCCGCCAGCGCTGAAGTGCTGCCGGATCTCCTGCTCGAAGACCTCGGGCGGCCGCCGCACCAGCTGGGTCATGGACTGCACCACGCGGATGAGCGCCATCTCGTTGTAGCAGCGGCTGTTCTCGTAGCCCTCCTGCAGGCCCCGGTCGCTGTCGAAGCCGGCTTCGTTGTAGTACGGCTCGTTCACCAGGATCAGGCCTGCGGGGGAAGCCGCCGAGGCCGGCCTCACCTCAGCCCCCACGGGATGGCCAGGCCTAGAGGCCCGGGAGGGGACAGAGGGGGCCAGCACCGCTGTGTCCTCTAGCAGTCCTCCCGAGCCCCGCCCCTCAGCCCTGCCCACTGTACCTTGGATTGAGATGAGCACCTGGAGAAGGCTGGATTTGCTCGTCCACCTCTCTGTCCCCTGAGACACACACACACACACACAGCACGTCAACTGTGTCCCTGACACCCGCCTTGGCAGGCCCCCGCTGACCGGGCACAGCACGGCGCTCACCTTTCCGATCCAGGTGCCCAGGAGGCTGACGCACACCTTCCCGTTGTCATACAGGTTGGGGTTCAGGCGGCCACTGCACTGGGAGAGGTAGCAGAAGTGGGGGGGCACGGCCGGGTAGATGTTGGGGAGCTGGATGTCAAACAGGTAGAGGCCGTCCTCGTAGGGGGTGCGAGTGGGGCCCTTGATCAGGGCCGAGAAGAGGTCCTGGAGGGGGGAGGGGGGCTGTGGTTGGCGGGGACTCCCACGTGGATGGGGGGCAGGAGGAGAGCTCCCCGCGATGCCAGGTGCGGCCAGGGGCAGAGAAGCTACATACAAATCTCTTGGCACAGACCTGCTCGGCATCTTGTGACTCCTGGCATAAAAAGAGTTTTCCGAACTGGTTTTGATCCTACCAGGCCGTTTCCTCATAAAGTCACTTCTGAGTTGTATTTCTCAAAACACCTGCCCTGACCCCACTTCCCAACAAGGCAAGCAACAATTGCAACCGACTGAAAAATAAACAACATTCCATGATCAAGGCTGCGCTTGCTTTTATGGAACTCAGGGAACAAGAGGATTTGAACTCCAGGGGAAAATGCCAGGAGACACCAAAGAACGCAGGTCGTTAAGTCCTCGGGCAAACTCTCCACAGACACCAAAATCCGTGTGTCAGGGGACGAGCAGTGCCCACTGCCAGGGCCGTGGGCATGGGGGTGGGTGACGGGCTAGAAAGACGGCGAGGGCGAAGCACCACGGGAATGACGGGGTCCTCTCGCGCGTGCCCCCTGGGGCCACCCCGCAGCCTCAGGCTCCCTGAGTGAGGTTTGGAAAATAACAGAACAAAACAACAAATACGACTCCCTTCATCTCTCAGCAGGGCTGAGACAGGCTGGAATGTCAAAAGGAATTTTACTTTAAGATCCAAGAAAAACCACAAGTATCACGGAGAACCTCGAGCAGCGCAGCCCTGTACGAGCTCCGGCCCTGCCCTGGGTTTCTGCACAGCACCCCGCTTTTCAGTCTCTCCTCTGGCCCACCCCCTCTAGGGCTGGGCCAGGGCTGGGCCAGAGCCGGACTGTGGTCAGACTCAAATCCAGAGTCTTGCAGGCTGCCTGGCACAGCAGGGGCCCAGGAGAGGTCTGCTGAGTGAACAAGGTGGCAGATGGGACAGCTGGCCCATGCCTGGAGCACACGGGGCAGCGCTCACACGGCCTCGGGCAGCACGGCGCAAACCCCAGGCCGCTCTTCCACAGCTAGAGGAAGAGGTGACCAACGTGAGTCTGCGTGGGCAGTCTCAAACGGCCTGCTGAGGGGAAAGGGTGAGTTGCAGATGATGCGTGCAATGACGTGCTATTTACGTAAAACGAATCATGCAAAACGGCGTGCGTGGCAATGCATGAGAACGTAAGAACGAAAAAAAGGCATCTGCTGAGACCCGGCTAACTCCTGGGGTCATGACCCCTGGGGGCGGGGTGAGGATCGGTCAAAGGCAACTTCAGCTTTTTCTGCAACGTTCTAATTTTTCAAAAAGCAGATTCCACTCAAGTAATAATTACATAATTTAAAACTTTCAAATAGGGATGAGAGAACAAGCCACCTGGTCTAGAGACATGGTGTGAATCTTGCTCCCCCCGCTAGGTGCCACTCAGGCCTGAAGGTCGGGGCCCACACGGCACCTCTGCACCTGCCCGCCAGGCCCCCACCAGGGTACTTGCCATTCTATCCTCAAAAGTCTTGACCATGATGCCGTCGGGCAGCGAGGTGGCCAGCAGCGCCATCTCCTTCCGCACCGTGCTGAAGAACTTCTTGGCTTCTGGAGGCTGGAACTCAATTTTCTTAAAAGAGTGATTTGCTAGAGGGGGAGAGAGAATGGTCAACCTCTGACGGCGAGGCCCCGGGGAGCTCTGGCCGGAAGGGCAGCTGCAGGCCCTGGGGAGCCTGGCTGGGGGGGAGCAGCTGCTGGGTGTGCTCCTCAGATGGGGAAGTTGACCCTCATGCGTCCCGCCCGCCCCTCCTGGCACCAGGACTGGTGAGCCCATCAGGAGAATGTCCCACCGCACCGCACCCCCCCCGCCCCACCCTGGAGAGGCAGCGGGGCTGGCAGGGGCTGGGAGGGGCTGGGAGGGGCTGGCAGGGGCTGGCAGGGGCTGCCTGCCCGCACCTGTGGACACTAAGGGGCTGACTCACAGGGGGCGAACTCCAGCACCGAGAAGACCTCGCCTTTGGCGCTGGTGAAGGTGACCCCGGGCTTGCCGCCACACTGCTGGCAGAGCACCGGGGTCTCGCTGGGCCACTCGGCCTTCACAGGCGACTGCGCCTCGGGCTTGTCCTCCTTGCGCTCTGCGTCCGGCACGGCCTCCATCTTCTCCTCCTCCGCGATGGCCACAGTGTCCAGGGTCTTCTTGAGGTTTTCCTGCAGCTTCTTGATGTCATCCAGAAACTTCTTCTCTCGGGTCGGTTTCTCAGGCTCCACGGTGGGGGAGGTGGGCGAGCCGGTCAGAAGCTGCTCCACGGTCATGTTCTTGAGGCTCTCCAGGATCTTGATGGCCTCTTTCAACTCCCGGAAACTCTTTGGGGGCCCGTCCTTGCCAGCCTTCTCCATGAGCCCAGCCACCGGGGCGGCCATGGCCACAGCGCCCTGAATGGCCGCCGTGGCAGCCTCTTCGCTGATCACCACCCCCTTGTCCTCCTCGGGGGCTGCTGGCGGCTCAGTGGGTGGGATGGGGGGCTCCTCTATCTTGGGGTGCTCGTCCTCCACCAGCCCATTGTCCGTCTCCCAGCTGTCACTGTCGTCCTCCCACTCGTCTGAGGACGCCCCGCTGGTGCTGCCTTCTACGGAGTCGTAGTCTGACTCCTCGATCTCAGACTC
>CM053506.1:105059618-105091665 GCA_028627145.1 Eidolon dupreanum
CGATGATTAGAAGTTTCATTCTAATGGTTTTATTTGGTTCACTTAAAATATAGTCCCTTTTAAATGTATTGTCTTATTTTTTCCTTTGATTTCTATTCTTTCTTTTAGCCTTCAATCATTTTAAACATGTCTTCCATTATCTTAAGTTTTTCAATGCTAGAAATCCTTTTTGTTGTGACACCTGACTCTTGCTTATACTTTCTGCATGTTTAGTAATCTCCTAGCAAAAGTTCATCATGTGTGGAGACTGTGAGATTCAGAGCGAAAGGGTCATTCTACAAAAGTTCTGCTTTTCCTTTTGCAAGGAATTCCAGGGGTGCCGCCAGTCCGGTGCTGGCTCAGGGAGTCCTGATCCACGCGGGATTAGAAACACATACGTCAGACTTGGATGTTTCAATTGCTCACGGGAGATGTCCCCCAACACCTCAGAGTGTGGGGCGATGAACATCTCCCTTGACCTTTCTATGGCTGCATGGGGGAGGCTGTCTTGAATCCCTTTTACCAGGGAACAGCTTTCTGAGGAGATCTGTATTTCAATTCTATACATGTTCATTAAAATCCAAACTTCTATTATTCTTAGAACCTGTTCTAGGGCCCAATAAACACCCCCCAGAGCTGCCACCACATCAGTAAGCTCACTCTGCTCTGGCTTTAAATTCTCTCTTTGATTTTGGTTTCTCGCTATCCCTTTTCTTTCCTGTAAGATCAGCTATACATTTAAAATCTTTGTTGTTTCAGACAGAATGCTACGTGCCTGCAGCAGGAGTGGTTCCACATTAGCTCCATCGGCCTCATCGGATTGGAAATCTACCCCACTGCCTTCTGGCTTCCCTGGAGGCTGAGAAACCCATTCATCTTCATTCCCGATCTTTTGTAAGCGACCTCTTTTCTCTCGTTGGAAGCTTTACCCCAGTGCTCTGGAGTTACCCAACGTGTCTGGACTTTTCCCACTCACCGTTCTGGAACCCTGTGACCAGCAATTCTGGAAACCTTTCTGATTTCTTTGATACGTCTGCCTTTCGTTTTTCCCTTTCTCTTTTGTAGATCTGGATATCAGATGTTTTTATTATATTTCCTGCAGGGCCTTTGTTAACTCTTTTTTCCCCCCTAATATTATGTTAATATCCAAGAATTCTTTCTCGTCCTGACTTTTAGAGTATTCCGCTTTATTTCATTGACAAAGTCTTGGCTCTGACTTCTCTGCGGACATTCGCTGCGTGGGGAGGGCTTCTTCTGTTCGCAGTGTCAGCTTTGTTTCCTCTGATGTGACTTTCTCTTTGCTCGGTCTAGCCTCTCCCCTTCATTCACGTTGGGAGTTTTCTGAACACGTTCGGTGATCCCTGGCTGTCCATCCTATTTAAAAGTGAGTTGACAAGATAACTTTGTGGTGATGGAACAGTTCTGTATCTCGATTGCTGCTGTGGTTACATGAAACTACGCGTGATAAAATGGCACAGAACTGCACACACACGCTGTGTCCCAACGTCAGCTTCCCGGCTGTGATACCCGTCTGTGGTTATGTAAGACACAGCCACTGGGGGAAACTGGATGAAGGGTGTGAGGAACCGCTCTGTGTCATTTTTGCAACTTCCTGTGACTCTATAATTATATCCAATAAAAAGTAAAAAAAAAAAACCGTCGAGGCAACACAAAGGTGACGGAAGCGCTGTGAACACAAGCGAGGCTTTGGCGGTAGAGGGCCACGTGGCTGGGCAGAAGCTCCTGCTCTGCGGGGCTGTCGGACGCTGGCGGTGCAGGTGCGCCTGTGACACTGGTCCTTTCTCCCAGACCCCACGCCTCGTGCCTGGTCTCGGCCCCCTGGGAGCGGCCAGGGGCATGGCTGGGGGTTCCCCGCTCCCTGTAGACTCTCAGGAACCCCTCTCCGTCCAGTGTTACGTGCCCTTTGCTGCACCTGAGGTGTCTCCACCACAGTGTCGCTGGGTCGATTTCCCCAGGGCATACACCTCTGCCGTCTCATGCGGGCAGGGGGGATGCACACTCTCGGGTGGGCAGGAGCGAAGGGGTCACTTGGGGAGTTTAATTTCTCCCTCTACAGACTCTCAACTAATCCCTCCGTCTCTGGGCCCAAACCTCACGCCTGCCATGCACGACACCTGGTACCTGCAATTCCTGAGACTTCTACAGCACCTCCCCCTGGTCCCCCTCTGCAGACGCCGACACCTCAGCTTCCTCTGCTCCGCTCCGTCTCCGTTCATCTCCCACCTTCCAAAACGTGACACACTGTGTCTGTTGCCTTCGCTCCCATTCTTTGTCCTTGTGGTGCCACACATGTGAAAAGTACTTCCACTATCGTTTTAGCAGAGTTTCTGGGGGAAGCGGAGATAATGTGTTCCGTCTCCCACGTTTACCTGAGGTGTGCCAGCCAGAGGTCTCGGACCTTAATTTTGCAAAGCATGTACACGTGACCACAGGATATATTTGAAGATGGGGAGATGACAGTAAGTCAACACCACCACCAAAAACAAAAACAAACACAAACAATCCCCAAAAACAAAAACAAGAAACCACAGATTCAAAAATTAGAAATCCTTAGTGTCAACATTCGCCTTAAGTTAGAGACCAGCTGACCTGCTCCACAGACGCCCTCAGTCGTCCGAAAGGGCCACCATCTGCTCCTACCAACGGCTTTCACTGGCTTTCACTTTCGGTTGCAAATGTCAAAGAAACTTGGAATTCCATAGATCGCTGTGATTGAAGCATGACAGCCAGAGCTGATCCAGGACGAGGCTGGGCTCTGGGGGAAAGCGACCGTCAGTGTCATGTGGCAGGCGTGCGTGAGCACCACTTTACACACTCACAAAACTAAATTAGATTCTTAAATGCTAACCTAAAAACAATCGCTGAGAAAGTCACAAAACATAAATAGCAGCACACGTGCCGCTCAGCAGGCAGCCACGCTGCTGAAGGACGGAGGATGGGATGTGCGAAGCAACGGCAGCAGGACGCGCTCGCAAAGGCCTCTCTCTCCAACCTCTCACGCGTCTCAGCAGAGCCGCGTCTCGGACCAAAGTTTGTTCACGTAAGTCAACGAGCATCTCAGCATCCCCCGGCGTAAGAAATATTATAATCCGCACTATGAGAGAGCCAAAAAACAGAGGGGACAGTCTTTGCCTTCCTAACTGGTGTGCCATGGTTCACGTGACTGCAATTTGGAAGCTTGCCCCACTGTCCAAGAAGACCTATTTAGCACCCCCTTTCCCATTCTCGGGTAACTGTGGAGCCCCAGACGTAGAACAATTAGAACTTTGTTCCTGAAATGCTTCAGAACTTAAAGCCCTTTCAGTTTCTCAGGGTCTCAAATCCCCTAGCGCATATATTTCAACAGGAAAGGAGGTTAAATCCCAACATAACGCAAGCTGCCTGGCACGCACGTGATGACATGAGGTGGCCCACCTGCCAGACTCTAAAGGAGAGAGGGGAGACCCAAATGCAGGGTCTAACGGCAAGCTGACAAAGAATCCAATTAAGAAACAGGCAAAGGATTTATCTGAATAGGTGTTTCTACAAAGAAGATAAACAAATGGCTCATATGCACACGAAAAAAGACGCTGGAAGTCAGCAGTCATTAGAGATGCACGTCGCATCATTACGTGACACGCCTCACACCCACCAGGCCACATTCTATGATGGCTGTGACCGAGAGACGGCCAGTCCCGGTGCGGGTGAGGACGTGGAGAAGGGAGGGCCTCGTTCACTGCCGGCGGGGTCGGGGGGCGAAATGGCGCAGCCGCTCTGGGAAGCAGTTCGGCCATTGCTCAGGTTGGACACAGGGTTTCCATACGACCCAGCAGCCCCACTCCTGGGTATAACACCCAAGAGAACTGAAAATGAACGTCCACAGAAAGCCTGCACGTGAGTGCTCACGGAGAGTTCGGAACAGCCAAAAAGTAGAAGCGCCCCAAGTGTCCACCTGCTGATGAGCAGATAGAACACAGATAAATAATAAAATAAATAAAGTACGTTAAAAAAAAAAAAATAGATAAAGCCACACAATGGAATATCACTTGGCCATCCAGAAGAATGAAGTACTGATACGTGATACAACAGGAAGGAAACTTGAAAACATGCGGAGTGAAAGAAGTCGGTCGCAAAAGGCCACATATTAGGTGTTCCATTTACATAAAAGGTTTCAGAAGAGGCAAACCCACAGAGACAGTGGTTCCCCGGGGCTGGGGGGAGGGGGAATGCAGCATGACTGCCGATGGACGCACCTTTGGGGGTGACGAAAATGTTCTAAATCTAGACAGTGATGATGGGCGCGCAAATCTGAAAATATTAAAAACTGAACTTTAAAAGAATGACGCTTCAGGGATGCGAATTATGTCTCAATAAAGCTGTTTTTCTTTTCTTTCCTTTTCTTTTTGTTTTGTTTTTAAGGTAAGTCAGGTTAAGCTGTGAATAGTGACTGCCTGGCCCTACGGTCTTGAGTAGAAAGTCTTCTTTAGATGTGACTCCCGAGTCACAGTGTAAGTCCTCTAAACCCTCTCTCTGTTACAGACTTTATTTTTCAAGTGGAGTACCAGAACCTGTCTCAACTGTAACTATCACCAGAAAGCTAAAATCAGCACTGCTGACCATCCTCTGTTTCCACCTACAGAAAGCAGATGGCGTTCTCCTGGGGAACTTTCTTTCCTTAAGCCTCTGTCCACCTGTGGCTTCTGTCAACCTTACCCTCGACCACTTGGCCTCCAGGGCCTTAGTTCCACAAAATAAGGAGGTTGAACCAAATCACCCTCAAGTCCCACCAACATGAGCCTAGGCACACTCTAAGATGTGATACGTGGCCAAGATCCACCGGGCCTCTGGGGGCTCGGCGGAAGACCCCACCTGCCCCGAGCACTCAAGAGCTGGAAAGTGCCCCGTAGGCTGATGTTACCGGCCCAGCAGGGGGAAAGCCTGAGGCGAGAGTGTGTAGGGGAGGAGAGGGTGGAGACCCCCACATGGAGGAAACACAGCCCTACCGTGGGAATCACCGTGAAGGGCACAGGCATGGCCCCGCCGGGAGCCGTGCCATCTGAGGAATGTCGCAGGGGGCTGCACGAGACGGGGACTCCGGGCGCTGGTCAGGGCAACGCCTCACTCCGGGGAAAGGCAACAGAGCCACTTCACACGGCCACAGTCCACGTGTGGGTGTGGGGGTCCTTTCAGAGTTTGGGGGGGGGGTCTGCCTGAACCTGGACACCTCGCAAGCAGCCCCGACTAGGGCAAAACATGAGGGGCGGGGGACGACTGAAAGGCCTGAGGATGTCTCCGGGAGTGCTGCTTCCCTTTGGCTATTTACAGGCTTTTTACAGACGCTGTCCTCCTGCCCCCAGGGACCTCTGACCCAAACCTCTCATTAACCCCCACCCCTGCCAGTGGCACCCTGCGGCTACTGAGAAAACTCGCCCTGTGGGCTCCCGAGTAGGCGCCAGGCAGTGATAAACACTGACCTACCCCACCCCCAACCAGCGGCAGAGCAGGTGTCGCCCTGAGGTGCCACTGAGTGAACCCAGTGCAACCGTCTGGCCTGAAGGGCAACACGGCAGAGAGGAGGGAGGGCAGAGGCAAGCCAGGGCCGACCCAGGGGGCGAGGCTCGCCAAGTCAGTCCTTCAACAACACGAGGCTCAGGAGGTGGAGTCTGACCCAGATTTGCCTGAATCCAGAACAACTGTACAGATAGCTACTATTTATGTTTAAAAAAAATATATGTGTATATATACACATACGTGTTAGAATATGCACAGACTAGAACAGCAGCGGTCTGGTCACGGTGACGGTCTCTGGGGAGGGAAATGGTAGGAAGAGGACATACATTTCACTGTGTATTCTTTTAAACCATTTGAATGTTCTATTATCTGCATATATTACCTATTTAAACATATTCAGACACACACACAGAGATTATGATTTAGGTTTAAAGTCGGCCTTACGGGCACACAAGCTAACTAGCAATATTTCCCCTAAACCCGCAATCACGTTTACTCTGTGGGATTCCAAACGTGACAGGGAAATTGAAGCAGAGTAAAATGATCCCCCCAATTAATGCTAAGTATCGATTAGCTGTATGCTGAGTGCTGCTAAAGGTGATCTCATGCAATTCCCAACAACCGCACAAGATTCTGTCTCCTGGTCCGGTCGTGGACACCGAGCCACTGCAGGGCTACGTGCCGACTCCTCCTCCCTCCCCTGGCTTACCTGACAAGCCCCCTCCCTGCCCGGGGAACAAATGCCCCAAGCTGAAGGCACAACAGGCCAGCCTGCCTGTCCCGCAGAGCTCAGAGACACCCCCGGCACAAAAAGGGATTATTGCCTGGCGACCGCAAGGCACCCTCAGAAAACGCCCAGTCAGCTGACCTGCGTCCCAGTCCTCTAGACGCTGCCAACGAGCTGGAGACTCCCGCTAAGTCACACGGGGAGCTCACCACCACGCTAAGAAAGCAGGCCTTCTGAGGTGGGAGCGTGAATGGGTACTTTTGGGGATGACGGCTGATAAAATCAATCGAAAGTCTTAAACGTGTATTCTTACTAACCTTGACCCAAGTAACTCCATTTACGAATTCATCCTAAGAAACTTAAAGATGTAAACAAAGATATGAAAAAGTATCAAGTACGTTAGTCATATTTTTGAAAACTGAAAACCTGGAAATTTAGCTGGTTAGGAAGGAGACTGGTTAAAGAAATGGGTTGGTCTACACGGCACTGGCCGGTTGCAGGGGACAGCTGCACAGCCGGTGACGACAGCCTGTGCTCTGGCAGCACGGACGCCCGGGCTCCGCCCTCAGTAGCTGCGTGGCCTGGGTGAGCTACAGACCTTCTCCGGGTGTTAGTCTCGCCCTCTCTAAAAGGGGCGCCCTGGCCGCTGCAGGGAGACAGTGAGATGACACATGTGAAGCATGTGTTACAGCGCCTGGCACACAGCAGGATCCCGACGCTGGCTGGAGAAAAGACAGCAGTTCCAACCATTCTCCTCTTGGACTGGTTACAGTATACTCCTAACAACCGTCACACTTCCACTCTAAAAAAAATTAAACCCAGTAAGACACCTTGGCAATGACTGTGTCTGAACACTACTGGTCAGAGGGGAAAGTGGGGAGCAGGTCTTCCTAGCACTGAGGCTTTCTGCACCAGCACTGTGATCTGAAAGCACTGCCTTTATTGGGGGGCACCAAACCAATCCCCCCAGGGCCCATCTTTTGATACTGCTGGCAGCTGTATACTTAAACCTTGGTGTAGGGGGCGGGGGATAAAAACATGAACCTACTGACATCAGTGGGGTTTTAGAAGGCCCTGTACATCAGTCTAATCCAAAGGGTGGTCCCGCCAGGGGAAGGGGAACCACGGGAGCACACTCGCCCCCCGCCCCAGGCCCACCCCGGCCTCACTGCTGCAGGAGGCTCTGTATGAACGAGAGCCCCGTCCGCCTTTAAGAAGAGCCGGTCTAGATCTCACTCATCCGGGCTCCCCCAGCCCCCACCACCCATAAACAGGGGTGGTTATACCCATTTTTAATAGCTGGTGCCTGACCTTCAAAGTTAACAGTGTGGCTGGCACACGCCCTCGCCTGCAGCCCGCAGTCCCTAAGCCCCCTCCAGAGCCCGCTGCAGGCAGAGCCGGCCCAGTTCCTGGCCCAGGGCCGAGCAGCAGGCGAGCTGTCCCCACAGATGGGCCCTGCGCTAGCCTCGGCCGTCCCCTATGGTGGGGACCGTGTGCCGACCACCACTCAGGAGCCTCACCCGTGACTGCTGGCTGGCCGAGCGCTGCCGCTGGGTCCTTACAGCTGCACACGACCGCGCGTCATGCCCGGCTGCCGAACGGGGGCTGGGGGCGCGGTGCTCCCACCCAGGCCTCGAAGCCACCGCAGGCGCCAGAATGCGGCGGCTTCTGGACGTTAAAGCGGCGCTTCTCCCAGATCGCTCAGGCACAGTGCCAAGGACTTGAAGGAGAGCTGAGTGGCGACAACCAGGGAGTGATTGCACTGGCTGCCGAAGACGCGGCCTCTCAGCTCTCGTCCCAGCCCGTAACCCCGGGGAGCCTGGGGCCAGGTCGCTGTCTCAGTTTCTGCCGGGCTTTAACCAGAGACAAGTGCATTCTGACCACCAGCGACACCAGCGCTAGCCGGCTAGCCCGCGGTGCTCACGCTCGGCCTGCAGAGCCTCGTGAGGGAAGATGCTAAAATAGTAAACTACAATATGGTCTATTTTGATTAATCTGCTCGTCTTAGCATTAGGATGACCACATGTCCCAGGCCGGGAGTGACTACTCATAGTGCTCTCAAAAGCGCCCAGCTCGGGCAGTAGACTACATCGTCACCTAGTACACTAGTGGGGACACATCAGCTGGCGAGGGGCCCACACAGCTCCAGCACAGACCACCGCGCGTCTACGGAAAGGCTAAGGACACTTTGTTGGTAAGTGGGGAGGATCTGGCCATTCGCTCAAATGCTCCCACAACTCTACATGTGAGCCACTGAGAAGACAAGCTTTCAGAGAGCGCCTGTTTCTCAAGAAACTTCCAATCCAGGAGAGAAAGCCCCGGAGTGCCATCTATGTGCCATGGGGTGTCAGACGCAGGCAACAGTACAAGTGAACTGGGGAAAACATCATACTAGCTGGAGTCAACTTGAGAGGCAGGAGATTAAGCATGAAACACAGGTGAGAAGCTTTGAGTGACAAGCTTAAGTATGATAAGAGGCTAGGTTCTGACAATCTAAGCAGCAGCCAAGAGGTCAGCCTGCGGGTAGTCAGAGAGAGGGCCAGTGTTGCAGAGAGAAAATGCAGAGGATGCGTCTCGAACAAAGATTTGATAACAAATTAGAATGGGGGGATCTGACACCGAAGGCACAGGCATTAAAAGAAAAAACAGACAAACTGGACTCCATGAAATTTTAAAAACACTATGCATCAAAAGACACTATCAAGAGAATATAAAGCAAACCCACAGAATGGGACAAAATATTTGTAAATAAGGGATTAATGTCCAGAGATAGAGACAACTCCTGACACTCCACAACAAATACCAAACAACCCAATTCAAAAGCGGGCAAGGCATTTAAATAGATATTTCTCCAAAGATATACAAATAGCCAATAAGCATACGAAAAGATGTCTGATATCTCTAATCACTAGGGAAATGCAAATTGGAAACCACGAGGAGACACCACCTCACATCCATCATTGACTACTAAAAAAAAAAAAACAAACCAGAAAACAACAAGTGCTAGCCAGGATGTGGAGAAACTGGAACCCTTGTGCACTGCTGGTGGGAACGTAAAATGGTGCAGCCGCTGTGGAAAACAGTATGGCAGTTCTTTGAAAAACACCACATGATCCAGCAATTTCATTTCTGGGTATATAACCCAACAGGATCTTGAAGAGAAATCTGCACACGCATGTTTATCGTATGCACAATAGCTAAAACATGGAAGCAACCCAACTGTCCATCAACAGATGAATAGATAAGCAAAAAGTGGTACATGCATACAATAGAATATTATTCGGCCTTAAAAAGGAAATTTGGACGCACGCTACAACATGGATGAATCTTGAGGACATTATTCTTTAAAATAAGCCAGTCCCAAAAAGACAAATACTGTATGACTCCACTTATGTAAGTTACCTAGAGTAACCAAGATCATAAAGAAAGTAGCATGGTGGCTGCCAGAGGCCGGGGTGAGGAAGAACAGGGGTCACTGTTTCATGGGGACAGAGCTGCACTTTTATGAGACAGAGTTCTGGGGACGGGAGCTGGCGCGGTCACACGACCACTATGAATGTATTTGATACCGCTGAACCGCACATTTAAAAACAGTTTAGGTGTCATGTTATGTTGTGTATTCTACCCCAATAATTTTTTTAAAGAAAAAAATATTAGGATGGAGCCCAGGGAAGTGAATTTAAAATGATCTCAAATGTTCTAATTTTTAGAAGATGTATCTTGAGCAAGTAGAGGTGGCCGTCGTCATGTTTGCTGCTAACTTACCATGGCTCAGGAGAAAATACACTTATACACACTCACGTGTAAAGTAGATATGGCAGAATGTTAACTGTTAGCTCATGACAGGTGGTAATCAGTAATCATTGGCATAGTCTTTCGACCTTTCTGTACATATGAAAATATTTCACAAAAAATATTAGAAGAAATTGTTTAAAAATTCCAAAGGCTTGGGGATGGGAGAGTCGTTATACTCCCCAAATTTTACAACACTAAGTCTGAGGTGCTAGCGGACGCGATGGAGCTGTCTATCAAGTAAGCATTGGGAATGTGATGTAGGTACATAAGCCACCTGAACACAGGGACCAGCTGCGGCCACAAGAGTGGACAAGAACACTGAAGAAAGGCAGGAAGGGAGAAGCGAGGAGAGCTCGGGTCTTTGGAAAAGTGTCACAGGGAGAGGGAAGAGGAAAAAGGCAAAAGAAAGAAAAAGTCAGTATGGCGTGGTAAACAGAACGCAACAGAAGAAAGTTTCCCTTACAAGGGGTGACTGACCACATTCACCAGGCTGACGGGTCAAAGGGACAAAGACCCAGAAAGTCTCGCGGTGACCAGGAGTTCATTTGTCCTCTGTGACCTTCAGGCAAGCCTTCACACACAGCAATGAGGGACACCAGACCCCATGCATAGGTCTCAAAGAAACGGCAGCGATGGCGGCAGACGCCCTTCCCACCAGTAGGGCGCGAGGATGGCCCCCAACCCCAAGCGGGGCTGGCGGGGGGAGAGATGCTCTTTCTTCTTTGGCTTGAAGATGATATCATCAACCTTCGGGGCCCTCAGACTCCCTTAAGTAATTAAAGTCAGAGCGGACAAACATGGGGCCACTTTCAGCACGGAGCATGTCAGGTCCTGATGCTCCCGGAAGCCACGCTAGAGACACAGACTTGAGGGTGTCTGTATTCCTTCCCAGCTGCAGTTGAGGGGGCTAGCAAGTCCGGTCCTGTGGGTATGCCTGCCCTGATGGCATCGCCAGCCCTCGTCAGAGCAGCCTCTCCCAGAAAAAGGATCAAAATTAAAACAGGGAGGAAAAGCCTCATCGGAGCTGCTGAGTGTGAAAGACCAGCTCTCTCTTGCAGGATGCAAATGAAGAAGGCTCTTCTCAAGACTGCAGGAATGGCTCCTGCTGGCTGGGGGTTTTAATTTTATTGTTGGATAGGACTGCTTTTTTATTTTAGCACTACTCATATCTTAGATTTAAGCAATTTTAATTGTCATAATTAGAATGAATCTTCACCAGATATGACTAAGCTATTAAATTTAAACCAAAAGTGACCTGGCAAGTGTCTTATTTCTTTAATCAAGCTGCAGAAAACTAAATGTTTCAGTCTCTCAAAACATGCAAACAAACCGAATTCTCTCAACCAAAGAGTCGACCAGATTTAACCCGAAAAGGACATTCATTCCAGCACTTATTGCCTCGCTGAACACTTCTGAACGGGAGATCGTTTGTGTCAATGTTTAAATCATAAAAACCTGCATTTCACAGCCCTGCACCAGAAGAACACAGTATACCTGCGGACAGAAGACCCACTGGACACAGTCGGCTTGGGTCCAAGGACAAGAGATCCGCGACCGCAGAGCACAGCTGAAGAGAGAAACAAGGGCAAACGACCTTGGCGCAGATCAATGCAGAGGGTCACCCGTCAACATGATTCCATTTTACTCTGAACTATGACACATTCCAGGAAGCCGCCTGCTCCTCCCTGTCCGTCCCCACACGTCTGTCGGGTGGACCCTCGCCGAGCCCCCCGAGGCTGGCGGAATGTGAATCCCACTGAGGCAGAGCCGCAGATGTGGAAGCGGCGGCATGAAAGCCACGGCCCCCTCAGGGCCGGACGTGCAGCTGCTGGGCAAGCGGGGCCTCCGGGGGGAGCCCCCGTCAAACACACCGCAACCCCAGGAGATGTAAGCGGCGGCATCTCGCACGCGCGGCCCTGACTGCCACGTTCCCCGCTCTGCGCACCCACCGAAACGACGCCCTCCCGCTCCCGTTCAGAAGCGGGCTGAGCCCTGGGCAGGGACCCTCCGGAAGCTGCTACCGGATCAGCAGCACAGGTCATGTCCTTCCGGGTTAAAGCTGCAGGATGGCTCTTTGACAGAGAACCCACTTGTCACAGAAACTGCCCTAAATCCACCTCCGAGGGGGACCACCAGGGGCAGGTGACACTGATCACGGGGCCAGCACCGTTGTGATGGCAGGTCACACTGCTCGCTCTAACCACGCCCCTTTTGGAAAGCACTGGCCCCGGAGAGGTTCCACTGGATTCCACGAGGCCTGTGGGCAAAACAGCAAACAAGAGAGAAAAGTTCCTCCTGACAGAACAGGAAAATGGAAAATAGAAAAGCACGGATAACAGTGAAGCGGGGCCGGGGCCGGGGAGGGCACGGAAGACCTTTAGTGTCCTAAAGCCAGAGTGGAGAGCACACGCAGTCAGGGCGGCCACAAGGAAAGGACCTGGAACTGAGCAGGACCCAGCCCCTCTCCAAGGAGTCCTCTGAACCTGTCTCATGACTCAGCATTCCCAGCAGCAGGGTGACAAGAGCAGCGAGACAGGGGACAGGAGGTCTTTGGAGGCGAGAGGTCACGGTGGATTTCCTAACACTGGCCACTTCCAAGACAGCGCAGCAGTGCCAGTTTCTCAGACGTTTTTGCTCCTGGAGGTGGAAGTGGGAATAAACCAGCGATGGGATGAGTCAGACGTAGAGGTTGCCTTCATTCAAAATCTAGGGGCGTTCGCAGGTTCCCAAAAAATAAAAGATGTTTTTCGACAGTCATTTTGAGAATGACTGAGGGACCAGGATATGAAAAATGTAGGACGGAAGCAGAGCACAAGGCGCGCTCTGCCGCGCTCCTGGTCACTGGTCCACCCTCCGCCCGGCCCGACACCGGCTCCTTCTCTCCTCACCTGTGGTTACTCCTACTCCATGAAGATCCTCAAGTGTTTAAAGACTGAAAGATTCATGCCAACCACAGGGTTTATGACTCATGTTCGATCAGGGTATTTGGATATAGTAATGACCTATAAATCTTGAACTTAAAAACGTTCTCAGGTGAGGGCAAGCTATATTTACTTCAATTTGTATTCAGGTTCCTCCATTTACTCAGTGTGACACTGGGCAAGTTACTTCATCTCTCTGTTCCTCGGTTTCCTCTTCTGAAATATGGGGATAATAATAGTACCTAATTCATAAGGTTGTTGCATTAAGTGAGTAATACACATAAAGCACTTAGAATGCCTGGCACATAGCAATACTATATAATGTTTGTTCTTCATATTATCTTAAAACACAAAAGCAATACTCTACCACCCTTGTAATTCATGATCTCATTATCTGTCTTTTGGGAATTTCAAAAGATGTCTTCTAGATTCTAGAAAATACACATACATGTACACTCATTCCAGCCCCCTCCTGGAGGCTGGTGGACTTTGGCAGGTGTTACTTCAAATGTGCGTTGCTGAATTCCTCATAACAGAGGAGAGAAGTTCATGAATATTTATAAAAGAGGTGTAATAAAGAAGTCAAATCTGTAATCCACCAGGTCACGAGCAACAACACGATCAATTAGAAACTCCAAGACCCCTCCATGCATCTTTTTGCTTTCCCAAGTGTCTCCTCGGTGTAGCACCGCCCTGTGACACATGCAAATGGCTGGCTGAAGGGATGGGGCCGGTTCTGTCTAATGAGCATCAGGATAGCATCTGCTCATCACCAAGCAGCCACCTTAGGCACCACCCGCCTACACTTCTGGTTATTCCACCTGTGCAGGCTCACTTCGGTGGCTAAGAAGACAGACCTTGTATTTTATTGCAGAGAAAAAAAATGAGGCACTGACTAGGCCAAGGTCATTCGGAGTAGGTGACAACCAAGGAAGAGCTCCCAAGGGTTTTGACTTCCAATCACAGGATGCAAAGACAGTGCCCTGGAGTCAGGCAGCAAGCCACACAGAGGCACTGTCAAGGCATCGAGTCCCAGGAGCCAGAAGGGGGGGACCAAAGGACGAAGGATAAAATCACAGAACAGCGGTGAGAGTCTACAGCGCTGTGAGCCTACCCGAATGAAATACAATTAAAAGCACTTAGTCCTGCGTCTTGGTTAACCTTACATAACCCCTTCCTATTACATCACTAAGAAAAATTGCTTTTAATGGGTCCAGCACCTGGACAGGTGAGGCAAGCAAACTTCACGTGCTGTGATGCTACATCTAAATAGCTTTCCCTGTGGAAATGCTGGCCTGAGTAGGAGCCAAAAATAAACCAAAAAGCCAATTCCCGAGGGACCTGTCATCACAGATGCGACACAAACACACCGCCTCACAAAAGCAAGGCGGTCACAGACACAGCTTTAGCTTAGTGATGTTAAATCTCAAACCAGCCGAGAATGTTGTGGCAACTTAAAGCAAAAGACAACACAAAGGAGATAGAAAAAATAAAGCAAGAACAGGAAGCCCCACGCTTGGACTGACAGAAGGCAGTCTGCTCTCCTCCCGACAGGGGCCACTCTGCCCGACCACGAGGGGGGAAGACCAGAATGACCCGCCATGCCCGGCCACTGCTCAAGAAGGAGAAGAGGCCATTGGCATTTGGCTTTATTCCGAAAATTCACCCAAAGTATGACCACTGATGGGGAAGGGACAAGTCTCCGCAGAGGAGATCTAGGGCCAGATGCAAAGTTTCAAGTGGATAAATCAGCTGCCAGGCCAAGGGGTCAGGAGAACGAGGAAAGGTAGGAATACAAGCTGCCGGCTTCTTTTAAGTCTTAAAGAAGCTTATCTCTGGCTGCTGAAAGCCTCAGGACCATAAATCCCACAGTTTCAAGGAAAAACGACTTAATTTCTGTTGACAAAATTCATGGAAGGGGCCGGGAGGTAGGACTTGTTGGCCAGTCTCTTCACTGAAACTGTTCATTAAAAACTTAAATTAAGAGACTAATATTAAGCCTTTACTCAATGACCGCTAAATTAACATGAAAACTACAAAAAAACTCCACAGACTACTACTCCGCATTAAAGGGACACTATTAAAAAAAATTCCAATAGGTGGCAGCTTTAAAAAGAAAGAAGTTTCCCAAAACTGTCACTATATTATTCTGTCAATAACTGGGTTTTCCGATCTCATAACGAGATTAGTGATGGCATACAAATCAGAACCGAAACGCTGTCTCGGTCTAATTGTCTTTCAGCACGCTGACACCTCAATGGATTTCTAAGGAGTCCCTCAGGGTCCCAGGACCCACCCTACACCCTAGACAGTGGCCAGGAGCAAAGCAGGAACCATTCGGCTGACCAGGGCCATCTGTGCCTATGGCTCATGGCGACAGAGAGCTTACCTACTAGGTACGAACTTCCCCCTGAAACAAACCTACTCTCAAAAAGCCTAAAAGAAAAACTGGGTCCTGCCATCCATAAATGGGCACTACATGCCACCACGTCCTAGAATTCCACGCCCGTTAGCTTTTGCTAAGCCCAGAAACACCATCACCGGAGTCACAGTGGATTTCAACAAATTCAAAGCAAGTCACAAGAGGGCAGCTTCAAAACATACCCAAGCCGGTGCCTCAAAGTTACTTCCTATTTAACTCCAAAAGAGGTATTTTTGAGCACTGGCTAGCCAAACTTTGTATAATTACACATGGTGGGGGGAGGCAAAGGGAGCAGAACTGTAAACAAAGTTAACCACCAAAGTCAAGATGAGCAGGAACAACAACTGATAAACATGGCAGCTCCTGGTCGTGAGCTGGGCCAGCCTCCCGGAGTCCCAGGGCAGGAGGCCATGACAGAGTCAAATGAGTTGCATTCCAGAAGTCACAAACCTCTAAAGTAGATGATTAGGGGAAACATCTTGAAAAAACAAACAAACAAACAAACAAACAAAAACACAGAAAGACAGTAGCAACCATTTGCTAGTAATACAATGAACAAACAGTATGTAGTGCAAAAATCTTCTCTTCCCAAAATAAAAATACTGGTGGTAATTTTTAACTAGCACTCTGCTCTAAAAAGTAATATTTTCCATATACTACTGCACACGAACTTATAATTTTCTCTTCAAGTCTGAGAAGCCACTGCCTGATTTGCATTTCTCTGAGGGGAAGCCAGGGGTCCTGTGTGCAGATTTGTTTTGTGGCTGCATGCACACCGGCGAGGAAAAAGACCCTGCTGCCATCAGCAGTCACTTCTGCCACTAGGAAGTGGATCACAGGCTCTTCCTGGGAGTGGGCCTGTTGCCCAGCCCAAGCCCTGATCACAGACCCCCTTGTGTAGTATGGCATGAAGCCCTCCTCCTGGAGCCTTTGTCTCCCTGAGTGTGAGAAACCCAGATTAACTTCTGAAGTACCTTCCCCTGAGATGAGACCTCTCGGTCCTGGCAGCTAAAGCCACCCAAGCCTGATTCCTGCTTAGAAATGTTTTCTTGAAGGAGAGGAGGAGGAGGAGATGAAGGGGTGAAAGATAGTGGGCTGTGTATGCATGTGAATCCCTGATAGTAATTCATGCTCAGCAAAACAAGACATGAAAAGTCACCACACCAACCTTGGTTCAAGGTTTCAGGTTTCTCATGATAAACCCCTTGGTTTCGTAAAACTGCAATATTCACCAGTCTCACCCCGATACCACATGGGAGTCTGATGTTTGCTTCACAGCCTCAGGTCAAGAAAAACCCATCAGTTTTCCAAAGGGGTGGCTTTCCTCCATCCATAGTTCTATGGTATTTTCTTTTTTCTTTTTTTTTTTTCAAGAAGTCCAACTGCACTTAGGAGTCATCAATCCCAGTCGCAGCTGTCACATCCCCCTCCCCCGGTACTATTAATATCACGGCTCTGATTGTTAGTGATTTTACTCACAAAGTTTCCTGCAGCAATTAAAACGAGGCAACAAGGTAAAACAGAAAAGGGCTGGGTTTCTTCACCCATAATAACGCATTCTGTGTTCTAGTGAACTTCTTGTGTTTTTGTGTCGCCCGAGATTGTCACCTCTATCTCGGTTTTGGGATGCCCACAACCCCTCCCTGCAGCGACCCCGCACGGCCCTCCTTTCCCGATGCACAATGCAGTATGTAGCTCGTCGGGGGTCAGCAAAACGCTGCACTGGTGTAATGCCCAGCGCGCCTCAGAGCCCGGGGGGTTCCCCACCGTAGTGGGTCCACGTACATAACCTTGAGGCCGACACCACACCATAGCACGGCTTGGAAGTCCCTTCGCGTGGGGAAGTCCGGGGCCCGGTGGCCCAGGGCTAGTGCAATGACTTTGCACCGGAGCGTCCCCTCCACTGAGGCTGGTCCTCCCACCTCGGCCCACTGCAGTTGCACCATCCCGGGCAGCGCCGCGCACGCCTCCCCTCCCGGCCTAGAGCTCTAGCAGGTAACGGCCCCCTCCGTCAGCCCCCGGCCCGGCCGGGCCGCCGCACCTTGGTCTCCTTCACGTGCTGCTTGACGCCCTCCGGGTACCACTGGACGCGCACGTAGCCGCGGCGCAGCGGGCTGGCCCGGCCCTCCTCGTGGCCCGCGCCCCCCGCCTCCGAGCAGCCCGAGCTCCCGCGGCCCTCCTCCTCGCCCTCCGAGTCCGAGTCCTCGCCGTGGATGAGGCGCACCAGCCCGAAGTGCACCGAGCCGCGGTAACGGCCCGACACCAGGTCGTGAGAGAACAGCAGCCGCTGCGAGCCGGCTTCGGGGCCGGAGTCCGAGGACGGCCCGGAGGCCGAGTCCGGGGCGGGCGCGGGCGCCACGGCCGGGGCGGGGGCTGCGTCCGGGGCCGGGGCTGCCTCCGGGGCCGCGGTCGGGGCCTGTGCGGGAGCCGGAGCCGAGGGTGCGGGCGCTGCGGGATCCGCCATAACTGCTCTGCGCGAGTCTCGGGCGGCGTCGGCGGCGGCGGCGGCGGCGGCAGCGGTGGCTGAGGCACGGGGAGGCGGGGCCAGCCGGCGCCGGGGGCGGGGCCACAGCGCGCTGACGTGGCCCTACGTGCCGCCGTCGTCAGGGACCCGAGATGCGGTTGCTAGGAGCTACCGCCTCGTCGCTAGGGGACGCTGGAGGCGCTGCTGGGGGCGGGGCAGAAAGGATGGACCCCCACGAGGGAGGGGCGGGGCCAGGCGGGATTAAAGTGAAGGGGGCGGGAAGGGGTGGGGACCGAGGTGGAGGAAGTGGAGTGGTTACCGAGGAAAAGGGGAGTGGCCGACGAGGGGCAGAGGACGGTCCGGAGACTGTCAACAACATTTAATGAGCAACCTTGGCGTCTCCAGCCTAGTCCTTGGCACAGGGAGCGAGCGATACGGAAAGAGCAAGAAGCAGTCCCTGTCCTCTAGGTGTTTACAATCTAGTTGGAGAGACAAAACATATACACATTACATAGCTAAAAAGTGACTCCAAGTCAGCTTGCAAGCAAGGCTATAATAGTATGTATAGAGCATATCTAGAGTGTATGTATTAAGGAATTCCACGCAAAGCTTGGAAGGTCATGATCCCTGAGAGATTAGTCAAGGCGTTGGTGAAGGAGGCCCAGAGAAAGACCAGCGGGTGTTAGCGGCCCCTACTGTTTACCTTTAAACCCATCTAGATGAGATCAGAGTTCCATGAGGCTTGGTATGCATGGCAGGCAGGAGGTAAGATAGCCAGATAGTTAAGAGTGGGAGTGAAGGATTCCAATTTCTGGCATTGCCACTTACTGATCTTATAAAGGTAGGCAAGGTGATAAACTTTTCACCTTAATTTTCTCATCTGTAAAATAGGAGCGATGATAGCAGTACCTGTCTCATCAAGCAAGTCAGATAATTAAAGGAAATAGAGCAGTGCCTGGCATACATTTCCCTCAATAAAACTTAACCATTATCACAGTTTTTCAATCCACCCCCACCTAGACTACAATTCTAGATTGGCAGAACTGTATGGTCTGCTTCACATTGCCATTTTAAAATATAAAAAGTAATTATACTAATTCAGTGCCTAAGATCGCAAAGTAATAACTGACAGATCCAAACTGGAACCCATGTCCATCGGGTGCACAAGTAGGCTGAAGGAGCAGAGCAGTGTGAGCCGGAAATCTTTGAGGTTAAAAATCCAGACGAGTTTTGCATTCTACTTCAGCTTATGCCTGTGTTTGTTATAACATAAAAAAAAAAAAAAAATGCCCTTTCCTCCCTAATCGTTGAGTAAAATTGACACTCCAGGAAGATGTGCCTTGTTTACTCTGCAACTTCTTGTAATAATTGCTAATAATAGCTACCATTTATCGAGCCGCAACTTAATGCCGGGTACTACACTAAGTGCTTTACATAGATTATCCGCCCATGAGAGAAGAAGTATGAGCCCATTTTTGTGATGCATCATGCCACACTGCACTGACCGGCTCCCCCTCACCAGGAACCTGCTAGGTTGTAGGTAAAAGTCCTTGATTTAAAATGCTGATCTCTCCCTTACTAAACCCCTTTTGAGCATGTGGATCATGTCCTATCTATGTGTGTAACCCTGGTGCCTGGTACAGTGCCTGGCAGTGATTGTGCTCAATAATGTACCATATCAGTGAGTGCCATTTAGTCATTTTCCCACTCTTCCCCCACCTATACACTCAAGGAGCTGCCTGTGCTATCTCAAATCCCTTTCTGTCGCCCCCAGTTTGAGCTTCACCTGAGTGAGCCCTTTTAGAGAGAGAGGCTGAGTGCATTCCTCCCCACCTCATGCTGTCCTTCAGTGACCTTGTTCAGACTTGAGAGGCTCCAGACATGGTTTGAGGCTTGACTCATTCCCAGATCCTGAGCCTCCAGCCACAGTCTCTGCACACCTAGTCTAGCAAGTGGAGTGAGCCTGCATGGGATCCTCTGCTTAGTTTTTATTTTCATAATTATTGAATGAAAAATAACCTTCATTCCGCAATGGAGAAACCCCTTGCTCTCATGGCCTGAACACCCAGCCCTTCTCGGGGACTAGAGATGCTTCTCAAGAGAATTTGCTTATTTACTAATGTGCCTGCCAGAAACTGAGCCAGCCTGGCCACACCCCTTGCTAAGGGACTGGCGTAGTAGTGCAGGAGGCAGAAGAGCTGGCAGCAAAGGGGACTGATCTCACGGAAACAGGCCCTGTCATGTCCCTATCTTAACCGGCCACTGGGCCACCTCTCCAGACTCACAAAGTGAGCATGGGCCCTATACTGCCTCCTGGGGGAGCCCCAGCCTGCTTGGCTTCTCTGAGCCTGCCTGTACCAGATGGGCCCAGAGAACTCCTTCACCCCTGGAGCCTGTGTTTGGGGGCATTGGCTGGAAAGGAGGGGCGGGAGGAGAGGTACCCTCGGGAGCCCTCTGGCACCCTCAGTGTCTGGCTAGGGGAGTGCCTTTGCCTGAGGCTCCAGCTGTGGGTTGCTTAAGGATCATGTGCTTTTGGAATTAAAGGGGCCATCCTGGATCCCAGAACCACGTCCCTCCTTGCCTTGATGCTCCGAGAGAAAGTTGGGACTTGCTCAGGTGACCCTGCAGTACGGCCAGGATCAGGACCTAGATGGGTGAGCCCTTGGCCATCGTCACTCCTGACTCTGAGGAATGATTGGACCCACTGGGCACAACACTTTGTGTGGGGGTCAATGGTAAAAGCTTTAGCAATAAGTGATAAACAATAAAGTTAGATTTGCATATTAATATATTAATCTTTTGGTGGCTCTCATGGTCCACTAGAGAATGACACATGTGACCCTTATGAATTGAACCCCTCTTCTTACGTCCATCCCCATCTTTGACCTCAGCACATGTGCTCTACGCTCTGATCTCAGCTGCTTACTTCAGAATTCCCACCTTTTTGGTGCTTTTGTGCCTTTTTACTTATTCACCATCTGCCCGGAACTTTTTATTCTATTTCAACCTCTGTTTTTCCCTAAAGAACTCCTGTTCATCTTACAAGGTCCAGCTTGGGCCTTCTCGGCTATGAGGCCTTCCGAGTGCTGATTCCCCCACCCCCACTTACCTGGTAACACCTGTATCATTGTTCTTCTTACTCTCCGTTACAACCATGTTTGTGTCTGTCTCTTCTGTGGGACTGTGAACCTTGAGGACAGAGACTGTGTCTTCTTCTTTGTATCCCAGCAGCCAGCACAGATCTGACTCATAGTAGGTCCTCAGAAGATTCTGTTGAGTGGTTGAACAAAACAAGCCAAACTTTCCCGATGGCCCTCGATGCATCGAGTCTCTCTCTGGGACACCTCTCTCTCTCCTCAAGTCCACAGCTCTCCAGTTTTGTTTGTTTTGTTTTGTTTTAGATATGGAAACACACACGCACAGTCACATCACACACACTTCCACACGCATCACACACACTTCCACACACATCACACACACACACACACTGTTGCTCTCTCGTTAGCCTTTAGCCTCTAGATCTGTGCTGCGTATTACAGTGGTCCCCATCCACATGTGGCCCTTGAACGCTTGAAGTGTGGCGGGTCCAAACTGACATAAACTGTACGTGTAAAACACACACTGAATTTTGAAGACTGTGAGAAAATATACATATAACTGTTAAATTTTTATGTCGATTACCTATTGAGTGACAATATTTTATATATTAGGTTAAATAAAAAATATTATTAAAATCGAGCTCATCTTTTTCTGTTTTTGTTTTTTTTTATGTGGCCGCTAGACTATTGAAAATCACACATGGGCTCACATGATCTTTCTATTGGACAAAGGCTCTCCAGCCGCGGGACAGCCGTAGGTCCCTTCTTTCTCCAGAAGGTGGCGATCCCTCCATGCCTTTGACACCTCCGTTCCAGAAAGGTCTGGAAGGTTCCCAAGGAAATGCTTATGTACAATGGTAGCTATTGAACCCCAAATAAGGATGGGCCCCACTGAGCCCTGCAGTGAACCAGCCTATCTATGCAAAGGAGGCTTCAAAATAAACCCACAGGAAGTCAAGAAGCTAAGTGTCATCTTCCTCAACAGAAGAATCAGCATCTAGCTGATAGACTCCTACTCTGTGGCTGGCACGGTGCCACCCTTCCAACATGGTCTCTGTTTTCCAGGGCTAATAAGCCTTTGGGGAGATGGGCGTGCAGTGGCTGCTGTGGTACACGGCCCAAGTCCACCTTCAAGTCAGAGGATCTTCCCCCAGCTGCTGGGCGTTGCTGCCAAGGCTCACAGCTGTGTCCCTCTCCAAGGACTGCCCTTGGCTGAAAGGGAGATGCCTCACCCTACCACTGTCAGGGAGAAAAAAGCCTGGCCTCTCTTCTCCTTTCAGGACATCTGGGAAGGGCCACCCCAGCTTCAGAGGCCCTCCTGGGATCAGCCGAAGCCTTTGCTTACAACTGTCTCCTCACAGTTAAACCTGTCCCTCTGCCCACTTCTGTTGACCTTGCTCCCCCTCAGGTGTTGGCCTGTGCTCACTCGCAATAAAAGTCTTCGTGCAGAATGCAGAGCCTTACAGCCTGTTTCCTGGAGACTCTGACCTGGAACAGTTGGTGCCAGGTGTGGTCTTAGGGAACAGACTCTAAACAGCATCCTGGGACTGGACCACCTGCCTGCTAACAAGGCCCCCATCACTGGTGGTAGGTGGAATCTTCTGACCCCTGTTAAAACTTTTGTGGGCAGTGGACTGGGATGGGATACCAGTGGGAGGACAGGCAGTGGTGGTGGAAAATCTCAAGTATTCGAGAGGTTGAGGGAGCAGTCGTAAGGACATGGAAGCCTATGGTCATCCTTAGGGGTAATCGCATGGGAGAAAGGCAGCGAAGGGGTGTAGATCTGAGTCCTCATTCGAAGCCTCGGTACTAAAGCTAAGGGTCTCCTTGGCAGCTCGTAGAGAAACCCACCTCCTGAGATGGAGAAAAGTAGAGGATCAGAATCTGGACTTTAAAAGAGTAGCAGGCCCCAGACGAGGCTGAATTCTCCACATCGGTGAGTCAGCTGTGCCCAAGAGGATCCAGACTGGGAAGGAGTGGGGCTACCTAAGAGGAGAAAAGGGCTGAGCCTAGAAGGGGCTGCACGTCCTCATCAACGGCGCTGACGGGAGCCGGGAGAGTGTGAGGCTGGGCTCGGAGGATGCTGAAGCAAAAGGGGCAGAACGTTAAGTTGGATAAGCAGAGAGTGTTGTTGGGGAAGCACTCTTCCACGTTACGGGATTCGTCACCCTGGCGAGGCCCCTAAAAGTTGGTGCTAGGAGTGGCTCTTGGCAGCGTGGAGAAAGTGATCTGGGGCATTCATCCTCCGGCTGGCAGGACTGCCCGGCTGGCAGGACTGCCTGGTAGCTGTGTTCTTCTGCAGGAGTTGCCCTCAGCCGAAGGAAGCTGCCTCAAGCAAGGTGGATGCGGGGCAACAAGGCCTGCCCCTGCCTCCTCCAGGGCTTCTGTCTCTGTCCTGGTGTCTCTGGAGGGCTTCTGGCTCCGGAGCTCCCGTGAGAGGGGCTGAAGCATCTGTTGCAATTGCCCGACTTTTCCCTGGGCCCAGTCCAGCTGCCCTGCTCCCCAACAGGGGTGGCTCCTGAAAGCTCTCTGCAGTGACACACAACGCCCCACCACAGTCTGTGTGTGTGGTGGGGACTTGAGGAACAGACTCAGCCTGAAAAGGGAAGTACAACGAGGCAAAATGTGCTCAGTGCCAGGTGTGCAGGGTGGGCCTTAAGGGCAGGGACGGGATCAGAGAAAGAAGCCACCCTCAAAACCGCTGAAAAATGCAAATAGTTGCAGGAGGGCCCAGGGAGAGGGCTTCTCTGCCCATGCGGCTTTCAGTTGCTCTGTATAGAAAACGGGGCTCTTGGAAGCATCATCGGGGTGTCCCCAGACCCTATCTCTCATGGGGCCCACCTCTTAGTCTCCCCCAGGTGGTCTCCTCTGGGTCCTAGAGTGGGAACTGAGCAGCTGTCACATTGAGGGCGGAGGTGGGGAGCATGTGCAGCCCCATGTGGGAAGCTTCTGGAGGTCTTGGAACCCGAGTCACTCACCTGGGCCCAGCGGTTCTCACCTGGATCTCTGGGCACGTCAGTCAGAGCTGCTGCAGGCTCGGTGCCGAGGGTTAGGGGGAGGGGTCTTCTCTAGCCCCTGGCCCTGCTGATGGGTCAGCATGCCTTTAATCAGTGGCCTCTGCGCTGCTGCCACCTCTGCTTTGTCACCATAAGGCAGCCACCTATGACTCCTCTGCGCCTGGCCTCCCCACCCACCCATCTCTCCTGAAGGACTCTTAAAGATCATCAGAGCCTCCTCATTGGGAGAACCTGAGATCTCTTCTCCATTCTTGGCTGCATGTGACGCTGCTGACCGCCCTGTCCCTTGGGTTCAGGGACATGTCCTGATCCTGGCTCTGCTCAGGTCATTGCTTCGCTTTTCATGAACGGCTCCTTTTCCCCCACAGAGCGGACGTGCCCGAAGCTCGGCCCTCAGCTTCCTGCGGCCCCTCAGAACACCCTTCTGATGCCGTGGCCTCCGTTGTCTACTTGACTGTGAGATGGTCACACCTGCACCCATCGTCCTCGCCGCTTCAGATCGTTGGCAGGACGGGGGCCCAGCAGCCAGAGGTGAGGCTCTGCTGGGGCAGGTGGGGAGTAAGGTCACAGGGCCCTCTGGGGCTTCCTGTGCACCCTGGACAACCTGGCTCCAAACTGTCATAGAATGTTCTGGAGTCCTGAAGTAGGAGCCCAGTCCGGGACCCCAGCCCACAGCTGGCCTTCAGATGGCCGTAGCCCTGTCTGGTGGACCAGGAGGCCCCTCAGGAGGCCAGACTTGAGGAGTATGGGGGGACCCCTGAAGGGAGGCCATCCTGCGTGAAGGAGCGTGGCGCAGGGGCAGGCTGAGCAGAGTCGGAGCCGGGGGAGCTGCGGAGTCGGTACCGGAGGGAGGCTGTGACGCGGAGTCAAATCATGTCAACAGGGGTCTGGACAGAAGCACCTGAGCCCATGGGCCCCACACCAGGACGTGTGGCTCGCTTGATTTTATCCTAAATACACCATCTGGTTCTGCAGTTCGAGTGCTGGCAACGTCACCGGTGCCCGCCTCGCAGCTGGAGGTGGTCTTCTTGTGCCCCCTGCCCCCTGAGGCCCGGGTGGAGTCTCAGAAGCCCTCCAGACAGCCATGGACAGGCAGAGGGGCCACGAGAGACAAATGTCATGACCGGGAAAGGGATGCGTGTGGGGATGGCGTTCCGAGGGGCACGCAGGGCAGAGGGTGCTCTGGGACGGGTCTGCGCCTCTGCGGGAATTCCATCTCCCTAGGCGTCCCCGCCGGGGCCCATGTTGTCCCCCACCTTGTCCCACCAGGGGCCTCTGGGGGACCCTCATGTAGTTTGCGGGAGTCCCAGCCAGGCGGCTCTTGCTCTGGTTTACATGCTAGACCTCTGCCAAAGACTCCACTTGAAGAAAAGTTCAGGGGCTACAGAGGTTCGCAAGCCCCCTGCTCTGGCCTGGACGCCTGTGCTGGCTGAGCTGCTCTCTCCCCCAAGGAAGACAAATAAGATACAAATTATGGCCAAAGGCTGCGTGGAGAATGTGCGCTTGGAGCAGTGGCCCTCAGCACGGGCTGCACGTTCAAATCACACGCACACTCCTGATGTCCTTGCCCCGCACTTTAAGATCAGAATCTCCGAGGGTGACGCAGGTGTTAGAAAGTTTTGAAGCAGCCAGGTGGTTCCGACGTGCAGCCAGGTGAGAAGCGCTTGTCTGAACCACAGAGGGTTGAATAGGTGACAGTAACAACCAGGGGCCTCAAACCAGGATGTGCATTATCGGGGTTTGGAGACCCTGGGCTCCAGCCCCACCTAAGGCTCAGACTCACCTTCTTCTGTGCAGTGGCCTGGTTGTGGGGCTCATCCTGGCCCCCTGACTGCCCTTTGCCTTGACCTGTGCTGACCTCTCTCTATCTGAAGCCTCACAGATAGGGTCGCCAGATAAAATGCAGGATGCTTCATGAAATCAATTTTAGATAAATAGTTCTTTAGTATAAGTATGTCTCAGATATTGCATGGGATATATTTATACTTAAAAATTTTATTTGTCGTTTACCTGAAATTTAATTTCCACCAGGCATCCTGCATTTTGATTTGCTAACTCAGACGGGCTTACAGCTTACCTTTCCCGAGGCTGCTCTGCGGTCAGATGGATTACAGTCCCAGCGGGGACGACAGCCCGCTGCCTGGAGGTGGTCGCCTCCGGAGGTCATCGCTGGACAAGCCTGGGACTAGGGACGAATGTTGTCACTCCTGATGTCAATGTTTTTATTTTTTATTATTTTTTTATCATTTTTTTCCGATGATGATGTTTTGACATAGCTCTCCATTTCATTGCAGAGAGGAGCACCCTTATCTTTGTCCCCATCACTCCCTCTCGGTGGTGGTGGTGGTGTGTCGTCATTTTCTTCTGGTGGACCAGAAGAGAAGAGGCGCCCCGTGGTCACCGTCTGCTCCCCTCTGCTGCCCCTGCAGTTTAGCCACGTTTAATGTACGGGCTCTGCTTGCTCTCTCTGGTTCCATGTGTCTAGAGGCGTTTTCCAGAAAGAACAACCAGGTGGTCGTCAATCCAAAGAGGCAGATCCAACAGCAGTCAGGCCTTCTCCCCGCAGTGCCAGGAGGTTATAACTGGCCACCAGGGGGCGCAGTGGAGCCACAGGGTCTAAGGACAGAGGAGGCCTCTTCGGGGACCTTGAAGTCAGAGGTGCCCAGCCCAGGTCCTGGATGTGTTCCCCAAACTCAGGCCCAAAGGCCAAGCCTGAGGAGGTCTCCTGGTCAGTTCTGAGGGGTCTTCCGTGGGTCCCCAGAAGGGGAACGAGGGGAGCTGCCTGGTGGCAGTTGGGGTAGGAGATGTGATAAGCTCTAGGGATTCTGCGAGCCCTCAGACCATAAAGGGACCCTGGGAAAGGGGAATAAGAGTGTGGGTAGGTGGGGGCCTCTGGTCTGGTCCGGGGTTCCACCTGGGTCATGGGTAAGAGCAGACGCTCCTGATGAGATGGCTGTGTGGGTGGAAGCCAGCTCCCGATGGGGCAGGGGGTGCGTGTGGAGGGAGGGTGGGTAGGTGCTGGCAAGGGAAGAGCTCAGGGTTGCAGGAGGGGCATGAGCTGGAGGGGAGAGAGGGAGGTCGGGGCGGCCTTCGGGACTGAGAGGGGGGCCTGGGGTGGGGCGCGAGGGTGACGAGCAGGAGGCAGTTTGCTGGGGCTCAGGATTCCAGAGGAAAAGCCCACGTCAGGTGCCGACAAGGCCCTGGGGTGGAGCCAAGGCCGCTGGTGGTCCAGGAGCTCGGGAGTGGACGTGTCAGAGCAATCTCCCAAATATTTAAGTAAACCTCCAGCAGAACACAAGTAGGCGGCCCGATGACTTTCCGCCTCCCCACGTAACCAGCATTCGACTTACGTTTCACTTCCAGCTCCCCGAAGCCCCCCCGTGGGCAGCCACCCTCCTGCCTCTCACACGCAGATTAGCGCCGCGGGCCGGGGAATCACGCAGGCCTGCTCGAGCTCTGGCTCCATGGGGTCGTCCGTGCTGCTCTGTGCTGTAGCTCCCCCGCTGCTGGGTGACCTTGTATTCTGTGTATATCCCACAGTCCCTTCTATGGTGGGTGGTCCTTTGGGTTGTTTGCAGTTTGGGAACATTCTTGCTCCTTTAGCGTTTGGTTGCCTCATGGGTCCCAGAGTGGGCGTCCAGCTTTCGTAGGTACTGCTCAAGCCTTCCACCGTGGTGGCCGCACCGCCTCGGACTTAAGTACCTCGGGAAGATGGCAGCCGTGCGGGACAAGGTAGGGTATCGGGCATGGCAGGAGGGCGTGGATCTCTAAGGCCCTTTTGCTCGTGCGAGCTGGTTTTTGTGACAGGTGGAGGAAGTCGTGATGGAGAGCCCGAAACGTGAGGGTTCGACTCCTACCTCTGAATGGGGGCATTTTCCCCAGAGTGCTCTCTGCAAAGAGGTACGCTCGGGGAACCAGACTTTGACAGGGGAGGTAATTTACAGGGCTATGGCGACGTGGACGGTTTGTCCAGTGATCAAGACCTTTCAGTGGCTCGCCACTGTCTACACAGCGAGCTCCACCTGCACATCCTGGAACCAGATTTAAGCATTTCCTGGCAGGCTCTGACTTGGGGACACTGTCCGGAGACCAGCAGGAGAACTGAGACAATGTGGACCGTTTGGAAAATCACTGGGCCGAGCAGCCGGGCGGGAACGGTGCACGCTGGGCACAGGGAGGCCGACCTGGGCGTCCTCTGCCACTCCGCTGACTCGCTGGGAGGCTCTGAGCAAGTTCTTGCAGCTCTTCAAGGCCCAGTTTTCTTCTCTGTAAAATGGAGTGAATACTCAGCGGCCCGGGCTGTCGTGTGGATTCGAGGAGACTTACCTGGGGCTCGGCTCTGAGCGAGAGCTGTAAACGGTAGCGCTGTGGGGTGGCCGGAGATGGAGGGAGCCTCAGGGGGGCCTTGCCCGGGCCCCCCGGGAGCAGAGCGTGAATGCCTGTCCCGGTCGGCGGTGGAGCAGGAATTAGCCGCATGGCCTCACACCAGCCCCTGTAATCCCCTTCGCATCCCGTGTGCAAGGCCGACGCTTGAGGGGCGCCGCGCTGGCTAGCGGGGCGCTGCTGACGGTCCCGCCTGCTGTAACGCGGAGGCGGGCAGGGAGGGGGTTAGAAATCTCTGAGAACAGCCGCCACACACCCCGGCGTCGCAGACGTTCCTGGTTCCTGTGCCTGCAGACGGCTCCTGGGGCGACTGACTCTGTGGCGGGAACGTGGGGACCCCTGCCCCCAGCTTCCAGCCCTCAGGGATAGGAGTACCCCGCTCGGGACTCTGAGACACGGGGAGACAAAGTAGAGCAAGAAGAGCAAATCTGGAAGCTCTGGGGCTTTTTAAGGAGGGGATGGCCAGCTTTAAGAACGGCAAATCTTCAGGGTAGCACGGGAGGAATAAAGTGCCAAAGGGCATGGCCAATGAGCCAGAGCAAGGCAGGGGGTGTCTCTGTGCCATCCATGCTGGCTCCTCCCCATACCTCCCAGACTCCCCCAATCTCCCACCCCTGCCCTGTGTGTGCATGGCCCAGTCTGAGGCCATCTGGGTAAGTGTGGGGCTCCTTGAAGACCCACTTTGATTAAGCGGCTTTTTCTCTAAGACGGAGGGCTGAGGCTGCTTCAAAAGCTCCCAACCACACACCATCTTGCACCCAAACGACTGGAACATTGTCCTCTGGGCAGGTAAAGTAACCCCCTCTTGCCCTGTGCCATACAACTGCGTTAGAAGCGACCAGTGGGGGCATAATTGGGGTGCCTCATCCCTTGGGCAGCCGTGTCAGGGCACCCCAGGCTCCATTGAGCCCCGCCCACCCCTCCCACTCTCTCCCATGGCTCTGATGCGTGGGGGACAGCGAGGCTAGAATCTGGAGATTTGGAGGGGCTGAGCAGGAAAGGGGAGAAGACAGCACCAATGTTTACAGTCCCCAAAACTGTCCAGGGACCAGGCACCTGGGGAATGTGGAATGTGCCCATCTGGCTTTCGGGCTGCCCCACCCCAGGTCCAGCTACAAAAAAGGCAAGACACACCGTCACTCCGGCCTGCCCATCCTGGAAGAGAAGATCGGACCCCTGACCCTCACTCCTCTCCTGCAGGTGCCGGGAGACCCTCCTCCACCACAGAGGCCACTTCCTAAGCCAGGGCACCCAAAGGTGGCACCAGCGCCAGGATGTCCATGCAGGACATTTACTGCCTGAAGCCCGTGGCCCTGCACGTGCCACCTGAGACCCCAGAGTCCCCAAGCTGCCAGCGGCGCCACACACTCCCGGCCAGCGAGTTTCGCTGCCTCACCCCGCAGGATGCTGTCAGCGTGTTTGAGATCGAGCGTGAAGGTGAGCAGCCCGCTCGGGGGCCGGGCGCTGCTGTGCTCTACCAAGGTCGTCCTGTGGGGAGAGACCCTTGCGTCTCCCGTCCTTGGGGGCTGGGACCCTAGAGTATGCGACTGTGTTTCTGTGGGTGCTCAGAAAAGTGGGGAGCACAGCCTCGAACCCCCACTTCTCTGTGGGGGACAGTAGGTGGGTAGGAGGCCCCAGCCCTGGCATCTGAGCAGACGCTTGGTGGGCAGTGGGCGTCTGGCATGGCGACTAGTCACCCGCCCGTGCCTTTGGCCAACAGCCTTCATTTCTGTCTCGGGCATGTGCCCCCTCTACCTGGAGGAGATCCGGCACTTCCTGGCCCTGTGCCCAGAGCTGTCCCTGGGCTGGTTTCACGAGGGCCGCCTTGTGGCCTTCATCATCGGCTCGCTTTGGGATGAGGAGAGACTCACTCAGGTGAGGGCCGGCGGGGCTGCCGTGGCCAGCCCCTGGAAGGCTGGAGGGCCCAGGCTGCTCCCGCACAGCCAGTGGAGGGGAGGGGAGGGGAGCCAGAGGCTGGGGTTTCTTCCTCAAGACCCGGGACCCGGAGACGTGAGCACAGGCGAGAGAGCCTGGCACTTTGGGGTCTCAGAAACCCTTGGGAAGAGAAAGCCTTGAGGCTGGGGGTGGAACTCCCGACGTGAGGACCTCCCTGGGTGGGAGGGGAGCCCAGACGGGAGGCACTCAGGGGACAGCTGCCCTTGACCCAGGTTGGGTGGCGTAGGGGGCAGGCGTCAGCAGACGGGACTGGGACTCACGTTTCACCCTGGCCCCAGGAGTCGCTGACGCAGCACCGGCCCGGGGGCCACACGGCCCACCTGCACGCGCTGGCCGTGCACCACACCTTCCGGCACCACGGCAACGGCTCCATCCTGCTGTGGCGCTACCTGTACCACCTGGCGGGCCAGCCTGCCGTGCGCCGGGCCGTGCTCATGTGCGAGGACGCCCTGGTGCCCTTCTACCAGAGGTCGGGCTTCCAGCCGGTGGGCCCGTGCGCCGTCGCCGTGGGCCCGCTGGCCTTCACTGAGCTCCAGTGTCCCCTGCGTGGCCACGCCTCCAGGAGCAGGAACAGCTGCTGAGCCCCCTGCCCAGCCCCTCCTGCCTGCCCAGCCCCATCCTGCCCAGCCCCTGCGTCCCCTCCTCTGTCCCCGCCTCCCCCTCCCCGGCACAGTGACTCCCAGGGCGGTGGGGAGGGGAGAGGTGAAATAAAAAGATGGGCATTTCTCCCAGCTAGAACGTGAGCCCTACGCCCTCTGGTCAGTCCCTGGACCTCCCATAGTCCACACTGTGCCTGAGATGGGGTGGCAACTGGGGACAGCGGGGGGTGTCCTGCAGCCCTGCCTCAGCTCCAGGCAGGAGGGCATGGGGGGCTCAGCACCAGCAGTGCCCTCATCCTGACAGGAGCCCCGTGCTCAGGGGCCCAGCCCGGATGTCTCTTCGTACCCTCGGCCCCGGAGTGGGGGATGGCTGGAGGGAGGGAGGCGCAGGGCCACCTCCCCCAGCCACAGCAATAACATGGTTGTGCCCACTGTGTCCTGGGTGGTCCCCAGGTGTAGGGGAAAGGGTTGGGGTGAAGCATAGGTGCAGTGGAGTTTTTCAGGGTGGCCCAGCCAGCCCCCTCACTGGCACTACAAGCGGGTGGGGATCAGGGAACCCAAGGAGTCTAGAGATTTAACTCTACCTCCTCGTGGAACCCCCAAGGACCTCCATGTGACCCAGCATGATTTCTGGTCCAACCTGATCCTCCAGAAGGCCCCTAAGATTCCCACCGTCCCTCTGGGCCAAACCCTTGCCCCCCATCCCCCAAAAAAGGCCTCAGGTCAAAACTGGATTCTTCCCTAAAGAACGTTTAATACATTTGGGATGTCATCTGTACAAAGTTAGCGTTACTTTTAAAAACGAGGATCATGACATAAACCAGTAAAAAACGGGCTTGACTGAGCTTTGTGCAACCCCTGGGAGTGGGTCCCTGGGGTGGCCCAGCCCCCTGCCCGCACTGGGGGGGGGGAGTGAGGTGGAGGGTGGTGGGGGCTGTTGCAGTCAGAACCGGCCCAGTGAGGCAGAACACTGGCTGGAAGGTGGGGCCGGGGGGGCGGGAGCACAGCCTCTGCCCGTCAGAAGGAAGCCGCCCCCCTCCTCCCCCGCCCCCCATCTGCGTCTCCGTGCTCTGTCTCCGCCACAGACCACGGCCAAGGCCGCTCCCACCGCCTCTGGCCACCTCCCGGGCAGGCCCCGCACGCCACTGACCACTGACGAACGGGCTCGCGGGGCA
>CM053506.1:105092165-105112916 GCA_028627145.1 Eidolon dupreanum
AAGGTTTGTATTTCAGTGCCTTTAATGACATCCTTGTCCTGCTTTTCAGACTCGGGCCCCCATCTTCATTTGCATTGGTCCCTGGAAATGACGTGGCCAGTGCTGGCAGATGCCTCCCCCGTCGCCTTGCCACGTGGGGCTCTCCACAGAGCAGTTTGACACCGTGAGCTGGTCCCACGTAGGAGCAAGTGAAAGCCTTAGAAAGGGCCAGCAATTGGAAACCTGTCTTTGTAACTTTACTTGTGAATAGAAGGAAAGAGTGAGTTTTTCCTAAAACACCCACACGCCGAAGTGCCAAGTAGTTCTAAAGAAGGTGGCAGGCCTCCGCCCACTGAGTTGGAAAGATCTCTGCGGTAGGCAGAATCTTTGCGTCCCCCCCAAAAGTCATATGTGGAAACCCAATTCCCAAGGCAAGGGTATCTGGAGGCGGGGCCTTGGGGCGATTAGGTCGTGAGGGCGGAGTCCTCAGGTGTGGAGTTAGTTCCTGAAAACCGGAGGCCCCAGAGAGTCCCCTTGACCCTGCCACCCTGTGGGGACACTACGAGAAGTCTGCATCTTGGGAGGAGGCCATCGCCAGAAGCCAGCCGTGCAGGCACCCTGACCTTGGATGTCCAGCCGCCAGAACTGCGAGCTATATAGACCTTTCGGCCGTCTGCAAGCCCCTCCCCCGCTAGTCTACAGAAGTTTGTAGAAGCAGCCAGGACAGACCGAGACCGTCTCTAGCACATACTAACACCTATTCGGAGTGAAGAAGCAAACTGCAGAACGATTCCTAACGTCCGATTGCATGTACCTAAGACGCGTGCGCATGCGCACAAAACTGTGGGGGGGGGGAGGCGGGAAAGACGCACACCTGTGTGTAGGTGAGTTGCTCCTGGGGACAGGGGAGGGGGAGCGAGTGAACAACGTGCTCGGCGATGCTGCTGAGAACACGCTCAATGCCCTAACGCTCTCCGTAAACTCACCAACTCAGTTGATCCTCCAGACAGCCCGTTGTGTGGGTGAGTCCCTGAGGCACAGGAAATTCAAGGCACCTGCATGAGGCCTCGAAGCTGGCCGTGGAGGCCGCGGGCTCGGGCACTGCCCTGTGCAGCCCCCGGAGACTGTCATGGTTACTTTATATTCACAGGTATTTCTAGAATACTTTATATTCACAGGTATTTCTAGAATCTTTATATTCACAGGTATTTCTAGAATCTCTTACAATGAGAATTTATAACTGTAATACTTACATAATTTTTTTTTTTAAAAAGTACAGGAAGAAAAAGACAGAAACCCTTGGTCTGTGTTCTTCCTCTTCCCAAGTCCTGGTTTTCATCCTCTCTCCCGCCCCCTCCACTGTGGCCTGGTCCCCTGATGATCCCTTCTGCACTTTGGGGACCGGGGTGGCTGGTCACTAGCCAGTTTTCAGCTCCCTGGAGCCCCTTGAAATAACTCCCAGGGGAGACTCTGGGGTCAGCAGCAGAAGGAACAACTCAAGAGTCAGTGGGCGGCTCGTGGTTGCCTGGCCCCTCGTTCTGGGCTGTGGTCACTGAGGCCTAGCAGAGAGGGTGAGAGGCTTGCCCACCATTGCACAGCAAGTCAGGGGGCATCTGGAACCAGTCTGGGTCTCCCGATGCCCATCCTTGCTCCCGAACGGGAGGCCTCAGTCCCCTCCTCCCGTGGGAGTGGAGGCAGAGGCTGGTCCCACTGCTCCTCCCGAGGGGCGGACATCTGTCCCCCCTCACGTCAGCCCAGACCTCGGTTCAGGAAAAAAAGCTGAGGACGTTACGTCTATGATCACTGGCTCCTTGGTGCTCTGAGGCCTTCCCACCTCATCCCTCAGCCCCAGGCCCCTTGTCGACCTCATTAACCCCACGCCCCATCAGCTGCTTCTTTTCTAGGACCTTCTAGACCCCGGAGGGCCGTCTAGGACCTGAAAGCCATTGGAAGTTCTGAGCTGGAGCCGCCACGTTTGGAGAAGACACAGACTGCGTGAGGTGACTGTGCCCTCACAGGGCAGAAGGGACAAGCTGTCTGGGGTCTCTTTTATCAGGGCACTGATCCCATTTGTGAGGACTCCACCCTCATGACCTAAGCACCTCTCAAAGGCCCGGCCCCCAAATACGATCCCATGGATGAGTGAGGTGTCCACCTGTGAATTGTGGGCAGGGACACAAGCTTTCAGTGGTGGGTAGCAGCAGGACCCTCCCCTGGAGCCCGCAGAGGGAGCATGGCCCGTCCACACCTTGATTTCAGATTCCGGCCTCTAGAACAGGGAGAGGATCAGCGTCTGTTGTCTGAAGCCCCCTCCCCCCACCCCTGAGTGTGGTAATTTGTTAAGAAGCCATGGCGGCCGCTTTCTCTAACTCCGGTTAGCATCCCTACCTGACGCCCTGCCGTTGGTCCCTGCCCTGTTCTCCAGTGGTCAGCTGGCCTCTTCCCCTACTGCTTCCCAGCGGGGTGGGGGGGGATGCTCAGGGCTCCTAGCTTGGCCCCTCTGGGAGCCCTCCTCCCTCCGTCCCTCTATTCCTCCTCCCTCTATCCCTCCTCCCTCCGTCCCCTCGCTTCTGGTCTTTCCCCTCCACCCAGCTCGGTCAGCTTCCTCCCTTCTCTCCTGAGTGCATTCGGCGAATGTCCCCTGGCCAGGCGGCTGCAGACACTCAGGAACAGAGCGCCAAGGAAAACGGAAGCTGTCTTCATTTGAAATGTTGATGTTTTTTTTTCTTTTTAAATCATGGATTTTGTGGGCATGAATTATGATTTTTAAAAAGGTGGCATCAGAATATGATCTCTCTTGCTTCTTGCGGTCTTTGGCAGGCCCTTAAATTTTGCCTCGGAGGTGACCACCTCATTCCCCTTGCCCTAGTCCCTGCTCTGACTGGGGCGGTTCATGGCCTCGTGGGGGGATGTGATAATGACAGTGGGGGACAATCCCAAAGTGCAAGGTCAGGTCGTGGCAGAGCCACAGGAAACATAAGCCAGGGTAAAGGGAGGAACAGGGGCCGCTATGTTGAACAGGTGGTCAGGGAAGGCTTCTCTGAGGAGGTGATGTTTGAAGGACATCTGAGTGATGAGAGGGAGCCATGAGATGATGCCAGGGAAGAGCATTCCTCCTGGGGCAGAAAACAGCAAATGCAGGAACGTGAAGCTGCCTTGAGAAGTGAACCACACGGGGTGGGGGTGGGGGGCAGAGAGGCCGGAGCACAGGGGAGCAGAGGGAGACGGGGCCGGAGGCAGAGGCCCTGTGCCAGCCCCGGCCGGCCGGTGGGCCAGGTTAGCACTCTGCATTCCGTCTGAGTGTGACTGTGGGAGGCCGTGGGAGGGCATTCACGGGGCGGGGAGGACGCCGACTCCACCTGATTCACTCAGAAAAGCCTCCTCTGCCTGCCGAGTGGAGGAGAGAACACAGGGGCGGGCGTGGAAGCTGCGGGCTGGGGAGGAGGCTTCGCGGTTCCCCCGGGGGGAGATGGCGGCCTCCTCTCCCGGGTCATTTCAAACTGCGGGCCAGCCAGCAAGCCCTGCGAACGCGTCAGGCACCCGGGTGGCACCACGGGGGTCAACTGCTACCGTTGTCCCCGTGTGACCCCGACATAAATCGGGGACTCATGCAAACTCCAGGCGAAGGAATCTCGCTGGACCCAGCACGTACCGCACGATCCCAACTTCGCGTGAGCCATAATCACGCACGCCGATGTAATGTGTGCACTAGTACCGTGACCTTCTCTGGTGGGGGGGGGTCACAGGGGGTCCTAATCCCTTCCGTGTTTTCTTCTTTTCCTCCAAATTCTCTGCAATGATCATATATTGCTTTCTTGATCATACGAAACCCCTATGCTATTTTTAAAACTATATACAAAAACGTAAAGCCTTATAAGATTCCAAAACACGTCTGGAAGATTGGGCGAGGGTGACGGATGGCAGGTGACTTCTCTTCTAAATTTTCCGAAATGCAGTTAGAGTTTTTTGTTTGTTTGTTTTTGCATCACAAAATTGTTGCTTTTAACCATCGACGATATCCCGTGTCCTGTCTTTTGGACTTAGATAGGGTCAAGTTGGGCTGATTTCCTCACCTGCCCTGGGAGGCCCCTCCCCTCCTCCCACCCGCTGCCCTCTCCCCAAACACCACCGCCAGCCCAGCTGCAGAGGGGGAGGCGCCAGGACAGACAGATGGTTGCTCAGGCCCCTGTGTGACTGACGGGCTCAGGGCAGTGAGTGCATCTCCCCTTCCGTGTGGCCCACTGTGTGACCCACCCGTCCCTCAGGAACCAGCTGCTCCCCGGAGCCCTGAGGGAGAAACAAAGATTCCCTAATTCCACTCGGCTCCCCTGATCTTTCCTACTAGGCCTGACTTTTTCGGACTTCTGTGTTCGTCGTCTGTGTTGCCCAATTTTAGCGAGAACCCTGCTCAGCTAGTTTAGCTAGAAACTACCACTGGTTCCTCGTCCTCCACCCCACCCCACCCCCCGCCCCATGACGTCTGACCCACCCCTGACCTGCCTTCAGCAAGAAGCCCCCTCACCCTGACATCTCCCCTGGGTGATCGTCCAGCCCTCTGCCCGCCGCCCGCCCCGCCGGCTCCTCGGTGGCAAATTCCCGTGGGCCCACGCTGCCTTCTCAGTCACGTTTACGTGGAGGCGTCTTTTCCCCTATTGCAATAGTCCTCAATAAAATCGGTTTTATGCTCTAACTGCTGTCCAGCTCTAGTCTGTCTTTGAGAGGAGTCAGTCTGGGCAGACGCTGGCTTCTCTCACCTCAAGGTCACGGCTCACCTCTCAGTAACCACGGGCCGTTCCCTCTCTGTTCTACCCCTTTCCTTTCCCTACCTCGTTCCTCCTTTTCTCACTTTCCCTCTCACCTCAGACCCCTCAGCACCCCGCACCCACGGCTCCTCGGGTAATAAATAACCTTGACTCACCCTACACTTCACAGACAAGCCAGTCACCCTCATCTTCCCTCTTCCTGTCCCCCCCACACTCTCCCCCACCCCTCAGCTCCCCAGGCAAGTTCTCTAAGGCCTCCCAGAAATGCTCCCTGGCATCTTCCAGGTTTTTGTCCTACCCCCTGACCCCCTGACCCTTCGCTGGCTCCTCCCTTTACCCTTGACGTCAGGGTCAAGTGCTCCAGGGACACGACCTGGCCCTTCTCCTCTTCCCACACTCTCTGCCCATGATCTCGTCTCAGATTTAAGTCGCAGCTCTGACAACACCGTCCTGCGTCTCACGTGGACAAAGTGGAACTCTCGATATTCTTCCTGCCAAAACCGTTCTTTCCCCATAGAAAACAGCCGCTCCACTCGCCAAGTTAAGCAGACCCAAAACCTCGTCTCGGCCTCAACTGTCCTCTCTTTCACCCCCGACATCCAATCCGCCAATGAATCCTGACTCTATCACCTCCCGCCACCCCCGGTCTCAGCCTGTGTCCTCTGCCCCCTGCCACACTGCCCCCGGCAGCCACCACCCATGCTGCCACCAAGCCATGCTTGTACGGATGTGAGACCACCTCTCAAACCTCTCCTGGGGAGGGAAGAGCGGTGACAGTGTGGACACCGTGGTGCTCGTGTGGGAGGGGCTCGCCCGGGAAGTGTCTGGCGGGGGGGGGGGGCACGACTCCCGTAGGTGGAGAGGCCGGGGGGTGGCGGGAACACGGCTGCTTCAGCGTGGGGGCGAGTGAGCAAAGTTCCAGAAGCTAGAGAAAGTCGAATTCGTGATGGAGAATGACAGCGGTTCAGGTTTGCCAGGTAACAGGAGGGAAGTGTGTTGCTGTGGATTATGAGTGGCTGAGAAGCCCAGACTCTGTGATTCTTGAATGGGAACAGGGTGGCTTTTGTTCCCGGTTAGACTGGGCCAGTGGCCATGTGACAGACAGACCCAAGAAGGCAGGGAGGCTCTTTGGGGTCAGGCCTGAAGCAGATGAAGAAAGGGTGGGATATGAGGACGGGCGGATAGGACTTGGCAGCTGGTTGCTGTGTGTGGGGGGGTGGGGGGAATGGGCGTTTCATGAGTGTGAGAAAGAGCCTTAGATCAAGAAGTTGAAGCTGACGGGAAGTCATCTGGGCCGGGAAGCTGGGCTGACTGCGCTGGCCGTGGTGGGGGTGCCCGGCCCTACCGCTGAGGGTCAGGACATGATCCGGCCGGGGGCGGCGCCCTCCCAGCCCCCCCCTCCCGTCCACTTCCCAGGGGCCCACGCAGCTGCGCCTGAGTCCCTTCCTCCGGCAGGGCTGGGCCGTGAGGTTTTCCTGATTCCCAAAGGCCCCACTCCCTTACTCTCAAGCGTGTCTTTTCCCGGTTACAGCCCCCACCCCCTCCCCACCCCCTCCCACACACAAGTTGGGGGCCTGAATGGGCCTCTGTTCCCTAGCACCAAAGGGCTTCCGACCCTAAGGGACTGCCAACGTCCCAACTCTAGTCCTGGTGCATTAAATTCTTTTCCGAAAGGCACCCAATGAGCCAGTGGGAAACTTGTTGCTCCAGGTAGGGGTGGAGGGGGGCTTTCTTGAGGTCAAAAACGAGTGTTCTCTCAAACAGGATACATTAGGAAGAGGCCAAGAATAGGGTCAGACGAGTGAGGCACTTGCTCGGGGCGCAAAAATTGAAAGGGGACAGCAATGGAGAGACATATTTCAATACAATATTAAGTACTCGGAACAGTTTTTAAAATCTGTATCAGTGCAAAAATATTCACGATCAACAAAAAAAAAAATCACAGTGTTAAATAAAGACAGGCTGTTGTTTGTTTCAATGACCCTGCGTGGCTGTCGTGTCCCCAACCGAGTGAGTTTATAAGGGTTAGTGAAGGTAAGCCAGCAGCCCAGGCAATGTGGGCTTTACCCACAGGTTTTTTTTTTAAAAAAAATAAGGCATTTATTAAATTTTTCCACTTGCTTCAGAAGACGGGAGCATATTTTCACAAGTACGCGCGGGTCGCACTTTTTTTTCTTTTGCTTCGGGCTCCGGCCTGGTGCTCTCGCCTTTCCAGGAGGGAGGAAGGGCCCCCGCCCCCAAGGTCGAGTCGCCCGCGGCTCAGGCCGCGGCCCGGGTGAGGATCCCGCTGCGGACAGCAGGGGCCGCTGTGGGGCTGCGCGCCCAGGGCCGCTTGGTCGGGAAGCCGCCGCAGCCGCATCCGCGGCACCCCAGCTCACAGCCCCAGCACGCCCGGGGGAGCTGACCCAGGGGCTCAGCTCGTCGATGACAAGGTTATCCCCGAGTGTAGAGCCAGCGTCACCACGAGACCTAGTGTCCTCCCCTTGCCCAGCAAGAGCATGCCTGGCCCGGTCTGGGGAGAGCTGCCAATTATCAATCTCTTCTCTCTCCGGCGTGGGGAGTGGGGGGTGGGGGGGCTCTCTCAAGAGCCACATCCCAGAGTGATTCCAGTTTGGGCCGCTTCAGAGACCCCTTCGCCACTCAGGCCAACTGAAGTGAAGCCGGGGAGGGGATCTTTCGTGGTTCCAGAGATGATGCCCAGCCCCCACCTCTGACCTCCGATGCCCCTTCGGGGCTCACAGTCCCTAGGGCCACCCCGCCACCATCGCCTCTGGCTCAGCCTCAGCTCACCAGGGGCCACGGGCCCAGCACCCAGCAGGTCTCCTGGGATCCTCCCATGTCCCTTTCCTTTGTCCTCTGCCTCCTGAGCTCGCTCCCAACCCTTCGCCTCTTCCTTCCTCCTTCCACCTCTGCCTTCCCTCCCAAGACTCATGCTCTCCGCCCGCCCCAGCCACCCTCTGTTCCCGCTCCTTCTGCCGCTTCCCGCTTCCGATGGCCGGACAGTCACTCTCCTGAGCACTTCCACGTGCCCCCCCAGCCCGCGCCGAGCCTGACACTGCGTCGTCCGTGGGGCCCCCCGGGAAGGCCGCGCTGCTCGGTCCTCTCGTTCTGCACTGGCCGCTCGTCTGCACAGCTCGCTCTTGGCCTGCGCACTGGTCTTGCTTTCTAAGAGTGGTATTTATTTATTCTTTGGATTTCTGTCGACTGCCTCTGCTGTGCCAGGCCCAGGGGATGAAGGCGCAGCCTGCGTCCAAAGAGTTCATGGTCGGGGGAGACGAGACTTTTCCTGTGTGTCAGCTGAATCTTCCCAGGCAGCCTGGAGCCCTCCCAAGGGGCAGAGGCTGCTTCCTGCCTCTCCTGCAGCCCACCCGGAGGTGATGACCTCCGGATCCCTCCTTGGGGAGTCATGCTGCTGACGGCTGCTGACTGTTGCCTTCATCACGCATGGGGGCTGGGCAGGCCCTGGCCGAGGCTGAGGGGTGCGAGATTAGGGGGCTTAGGAGAGGAGTCTGAGAGCCCAGGGAAGGTGCTGGGGTTGAATGCGAAGAGCACACTTCCTTTCTCAAACGCCCAAAGGCTGACGGCCACGTGTAACCTGAGCAGCAAGCCCATGCACTCGGCTCCAGGAGGCGGGGGCTGCCACTGGGGCACTGGGACCAGCACTGGGACCAGCAGGCTCCTTTCTGAACATCTCTTCCTTGATTCCTCCCTCACCTTCCTACACTCGCCGGGGAGGGGATTTCTAGAACAAAAGATTGAAGCCCCCTGACTTTTTAAAATAAGCACAGTCAGCTTTCCTGCCCCCCCCCTCGCCCCCCGCCCCGCCCCAAGCCCAGCTTCCGGTCTCCAGCCCCGTGCCCCCTGTCAAACAGGTCAGGGCCCCCGCCGCAGTCCTACGCCCCAACCCCGGAGTGGTCCACGACCAGCCAAGGCTGAGACACAGGCTGGCGGGCGGGGGCGGGGGAGAGGGGACTCTCAAGAACAGGCCCCAGCCCTGAACGGAGGAAGGGAGACAGAGGCGAGTGGCAGATGGCAGGAAAAAGACCAAATGAGCAGGCACAGACACAGGAAGCACAGGTCTGTTTAATGACACGTCTGGGTCTGCGTACAAACATCAGAACCTACAAAAGGAGGGCAGGCAGTTACACAGACGGCCGCACAAGGATGGGACAGGCGGGGACACAGGCACAGTACCCACAGCAGCAACACATCCTTGAGGACGATACACGTGACCGAGGGGCACACAAGGGGTCGGTCCCCAGCAACTCTGACCCAGATGGATGGACAGGACCGACTGCCAGCCAGCAGCAGGGGCGGGGGGCAGCGGGGAGGACCGGCCCTCGGCCCTCAGAGCTCCAGGGTGAGATGGAGGCATCTGGTCCTGTCATCACTGTCCAGCTGATGCGGCGGCCTGAAGCCGCCCCCCCCCCCCCCGCCTTCGCTGCCAGGGCTGTGTCAGTGACAAAGGCAGACGGGGCTGGCATCCGGCTTTTTTTACACGGCCCCTCCCCCAGCGCAGTCACCCCGTCCAGAACTTCTGGCCCCTCCTGTCTGCCCTTGTAAGACAGGGAGCCACATCCTTTCGTGGGGGGTAAAGTGAGGAGAGCCAAATCCTTCTTGCCTAGAAGTGGAAAGGAGTGTGGGGAGCCGGTCAGAGAACGAGCCGGGCTTTGCTGGCAAGCTGCGTCACCCCAACCCTGCCCATGCAGGCCCTCGGGTCACCCCGACTCGGCCCACAGGCCCAGATCCTCTCTGTGCTGATGTGGGACCCCCATCTCCGCCGGAACAATCTGATCTCTGCCCAGAAGCAGGACCAGGGCCCCTTCCCGTCCCACACGCAGACGAGCAAAACCGAGGCTTCGCGTGTGCCTCTGGGCCCCGCATATGTGCGTTATAGATACGTATGTATGTATATATATCTTTATATATAGGTTGTATATAGAATATATCTGTATAGACGGTAGATATGTGTGCGTGATCGTCTACATAGGTGACGTGGGGACCTGCATGCTGGTCGGGCAGACAGGAACGGGGCAGGTGTGTTCCTGCGGTGACGCACGCACCTGGCCCCGCGCCCTGCCGGCTGCTCAGCTCGGTCCCTGACAGTGAGTAGAAAAGCTAAGGAGAGTGGGCCTGGCTCTTCAAGGAGGAAGGGTCCTCCGCCCTCACAGGCCACCCGCCACCGACTGGGTCAGCACCCAGGCAGCCAGTGCCACCGGATCCAGGGGGACTGTGGCCGAGGCAGAGGCCTCTTTCCAGGAAGACGAGTCAGGGATTCCTCCAGCTTCCTTGGTGCCCAGAAGTGGAAGGTCGAGAAGGGTCTTCGGAACTCGGCCTTCTGCTCGAGGTGCTGCCAGGGAGCGGGGAGGAGAGAGGGGGTCCTAGGGCCCCGAGGAGGGCAGTGTGGCCGGTGGGCTGTAGACGAGATGGGAGAAGCACACGACAGGTTACAAGGACACAGAGCGGGACCAGGGAGGCTGCGGGGCTGGGGAGAGGGGTCAGGGGATGGCAAGGCAGGACACGACCGGCCACCACCGGCTCTGCTCCGTGCGGCTGACAGCAGCCCACCAGCCCCGCGTTCTGGTCCCCCTCCTGCCAGGAGCCCGCCGTGCGACCCCAGGCAAGTCAGCAGACTCCTCGGAACCCCGGGTCTTTTTCTCTAAAATGTGAACGTCTGCCTTGCCCAGCTCCATGAGGACAGAGTGATACCAAGTATGGGAAAGCGTCTGATGAGGCATAGAGAACCTTACAAATGTGAGTCCTCTGCTGTTGACTCTGAGACTCATGCGCTCTCTGCTCGGCCTGTCCGAGTCCCCGCTGGCCACCCATAGCAGCCATTAGCACTTGCCACCACGCCTCCCCCCACTCCCTCACCCACAAAAATGCACACACACCCTGAAGCGGAGACAGCTCAGTAAACAGTGGTGTCTGGCCCACCTCCGAGTCCCTGATAAGAGCTGGATGGAGGCCTTCTAGAACTCTGCTGTCACTCCCTCCCGCCCTCTGAATGGACTGGGACCTTGGCAGCAGGTTGAGTCTGAGGATCCAGGCCCAGGGAGACACGTCTTCTCGGGGGGCCACACCCCTGCACTCGGGAGACCGGAGTGTGCGAGTGGATGAGGGGACAACTTCCACAATGCCCGACACAGCTCAGGAGAGGCCCAGATTCGAGGTGGCCAGGTCCCGGCGGGAACAGGGCCTGGCCGCTCCCCACCGTAGCCATCTCCATTCTGTCCACCAGGAGCAAGCGGCGTGGGGCAGATGGGGAGCTCTGGCAGTTTCCTAATGCCTGGGGTTTGGCAAGATTTACGTCCCAGGGGTCCAGCGGGGGCAAGAGAGGGGCGGGGAGAGAGCTTCGTGTCGGGAAACGCATCCATGTGTTTCTGATTCACTTGGGCTTGTGCTGGCTAGCTCCCTCCCCAGTCCCTCTAGGCCCCTGTAAAAAAGGCCCTTTTCTCTAGAAGCAGGAAGTCCTGTCTCCTGGCTGTAAACAAACTCATCTTTGGCGGCAGAGTCTGCCTGGGGAGAGGCGTGGGAGGGCAAGCCCCCTTCCCCCCACTGACCCCTCCCTGGCCCCTCTGGCTGCTTCCAGCAGCATTTCCGGCTCTGCCAGTGCTTCCTTGGGCAGGTAAAAATCTCTTGCCTGCTCCCCTGTCCACCCAGGGGCCCGGGGCAGGCCGCGGCCCAGCTGTGCACATCTGGAGCGGCCGCCTGGCGGGAGCCGCAGTTCCCCAGGACTCCCTGCTCTCCTGGGACGGTGCCGCTGTGGGGGAAGGGAGCAAAAGAAGGCTGAGGCCAGTGTGGTCAGCGGCAGAAAGGTCGGGAGGCCCGGCCTCCTAAGGCTGCCCTGGGGGACATTCTCTGCGGAGCTGGGCCCACCGGGAGGCCTGTGAGCAGGAGCCCAGCGGTCCCAGGCCAGCTCAGAGCCCGGGGAGGGGACAACGCTTTTCCATGAGAAATTGCTGGGAATGTTTCTCTACATCGCGTGTCCTGAGCTGCTGGCTGACCCCTGCTTCCCATTCCCGCCTCCGCTTCGCGTTCTCCTTCCTACCCCAGCCCTGCCTCCACCCCTCCATTGAGCTCCCAGAGCCAGCCACCCCTCCTCAGGGGCCCAGGGGGGCCTGGAGTGTTCCCAGCTGCCAGGTCCCTGGGCCAGCCCTTCCCTCGTGCTCCGCTCCGAGTCCACTGGAGTCATCGAGGCCGGCCACCCTCATTGAGCCATGTCCCGGGCCCTCACCCCAGAACTGGGAACCCCCTCAGAACTGGGAGCCTGGCCTCTGGGGTCAGCCAAGAAGCAAACACCCCTGCCGGTGTGCATGGGAGTGAGGCCCACGCAGGCCCACGTGGGCCTGGGCAGCGCAGGCTTGTGTGTGTCCTTGTGACTCTGCCGGCGCCAGCCTTGTTGAGGCAGAGGTGGGAGAGCGCTGGGCAGCCCAGGTGAAAACAGCCACGTGACTGGTGCCCAGGGAGGAAATGGCCGGAATCACCAGGTTCCCGCCAGGAACCCCCAGTGCCGCTCCGCCCAGGGCAGCCGCCGTCTTGGGGTGCTCTGAGCACGCGCCTGTTCTAGGGGAGGGGACTTTGTTCTGCCCAAGGGGGAGAATTTGTTTGGGGCTCACAGCTCTGCACAGACGCAGACAGGGGTAGGGGCCTGGGCGTGAGCGGGCCTTTCCTTATTGTGTGTGTTCCCAGATGCAGCCTCCTGGACGCGTTCCTGCCCAGCGGTCAGGCCCTGGGCCCCAGGAGAGATGGGAGACCAGGGCACAGGGGAGGACGCGGCGGGGAGCTGCCCGGCCCACCCTCACCCCTCCTCACGTGGTGGCGTTGGGGACCTGCTGTACCCAGCCCACTTCCTTGTAGGCAGCAGTCACGTGGCTGCAGATGAGGCCACGCAGCTTGGCCCAGGCTCTCTGCGTCTCGGGCGGGAAGTCGTTGGCAAACTCCTCGGCGATCACCTCCAGAATGACGCCCAAGATGATCTGGGGGCAAACGGAGGAAAGGGGAGTAAATGCCTGGGCACCCTGCCCCCGCGGCCCGCAGCAGCCTTGCCACCCCGCGTTCGGCCAAGGTGAAGGTTCATGACGTGGCAGCCTGCCAGCTCTGGGAACCAGGCCCCCCCCAAGGCTCAGCCCCCGTCCTGCTGCCCCTCCCTGTCACGGGTCACCTCTGCTGCTGCAGGGAGCCCTCCCCGAGCCCGCCGGCAGGTGGGTGGCGGGCTGACATACCTTGAAGTACACGGGCTCCACCTTGTGCTTGAGGGCGTGGGCTTTGCCCACCAGGGTGAGCACAGAGGACACCTTGTCGGGGTCCTGCAGGTTCTCCACGACGGTGTTGAGGGCCCCCATGACCCGGCAGGCATGCTTCCGCAGCTGCGGGCTCCGCTCCATCTCCAGGGGCTCCTCCATGTGCTTGAACTGGCTGAAGTACTGCTTGGCCGACGGGAAGTTCACGAAGAACCTAGCGGGAGTCGGGGGCAGCGGGGTGGGCGCTGAAGCAGGGGCGGCCTTGGGCCCCACCCTGCGGGGGCCAGGACATGGGCTGTGTGGGGCCGGGAGAGGCAGGACCCACCCCAGTACTTGTTTTCACCACCACGTGAAAACACAGGCCCGCTTCCGGCCCGGCTGGCTTACATGCGGCCGCCTACCCAGGTCCTGGCCACTTCGAGCCGCCAGACCTGTCAGGCTGGCAGCTTTGTCCCCCAGGCCTCTGCCTTCCTTGCTTCTTGCCTCCTTCCCAAACCCTACACACCCTTTAGGGTCTGCTCCCATCACGGCTGGGAGGGTGAGAGCTTTCCATTTTCTGAGCCTCCGTTTCCTCATCCATGAAATGGGCATTTAGTTGTGGGTTGTCATGAGGATGAAATGAGAAGCCGTATCCGTGGACACAGTGAGGACTCAGGAAATGCCAGCCTTCCCTGCGGTCACGCTAGGAGCACTCTTTGCAGACAAAGCAAAGCTGGAGTGACTTAGCTCGGGTCCCCCAGCCCCCGAGGAAAGAAATGAGACTCTGTCTTTCTCCGCCCAGCTCCGGCTGCTCCCTCTTCGCTCCCCTGCCTCCCTCCTGGGCCTGCGGTAAATACCGAGTGATCGATCTCGTTAAAGCTAGCCATCGATGCTGCCTGCCTGGCGTGGTTCTGAAATTACGTCGCGTCCGAACATCTCGCCTCTCTGACAAGCCCGCGTGCTTCCTGGAACAAGCCCCAGGTATCCCTTCACCTCTCCAGTTTCCCTGAAGTTGTCCGTCTGCCCCAAGATCACCTGCATTACGTCACTGTCATGCTCAAAAACATCCAGGGGCGTCCCGCTGTTTGGCGGACAAAGTCAGAACTCCTGGACCTGACGTTCCAGGCTCCCTGCACACTGTCCACCACAGACGTGTCCAACGCCACGTCCACATTCTCCCCTACGCCTGGGCCATCGCCGCTGCAGCCCTGCAGCTTCGCTCGGGGCGTTGGGGAACAGAACTCGGGGCGCCTGCCTCGCTCTCCACCCAGCGAAAGGCCTTCCACGTCGGTTTCCTTTCCCCCAGCGCCCAGGCTGGCCCAGGGCGACTGGTTCCCCCTCAGGGTCATCGGTGTGTTGCCTGCCGCCTTTTACTGTGTCACACAGCCCCGGGGTAGAGCCAGGGGCTCACACGCCCTCCGACACGTCATCCTGGCCCAGGGTCCTGCGTTTGCAGGAAGACGCTAGCCACTGGGGCTGGACGTCATGGGAAGTTCATGAACAGACTTGATCGGATCCTACATAGCTTAACAGAAGCCTCACAAAACGTGGGGAATGTCTTGGACCTGTTTCTCAGGTTGTTTTGGAGTGTTCCCCTTTGCGGTCAGAGGGCTGAAAGTTTGCCAAAACAGCCCTTTGGCCAGAGGTCAAGCCTCGGACCCGAAGGCTGGAACAGATGCAGAAAGAGCATCCGGTCCAGGCCACGCAGGCGAAGCTAGCCGTGTGGCAGCGAACGGCTGACGGCAGGGCTGCGACCAGGACACAGTCCATGCGGGGACCCAGGAGGGCCCCTCTCGGGGGCTGAGTGCGACCTTGGGCAAATGACTTCACAATCTCCTGTCTGCAAAAGTGTGAGAGGAGTCTCCGCAGCTCGCTATTTCACAGATACGCTGGTGAGGATGGAGGAGGAAACGAGTCTGCAAATCCATTGGATTTTTTTTCTTTTTCTTTTTTTTCAGAGAAGCACTGTTAGTGAAGAACACATGTGAAAACCCCGATCCGGACTTACATGGGGATCTCAGACTTTGGGGCTTTTACATGGCAATAAAAACAATGACCTCTAGCTGCCTGGCGTGTTACAGTGTGCCGAGCATCTACATCCATCTCCGTGATGAGGAAATACCGGGGAATATTTACTGAGCATTTACTACCTGATCTCATTAGTGCTTGCAATACCCTCCTGAGGCCGGCTCTGTTTTATCCTCACCTTCTGCATTAAGAATCGATGCCCAAGGTTGCCCAGGGAAGTTGGGGGCAGGGCCAGGAAGGGGCCTGGCGGTCCCTGCTTTGACACCTTCCCCATACTATCTCTGAGAGACTGCATTGTGGGGGGCTGGCGGGGCGGGATGGTGGCCTGGGACCTACTAAGTCTCCTGCCCCAACACCCAGGGCCTGAGGAATGACAGTCCCAGGGACTTCCTCTTCTGGGCCAGGGGAGTGTAGGGGCCACGTGCTCTCCTTCACCCTGCGTCTCCGCCCAGCCCCTCTGCGTTTACTTTTTCGTGCCCCCCACCAGGGCCTGTGCTGCTGGGGAGAAGCCTCAGCAGCCAGCCTTGGGGAGTTTCTCAGCTCCCAGAGGCATCTGGGCTTCCAGCAGAGCCCGAAATAGGCTTCTCTGGGTGTGAGAGGGGAGGCGGCAGAGTTACAACCAGAAGGGCAGCCTTCCTAGGACATGGGGGTTCCCTCTCCAGCTCCTCCATGGGAAGGCGTGGAGGTGTGGGTCAGACTTGCAGGCAGCTCCTCCACCCCCACAAGCCTTGTGGCTGCTGACTCCTGAGGCCTGGCGGGGGAGGCGGGGGCCTGGGGGCACGGCTGGCCTCAGCCCGGTGTGGGGGAGGAGGCGAGATGATGGTCAGAGGTCTCGTGTCTCAGGCTCTCCCTGGAGCCTGTGCTTGTGGACGTGTGGGGGAAGAGAGGAAGGGTCTTGACAAAACTGAGGGGCAGAGGATGGGGGAGCTTTGGGACACCTGAGAAGCTTGCCAGTCTTGCCCTTACGCCCCTAAGCCGCTCTCCCCCAAAAGGGCCAGGTCCTGAGGCAGAGAGAGCAGGAGGGGGAGAAAAAGGAAAGGCAGGCCGGTGGGACTTGGGGCTGGCAGGGAGAAGCCGGGCCAGCGCCGGGCGGGTTCTCCAGGGCTGGGCTGGGCTGGGCTCCTGTCAGCACGGAGGTGGGGGCCGGGGAGGTGTGGTGGGGGGATAGGCAGGCCAGATCGCATGGCTATCTCAGGCCTTCTCAGCTTCATCGTGGGCCTCTCTGGGAGTGCTGAGCACTTCGGTAAACACCGCCCCCGGCCCAGCCCCAGCCCCCTCTAAGTGTCAGCGGTGGGGGCACTAGAGAGGTGCAGAGAGAGAGAGGAAACCTTGCCAAGAGCTCGGACTCTCCAGAACCAGCTCAGCCGAGCGTTCAGTCCCTCTGCATGCCCCATTCCGGGGGGCCGGCTGGCATCCCATGAGCTTGGACCTTGGGCATGTCCCCTGCACATTCTCACTGGCAGAAAATCTCCAAGGTCTGTCCTGGAGACTCGGCCTCATTTCCTCCCGGGACCCCTGGGGACGCCCGCTGCCTCCTGAGGCCCGGTGGGCCCCGAGCTGGCAGATGGCTGAGAGCGGGCCCTCCGGGGAGGCAGGGGGGAGCATCTGGGACGCTTCTACCCACTGGGTGCCTGTGTGGGTGCTCGCATGTGCGGGTCTGCGTCTCTGAGCGTCTGATGGATCCGGGCTCTGAAATGCCCTCTGGTGTCCCTGCTGCCCCCCCCCCTCCCCTTAGGAGCTGTCAAAACAGCCACCCCTTCTTCAGGACCCCTCCTCCAACCCCTCAGAAGTGCTCTTGCTCTTTTTCCTCCGAAATCTGTTTCTAAGTTGGAATCAGGGCATATCGATATGGATATGGAGCCGGGTAGGTCCCAGGCTTGGGGGCGGCAGAGGGGAGAGAGTGTGGGGGAGAAAGAGGAGCCGGAGACGGGCCGGGACTGGGAGACAGGCGTGCACTTCGGCTGTCCTTTCCACGGTGAGGTTTCACCCCACCTTCAAATAACAAGACTGCCCTGCTCCGTCCTAGATTTGACGGCTTTCTTTTGCCAAGGACAGGGGTTCCAGGCGAGTGTGGCCTGAGGCCTCTCCACTGGCATCCCCAGGGACCAGCACTTGTGGGAAGTGAGCATAGGTTCGTAGCTATAGTCAGTTACCAGCTTGTGGGGCTTGGGGACTCCAACTATATAGGAAAGGTGTGTGTGCACCGGTGTGTAGGTGTGTGAATAAGTATGTGGGGGGCTGGGGTCGGGGAGGGTCCCTCCAGGGCATTTGGTGCCCGAGTGACCCCTGAGCCCAAGCTACTCACTCAGCCTTTCCTCCCCAGGCAGTGGATTCAGGTGGGGGCCCTGTTTCTTGTAGCTTTCCTCCTTCCCTCAACTCTGTAGGGACCATATCCTAGGGGACTGTTGGCTACTCCACTTACCTGTGTCTCACCTGGGAGCTCCTTGCCCTTGGCCTCCCTAGGGGCTGGGAGGGGCCTGCTGGGAAAACTGGACCTCAGCCTCCTTGCTTCTTTCTGACCTTTATTTTCTTGCCCTTTGCTCTGTTCTTCCAAGAGGCTTTGAATTCTTTCAAACGGTTGAGCTGGAGAGAGGGCTCTCCTCCTCCTTACCCCCATCCTGGGCTGAGCCTCGGTTTTCCTTTCTCTAAAGTGGGGAGCCCCCGCTGAAGCAGCCCTTTGAAAGGCTGGCAAAAGGTGTCTGTAACAGCTCGGCTGGGTGGCTGGGGTCACTGGCGAGGAAGGCATGACTGGCTGAGCTTGGAGTTATAAGGCCAGTGAGGAGGGGACCAAGGTGCCCCTCTGCGTCTGGTCCCTAAGGGCTCGGCCGGGGCTCGGCCCACCCAAGGCGGCCCACGCCGCCCGCACCCCGCCGGCCAGGACCGGCCCCAGTCGCGGCTGGAGAGGTGGCACCGGAGCTCGGCCCGGGCCGAGCCGAGCCCGCCCCTGCCCGGAGCCACCGCCACCCTCCCTCCGTCGGCCCGGTGGGGCTGGGGCGACACCTACCTCACCAGGATGGCCACCCCCACATCCTCGCAGTTGGCATAGAGCCGGGCCCACGTAGCCTGCACCGCCTCCCTCTCCGCCTCGGACAGCTCCTCGCTGCGCTCCCTGCGCTCAGTCTCCATCTCGCCGGGCACTTTCTCCATGAGCAGCACGGCCCCGCTGGGCGGCGGCGGGGCGCGGGGAGCCGGGGCGCGGGGAGCCGCGGCCGGCTGCGCGCGCGGCGGGCGGGCGAGGGGCAGAGCGCGCCGGAGGGAGGGAGCGTGTCTGCCTGTGCGCGCCGGGTGTGTGTGCGCGCGTGTGTGAGTGTGTGAGTGTGTGTGTGTGTGAGTGTGAGTGTGTGTCTGCGCGCAGGGTATATGTGCGGGGGGCGGGGGACCGCGAGCGGGGGGCGGGGATGTGGTCTGATGGAAAATGTTAAAAAAACAAACCCGCCCCAAACCCCCAACCCCGAGGGGCTGAGCCAATTCCTGCAAGGTGAAGGCTGGGCGGGGTGGGGGCGACGCGGCCGGCGCTCGCCGGCGCGAGGACCCCACGGAGTTGGACCGCGGGGCGGGGCTGGGGCGTGGGTGTGGCGCGGTGCAGGGGGGTCCCGGCCGGGGGGCGGGGGGCGGTCACGCGGCGCGGGGCGCTGCGGGCCGCACAGGAGTGCGCCCCGGCGCGTGCGGGTCTGGGGGCACCGCGTCCCGGCTCACGCTGCGGGCGGAGTCGGGGCGCGTGCGTGTGTGCACCCTTCACGCGGCGGGCCACTGACTCAAAGTCACACACTCCCAGGCACTGGCGGTGTGGCCGCCCCCCACCCCGGGGGGTGGACGCGAGCCCCTCCGGCGGCGCGGCGGTCCGAGCTGAGCTCCCACAGGCTCCCGGCCTCTCCCGAGCCAGCCACTGGGTGCTGCGGCGCCCGCTCCGAGTTCCGGACCCCGGGCCCTGGAAGGTTGGGGCCGGGTCGTCTCCCTGCTTCGGTACCTTCCCGGAGTCTCCGGCTGCCGATCGGGGGCCGCTGTCCAACCTGAGCGCCAGAGGCCTGCGTCCTCGCCTTCCCGCCAGCACCCCTCGCCCCTCGGTGCTCACCCATGGCGTCGCAAAGGAGTCCCTGGGTGGCCTATTAATGACACAGACAGGCAGCAACCAGGCGCTGCCAGGTATTTCGGCCCAAGTCCGAAGGAGCCAAGTCCGAAGGAGAGGCAGCAGGGCCGGCCAAAGCGGATCTGGGAGGGGCAAGAAGTCTCCGGTCGCCCTGGTGGCTGTAGACATCTCAGCCATCAAGGCCCCTATTAGGGAAGGGCTCTGGGGCTTAGGGAGACAAATGCTTGTCCTGGTAGCCCTGCTCAGGGAGATGCGAGTGCTGTGAGACTGTGCCTCTGAAAGCCACAGGGTCACCACCGGGTGAACAGCCGCTCAGGCCTGGGACAGCCGGGTACCACCCCTGACGCCCGTAGAAGCCCGATGCCAGAATGTGAAACATGTGACGGCACATTCCAGGTGTGTCCTGTTCTCCCTCAGGCTCTGTGTCCCACTGCTCAGGTATCGCAAGAGACTGGCTGGCCTCTTCACGAATTCATGTTCTGATTTCCAGTCAGGATAGAGTAGTATGCCAACTGTATTTGAAGTATAAAAAAATTTTTTTTTTTTTAATTCATATTTCAAAGTAGAGCACCCAGGCTCAGCCCCAGCTCCGGCGGTCCTTGAAGTTCAGGGCTCAGGAGTCACTGGAACCAGGTGGCCTGGACATTGCCTTCATCTCAGGCGAGGGACAGAAGACCTTCAGGGGGTCTAGGAGGGGGATGGAGAGCGGGTGGGTCCTTTACAACACTCTCAGACCCATGTCCTCACTTTGGTCCCCCCCCCCCATTGCCTCTGCACCCTGCCTGGGCCCAGGCTGAGCACGCCACACTGGGCCTCCTCACTACACGCCTCCCATAGCTCCCCAAAACCAGTGCAGTGGCTTCGGAATGGCTGCCCAGGAAGCTCCCCGGCATGTGGAAAGAAAGTAGAAAAAACCTCATTTCTATTTATTCTCATCTCATCCTTTACTAGTTTTTCACGTGTGTACGGTACAGGACTGTATTTGCACAGTAGCGCAGTGTATAATCTATAAGTGGACGCACAGAGCTATTTCATGAGTACGCACTTAAATGCCACCTTTTACCGAAGGGGGGGACGTAATGGGAAATGTTTGGAGAGGACTGTCCGGCGGGTAGAACTGAACCGCTCAGCCAGCCCCTCACTCCCTGGCCTCCCTTGTCTCCCTGGCTTCATCATCTACTATTCGCCCCCTGCCCCCCGCCACACACACACACACTCCTCATGCAGCCCCTAGGCCGTCACTGCTCTGCTGCCGCTCAACTTCCGGTCGCTAGAACGTGCCTTGCCCGCCCTGGCAGTCTTCTGAGGGCCCACCCTTCCCTGAGCACCTGCCAGTTCAGATGCCCCCAGCTCCTCTCACAGTGCCCTCCCTGCAGGTGCCTTTAATTGCTTAAACCACTCGATTGTGGTCATTGTCGAACTCGCCAGTGCTTTTGTCTGGACCATACACCCCGTGAGGGCCAGGCCCACGTCTCAGCCATATCTACACCCAGAATAGACTGAGGTGGATTTGCCCTGCACCGCGGGAGACAGCCTGGGGACAGCCTGGGCCCAGCGAGGTTAATCAGTCTTCACAAGGTCAGGTCTGCCGACCCTTCTAATCAGCTTGAGCCTCCTAATCCATCACTAGGAGGAGCCTCAGGACACACAGCGGCGGTTTGGGAGAGCTGGC
>CM053506.1:105113416-105144910 GCA_028627145.1 Eidolon dupreanum
CCCTGGCAGCTTGAGGCAACACTGTTAAACCTCAGCTCCGGTCCAGGGCTGTGTGGTGTCAGTTTGCCATGGTGGCACTCACTCCCCAGGGCGCTTGCCTCTCCCTGGTCCCCAGGGCTCACTCTGTCACTGGCTGCTCTGCTGAGATGATCAATAAGACATGCCAGTTGGCTCTGTGACATGTCTGCCGGCAGCTGGATGGAAGCAACCCGCAGCTTGTCCTCTGAATGTTTTCTGAGTGCGTGTGTGCATGCGTGCGTGTGTTCCAAATGGGCAGTAGCATGTGGGAAGAGGAAAAGCATGACACTTGTTTTTGTCAGTCTGCTGACTGCTCGGTAACGGACGCCTCCTTTGCCCCCAGCTGCTCTGCCATTTCTCTCGTTTTACGATCCTGCCCAATCCCGAGCAGAGATAAAAGATTTCCGCTTCTGCTCCCTGAGATGCAGGCGCAGACCCTGCAGGCAGCTGCTCCCGACTCTCTCGAAGCCATTCATCTTCCAAAGCCCCCCTCGCCCCCCACGCACGCATCTCTCCCCATCCAGCCCGCACTGCCCACCTGCCGGTGAGGCCTGTGCCAGGCTGGCCTCTGCCCCTGACCTTCAGGAAGCATGAAGGGGTTTTCTAGGCAGCGGCACCTCCCATCTGAAGGGAAGAAAGGGGCAGATGCTGCAGACTGAGTGGCCCTGCTCTGAAGCCATGGGGGAGGGGCAGCTGACCCTGCACTGAACTGGTGGTTCCGTGGGAGCCTCCAAAGTAGGGCAGGGGGAGAGGGGGAGGCGAGGGGGGTGGCATCAGGGGAAGGAGGTCTGCGTTGCGACGTCAGAGCCCCACTGCCCACCTGACAGGGGCCGTGAGTGCGTGCCACCTGTCACAGCTCCTGTCAGCCTGTCTTTCTCCTGGGAGGTGCTGGCCTTCCTGATGACAGGACTGTCAGAGGGCTCTGTCCCCAACAGGTCTGTGTTCCCTGACCCCGTCTTTGCACTCGTGCCCTAATCTGTTGGCCAGGTTTCTGTCACTCCATCCTTCTGCTTTCCGCCATTTCCGAGTTGCCTGTCTCCTTCCACTGGTCTGAGGAATTGTCAGGCCAAGGTCACCTCGCTGTACGGGGGCTGGCTCACAGCCCAGACACACATCCACAAAGTGCCACCCCTTTGCAGTGCTGTTCCAAGAGCCTGCTCAGGAGATGGGGCTTCTCCGGGGACCCGTCCCAGATGGAGGGAGGGACGGAGGAAGGGGCTGTCGCGCTGGCGGCTGGGGGCCACGTGGGCTGGGAGGGGGGCTCCCTCCTGGGGCGCAGGCTGCTGGGGTGGGAGCAGACTGTGTTTACGCTCCCCACGCACCCAGCCCACTCGCCTCTTGTTCCCGGCTCCCACCCCTGCGCTCTGCACGGTCTGCACAGGGAGCTGCCGCCCTCAGCCCCAGAACTCCGCAGGGGGCCCCGCAGACCCTGCCCGCCGCCTCCCCGCACGTGGGTTGGTGCGGGGCCCACGTCAGGGACGGGCCAATGTCTCCCACAGGCTGAGTCCTTCTCCCCTCCCATTTCCTTAGAAAGAGCCACCGCTTAGAAGTTTGGGGGCCTGGTAGACTGACCACAACAGGAGGGAGGGGACCAGGAGACAGAACTGAAGCCGGGAGCTGGCTCGCTCCTGGCCCATCGCACAGAGCTGTCGTGAGGGTTAAATTAGATAATGTGTGTACAGAGCTCAGCACGCCACGTGCTTAACATATGCGAACGCGTGTGATTATTTGTGAACTGTCAGTTTCTGAACAATTAGGAATGTCAGAACAAGCAGCAGGCTCGGAACGGCTCCAGGCGCTCGCCTCCTCGCCCCACGGCCTTTCCCGCCCTGTCTGTCCACACACACAGTCGCTGGGCGATGGGGAATTCTGAAACAGCAGAGGTGGCAGTTGCTGGATGGGGACACCTAGGAAGAACCAGCACCCAGTAAGGTGTACGACCAGGCAGTCCTGTTGCCTCTGTGTGCCCAGGGCCCTGTCCCAACCTCCAGTGGGGTCTTGGTTGGCCTGGACACGTCCCCCGTGACTGGCTCTGAGCGTCAGCTCCCAGAGAAGACAGGAGGTGGCTGCCCGATGCTTCTCCATCCTCCGCCTGAATGCTAATCTCTCCGCCGGAGGGAGCCTGAGTGACAGGGAAAAGGCTGCTCGGAGCTGCAGGGTGGCCGAGGGCAGCAGCCGGGACCAGGGAGGTGCTGCTGTCTGCCACTTCTGTGGCGGAGACTCAGGGTTCCTGCCAGTCTCTCCCGGAGCTTGGAACATGACCAGAGAGCTGATGAGGCAGTGGGGGGGGGGCAGGCAGGGAAGCGGCCGAAGCAGCTGCTCCTGTCCTGAGTCACCCTTGGGTGCAGATGCGCCCTCGGGGAGTACTTGCTTGTCCCAAAAGTGGGCAGGATGGTCCTGGATGAGCGTATACAGCAGAGGCTCTGGTCCAAGACGGGGTGGGCATGCGCCTGAGCTAGGGCTGGCAGAATGGCATGAGGGCACAGCACCTTGCTGGTCCCACAGGCTCCCATGCCCCTCTGCAGGGGCCTCGCTGCTAGGAAGAAGCCCAAGACCACCTTTGGGAGCCTCAAAAGGAGAACGGCCAAGTGGCTTGCACTGAGGTTTATAGTACTATGATGACAATACTACTAATACTATTAATGATGGCTAACATGCCTCAAACACTTATTACGTGCTAGGCATTGTGCCAAGAGCTTTCTTTATGAGCATCGTCTTGTTAATGAGGCAGGAATGTTGTTATCCTCTTTACTCAATAAGGAAAGCGAAGTTCACAGACTTTGCTAAAGGTCACTCACAGCTAACAGTGAAGCCAGGACCGGCACGCACCTCGGCAACATGTACTACAGCTATGAAGCTGCCGGGACACAGGGGACCTGAGCCTAGAGTCGGGTGTGACCACTTTCCCGGGGCACAGGAATGAGAGCTTGCCCCCACCCCGGCGACACCTTTGCAGGTGGGCGGGGCGGGGTCTGCCAGGGTTATTCCCAGGCGCTCTCTTCAGGAACTCATCTTTCAAGGGCAGACCAGACGCAGGGCCCCAAAACGCTAGACCTTGCCTGTCAGTCAAGGGGAGTGAGGACAGCTGCCTCCGCAGCGTCTGTCTCCCTCTCAGGGAGGAAGCAGCGGCCGCTGTCACGGGTGACAGTGAGGTCATCGCTCACGGCCACTGTCACTGGCACTGCCGCTCTGTTGCCCCCTTCAACCCCGGGGAGGGATGGTGGGGGAGCTCGAACAGGAAAGTTTCATTTTTTTTTTTTTTTTTTTTTTTTTGCAGGGGGAAGGCTTAGGGCATGGGGACCAAGGAAGTGGCTTCAAAAGGGACCTACTGACTTAAGCTGGAAACAAGTCCTCGAACCTAGTGACTACAGGCCATCTATGTGGGGGACATACGCCCCCTAGTGGGGACTAAGACTAGAGGAAATCGAAACAAAAAAAGATTTACTGAGGGACTATATGACCTATGAGCCTGGGTAGAAATGGTCACTCCCCGCTCCACGGGCGTGCACGCACACACATGCACACAGACACACGCACACGCACACAGACACGCGCACGCACACACACACTGGCACATTTAATACCGCATGCAGAAGCCAGCTGTCTTAAGCATTAGAAGAAATGATTTAATTTATTCAACTGATAACAAGCACGCATTGGCGGCCTACAGTGTGCAGTGCGAGAGGTGTGTTGGGAGCGATACGGTGGTGACAGGGACTGTGCCTGCCCTGCCAGTTAGTACCACGGAAAGATCCCCGCCTTGGAATTGCAATTCTGCCAGCTGAGCAGCTGCCTGGTCATGTGACCTTTCTTTCCCTGGACCTCGACTTCCCCACTTAATAAACATGTGTTGAATTCGGGTGAGCTGGTGCTGAGGACATAAAGGACTAATCCCCCATCTTCAGCAAAAGAACAGTCTCATGAAATGATGGGGCTGGACTGCTGGGGGCCCCCTAGTTCTCCCAATCAAAAGAGACTGAAAGGGACGGTGCCCGGAGGTGCTAAGAGAGACTCGCCTGCTCCAGAAACACTCTGGTGTGCTAGCGTGCCAGTCACCGTGGGTACAAAATGTATTACGACTTCCTGCCACAAACAACCAGAAAACGGCGCAAAATATAAGAAACAGACACTTGACGGGCAGCACGTGGAATAGTGACCCCACGACTGCCTCGGCGTCTGCCTGTGGCGCGGGCCGGGGGAACCAAGCAGACCACAGTGGTGTCACCGGGTGAAGAGACGAGATCAGAACTCAGACGGCGCAGAGCCCGAGGGTTACCGCACATATCAGCGGGAGCCAAAAATGGATGCAATGAAGGCGAGTCAATGGAGAAAGAAAAGCCCTCTCGGTAGAACACAAAAAGCACTAACGGTGAAAGAAAAACGGATTAACTGGACTTTCTCAAAATTCTTAGGACTAGGAGAAAATATTTGCCAAGCAAAGATCTGAGAAAGGATCTGTAGCCAGAACATATCAAGGACTTTTACAAGTTGATATGAAGAAGAGGACTTATAAAAAGGGCTTCAATAGACACTTCACAGAAAAGTATACACATGGCCGATGAACACACAGAATGATGCTGAGCACGGTAAGTCATCAAGGAAATGCAAATCAAGACGACAGACTACTGCACACCTACTGGAACGGTTCACACTAACGACTGACCGTGATCGGTGTCGCCGAGGGTGGGGGCAACCGCAACCCTGTGTGCGTTGCCAGGGTTGCGTACAGTGTCGCATCCGCTTGGCAAACCGGTTTGGCAGTTTCTCATGATTTCATCCAAGAAGGATGAAAACGTATATCCACAAAACGAGCTGTATAAAAATGTTCACAGCATCTTTATTAGTAGTAGCTCCAAGCTGAAAATGACCCAAGTATCCACCAACATGTGAATGGATGAACAAATGATGATATATTCATACAATGGAATATTAGTCGGCAAGAAAAATGATCTGCTGACGTAAGCCACATGCAGGAACACCGAGAAGCCAGACACAAAGGGTACCTGTTGTATGAATCTGTTTGTATGAAATTCCAGGACAGGCCAAACTAGTCCACAGTGACAGAAAGCAGATGGGTGGCTGCCCGGGGCCAAGGCTGGATACGGAGACTGACTACGAAACGGTATGAAGGTGCTTTCTGCAGTGATGACGTTCTAAATCTTGACCGGGGTTGTGGACACATGGGTGTAAACACACGTTGGACTACTGAACCGTACATTTTAAATGGATGGACTTTATTGTATGTAAATGATACCTCAATAAAGGTGATTTAAAGAGTTAAAAAACAAAAGAAGAATGAACACCTGTCTTGCTCACAGACGCGTACAAAAGCCAGACATGAAAACAAATAATTGTGAAACAGTGGCTATTAAAAGAAGTGTGTTCACACACCACGAGTTCTGTGTACTACATACTCCCCCGGTGCCAGGCCCGTGCCAGGCACTCTGCCTGAGCAACCCTGACAGTCCCGAGAGGTTCGGATGGGCAGCCTCCTCGTGTCCCAGGTAAGACGGCGAGGCTTCAGGAGAGGGGCCGTCATTTGCCCGAGATGCCTCAGCTAGAATCACCAGAGCCGGGCCTCCGCTCCGGGTGGGCCTGGCTGCAGAGCCTGTGCCGGACCGGCCTGCCACAGGGACACTGAGGAAAGAGATCGGGGACTGTCCCAGCGTCTTAGGTAAGACCTCGCAGAGGAGGAAGTATCTGCAGTATGATCTGGGATTTGCCAAGCAGAGAAGAGGACGAGGGGAAGGAAATTTCAAGGCAAAGGGTACAGATAACATGAGCAAAGGCCGTGTGACAGCTGTGAGAGGCAGGGATTTCTGGGAAAGCAGAGTCATGTCCAGAAAACAGCAGAGGTCAATGGAATACTACATGTTCTTCAAGCTCATCTATTTTTTTAAAAATTCATGTAAAACGTTCCACTGTCGACGGCGTTATCTTTTCAGGAAACCCAGCATGGTGGTTAAGACCACAGGTTTTGCGGCTGGGTTGTCTGAGTTCAGATCTGGATGCTTCCACTTACTAATTACTTTTCCCTTTCTGCACTTGGCTTCCTCGGCTGCAAAATGGGGGAATAACAGGGCTGTTGTGACAGTCAAATGAGATAGCACATAAAGGTGCTTAGAGTCTAGTTTATCCATCGAATATGTATGTCAATCAGATCTCAATAGATGGTTTCAAAAAGAAAAACAAAAGGTGCTTAGAGAATGCCTGGCCGGGAGCAAACACTTAATACACATTAGCTGCTAAAATGTGAAAATATGTGTCTCTGAATGGAAACGAAGCATCTGAAGGGAGGGGGCTTCAGCACTGGTCATTTCAGTGGTTCAAAAGCATCATGAAGGACTCACGTTCTTTCTTTCCACTCTTGCTTTGAAACAAGCCTCACAGATGCAAGATGGCTGCTGTAGTCACAAGCATCACATCTTCACGAGGTCCCAAAGCAAGGAGAGGATGTTGTTTTCAAAAACGAGAAAACTTCCCTGAACTTGGCAGACCGGCAATTGCAGACCTGTCCTAAAACAATTACTGGCAAAGGGATTGATTTATCCTGTGGGTCTGGTGCAGACTAATTGAGACCCCCCCTTAGGGTGGGGAGGGACCTGCCGTGCCTGAAGCACAGGGCTGCCCAGCTGCAGTCCGTTCTGTCTGTAATACAGAGGAAGGACAGCTGCGGGACTGGCCACTAGTGCCTGCCACACAATGTCATCGGTGCAACTGTTCCTTATGTAAGCAGCCAATTGTTTGGGATATACCTATTCTCCTTCGTGTTCTTATTAATAAAATTAAAGATTCCTTTTCAGGTTAAGAATTTAACTTCCATGTTCCAAAGACTCTGTTTTCTGTTGCTGTGTTGGTTTTGGATACCATGTCTTAAATCCTATCACTGAATGGAACTGGATGAGCTGACCACATGAGCACAGCAGGCCAGCTGACTCTATTTCCCCTTTGTACTCAGAGCTGGGGTCCCTGGACAGCACTGGGGACTTCTGCTCTGCTCAGCTTGTGATCTACTCCTGTCACCACTAGACTTTAGCTCCTTTCATGTCGATAAATATAGATCTATACTCGGTTGAATAATAGCTATAGAATAATTCCACCATATGTAAAACTCAAAAATTCTAGACCTCACCGGCAACGGGGTGCAAATGTAATCAAAACAGCATTAACGCTCAGTCTCGACGGCTCTGAGCCCTTGCTCACTCATTTGGGAATTCCGATGAGTGCTTTGAAGCCTCCCCAGTTATTTCTGGATGGCTTACGTAGTGTACCTGACATGCGTCAGGCACAAGGTCTCCCACTGCATTTTGCTCTGGCCTCTTGGCCACTGCCCAGCAGCCTGTGACACCCCCATGTGCTGGGAGCCTGCTGCTGTTCCACTAAGTACTCTGTCAGGTGTGAAAGCCACACTGGGGCCTATGGCACAGTGGCCCTTCTTGAGCTGTGAAGAATGGCCCTCATTGCACACGGAGTGGCAACTAATCTGGGACCCAAGACAGCCCTGCTGGAGCCCAGAGCCTTATAATCTCTCACAGATCAGCTCCTGCAGCCTCTCATCCTCACCCTTCTGGCCATAAAGTGTCTCAAAACACAGAAACAGATGTCCATCATCTTCCCCCCTGCAACCTCAACTCTAATTTCATCCCTAACCACCCTTGCGAAAACACAAAAACCAATTCTGTCCTCCCGTTTCCACCTTCCCCAAACCAAAACCCCTTAGATAGAAGATCAATTTATAGATGCATGGTGCAGGACAACTTAGTGGTAAATCCACAGCCTCCGCAGGCTGAGATCAAACCCTGACTCTACCTGTTATAGGTGCGAATTTGCACAAGTTACCTAATCTCTCAATGCTCTGTCACCTCATCTGTAAACGGGGATCGGGACAGTGCTATCTGTAAAGTGTGAATGGTGCATAAGTATCACCTATCATTGATACTGTGTGAATAACACCTATTGATAATGTGTGAAATTATCACTTATCATTATTGTTCTGTCTGCAGGTTACTTGCCTACCATTGTAGTTTCACAAACACTTTTGGAAAATCCCACACTTAGAATTCCCTCTGCAGATTGGAAAGGAAAGGAGCCGTTTGCAGAGAGAGAATCCATTTTTACTTTCAGTATGATGCAAAAGAACGTCTTCGAGAGTAAGACAGAAACACATAATGACCAACTTCACAAGACAGGAGTTATTGCTAAGTGAGTTAATGATTATTTGTTGAGTACCTAACTGTGAGCCAAGGCCACAGAATAACAGCTATGCACTGTGAGGAAATTGAAAAGAAAAAAGTAATAATTAAAAGAGATTTCTGCCTTGAAGAGCTTACAATCAAATTAAGGGAATCAAACGCAAACACATGCGATAACTTGAAAATAAGCACCTGCAACATATTACCATATACAGAATATAATTCAAACTAAATACCACACACTAAAGGGTTGACGAGAATGGGGAGAGAGTGATGCAGAAAAGGCTTCGTGGTCCTGCAAATTTAAACTAATTTCCAAACGGGCATAAATTCCGGCCCCGACTCTAGTTGTTTTGTCCTATTGTTATTTCAAAAATGAAGCCAGGATGGTCGACTGAAAAATAACATTCAGAAGTAGCAGTGGGTGCTACGTTATTTTGTTCTTTTCACAATGTGATGATTTTCCCTTCTCGACGTTAGAGTCACACAGCAGCAGCGGGCCCGGCTCGCACCCCGAGGCTCGCTCGCATCCCGGGTTCGAGTAATTTAACGCAGCCCGGGCCCGTCGCTCTCGGGCGCCCTCTGCCGCCCGGGCCTCACCGCTCTCGCCCCAACTTTAAGAGCGGCTGAGGGGGACGCCGTACCATTCCGCGGGACTCTCCCTCACCTTCACTAAAGCAACCAATCACCCCAATGACCCCTCCTCGTCCACAAATGAAATCCACAGAGCGATTAAGAACTCTGGCCGTACCTCCATTTCCTCATGGGTCCCCTCATGAGGCCCCCTTGAACTTTCTGCGCGCACCTGCTCCCCCGCCCGCCTCAGTCTCGGCCAGGGACAATCTGTGCACTCAGTAGCTTAAGTGACCGTCCCTCTTTATTTTTTAACGGTCCTGGCTTTTCACAGATCAGGCTTCCACCTGAAGTCCTCTACTGCCCGTGGCGATGGCCACCTTCTTACCCCCCATCCCCAGCTCCTGAGTCACGCTGAGAATGCGGCTACCCGTGGGCTGTCATTTGGACTACATTTCCCATCAGCCTCTTTTCAACATCGCGAGAACGCCAGCGAGACTGTTAAGAAGACACGCGCAGGCGCGGTTCCGCTTTCTTTTCGAGGCCGGCCACATGGGTGGAAGTCACGGCGCCTTCTGTTCGGGGCGAGCAGCCTCAGGCCTTTGGCAGTGGTAAGGCTGCGGAGATGGGAAAACGGGGTCTTCCGTGGCGCGGCGCTAGTACACTTTCCCCCTCCTTTTAGAGGTGAAATAGTAACGATAAATCGGTCACCCTCATAGGGTGGTTGGGGAGTATTCGCTGAGATATTGGATGAGACAACGCTTTCTAAACAGTGCGAGTTTTTATGATTGAAGGGAGAGAGCTCAACCCCCCCTTCAGCGTCGAAGGGCCTTAGGGGAGAGAGGTCCTGACAACCTGCACAACGCCGCGCGCAGCCCCGGCAGCCCTGAGCTCCGGGCCCGCGGCTCTGCCTTGCAGTTTGGCTGACAGTGGCCGTTCTTAATTCACTTTAAGAGAGTTGACGTTTGAATACTTGACTTCCTCCTGGAGTGTCTTGAGAACGGCCCCAATCAGTAGTTTTTATTTAATCCTACAGATAGGAAAACAGTGGGATTGTACATCTTGGGAAGTGTAATTTTTACGACAAACCTTACATGCTCATTCTCCGCCCCCCGCCCCCCCCAGGCCTTCCTTTGGCATCTGCAGAGATGGTGAGAAGCAGACCTGCCGGTTGAAGCTTAAAAGTAATGAATGGAGCCCTGGAATGAGTAAGGATGCGTGTGGGCATGACCTGGTGGCCACCAAAAATGAAAAAGCCAAGAGGGTGTGAAAGCCTGTCACAAACAGCGGCCTCGTAATTTATTCTGAAGTTAGGTTCAATTCTGAACAAATGTTGGCATGAATTTCCTATCCGGAAATGAGGAGGGTCTTGTGCTAGAGTAACTTGGGGGCCACTAGGTGTCACTGTTTAAAGCCAAATGAATACCACTGTATACAGGGGTGAAAAAGGAGCCTTGGAAAATGAGTTCTGGTTGCCTGGGGTTTAGAAATGTTTGTTATGGGGTAGAGCTGAGAATAATTTAAAGTTATCTCTGTCTGAAAGGACATCTTTTGTGAAGAGTCCTGAAGCTCAGCTTTTCAAATACCAATCGAAAATAAATATTTGATTGTTTCACTGAAAAGTGTGTTATTTCTTTTAGATTAAAGGCGTTGGCTGTGGACGTTGAAAAAAGTCCCATGAAAACCATCTTAAGATGTTGAGTGCAAGGATCTTCGTGATGAAAAATTTCTGTAAATGGTAAGATTTTTAGCTCTTTTCACGGAGTTGCATAGGTTATGCTCTTTTTTAAGCATTGATCTGCTAGATTTTGGAGATGCGTGGGCCTTTCAGAATTGTTGCTGCCCAGGTAAGGGACGTTTGCACCTTGCCAAGCTGCCTCACAGTGTCTGTTACAATACTTGTTGAATTAGATTAGGCCAGTGGTTCCCGGCTGGGGGCAGAGGGTGTTACTGGGATCTACTGGATGCTGCTGAGTGTCCTACAATGCACAAGATAGCTCCCATGACAAAGAACTATCCACCTAAAACGTCAGTAGTGCTGAGATCGAAGCCTTGTTTTAGACCAACTTGAGAGATGTGGGCACTAATCTCAGCTGGTGACCAGACAGCCACACCAGAGCCTTGTTTCTTCATTTGTAGAACAGGGTTAGTGTCTTTCAAACCTGGCTATATGTCAGAATCACCTACCAAGTGTTAAAATATAAACATTTCTGGACCCCACCGCCAGCCATGATTGAGAATGGCTCTGGGATGGGCCGAAGAATCGTGTGGCGGTTCAAGGGAGGGTATGTAGGATCCCTAGATGATCGGATCTACTTTTAGCTCAGGGATTTTTATTACAGCGAGATTATAGTACTGGCTATTTTTAAGTTGCTCTCGGGGAGGATCATATAATCCTCCATCTTACAAAACTGGAAGCCAGATACTTGCTCTGCAGGATCGTTTTGTACAGAGAGGTGAACGAGAGAGAAGTGGCCTCACAGGGTGTCGTTTCCCTTGGTGTCAGGTGCACATCGCGTGGCTCACCTTCCGTAGGCTTGCTGAGAGGAGGAATCCGCACTGTCTCGGGCCTCTCCTGAGGCTAGAAAAACACCAGGGTGTATGTCCCGTTCTTAACCGTGAGACACTGTGCCGTGGGAGATGTTTTACAAGGGAAGAAACCGTCTGTCGGGTCTGGGAGGGTGGGAACAGCAGCTCTAGAGAGGCAGTTTTGCCCATTGGGGAAAGCACATTCTAACGAAGAACACAACGCTGAGTTCTCACAAGGAAAGTAAAGCAGATTTTGGTAAGAAATAAACAGTTCACACGTGGTGGGGGCCGAGTCCATGATGATGTCAAGTTATCCCTGTCTGAAGGCACAGAAAGGCCTTTCTGGGTGGAATTTGGATTTCTGAGACTCGGTTTCCCCAGTTTGCTTATAGAAAATGTAGGCCTGGTTTAAAATCGAGCTACGTGAGTGCGCCTTGCATATATCTTCTTGAATAGGTTTTTTTCTTTTGCAATTTCTCCCTGCCAAGGATAGCCACAGCCTCAGTCTAAAGCGAATCCTCCAGAAAAATACCAGCAGCAGCACGTGGCAGACGCGCTGGACCCAGTGGGATCGCTCTCACGTGCGTGGCAGAAGACTTCCGAGCAGGCTGGGGGTGGTGGTTTTGCTTCACCTGACCCAGATGTAGGGTTATGCCAAGTGGCAGAGAGACTGTAGCACAGGTTTGTTTTCTTTTCTAGATATCTCGGTGTGAGACAGAACTGCACTGCTTTGCCTGAAGCAAGCGACACCATCCTTCTCCTGTTGCGTGTAAGCTCTCCGTTCTTGTCTTAACGTGTCCCTCAGGAGCCCCACAAGCCTGTGATGTTCGTTATCCCTGTCTGAAAATCTCGACTGAGGGAGAACAGTGTTCTGAGGCTTACGGGTTCGTTTGGCTCTGTGCTCTTAAAGTAGTTCGAGCTTTATCAGAGATCAAATCGAATGGTCTTTCAGGGGGGTTTTCTGTCCCCTGCTGAGACCTCAGGCTAGCGCATCGCCCCTCTGCAACTTGAAAACCAGTCTGTGGCTGCCCTGTCTCGCTTTGGACTCCTTGATTAAGGTCTCTGAGGGTACAGGCTATGAGAGGTGGCAGAAATGGGCACGTGACCTGGATTTGGTTTAGGCTTATTGTGGAATGAAAGAGCGCTTGTCACATATTTCAAGAAAATGAATGTGCTCTTTGAAACAGGCTGAAATGTAAAATGCCAGCTGAGGCAGCGCGCACACGTAAGGGTTCTGACGTCTTTCCTCTGCATCACACCCTGACCTTCAGCAAAGAAGGGATACCATGGCACTGGCAGAGCTGTTTGGGTTCCGGGTGCTTTGTTCACACCAGGGAACTCTCCTAGAGTTAGCTCGGGCCCTGTTGAAATGGGTGCCTGGCGTGGTGCCTGGCATGTGAGCAAGAAAGGAGCCAAGTGGCTCTGGGCAGGGAGGCTCTCTGCCTTTGTTCTCATTTCAATGCCAGGCTTGAAGTCGGCACAGATTGCCATTTCTATTGACGGAGGCGTGTGTGGGCTCTTCGCGTTAAAGGCCACGCTTGTTCAGTCACCAAGGAAGCTATAGGGTTAAACAAGTGGAAGGGGCACGTTAGCTAGGGGGGAAGTCTACAGTGAAGTCTTAAACCCAGAGTGGGGTGAATAGAAACGTCCCCAGTGCCTCACGGTTGTTTTTTACCAGCCACTTAGCAGACGCTGCCCCCTCCAAGCTCTGTCTCCCAAAAAGGAGCTTAGAACTATCTGATCACACGGACCGTGCCTTCGACACACGCACAAGCCTAATGATGGGTTAGAACAAGTGCTTCTGTGCTTGCCTTTTCTCTAAATTAGCTTACTAAAGTTGAGCCTTTCGTTCGAGTCCCTTGGTTGGCTGTTGCATCCAGTGATTCTCTGGTTTTACAGGTGCCGTCCCAGTGCCGCCAGGGTCACATGGTCTCTGCCGCCGACATCTGCTTCCAAGGAGGAGCGTAGACTTCTTGGACTTCATCCTCAAAAGTAGCCAGAGATTTCGAGTGACAGCGATGTTATCCCAGAAAACCTCTGGCAGTTAGTGAAGTTCGGGCTTAACAGGAACATTTGGCAAACCGCCGTTCAGGTGGTGTGGGCTTTGCTCGTGTCTGGCTGGGGCTGGATGATTGCACATTGACGGTAATTAACATGTATATATTCCCGTGGGAAACTGAGGGGAAACAGGTGCTCAGCCCAGCCTAGAAAACCATTTCTCAGAGTGGATTTTCTTTGAAGTCACTGTGTCTGGAGCTTACATCTTGAAGCACAAATAAAAAGTTTTTTAGATGACTCACATTGTGGATTTTAGAAGAGACCCACTTAAGAACAGTATTTTATGCTGTGGCTCAGTAAACACATTCTTATATGAATGAAAGGTTTTACAGAGTAATAATTGGGGTTAACGTACACAGGATGCAATCAAATGTTTTAGGGTTTTTTTTTTTCCCTTAAGTTTCCCACTAAATTGATTGCCACCAACATGTAACTTTAACACTTCTCAAATCTCATGGAATGACAGACGTGATGGGAATAGGGAGGAGTAGAGTATTATGGGTAGGAGGGTTCCAGGCAGCAGGAAGCCCTGGTTTCCTTAGGCGGCTGCTCTAGTCAGTAAGACCAAGTGCACATTCTGTTTATCATGTCTCAGAACTGCCGAAGTAGCAGTATTTTGAGTCTAGTGATAGTTTCTCCCTCCTGTTACATGTGCTTAACATGATCGGCCTTCCAGAACCAGAGGTCAGGTCCTGGGCCGTGGTGATCGATGCTGCCTTGGGAAAGCTCTGGCCGGCCAGCCCTGTGGACGCCCATACCCCTAGGGCCCCCAGCAGTGTAGACGGCGGAACATGAAGGCTGCTACTCATCAGGACAGTAAACTAGCTGCCTGTCAACTAGCAGTACCCAGTAATGAGGGTTCGCTATCTGATGTCATCCTCGTGGTGACAAGGCGGTAAAATCTCTAATGGGACTTCCCTCAGAGATAGACAACCATCTGTGTAGTTGGCCCCCATCAGATTCCCAGAACCTTCCCCTGGTTCTTGAACTCTCTGACTGCTATGCTACTTACACACGTGCGTGGTGCACGCTCCCCGCAACACACACACAGACAAGCAGTCACCCATCGTTTATGCAGTTATCTAGCTTCACATTACATTCTGCCTGGTGTGCTCCCGCCTCTCCATGGGGCAGAAGTCAGTCATGTTCTCAGAAAGGTTAAGCCGGTCATTGGGGTTGCCTCGGAGTTTGCCTGGGGCTGTAGATGCCTGCTGGAGGGTTTGAGCCGGGGACTGTGACATTTGATCTCGTTAGCTGAGTCCACTGAGAGTCTCAGCCCCACCTGCTGGCTTCCACACATCTGGCTGTGAGCGCGCCTGCCCTGCTGGCGACCGGTCACGTCTTGGGAGTGTTTGTTATCTTCAGGTTTAAAACAAGTCAAGCAGAGTAGTCCATTTTTCCTTGACAAAAGTTGGGGTGTCCGTCTCAGACTCAGAGGGGAGTTCTCAGTTGAACCAAGGACAAGATAGGGTGTCTCACAATGAACAGGCTTCAGTGACAGTCACAAATCCACCTCAGTGTCATCTGTAGGGAAGAGGCGGGCCTTGGGGAGTTGGAGTCGCTCTCACAGGCTGACAATACAGGTGGCTTCGGCCTCTTCCTGGGACGTGGGCCGCGGCTGCTCGAGCAAAGGGCTCCTGTGGTTCAGGGTCAGCGCTGGTACAGCCAAAGGATGCCAGCGTCGTGCAGGTCCTTCCACAGGGTGGACTCCAGGGACAGGTCATGGTTTGCGTAGAATATCAGTGGCATCTTTATTCGTTCGAAGTAGTGGTCAGAAAATTTCTGGTAGTTGCTGGTGATGAATCCATAAGCACTAACCTGGACAAGGATTGTCATTGAGTGAGCATCTATCAAGCTTCTGCTATATGCAGACTCACGTAAGGTGACATGAATTCAGAAAGCCACAGTCCCCCCGCCCCACCCCCTTATGCCTTGTGTGAAGATGTCACGGTAACATCCAGCACTGTGCTCTTTGTACACATCCTTGCCCCGGCCTTACAATCTTATGTAGGTATTACCCCTGTTTTACAAAAGGAGGACCAGGCTCGGGTCACCAAACATCCCCAGTCACAAGGTAGTGAGTGACCAGGCTGCCCTGTGAACTCGTCTGACTAAACCCGTGTTCATTAGCTCAACGTGAGGCAGAAGCCCACCACGGCCAGTTTCCCCTTCTGATGAGCAGGCAGGAGTCCCGCTTCGACAGGAGGTGTGGGGCCAGTCGCGGCGTGGCTGGCGTCAGCGTGGGTCACTGCCTTTCCGTGAAAACTGCTCACCCTCTCCCTGCGGCTCAGGCAGGCCATCTCCCGACTTCAGACGTGTATGTGGAAGGCTGAACCCACTGCCCCACCCCTCTTCTAGAATGTCCTCATAAGAGGGTTCCCTACCCAGTAACGTGGAGAAGATTTTGCTCTCAGGAGAGCCGTCTGATAATGTGTGCCTTAGTACCGTGTAGAGCTGCGGCCCTGGAGAAGGGGGAGCGCAGAAGTCGGTGCTGGGGCCGGTGGCTCTGGGGGGCGGGCAAGGCTGGCCTGGAGGCTGTCCTGAAAGCACCCTGGGTGCTGGGTGGTGGCAGTCCCTCCCGCCCCTTCCCTAGACCAGGTCCCTCCTGCAGCCGGGATGCTTTCCCTGCAGGATACCAGGGATCAAATTAGGTTCCCTTCACACTCGTACTGTGCTGCTGTGAATCCCTGAAAGCAGACCTCTTACCTGGTCACAGGTGTGCAAAGCTGTCAGCAGCATGAGGGCCCCAGTACTAGGCATATATAGGTCTCCAAAATTCGTGTTTATCAACTTCGATTTCAAAAACCTAGAAGCAAAAAGGCATCAAAACTCAAGACATTTAGGTCTTGCCCACTAGCTTGATGGTTGTGCTATTACGCTTTACAATGACCAGCTCAAAAAGAATGGAAAACCAGAAACTTTTCTAGCACAATCAAATCCCTAGTTGGGAAAACAACGACATGAGCTCCTAAATGCAACAATCTTCAGTTGAAATGACACCTTAGGTGAAGGAGCGGGGTGGAAGGGGACAGAGCCTGTCCAGAAGAACCACAGTGAGATACCACTTCCTTCTAGAAGCCTGAACCCAGCTCGCTGTCTGTGACCTGCTGCCTGCACCCCTGGGCCACTGAGTAACCATCATGCCTGGAGCACGCTCAGCCTGACACCGCAGTTTCTCCACCCCCAGACGTTTGGCCAAACAGGAAGCACACGTGAGGGACAGGGAGCACAGAGCCTGTGAGTGGCACCACTGGTGACAAGGTGCACGTGTGCACGAGCACGGTCCAGGTGAAGCCACAGGGTGACGACCGCTGGCCCTGACTCAGCCCTGGACTCACGTCCGAGCTTTGCCAGGCAAGCCTCCCTCAGCCCGCCTCGGTCTGCTGCCCGGGGCCGCGCCCCTGCCCCACATCCGGGTGCCCACGTCTGCTCGCACCCTTCCCCCCGGCTGCTGGCTTCGGCCACAGCATGGTTTCTCGACCACGGCACTGCTGACATTTAAAGGGGCCAGATAATTTGTTGCAGGGACATCCGTGCATTGTAGGCTGTTCCTAGCGGCACTTGTACCTAGTGACAACACCAGTGTCCTCGGGGACAACAACGTATCTCCAGACAGGGACAGATGACCCCCCTCCTTGCCGCTGAGAACCGCTGGTGGCAGGGACGGGGAGGCGAGATCAGGCACAGTCCTCAGGCTCCTCTCTCACCTGGGGCTGGCCGTGTTTGGGCCTGAAGGTGAGGGTGGCTCCGCTTCTCCTAGCCCGGTTACCGCCCCGCACCTCCCCACAACCCTGTCCGTACACCTCGAGTCCTCCCGTTTCCTGCCCATTTCCCATTGACCTTGACTGACACCCTCAAAGTGTTAAAGCAAGTGGCTGGCCTGGACCCCGGCACATGGCTGTCCCTACAGGTTACAGTGTGGGGGGCGTGAAGGAGCGGGCCTGCAGCGCTGTGGGGACCCCCACCCCCTACCTACCTCTCTGTCAGGTAGCTGATGAAGTCTGGATGGAGTAGCTTGAATTTACTGGCAGAGGCTTCTGGTCCAAAATAGGTCTGAGGCCTATTTTGAGAAGAAGTGGACAGAGCGGCCCATGCTGTCGTATGGCACGCTGGGGAGCGAGAAGGTGGGGCTGGGGCGCCGGCGGGGGAGGGGGCGGTGGGGGCGGGGGTGCGAGTAGTAGCGGGAGAAGGGGGTGTAGAAGGTGGGCGGCAGCAAGGAGGGCACCACGTGCGGCTTCCCTCGCACCAGCACGTCGATAGGTGGGGTGTAGGTCAGCGAGGACGGGGGCGTGAACAGGGCGGGGGGTGTCGGGTAGGTGCACCTCACCTGGGGCTGGTGGGGCGGGGGCGGGAGGAGAGGGAAGTAGAGGGACTCGGGGACTGGGGTGTGCTTGCTGACCGAGCTGGGGAAGCAGAACTGGGGGAGCGTAGATGTGGGGGGCTGGAAGAAGGGGGGCTCCTTCAGGAAGCTGGGCACGTAGGGGGCGATGGTGGAGGGGATGGCCCGGAGGGGCCCGATGTAGGAGGCGGAGCTGTGGGAGGACGACCTGGCCAGGGGCACCGGGGGCGTCTGGGAGGCGTTTCGAGAGATGGACTTCAAGGCAGACTGGGAGGGAGATTTGGAGGTGGGCGGAGTGGGGGTCGGGGTGGATCCTCGAGGCACGTGAGGGATGTGAGGGCTGGGGGCCAGGGAGGAAGCCCTGGAGGAGGGTTGCGAGGCATTCGGGGTGGGAGGCTGGGAGGGCGGGCGGGAGGAAGGCCCCCGGGTAGCGGAAGGGGAAGGGGCCGGGCCGCCAGAGTAGGGCTGCTGGTTGGAAGGGCTGGGGTTGTGGTTGGACCGGGACTGGGAGGGGGACTGGGTGGGGGATGGGTTAGGGGTCTGGGAGGGGGAGCTCATTGGTGTTGGGGAGGCTTATGTCTGTCTGCCCCAGGTCTCTGAGCCAGCCCCGCCAAGAGCCCAGCTCCCCGCCCGTGTCACAAAGCCCACCCTGGTGACCAGCTGCAGCATTGTGAGCGATTGTTGGGTAATCAGAGGCGGGGGCGGGGCGCAGGGTGGGGAGGTGGGTGCTCCCCTGGCCTTGAGGGTTAATCCCAAGGACCACCTCTGAAGCTGCTCCTTCAGGTGGGCCTGGGGGGGCACTGAGATAGGAGCGCTGGTGTTCGTGGACACAGGGGTGGCTGAGATTTCTAAGGACCTGGCTCAGGGATGAGAAAAGGTCTCGGTGCCACAGGAAGAAGGTTCGGCTGAGGGCCAGGGCATGGATCAAAAGAGCCGGACACAGGCCTGCTGCCCAGGAAGGTGGGAGACAAGACAGAGAGCCCTTTGTTCCCACTTCCCGGGGAGCTGGCGGCGTGGCCTGCTCGCCCACCAGGACGAGTGGCGCGGACGCTGGCCCTCCTTCTCGCCTCCAGACCCGATGTGCTCAACAGGACAGCAGACCCAGCTGTGGACGGGCCGTGCGAACGCTGCCGGCTGGGCGGCCGGGTTGGCTCCGGGGACAGCAGCCTGACGGCAAGGGGCCAGCCGGCCTGCCTGCTGCATGCAGACAAGTGGCCCCTCGATCTTACGTCATCAGGAGGGTTCCCGGGGACCAGCAGGGTGACCTGGGCTTTCCTGGGCGTAGCCGAAGCGCACACTCCCCCAGCGCTCCTGAATGCTCCGAGATTTGACTGCTGCCCTCACCCCCCTTCCCCACCTGACAGTGGGAGATGGGAGATGAGCGCAGCGTTGCCACGCCCTGCCCCTGCTCGCTGCTCACCTGTCCCCTTTATCAGGGCCCTCGGGGACAGGAACACCCAGAATGGCCGATCTCAGCATCACATAGTCGCGGAGGTCTGAGGGGATGAAGACGTAGCGCAGGTCCTGTCAGGGCAACAGAGACACTGAGCCCCGGTGGGAACGAGGCCATGTCTAGCTCCTGCTCCGAAGGGACAGCTCTCCACACAGCCCCGCCACCGTCCTGCCGGGAGAACCTCCCTTGCGTGCCTGCCATGGCCATTCTCGGGGACTGTGGTGGCTTTAAGACACGCTCACAGACCCTGTGGCACTCTCCCCTCCCAGAAGCTTCCTTGCCAGCCCCTTGAGTACGGGCCAGAGTGGGTGACTCACAAATCGAATTTTTCTAACGAATGGGAGACAAAATGGAAGTGATGGCGTGTGACTTTGGAGACCAGGTCATCAAAGGCACCTCGCCTCCTTGCTCTCTGAGATTACACACTCTGGGCGAGGTTAACTACCATGTCGTGAGGACACTTTAGTAGCCTACAGAGGGGTCCATGTGACAAGGGCCTGTGAGGGCCACATCTCGGTTCTGGCCTCAGTCAGGCCTCCGATGACTGCGGCCACCTCAGGAGATCCTGAGCCAAAACTACTGCGCCAAGCTGCTTCCAAATTCCTGACCCATGAGACTGTAAGATGATAAATGTGTGTTGTTCAAAGCTACTCAGTTTTGGGGGATTCTGTTAAACAGCAATAAACAGACACTGTGGCCACCCCAGAAATAAAGCCGCCCCGTTTCATTCTATCATGAGCTAAGAGGTTCTCCTGTGAGGCCTTGGTGGGTAGACTCTGTGGCTGAACGCGCCTGAATTCCCTGGCCGGAGGAGGAAGCTTCTAGAAACCCAATCCTGCCGTATCACAGAATGCCTGGGATCTCCCTAACCCTGCCTGTGGCACCTTGACGACGTGGAGGGGACATGTGGCACAGCAGCTGGCCGTGGCCGAGGGGGCCGGGGGCGGCCGGCGCTCAGTTCTGGCTGTCCCCCCCTCCCTAGCTGTGACAGGGCCTGTCTCTCGGTCTCTGAGCCTCGGCTTCCCGCACGGGCTGCTGGGGGTTCAAGAGGCACACACCACTTCCGGGGGGCGGGTCGCGTGGGGACATGGCAACAGCCCCGGCTAGCCTCTGATGACTCCAGCTGGATGGTGGCCTTGGGAACACTGCCATCTGGACATGGGCTGCTCTGGCGACCCCGCCAGCGCCCGAGGAGGCAGGAGGCACTCCGCACCCTTTGGCAGTGTGGAGCTCTGGGTGGCAGTCGAGATTTGAACCCCGACCCTCCTGCTGCTTTGCTGGACGAAGGGCACCGAGCCTAAGCCTCCTCACCAGTGAAACGGGGCTGATGTGGCCCACGAGAATCGCCTGGCAGCCCATCCGGCAGTGGATGCCGGCCATTCCTGCTCCGGTCTGGGGCTGCTCTGTGCTGCCTGAAAGGACCGGACCCCCCTCCTCAGCTGCCCCATCCCTGCGCTCAGGGTCCTGGCACAAACACCATCCACTGGGCTGCGGCTGGGGGACCCTGTGCCTCCCCCGTGGAGGGGGCTCTTGGGACAGTGGCGCCCAGCGGAAGCCTCACCTGTCCTCGTGGCACGGAGGTGAAGCCCAGATTCCTGTAGGAGATGAGGGAGTTCTTCATCGTGTTCACCGTGAAACCGTAGAAGGAGGTCTTGGTGCCCACGTCGTCCTCGAAGCCTTTGATCACAGCACCATTGAGCCTGCCCCAAACAGAGGCCCGTCAGCCGGCCGCCCTGCGGTCGCTCCGTGCCCTGCTGCATGCTGGCACTTCCATGCCAGGGTTCTGCCTCACCTGTCCCCACGCCTCTGTAGGGACCACGCCCTCTGCTGTGCCTGCACCAGCACCTGCTCACCAGCCCCAACCCCACTCCAACCTCAAGGGACGCCCTGTGAACTGGGCACCCTGGCCCCGGCGGCTCCTTTCTCCTGGGTCCCCTTGGCAGGTCTGTCCCGCGGCCTTCATCCGCGCCAGTCCGCCCATCACGACCGCTGAGCTGCCCGGGGCGGCAGCTGCCTTGGCCCACACCCCCGCGAGATTGCTCCCCACCCGCCTCCTCTCCCGCCTCCTCCCGGGCCGCCTACCGGAACACGTAGTCATGGGCGTCAATGTCCCGACCCTGGCGGGAGCCGTTCAGAATGCCTCCGTTACCCACCACGGCACACCGGACGCAAGCGGGAAGCCGGTCCCTGGAGGCAAACAGCTGGGCGCTCTCGGAGCGGTTCAGAAGGCCCAGGGTGGAGGCGATGGCTGTAAGCGAGGGACAAGGTGTGGCGCTATGCCGGGGGCTGTCCTGGATCTTCCGGGACTGTTTCTGGCACTTCACTTGCTAGAGGCTTGACCTCAGCCCCTCCCAAGAGGCACAGCGGGCAGGAGGGGAATAAAATATCCCCATGAGAATGGAAAGGGTGTGGGGGAGAGTGTGGCTGAGCCCTCAGTGCCTCGGGAGCTTGAAAGACCAGCCCTCTGAGACTGTCCTAAAGGAAACAACCTGCGGCATGCGGGGGCGTGGTGCCGATGTAACCGGGAGAGCCCTCTGCTTGGAGGTCAGCAGGCTGTTTGGGGCCCCAGAATCCCTGTCTTTGGTCACCTTTGGACAATGACACTTTAGCCCATCATGCCAGGGAGGCTATTGGGGTGGGGGGTGCCTGGCCTGCACAAGGCCAAAAGCAGGAAGAAGGGACCAGCTGAGGCCGGAGGGCCGGGCGGCAGGCAGCCGCCACAGGTTACCTTGGCGTGAGAGCCCCTGCCAGCCATAGGGGGCTTTGTGCTGGCTCAGGTGGTCCCAGAGCTCCTGGGTGAAGACGCCCCCTGACAGCAGCACTGGAGTGGAGAAATCAAACAGATCTTGGAAGTGGGGGTGCCGCTGAATGGCGAGATTAAGTGGGCGTTGGCAGGGTAGGTTCTGTGGGTGAGAAGATAAGAGGGCTAAGTGTTAGCTGGGGCTTGGGCAGGTGGGAGCCCTCCCAGGAGGAAGACCCTTGAGAAGGAAGAGCTGCCCCTCCCCCTCCAGACCTGGACCACCCCAAGATCTGTGAGCCCAGTTGCCTGTGGCGCAATAGCCCGGTAGGGATCAGAGAGCTTTCTGGGTTTGCCCTGTCCATCCCAGGCGTCCAGGTTCTCCCACGTGCCCCATCTCTGGCCTGATGGCTCTGGCCTCCTACTCCTTCCTCGCTCACTTGAGGAAACCTTGGGGCATTTGCCCGTGGATGGGTAGGGCCTGCCTGCGCTTGGATGGGGAGGTCCGGCCGGAGCTTCGGAATCTGTCAGCTTGGATCCGACTCAGCTCCGCAGTCCTCACTGTGGGATTTGTGTGGAAAGGGCTACTGGGCAGATTATGATCACCTGCCTTCCAGTCGGTGCACCCCCAAATTCGTGTCTGCCCAGAACCTCGAAATGTGACCTAATTTGGAAATAGGGTCTTTGCAGGTGTAAGTAGTTAAAATGAGGTCATACTGCATTAAGGTGGGCCCTAAATCAATGACTGGCATCCTTTTGAGGTGGCCATGTGACGATGGAGGCAGAGATCGAGTGACGCAGCTGTGAGCCAAAGACTACCTGGGGCCAACAGGTGCTGGAAGAGGCCAGGGAGGGTTCTAACCTAGACCGTCCTGCCGACACCCTGAGCTCAGACTTCCGGCCTCCAGAGCTGTGAAAGAATAAATCGATCTTGTTCTGGGCCACCCGATTTTGGTAATTTGTTCCAGGGCCCCTGCATGCAGGGACCTGGAAGGAGGGTGAGTACTGAACAGACCCCGGCCCCGCTGCCTGCGACCCACACGCCAGAATCTCACGCGGCCTTGACCCCGGCAGGATAGTCTCACCACTGAATCGATCAAAGGACAATGTAGGAAGGAGCTAGCTGAAGAGTCATTTCTGCAATAATGGGACAGAGAAGTGCCTAAAAATCACTCACCCTGCAAAACTGTGCCATCGAAACCACAGGACTTTTGGGAACGTGGGCTGAGTGGTCAGGGATGCATAAAACAAAGGAATCTGAGCACAGCTTTACACACATTCAGTGGTCGAATCCATAAGAACTATCGAAGTATGGCATTTGACGACGTCGGGAGAAACTTGACATTTGCAGGTGGAAGTGGGTGTCAGACAAGTGGCAGCTTGTGAGTGACTGTGAAGTAACAGTCTTGTGTACCACGTGCGAGGAAGCCCATGGAGTGTGCGTGTGTGTGCATGTTGTGTATTCCTACGTGGCTCCCTTCGGCTGGTTGTGGTTTTCTTCTGCATTTTAACCCAGCATGCTCACTGACCAAATCACTCGGAAGCCTCATTGTTTCGTAAGATATCTGTCTTGTTAGAACAAATTCATGTTCTCAAAGCGAGCATTACAGCAGAACTTGACTATAGTAGTTTCGCTAATATTCAGTTGATTGTAAGGATGTTTTCCAGGGCCTTCTTTATGAGGCTCCAGGAGAAAGACCTTCAGGTCTGTGCGTCAGGAGAGGCTGCACTTCACCTGGGCGGCTGGCTAGCTTTTACCTCATGACCATGGAGGCAGTTTCCTTCTTCCCCGTGACCACCAGGAAGCTCGCAGCCAGACCTACGGCCCATCTCTTACACCTTGTGGCTCATTTTTCATGCATTCACCTGTCATCTTATTTTCTTTCATCTGTTTCTTCATTTTATTCTATTTGATGTTTTTGCCTTGCTATATGTAACTAAAAGCTATCTCACGTCATTTTTTTAAAACCAGGTGGGGACGTATGTCATATAGTGTTAAGCAGCTCCAGGTGGAAAGGACTAGAGGCACGTCAAGATGGCCTCAAGTACTCACGAGACGCTTGAGGCCAAGTGCCTACCAGGCCTCTGTCCTGAGGACACAGGGTTACTTGCTCTGCCTCTGAGCGGCTCAGCTGTTACTAAGTCTTGCGTTTCTCCTTGAGGCCAAGGAGAAATATTTCAAGTTCCAGTTTGGTCTCTTGGGCACTAAAAACAACTCTTAGACCCGAATGAACTCTGAACAGCGTGGTCACCACCTTGCTCCAGCACAGCTCACACAGTGGGTGAGGCTGTATCGCTTCGGTGCTTCAGAGCCAGCTCTGGGGTCAGGATCACCTCTTCTCCCTGAGTGACCCCGAGCAAGGTACCTCACCTCACTGTGCCTCATCTCGCTCACCTGGAAACGCTGCCTAACAGGTTTGCCAGGAGGCTTCAGCGAGAGAACACAGTGAAAGTGCCTGAGGTGGCACTTCAGCCCGTGGCCACCAAGGAGCAGGACCGGAAGGTTCTCAAACCCTCAGGGCGCATGGGGAGCATCTTTCCAGGGGTTAGTGTTCACTCCGTGGTGAGCAGTTCAAATGTGACTTTGACAGTAGGAAGACATTTTGGGCAGTAGAGTGCCAAATTCACAGGCTTTTTAAAGATGAATCACAAGATTTCTGAGAAACGTTTGGCTGGCCGTACCCGGGGGTACAAATGGACTCATCCTCCTCTATTGGGGTACGGGGAGCCCCGGTGGGCAGGTTGGAGAGGTCTTGATGGCTGGCTCCTCGGCACTGTGCTTTCTACTTGGGGCTCAGTGAGGGTGGAGTAGGGGTGAGTGGGGGTAGGATGGGGTGGGATGGGGGCGTGGTGAGTGTGGGGTGGGGCGAGGGGAGTCCAAAGAGCCCCACCTCACAGACTCCCGAGCCTGGTCCCCTTTGTTTATTCTTCTCTTTCCCCTCCTCCAGATAACTGGAGGATGCTCAGAAACGTGCAGAGTAGCTGACCACTGTACCTTTCTCGTCTCAGAATGGGTCGCTGCCTTGGGTCCAAAGGATGCTCGAGGTATGATGGTGTTCCTGGGGGAGAAGGCACAAGTCAAGCAGGGTCTGACCCGCCCCTCGGAACCTCCCGTCTGACTCTGTTAGCTCTGGGGGCTGACAAAGTCCGTCAAGGTCAAAGGCATCCGTTCCTTTGACCCTCCTACTTCTGTGCTCTGGTTCTTGCCTGTGTCTCTCTCTTTAGGCACACAAAATCCTGTCACATTATTAGGTTCTCCTGAGCTGCGGAAACCTGGAAATCAAGAAACTTCTTGGCAAGCAGCAGAAATATGGAGTTTATTGGAACAGTAAGATGGTGGTTAAAGATGAAAATAGACAATAGGAACACTTGCCAGGCCCCTGGAATTGTGACCATCCCAGGGGTCTACCTGCCAAGGCCCCAGAGCAGGCATTCTGTCCTGGATGACCTGGGCTTCCTGCGCCTGGCTCCTGCCCTAGGCGTCCCGGTGAAGGGTTTGGGTCTGAAGTCTGACTCCCTGGGTTTGTATCCTATGATCTTGGGAAATTACTAAACTTCTCAGAACTTCAGTTTCTGCATCTAGACTGTAGGGGCAATCATATTGATATGATTGGTAATCATATCACGTATCATCCAATTGACGCAAGCACTCAAACAGAATCCACGTTATATAAAGTGTCCTCTAAATGTTAGCTATGGTTACCTAAAGGAAGGAGGGAAAGGACTTTGTTGTGACAACCTCTGTGACAGTTCCTTCTGCAGGGAGGTAAAGGGCTCATGTTACTGCCCCGCCATGGCCCCAGCATCAGGGCAGAGAGGGACAGAAAGGAAGGAAGAAGGTCCCCTGCCTATTCGAAAGGGTGTTGGTGTCCTCTCAGACTCTTGCCCTCTCCCACGGCCACAGGGAGCAGGTGGGGAGGTTCTGGATGGCCAGTTTGCAAGGAAAACAAAGGCCCCTTGTTACCTGGTTCTTGGTGCTGAGACAGCTGAGTCATGGAAGTCTGCAACCTGACCAGCTCCAGGTTTCCCTAGGACCCCGGAGGGGCAGGGCAGAAAGCCAGGGATGATCCCTTCCCCCTTCCCTCCCTTTCTCCCTGGACGGGCCACCTGTCCACCCACATAATCCCCGCAGTTCCTCCACTTGAGCACAGCAGGACCCTCCTGGGAGGAGGAACTGGGCCGGGGCATTCAGCCTAGGTGGCAACAAAAAGCCCCAGTGACTGTTTGAAAACTCACCCGGGCTGAGGCCCCACCCCCGAGATTCTGATCTGATGGGTCTGGGCCCCTCCGCAGGTGACTTTAACGTGCTAGGCTTCAGGGCCTGGCAGAGGACCTGCTGACCAGGGCAGGGTGCAGCCGGGAGGGACGAAATGGCAGTGGATGTGGTGGGAACTGTTCCCGATTCAGTTCTGCTGCCCAGCCCATCTCCTGAGCACCCCTGGGTGCTCAGCCACTCCTCCCAGTCCCTCACTGCTCTTAAGGCTTCTAGACACCTGCCTGGGAGCCTGGAAGAAGTGGGAAAAGGGGCCAGCCCAGGTATGTCCCTCCTGGAGAAGTCTCCCCAGCCCAGGGAAACGGGACAATGCGGTGCATTTTTCATAAAATGAAATTTACTCAACCTACATCATATTCTTAGGAATTCTTGGCCCTAAAATGTCCTTTCTTTTACAAAATAATGTTGACAATAGAGGGTCACTGGTGCCCTGTATCTGTCCTCACCTTCCTCCATAAAAATTTTTGTTTTTTACAAGTCTTGAAATCCCCACGGCTGGGAACCACTGATCCAGATTCTTTGTGAGTAAACTCCCGGGTGAGTTCCACTCTCAGCCATGAGAGCCCCCACCGTGGGCTGGAGACCTGGTCTCAGCCACTTCGTCCCCTGGCCTCTCCATCATAGCCAGGCAGGAGCATTTCCGGGCCACCAGGGAGGTCCCTCAGCAGTGTCCCCACCCCAAATGCCATCCTTGCTCCCACCTTGCTTTTCCTGGCACTCAAAGTCCCAACCTGCCCCCTGGGATTTACTACAGCACAAAAGTAGAGGAAACAGCAAGGAAATGGACAGGTTCTTAGGTTGTACTAGGTTTTTGAAAGATAAGAGGATCTTTAAAAAGAAAACACTTCCTCGAGGTATAATGAATGTTCAACAAACTCATCTTTAAAGCTACCTTTGTCAAAAGACGTTGACTTGTGTTTTAAAACATCTTTACATGAAATTGACATGAAATTGACAAGAAGCCCTCTCCCGGCTTCTTGCTCAGTTTCTGACCACAAGGAGATCCAGCAACTTTAGGTATCACCTGCTAGAGCGTGCTTTGTTACAAAGGGACTGGACTGGTAATCAGGCTGCGAGCTCATTTCATACTGTTTTGCAACTTCGGGTGCCCTCTGACCTATTTCCCTGTAGACAGATACCGATTTCGCTTTCATCCCATTATCCGGGAGCAAGGTTTAGTGAGGAAGGAGCAGGCAGGTGGGAACGTGCAGGGAAGGGAAGGCTGGGCGCAGAGGCCTGTCTGCCAGGCTCAGGAGCAGCCTCCCGAACCCAGAATCTAAGCGCGGTTCGGCCGCCTCCCGGAAGTCAACTAAATCCTTCGGGGGCTTCTTCAGTAACTGGAACCATCACCTACCAAAGGTAGGCTCTCAGGTATCTCCTCGAGGGACACAAAAGAAAGGAAGGTGCTCAGGGCGAGCGGGAGGGAGCGGAGCGCGGGAGGAGGCTCGGCGAGGAAGACTTGGCCGGAGCCCAGAATCCGCGCTGTTGCCCAGGGAGTCCGCCTCCCTGCCAGGGCTGGCCCGAGGGTGCTGATCGTGTACACCGAGCAAATGGGACCGCGGAGAGGGAGCCGGGCGCCGGGGCAGGGACCCAAGCGAGCGGGAAGGGCGACCCGCCCCAGCCCGGCCCGGCCCAGCCGTGGATCCCGGCGACGCTGGGACCGGGAGCCTTGGGTCCCTGCCCCAAAAGTAGAGTTTGAAAGAGGTGACGTGACCGAGGGAGAGTTCCCGGCTAAAACCGGTCTGTTTGTTTTGGATCCGGATAACCTAGCCAAATCTGGACGACAGAAAGGGAATTAATCCATAAGGCCGTCGCGAGCTGACCGCCGGTGCGCAGGGGCCAAACTTGAAGGCCGGGGCGGGGGTCCCAGGGACAAAGGGCCGCAGCCGGAGGCCACCCCAAGAGGCCGGCGCCGGGCTCCCTGCCGGTCCCCGGCCCCCTCCCGGCCGTGTCCCCGCCGCAGCCCCTACCTGGCTCGGGCCCTGGGCCCCGGGTACGACTTCCCCACCGAGGTGAGCAAGGCTAGGAAGATGCCCGAGCAGGCGGCGGCGAGCAGGAGCGGCAGCCAGAGGCGCCGGCCGCGCGGGAGCCCCATGCAGGCAGACCCCGCCGCGGGCGCCCCGTCTGCCGCGGTCCCGGGCGCAGGGGACACTGGCGGGCTGGGCCGACCTGCAGGCAGGCGGCGGCCCTGCCCCGCCCGGCCCTGCCCTCGCCGGGCCCCGCGGCGCCTGCCCGCCCCGCCACTCCCCTTTCCCCCCCGGCCCGGCCGCCGGAAGCCGACACACAATCGCCGGCTGCGTGTCGGGGCCCAAAAGGCGACAGTGTCGCCCCCGGCTCCCGGGGCTGGCCGCGCCCCTCCGGCGCTGCTCCTCTGACCCGGGGCCCTCGTCCAGCTGGCGCCCAGCCCCGGGATGCTGGGCCCGGCGCTTTCCCCGGACGGTCCAGGGCGGGCGCGCGCCGTCCGGGCGCTTCGTGGGCTGCGGGCCCTGGGAGGCGCCTCCACGCACCGCGTGGGTCCGCACTGCGCACTCGGGGGCCCGAGCCCCGTAGGGCGGCTCCCCTCCCCTCGGCAGGACCCTCACGACCCGTCGGTGTGGCCCCGGCACCTCGGGTCCTTCCAAAATACGGGCGTTTAAGGAGAGGCGGGTTCACCAGGGCGTCTGAGAAGGCGGGAGGGTGGAGGAGCAATGCTCGAGCGCTCAGGGCAGGCCACGGTGCAGGGGCCCAGGCGGGGAGCCTGCCGGGTGCGCCCGGTGGGGCAGCTCAGACTGTCGCCCCCTCATTTGGGGACTGTCCAGGGCAGCCAGGGCCCAGGACACATTGCATTCCCTTTGCAAAACGAGGCCAGTCTGGAGATCTCAGGCACAGAGAGATGCCCGCGAGTTCTAGCAGGGGCTCCTGGGTCCCCAGAAAGGGTGGGGAAGCTCCGAGTCCCCCGTGCCCTTGAAGCAGAGTCCTCTTAGGTAGTGGGCAGTGGGTGAGATGGCATATTCTCCAGTGGGCAGTGTCCACGGTCTTAGACCTGAAAAGCCCGTGAAATACCCGCAGCTGTCAGAAAATGTGAGGGCCAGGGGGACCCGCTCCCCTTCCACCTGCTTTCTGCTCTCGCCCACGTGGGAGGAACAAGTCCTGGAGCAGCAGCAGATGTCTGTCCAGTTGCAAGCCTTCCAGAAGAGCCTCCTGGCTACGCCTGGGGCCGGAATGGGTCATTCAGTGTCAGTTCTCAGGATTTTTAGAAATGCCTCAGCTTGCTCCTCTGCCCATGAATACTGCTTAGAATTGATGGTTTCAAGTTTTTTATTTCAATCTCTATGGTCATCAATCATCAAAATCCCGGTAGATTTACTTATCCCTTGATTGGCACCTGTTCTCACTTCCTCAGCGGTTAGCACAACATCAGACTCTCTCCCTGAGCCCCCAGACCCCACGCTTACCCCCTGCTCTCAGCAAACGCCTCACCTACGTCACGAAGAAAAAGGAAATCACCATTCATTTCTTCAACTTTCCATCTTCAAGCTCTTAAACTTGGCCCCCACCATGGCCCAGCTTCCATCTGCCGGGACTCCAGCCTTGGGGGGGGAGGGTGCACTCCTCCTGGGTGTGGGTTGACCACCCGCCCTCACACCCCCCACCCCACCATCTGTGTTAATGATTCTCAGCCACCTCCAGTGCCTAAATAGCAATATCCCTGCTTAGACCAAAGCCTCCTTTCCAGCCACCTGGACTTCTCATTCTCACCCCGCGGCCTCACAGGGCCCCCGGCCCCCCCACACGTCCCCGTGGCCCAGCATTCTGGCGCCGTCCCTGAAGCGTTCCTTCTTGTCCAGGCGGGACCCCGTGGGTCATAACCTGAGCTTCATTCTCCTCCTAACCCAGGTTCTCTGGCGCTCCTGGCTTTCTTCCCGGCACCACTCCAACCTGGATTCCCGCTGCGACCTGCCCGTGCGATGTCCCCTGCCCGTGCGGTGTCCCCTGCCCGTGTGGCCTGGCAGAGTGCCGCTAGCGAGTGTCTCATTCCAGAGCAGACTGGTACCACCGCACAGCCACCCTTGGCTGGGCTCTCCATGGCAGCCTTTTCTTGTCCTTCGTTGGCTCCAGGGGCCATCTTGCCCGGGGCGATTCCAGAACCTCACCTTGCTCAAGCCTCCTCTTCTCTCTGCCGTACCTCTAAGGTGAGAGCTCCCGCTTTCCACGCCCCCAACCACAAAGTCATCTTCTGTCAGGGACCGTGATGTACCCTCTGTGCACACAAATGGGTCAGCCTGGTCCGGTTTCATGCATACTGGAAGAAGACACAAGACTGCCAGTTCAGAGACAAAGGACTACTATTACTCACGGCACAGCAGGCATCATAGGCTTCATAGTTGTGTCACACCTCTGTGCCCCTCAAGTCCATGAGGGTGAGGCAGAGGGGCCCGGGAAGGACCACGCAGCGGGTTTGCTGCTCAGCTGAGGAGCCCTGAACAAAGGGAACCGGAATCTTTTATGGTTTCTTACTGTCCTATTGTATTGGACAGTAAGAAAATCCACCATCCGCTTGAGAGAGCAACACTGTCTTTATCTCCCAAGGGCTGTTTGCTTTACCAACATTCTTGCAAACATAGTCTGGAACAAAAGGGCAGTTGGTGGCTCTGCTCACACGTGCAGAAATGCGACAGACCCACTGAGAACAGTTTCCCAGCATATTCGTGCCCACGCACCTTCACCTGCATTGCTCCGGGCTCTCCTCCAAGGAAAGCCAGACTCTCTGCCTCTCTCCGGGCCTCGCTTTGGCAACCATCCCCTCCCCCTCTACAAAAGCCTAATCCTGGCCTATGAACGTGTCCCCAGATATGTCATCCTAACGAGCAAGGCAAAGCAAAGCAAACTCCAACAAAACTCCGCCGAGCCGGCACGCTTCTTTGGAGCGTTGGGGAGGGAAAGCCCATGCTGCCTCCATCTCTCTGGGCATCTGGTTTCTTTACCTATCTCGCCAATGGAACTGTCCCCACTGAGGCCACCAGGGGAATTCATCATTCCCAGTAGGGCAGATGTTTTTCGGTTCTAACGGCACTACATCTGCTCTGACTTTGAATGTGTGACACTGTTCTCCTCAGGGCTACTTTTAGGTCTTTATCTGTTAAATCCAACATCTGGCCATTTCCATACGGCACTTCCTGCTGCCAGCCTTCTTCCCGTCTTAGATAGAGTATGCTTCCCTGTCTCTTGGCTTGTCTCATAAATATTTGTCAGAAACTGGACATTGTAGATAATGCAGTAACTCTGGGTACTGGGGACCCCTCCCTCTGGACTTACTGTTATTTGCTTGTTTAGTGACCAGCA
>CM053506.1:105145410-105180410 GCA_028627145.1 Eidolon dupreanum
CTGTCTCAGGTGTGAAGGGCACGTGGAGGGCAGGGCTGAGTGGTAAGAAAAATGGAGGTCCAGGGCGTGAGAACAAACCCTTAAAACCCTTGGGCTTAACAAAGCCATCCGCACAAACCGGGAGGAGCACCCTACACAGAGCCAAAGGTGTCCCCAGGGTCCTCCCAGCCCAGGGAAAAGTGTAGGCACGACACTCCCCGGAAGCCTGCAAGGCCGCCTTCTGGGGGTTTCGTGTTATCTCTCAAGCTTGCAAGATGCCAAAAGGAAAAGCCTCTAGGAGGACGCTAAGGGTAACTTCATTATTCTTCGGTTCTGTAAAGAGAAACAGGGAGAAGGTCATTGATTTTACTCATTCCGCCTTACAAGTCCGGTGGAGAGGAGGGGGCGTGGGAGGAGGAAGGAGCACGTTTGGAATTGCAGATCTGACACCTGTGGGGCAGTTCGCCTCTCATCACCTGCAGCAAGATAGTCTGTTCCTCAAAGTGGGGACCTGCATGGGACCCAGCGTCCCGCCAAGCCCCATTCCGAGTGTGCGAGGCATTCGGGTCGTTAGGGCAGATCCTGCATCTGGGTGGTTAGGTGAGCCGGGTACTAGGCGGCTGCCCTACGATGGTCTTGTCACCTCCAGATTATTTCCTATTCTCGCTGGCTGCTTTTCTCCCTCTCTGGGGACAACGGCAGCTTAGGATGTGTGCTCTCTCAGACAAGGCCAACGGTGCCCCCACCTTTTCTAAATAACGCGCAGAATCACTCTGACCCGCTGAGGAATCCAGGGATCGATTTTGTCCCTCTGGCGCCCTCTGCTGGAGGTCGGTCAGCATGTGTTTGTAGAAATTTATTCTGGCAGACCGTTCACAGACAGGTCAGGCAGCAGAAAGTGGGAGAGCATCCCAGCCGGGGTTTCTCTGCCTCCTGGCACCCTTGCCCATTATGTCATACAAAGCACCTTGCGCCAGAGTCGTGTCCTTTCCAGAAGGCCAGGACAGTCCTCCAGAACGCAGCGGGAGCTGGGGGCCCAGGTCCTGGAGCCACTTGGGTCTGCAACCTGGGTTCCCTTTTCCTCTCTAGCAGAGATGGGAAGAGTGGACAGTGCATAAGGAGGGGGAATTGAAGGTGGAACTTTGTCTTTTTCCTGCCAAACTAGAAGCCACCCAATCTCACCAGCTTCACTAGCTCTCCCAGAGAAGCTGTGGTGGGAACCTAGGGACACCCCTAGCCAGGCAGAGGCAATGCCCGAGACACCTAGGAGCCCCAGGCCCCAGGGGAAAGCAGGAGGGGGAAGGGAGACAGTGACAAAGCAGGTCCTTCTTAAGCAGCAGCCAACTCTGGATCTATACACCTCACCTGTGAGTAGGTCCAAGGATGGAGATGCCCAACTAAGCAAGCACGTGGAGGAACAAATTTGGGGCCTCTTGTTTCAGCCCTGCTTCCTAAGGGCCATGCCCCCAAAACTTGTAAACTGAGGCTTCTGGGTGATGGTGAATCACGGGCCCACTAAAAATTGGGGCTCTAGACACTGTACGTCGGCTGAATTAATAAAGACAGGGACTTGCAGTGCTTAACTAGCTTGCAACTTGACTGGGACCCCGAGTGCCAGGAAAGGAATTAGAAACGCGCAGAGTTTGGTTGTAAGAATTTGACAGGCGAAGAAGAAAGCACACTCCACTGTCTTGTGGTTTTAGTGGTTCGACAATAATATGCATGTGATTTTTCATCCTGATGACTCCAGGGGGGACTCCTGGGCTCAGCTGGGACCAGGACTGTCTTATACCCCTCAAGCTCTCCTGGTCTCCGCTGGAACCATCGTGCTGGAGATGAAAAGACAAAGCCGAACTTGCCAGCCTCTGCAACCCCAAGCATCACCATGTGAGGAACAGAAGTGACAAGGGGCACCACGCAGGGCGGTGTGGGCTGGCCACATGCAGGGCCGGAGAGAGCAAGCAGACACGGCAGACGGCATGCTGGGGAGGGGCACTCATGAAGATGAACGTGAACTCCAGCCCCGCCCTGTGAGAAACCATGTTCAAGGACTGTGAAGCCTCCCTTTCCCTCCTCAACTCGGGGTGCGCCAGTGATAACCACAGCCGGCGGATAAGGAGGCGAGGACTCCTCCTTCACCCCAAGAGCAGCACTGGGGCACAGTCCCGACCCCATAGAACAGCGAAGTGTGAATGGGTGATATAGAGGGCCCCCCAAAGATGCAGTGGGGGAGACGCTCTGGAGCAAGGCAGCGTCCGCTAGCTCAGCACAGCAGCGAAGGGACTCTCCCTCCCCGCTGCTGTGGCTCCAGCTCTGGACCCAGTGACAGTGGTGGTCAACTCCCAGCGAGTCCAGTAACTGGTCTTTCCTATTCTCATGGTCCCTCTCATCTACCTGAGCACGCAGACCAAGGCCAGCGGCCTGGCCACAGCCTCCGTGCACAGGGTTCTTCGAGGGACTACGGGGGCGTCAAGCCCTCCCTATTTTCTGTAAGAGCGGACTCTCCTAGGCTCTGAGGCCACACGGTCTTTGTTGCAGCCACTCCACTTGGCCACCGCCCCGCCGAATCCGCCACAGATCGCAGGAAAAGGGGCGCGGCCTGCTCCGCTCCCACTGGGCAGCGTGGTCGGCCACCCCTCGCTCTGACCATAAAAACCTGCCCGTCCCACAGCCGGGGAGCACGGGTTCCCGCCGTGCACTGTTCTCCACGCTGCGTCCGTCCCAGGCTCGGACCGAGGCGGGAGCGGCGGCACCGTGCGCGTGCCCGCAGCCCCCCGCGGTCCCGGGAAGGCAGTTCTCCCTCGGCCTCACAAGAGGGCGCTGGCCCCCCACTACCAGGGACTCGCCTCTGAGATCGTGGCGGCCGGGACAAGGGCCCGTGCACCCCGCGGTCCCTGCGGCGGCGAAGAATGAGAGGCTCGGTGCACAGAAATGTGTGTTGGTTATGAAGGCGGCGAGGGAGGGGAGGTTTGGACCACGTCGGTCGTGTCGGGGACACAGTAACAGACAGGATGAGGGGCGCACCGCTAGGCTAAGAAGCCAATCTCCTTACCAAAAAGGATTTGCAAGAACATTTGTGGCTCAGGACCTAAGGAACTTGCTACAGGGAAGTGAGGTCAGAGGTCAGCTCAATCCTGAAATATAAAGGCAGCGAAGCGGGTCACAGCAGAGGCAGGAGCATCGCAGGGGGGAACGGGGGCCCCCAGGGGCTGCCTTCCCCTGCCGGGGTCTTCCTCCCCGGGCTTACACTGCCCTGCCACTCCTTCACCCCCGGGTGGCAGGCATCCGGGGCCGCAGCTCCGGGAGGGGAAACGGGGTACGCGTGGGCGGAGCGGCTTCTGACTTTTGAGGGACACCGGGGGGCGTGGCGAGGGTAACGAAAGGGTGTCTGGGTCCTGCGTTCTGGAATCATAAGCCCTCCGTGCCTCCCTGGGTGCTGGGGCGCACCGCTCGCCTTCAGACTTCTGCTTGAACCCAAGGACCCCAGGTCGCCGGCCGCCCGTGCGCATGCACGGGGACGACTGGGCCCCGGGGCGGACCGGGCCTCTCCCTAGCTGGCGGCTTCCCGAGCTCGGGATGCACGGAGGGGACTCGTGTGCAGTGGGTGCCGGCTGGGTGGGGACCAGCCCAGTTCTGCAAACGGGCAGCTGCGCCGCGGCCCTGGCCTCAGAGCTCCGCGGAGCAGAACTGATGGGAAACGCCCCGGGGCGCTGGGCCCCGAGGGCGGGGGCAGAGCAGCAGCAGGAAGGGCGGAGTGACAGATTGGCTTTGTCACGGACGCGGCGTGTAAGTGAACAGCCGGATCTGCGCCAGGCTCTTCCCTGGCATCTCGCCTTTCTCTTTTCTCTTGTCGGTGGGGGGAGGGGAGGGGGTGCAAGGAATAGGCTCGGCCCCCTCCCCGCACAGTCCCCAAGGGGATAAGAGCCTGGCTGAAGATTGTCAGGACAGGAAAGAACCCCTAAAATGAAAGTGGAAAATGGTCGGGGGTGGAGATAGGGGGCGTGTAGCTTGCAGGGGGCCGGCCTCCCGCGTGTAGGGTGCAAGGTGACCGTCCAGCAGAAAGCCAAGCTGGCTAGGGGAAGCGGGGCGCCTACCTCTGCTCCTCCTCCAGCTCCTCTTGGGTCATCATCTCCTTGTACTGGTTCCCCCGCAGCTTCCCGGGGCTGTACTTGAAGGAGAAGGCCTCTTCCCCTGCGGAGAGTGGACAGTCAGAGACCGCCGGGGTGTGGGCGCCGGGCCCTCCCGCAGGCTGAATCCCTTTGCCTTTGTCAGTCTCTAAGGACCCTCTCCGCCAGACAGGGCCCCCCCCCACGCCCCGAGGAGGGGCAGAGAGCCCCACGCACGCCCCGTGCCAGCCCCGGTGCTGCCCCAGCCTCAGAGAGAACTGGACTTCCACGGTTCGAGTGTCTTCTCACCCCTGCCCGCGGGGACAGCCCTCCTCCCGCACTCTCCCTGAAATCCTACAGGAACTTAGGGTCGGCTTTAGGGACTGGCAACACAGCTGCGTAGACAAACGTGAGGCAGCTGGAGAGAGGCCAGCGGCCCTTCCTGGGCTCCGGCCGCCACACGGTTCTCCCGCAGGACCGGGGGAGCCGTCTTCGGAGCTGGCCGGCTGTCCCCGTCACCAAGCCGCTGTCTTCGCCTTTCCTCCCTCCTCTGAAGCCCCTACTGCCGCTGTGCTAAGTACACTCAGCCGGGGGGAGCTCATCTCTGGGAAGGCTCTGGGTTCCCTGCCCTTCCTTGGGTGCCAGGTCTGGAGGGCGCCACAGAGACCCCTGACCCTTCTGCTGAGGTCCTCCAGTCTCCCGGACTTGGGGTCCATGCCCCATCGTCCAGGGGTGTCACATCAGTCGGGGTCATTTTCTCCATGCCACAGCTGCCTTCGGAGGAACAGTAGGGCCTGAGGGGGGGACACGGGGGTTTGCACAGAGGAAAGCACGGACACGTGACATGTGTCACGGGGCGCACAGGCCACAGGGAGGTGGCACACGCGGGTGAAGGCTGCAAGGGCCAAGGGCGCCCTGGAGCCTGCCCTGGGCTGAGTGTCCCGTCGGGAGCAATGCCCTCCCGTGTCCTTCAGCCCAGCAGGTGTAGGGTACATGACTCTGGCCAGCCAGGGACAGATGCTGAATCGCTTGTGCTATCTAATTTCCATTAACGCATAAAGAATCGAATAAGCGAAAGGCAGAGACCAGCAAGTCGCCCTCCCACCCGGGTGTACTCTTATTCCATTCTGTTCTAGTGGGTTCCACCTCTCTCTTTTTAATGTCAGGAATCTCAAAACACCTCCGCATCCTGCCTCCAGGCCACCCTGACGTCCAGCTGGCGGCTGTCCCCATGGCCAGAGAGGCTGATCTGCACTCCAGGGGAGGCCTCAGCCTCAGCCTCTCAGATCCTGGTTCTCTCTCGGACAAACGAATGTTCCAAATACACAGTCAGAACCCAGATGTCATGCTGTGAGGGGCTGTTTCGCCGCTCACCAACACCTTGCTTAGGAGAAGGCCAGCTCTGGTACACACGTCTTCCCGAAGGTCCCTCACCCCTGCCAACAGCTCAGGGACCGAAACCTCCCCCCAGGGAGCAGTTACTGCATTGGGCAAGGATTAATGGGCTCTGACTTCATTCATTCATTCAAACACGTAGTGAGCCCCATTCTTGGCGTTGAGGGGATGGCAGCGAAGGAAACCCAGCAAGCAAAGATGAGCAATTAAAATACCGAGTTTACAGTTGGTCATGCACGCTCTGCAGAAGACGACGGCAGAGAGGAAGAGGAACTGGGGAGGGGGCTGCTTGGACGTTTAACTGGAGGAAAGGGGTTTGTAGGCCCAGCAGAGCCAGGAGGCTAGTGAGACCGGGTGGCAGAGAGCCAGAGGACAGGGGGACATGGCCTGGGGGTGGGGGCCGTGGCGGCCCTCCTCTGGTGATGTCGGGCTCTGTGCAGGGTGAGTCCACCCCTCCCTCCTCCCTGGAGACCCCCACTCCCGTTAGCCGGCTCTTCCCTCCAGGCCGAGCTGCGTGAAGGGCTGGAAAGCACCGTTCGTTCCTCTGGGCCCGTGGAGTCAGGAGCCTCTAGCAGCTCGGGGTTTGCAGGGCCCAAGTCTGGGGGTCTGGGGAGTCTGCTTAGAAATTCGGGGTGCCGTTTGAAGGGCCTGGGCCTCTGGTTTCCAGGAAAACTCTGAAAAGCCTGCCACGGGGCAGAATCACACTGAGCTGCAGACTCAGAATGAGCTCGCAGGCATTGCTTGCTTCTGGACGTCAAAGAGAGGAACAAAGAAAACCAATTAACCTCGACGCCAAGGTCAGCGTGCTGCTATATTTCAGAAAAATAAAACAAAAAACGCTGCCAGCTAGGTCTTACTCAAGGTTTCAATGGATGGGGCAGCTCTGATTAGCTTTGCATTTTCTGAGCCAGAGAGACTTGAAAAGGCTCTCACGTAAACACATGCGTGTACCAAGTGACATACAGCCGCTTCCAATTTTGCTAGACCAGGAGGGTTCGGTGTGACAGCCCCCGGGGAGGAGGGGGGCTGCCTCTTGCTTAGGGAATGCATCGTAGCGACTCCACTGGAATCAATTAGCTCAAGCAGAGGGGCTGGGAGCCCACTCACGTTTTCTTCTGCAAGCCGAGGCCATAAACCCCTCCTCCCTCTGCCTCGCCAGGGCTGGCAGGCTGGGTGGGGGCTGGGGGTGTCCAGGGCGGCAGGCAGATAAGGAGGGGGGCTCAGCGACAAGGCACATGGCTGCGTGGGAGGCTCAGAAGAGGGGTCTGCTCAGCCGCCCCTTGTCCTGGTCCAGGGGCACGGGACCACCTCATCTTTTGTCTCCTGTGTCCTCAAGTCAGTAACAGGACCCACGGATGTGGCAGGGACAGACCTCAGAGCCACGGGTCCTGCGGACGATCTGGGAGAACCAACAGCTCAGGGGGGGAGCCCCTGGCAAGGGGCTGCTGTACACCCCATCCGCACCCGCCTGCCTCTCCCTGTCCTCTGAGGCTGTATTGACAGGAGCCACAGCCCAGCCCTGCCCCCTGGCCCAGGCCAGCCTCCGTCTCTGCATTCCTGCAACCTTCTCTTTCCATGGCTCCTGCCAGCAGTTGACTTAAAGTCATAGCAACAGTCTCGCTTTTTAAAAAATTATGAAATATTTCAAACGTACACGAAAGTACAGTAATACTTGTCATATAGATTTAATCAGTGTTGACGTTTTGCTATTTTTGCTTCAAGTTTTTTATTTTTAAAGAAATAAAACATGACAGAGCAAGCGGAAGCCCCATGCCATGCTTGGTTCTGTCTCTACCCAGGGCGCTGGCCCTTGTGGGTGCTCAGGGCAAACACACCACCTTCCATGCAGTCAAGTTCAAATCGGTCCATTTCCTCAATGTTTCTGGTCACTCTCTTTCTCTTCTCTCGGCTGCCCGGAACCTAATGACCAGGGAGGTCTGGCTGGTTAACTAAAGCTGCTCAGAAATCAGGCCTTTCCTTCCCTTCCTGGGGACTTTATTCTGCAGAAAGCATGGGCAGCAGCCTTGTGAGTGGCTTTGGTCCTCATAAAATAGGTCAGAGGTAGCTGCAGAGAACCGTGAAATGCATACAGCGGTGATGAGAAGGGGGGGATTAAGAGACACCGCAGGACATGGAAGGTCAGGGTGCTTGGTTAGTTCACGAGGTGGGCTCCCTGTGCTTGGAGACAATGCACGTTTTAGAGATGGAAGAGGAGACTGAAAGAGCAAAGGAGGCAGACGGGGGGATGGGCGCAGGAAGGCGGGGTGGGGGTGGAGCGTGTGGTCTTGACTTCTCAGCACCACCCCCACCCCCCACGCCCCACTCCCCAGTCCCTCAGATCCTCAGCTGGGGACCCCAGGGGCGCACAGCACCGTCCAGCTGCCGCAGCCTCTGTGTGTGCAGCCTGAAGGCCGGGTCCCACTCACCGTCTTCTTCCTCGGGCCCCGCTGGAGGTGGCTCCTCCTCTCCATCCTGCTCCTTCTCCTCTTCCTGCAAGACAAGGAGAGGGTCAGAGCCTGGGCATGACAGGACCGTGTACTCTATAATACTGTCACTCGGGTGTCTGACCTTTGGTGAAAGCGGCCTGACTCCTGGGCACACTCCCGGGAGCCATGTCCCACAGCAGCATGGGGACCAGGAGGGAGTGACCACCTCGGTGAGGCAGGACAGTGGTGGGCAGACCGTCGGGGAGAGAGGAAGGGGCCGCCAAGGGCCGGCCTGAGCACGCACAGCCTTTGAGCGTGCGTGGGAGACTGCGTGGGGGCCAAGGTCAACAGTGGGTGACAACTATATGATGTCAGTACAAATACCATTTGGCCAAGGTGATGGGGGAGACTCTGGGCCGAGGGGCTGTGTCTTCGGTCTTGCACCTCTTTCTCTTTTCCAGGCGGGTGCTGGCCAAAGCATTTGGATACCAGGTTGCTAAGGAGACTGGGGACTCCCACCCCCTCGCTGCACCACCCCCTCGCTGTCGTGAGTAGAACGAACGGCACGAGGGGAAAGCTGGTGGGTCCTCTGGGGCTGGGCATCACTGACAAGCTGCATTCATGGTCACGGCCTCCGTCTCTGCTTCCTCTAATGTCGTTTCTACCCCTAACCATTTCAGCATCCATTTTCCCAAGACTGGAGCTCCACCTCCATCAGCCTGGTTCTCGCCCACAGACAGACAATTAACAGATGGCTGGAAGGGACGTCCTGGGATGGCCTCCGTGGAGGGAAGGAGTGACTTCAAGCGTCAGGAATGCCGGAGTATGAAAGGGATGTGCTCCAGCTGTGAGGACTTGAAGGGTGTGGCAGGGGACCTACCGCGGAGAAGCCCAATGGGCGAATATGGAAATACCGGCAGGTTTAAGAGTGGGGAGCAGAGCATGAAGGAGCTGCCCCACAGCGGACAAGCCAGCACAGGGGACAAATCCGAACCCAGGCGTTTAGGACTCTGGTTCTGAGGTCCAGCTGGTTTGCAGCTGGAGCACTGAGCGTCAGGCAGGCGCCAAACCAAACCGAGCGAGCTGAGCTGGGAAACAAAGTTTGCACAAGCCCAGCAGCCAAACCTGGAAGGGCCGCAAGTCCCTTGTGACTTTCGCCTGGACCACACAAAATGCAGCCGGGAAGAGCTGGGTGGGAGTCAGGAGCCCGCCCTTCTCCACTTAGCCTTGGGACCACCTCGGTGTGGGCGATGCTGCCGAGTGCTGGTCAGTACCTGGGTGTCCAGGCGCCTCCCAACGTTTGCACACAAAGCGTCTTCACACCACAAAGGAGACACGCCTTGGGCTCAGCAAACCCACTTCTAAGGCTGCTCTGGACTGAAAACCTGCTACGCGGGTTTTTATATAATGACTCTGATCGTGTGCAGCAGAAAACGAGACAAAACCGGAAACGACCAAATGTCTATCTGTAGGGTTAAACATATTATAGTCAAGTATATTTGGTTAATATGTTCACCAAAATATTAACGGGTTAACATGATGGTGCATGTATACCATGAGACGTGGTACATTAAAAAGGAAGCGAGCAAGCAAGTGTACGGCCATGCCACCCTGAACAAGCCTGATCCTGTCTGATCTCAGAAGCTAAGCAGGGTCGAGCTGGTTAGTACTTGGATGGGAGACCACCTAGGAAGACCCGGTGCTGTAGGCATAAAAAGGAAGAGGTCCTTGTAATCTGTGAGGTCAACCAAGGGCCTCGCCTAAAAAAAAAAAAATGAATTAAAAAAAATTAAAAAATAAAAAGGAGGCAAGCAGACGTAGTGATGTAGAAATGCATCCAGATAAATCACCAAGAGGAAAAAGCAAGAAGCAGCCCAGTGTGAGGACTACAATCTTCTCGGTGTAACCGTTAAAACGAAAGTGCTTGTAAGCACAGAGAGAAAGTTTTTTGCAGGGACACACGAGACACTGTTAGCAGTGGCTGCCTTTGGGGAGAGGAGCTGGGGATCCGCCTTGTCGTCCTACACATTTCAGTATCATTTGGATTCTCTAAATATGTAGGAATTACTCTTGCAAATTTTCTAAATGCTTTACAGCAGTTTCTGAACAGTCAGAGTGGGCTATTACATTTTTTCTTTATTTAAAAAAAAAAAAATACAGACAAACAGCCATTAATCTATACAGGGCTGGACCCCAGAAAGTATTTTAATATTGAGACCAGAGAGGAGATTGATTCTCCTATTATGATTGAGGGACACGAAGATTAAAAGAAAAATAACAACAAAAACCGGCACAGACTCTGTCCTTGAGGAGCTCATGGTCCTGCAGAAAAGATACATACACAGATAACTGTTACCCAGGGTGAGAAATTCAAGAGCCATGGCAGCCCCGTAGCCCCGAAGGACATGGCGCCAGTCAACCTGCCAACACCCTCCAGGGGAGAGGCTGGTCTACAGTTGGATTTCGCAGTTGGCTTTGGAAGAGCGATAACTTTTAAACTGGTTGTGACCCATTTGGTGGGTCATGAAAGCAATTTAGTAGTTGCTACTAGCTTTTAAAAAAATGTGCAGCTAGTCTTCGAACGATTTTAAGCTTTAATAACTTCAGAAGCATAAATGCTACAAACATAACAAAAAAATGACATTCGAAAGGTTATTTACATTTGAAATATACTGACATTTCTTACTCCAATCCATATAATACCACCACTTCCTGCCGTAGGAGGCTCGAGTTGGTTTTCAGACTTTGAAAAACACATTCATGGTCAATGTCTAAAAGGACGGCCTTTGTGACTTCAGCCTTAAGAGGACTTGATGCACACATGACAGCTCGGACCCGGTGACAAGAGAGGTTGATCAGGTCTCCAAGGTGCCCAGGGGCGAGGTCTCCTCTCTCTGCCCAACCGGCCAGATTCTGGCCCATGCAATGAATAAAAATGAAAAACTTAGCATTCAAATGTCAAGGAACTAAGTGAAAGAGACATTTAAATAAGTAAATATTCAACCCGAGTGTTGGTAGGTTTGTAGCATTTACACTTCTTAAGTTGTCGAAACTTAAAACTGCACTAAGACTTTGGGGGCGCCCCTGTATCCTCGAACTAGATTAAAGATAAATAGCACGGTGTGTGGGGTAGAGGTAGACAGCGTTTTACAACATCTCTGGAGTGATTCTCTGCCTGTATCTATGGGGAGGCAAACAAAAATCAATTTTTCAGTGGGAGACTTAATAAAGTTTAGGAAACATGGCCCAACTGGCCGCTTGCTGTTTTCTGTCTGCACAGTAAACCCTCTCCGCCCCTTGAAGCCCGTGGTCCCAGTGGGAACTGTCAATCAGGACAGTAGGACTCCACCCCCTCCACGCACCAGATGTGGACGTGACCCAGAGGCCCGACTTCTGCTTCTGGATGAGGGACCTGTGGTCCCAGAGCTGTGAGCCCAGGAGCCAGGGCAGGGGGTGGCGGGGAGGCCCCAGGGCCATCTCACACCTGCCTTCCGCTGCATGTGATGTGAGCCACTGAGCTGAGTTTCTGTCCCCAACAGCCAGAGGGCCCCCGACCACTCACTGTCCACTCACACCCCACTTTGCAAGCCCAGAACGTCTGAAGTTCTGCCCACATCAGGTTCCAGAGGCACAGTGGTGGGGGGAGGGGCAGGTAGCGATGAAGCGGTTTCCAAGCCGTGCCCCGGGGAGGCGCCCCAGAGCCTCCCGCTCACCTGGGCTATTCGTGGGCTTTAAGATAACATCGAAATAATGGAAAGGACTCCACGGTTATTTTTTAAAGTAAAACATCACCGATTTTGCGTTTTGCCCGTATTTCCTCCTGGAGGTGGCGGGCTTTAGCCTCAGTCCAGTGCTCCTTGCTTCCGGTGAACTCGTGTGCAACAGCGAAGGGAAGGAAGACAGACAGCACGGACAGCAGGCAGAGCTGCGGGTAAGAGCCGGGGTCTCGCTGTCCCGAGCCGCCGGGGTCTGACCTTGGTGCCGTGGGACCGCACGCTCCGTCTTCCGTCTGCTTGGACACACACGGCTTTGTGTGAGTTTTCAGGACCACACTGTGCAGCCAAGCGACACAGAAGGACCCTGAGGAAGGGGAGCTCGGCTGAGCCCGAGGGCTGCAGGGGAGGCCGCGGAGGGCGCGAGAATTCCGAGCTGGGGGCGGGGGAGACGCCAGGCGTGGGACACTACAGCTTTCCCGGCGATCCTCTGGAGTCTGGCGTGATTGCGGGGAGGGAAGGGACGTGGTCAGGGACGTGGTCAGGGACGCAGGGCCTGGACTGTGGAGAGCCACAGGACAGGGCAATGAGGGGCCCCCGAAGCTTTTAAACGGGAGGAGCAGGATGGGAGCTGCATTTTGGAGCGGCGTGCGGGACGCACGGGCAAGAAGCCTCCACACTGAGGTAAGGGAGAGAGGTAAGGGCTTGACCTAAGAGGCTAGCAGAACGCGGCCCTCAGCGCTGTGTTCACTGAGTCAGGGAAGGATGGGCTGAAGCTAGCCAAAAGCGACCCCCTGGGGTCTCGAGATCCGAGTCCCACTCTTGGGGCAGCCACGCCTCACAGGTCGGCCAGGATCGAGCCCAGGAGCAGCACCAACCTGGCAGCCGCTCAGAGTGCTGACCGTGAACCTCACAAAAGGCCGTCACTGCCGACTGCCCATCAGTGCCCTGGTCCTGCGTGCTGCATGGTGCCCATGTGCGTGGGCCGGACGGTGCCCCTCCCCAAATACACGTGTCGAGGTCCTAACTGTCCCCCCTCCCCCTGTACCTGAGACAGTGGCTATATTTGGAGAGAGGGTCTTTAAAGAGGTACTTAAGTTAAAACCAAGCCATTAGGGAGGCCCTCATCCAACCTGACCGGCGCCCTTCTAAGAAGAGGACATTTGGACCCACGGAGGGACACCACGGATGCGTGTGCACCGAGGAAAAGCCGTGCGAGGACACGGCAGCGAGGGAGAGGGGTCTCAGGGGGACCGAAGCTGCCGCCACCTCGACCTCTCGGTTCTGGAGAAAAGCGAGGTCTGTGGTTTCCGCCGCCCAGTCTGGGGTCCTTGGTTCTGGCGGCCGGAGCAGACACATGCCCCCTGCTGTGATGACAGTAAATCAACTTAATGAACATGGCGAACTGGCGACACCCTCTGAGACAGACAGCTGGCGTCATCCTGGCTGGTCCCCAAAGCAGACCCGGGCTGAGACCCAGTCCCCGTTACCCCACTGACCGGAGCCTCAGCACTCTATGGCTGAACAGACTAGTTTCAACTTCACGTGTTCTGGGATGCTTTTCTAATGCAGTTTTTCCTCCAAAAGGAGGGGACTGTTGTGGGGAGCGGGGCAAAGCACAGGGAAGTACCTCCTGACACCTCACCAAAGCCAGGAGCCCAAGACCCGGGTCTCCCAGCGGTGAAGAGAGAAGGGGTGGCAGAGGGTAAGGCAGGCGCCTGCGGGGCACAGGGGGACTCAGAGGGGGGCTTCCAGGAGCCCCTGCAGGCAACGCGTGGCCATTTACGGCTGCCCTGGCTGCTCCAGGCCTGGTGGGCCGTGCGGAACAGGGAGGGGGGAGAGAGGGAGACAGAGGCAAAGGCCAAGAGAGGCACAGAGAGACGGGGACAACGAGACAGAGAATTAGAGACAGAGAGAGACACAGGTATCTTTCTGTCTACAGACGAGGAGATAGTTCTGCCCTTGGGTCCTGCAAACAAGACCTGTTGGGACCCTGTGATCAGCCACCTGAGCTGCCTCCTGCTGTGGCTGCGCCAACCCCCCTCGTGAATCTGGAATGACGTTAGAGGACCACATCTCCACTAGGCGGGCGGACAGCGAGGCCTGACTCCCCTGGGCATGCCTGTCCCTCCCTCCCCCTGGCAGCAGGCAAGGACAGAGACAACAGGAGGCTGTCGAGGGGCCTTCACGCACTGCCCTGCAGACTGGGTGGACCCCCATCTCTGGAGGGGCGCCAGATGGCAGGGGCTGCCTCCCGCTCCCACGGCGGGCACGGCGGGCCAGGCCGCTCCCTCCCCCCGGAAGCGTTCGGTACTCAGGCTGTTGTTCATCGTCAGTTCCCAGCGGACTGCAGGCCCGGGGCGAGCCGGGGGAGCAGAGCCGGTGCCAGCGTGGTGCCCGGCGGGAGGGGGCCGCACAGGTCACGGCGGGCTCTGCACAGGCACCGTCGAATCGGCTCGGCCGCCGCCGGCCTCCAAACGGCGTCTCCAGGCCCAAGGCACTCAGGCCCTCTCTCTAAAGCCACATGTGCAGCTGGAAAGGCCCGTCCCGGGTGACGAGACACTAATGACTCCTCGTCCCAGACGGGCCCCCTCTCAACTCGTCAGTGTTTCTCTGTGGTCACAGCACCCGTGACACTTCCTCATGGCCCAGGGAGGGGGATTCACGCTTGACGCGTCCATTCCGACTTCTCGACCCTCCCTTGCCTTCGACAGGCCTCTGGGACCCAGCATCTCACTCACGGTCCTACCACCACCACTCAGTGCCGTCCTGCGGCCAGGGGGCCGTGACCTCACTCTCCTCCAACTCTGAGAACATCTTCGCGTGCTGCCTTCCTGACGCTTTCCCTGCTCTGAACCCCAAAACGACGGTGGCCACGTGTGAGTCAAATCATCCCCGGCATCCCGACTCGTCCTACTTCCAGACTCGGCTAGGCCAGTCTCTAAGGCATTACTGCGAAGCGCTCTCCTCGCCCACCCACTGGGTGCACCATGGGGTGGTGGGGGGACAGCTGGCACTTAGGGTTACCCTTGGGACCAAGGCCTCGCTCGGGCACGGCATCCATCCTTCCCCGCTCCCCTCTGGGCCGTCCACCTGCCTCCCTCTGAGGTCGCAGGACCTGGCTTGGGCCTTGGACGGGCCTGAGCTCTGTGGGGGTCCTGCAGGGACTGCAGCAAGGAACAGGGGGAGGGAGAGGGGCCAAGACCCCTCCCCCCCAGGAGAGCTCTGCCTTTGCTTTATGCACTGGCCTTCCATCTAAGATCGAAGAGGAAAAAAGATCTGGTGCTTTAAAAAAACATCAGAAAACAAGTGCCCTAACGTGGCTTCGACCCAATGCCGGATACCAGGGTCTGTGCGAACACGTGTAGCCTCAGGCAGCTCACTACCTTCCAGGGCATCTGCCTCTTTGGGGCATAACATACAGTTGCAGGGTGTGCGGTAACAGGCGAGGCAGCCGCGGCCTGGGGCGTGAATCCATGAGACTCCTGCTGCTACCCAGGGCCGTCCTGTGAGGAGGCAGCGCCTGCCTGTTGGCAAAAGCCAACGGCGCTTCTTTTCTTGTCTTTCTGTGGTTATTGGGCTTATTCATTCAAGAGGTGCCTAGCGGGTGCCACCGCGTGCTGGGGAGGTGGCCGCGACCGTGGCGGGCAAGGCCCCTGTTCGCATGAGCTGACATCCCACTGCAGCAGACAATGCACTCTGAAATCCAAGAGGACTTCAGACGCGTGAGTGCCAACACTTTGCCCCCGCTAAGGTGGTCAAGGACACGGACCTCACAGGTGAGGGGGAGCGAGCGTGCGACAATCTCGGCTGGGGAGGGCCGGCCGGGCAGAGCGAGTGGCAAGTGCCAGGGTCCAGCCGTGGCGTGGGCCTGGCGTGTCTAGGCACCGGGGAGGCCTCCGTGGCTGCAGCGGAGGGGCAAGGGGGCCCTCGGGACAGGAGGCAGAGCCGCAGGCTCCCGCGGGCTCAGGGGCTGTGGTAAGAGTTTGGGATTTATTCTGCACGCGACGAAGCCACTGGAGGGCTTTCCCAGGAGAACCGGAGGGGCGGTTTCTGGGAGCAGGGTCACGGTGTGGCATCAGGGGAGGCGGACGTAGGGGAGACAGCGCGGAGGTTCCTGAATGGCCGGGTGAGCCATGGAACTGGAGACCTGGCCAGAGAGATGGAGAGAAGCGGCCGAATTCAGGAGGGTTCTGGAGACGGAGGTGCCAGGACTTGCGACTGTGTGACTGGGTGGCAGGAGAAAGAGACAAGAAGGGTGACACCGGATCTGGGCCTGAGCGGCTGCGGGACAGCGGAGGAACCCAGGTGGGACGGGGGACAGAGGGCACAGCCCGGGGACAGCAATAGACCCTTCTCGATGCCGCCTCACTGGATGTCATGGGAATAAGCTTTTCTTTGTCTTTTGGGGACAAAGAGCGAAGGAAGGGCACTGGGTAAGTAAGCCCTGACTCGAAGGGTGGGGTGGGGAGGGGGAGAGGGAGGGAGGGACTGAGGTTTAGGGTTCACATTATACACCCCCTAGGACGGCGTGGAGCCAGGCTGCAGGGCGCTGTGCTCCTACATCCAGACTAAAAGAATCATCCTGGTCTCCACCTCACATCCCCATGGAGGACTCGGTCACAAGCCCTAAACACTGTCTCTCGCTCAGAGGATCAGTCACAGTCTCCACAGATTCGATCCTAACAGATTAAGGATTTTTGGCATCTTTCCTACCAAGGGGATTCAGAAGACATCAAAAGCTTCATAAAAAAACACCCCGTGGGCGGCAGCCAGCACCCTCCCTGACCTTCATCAGCAGGTATTAGGGCCATTCCAGTCTCTACTTTTTGGGGTAAATAGAAAAGGTCGAGCACAGGGAAGAAAACCAAGGAATCCACACTATGAGCTGGAGGAGGGTAGGAGGAGATGAAACCACAGTGTTGGGGACATCCAGGCTGAGATGAATAACTTTAAGGATGACGGTAGAAGACAGGTGGGCAGGGTTTAAAATTCCCTGAGAGGCCTCAACCCTGGGAAAAGGACCCGTTTTAGGCTTTCATGAAGAGCAGGGGTAAGAATGGTCTGAGCCTGGAGTAAGGTTCCACTTTTCAGGCTAGCACTGGGCTGGAGGTATTTTCTTGTCCTGAGATTGAGCTCAGACTCTGAGTCTTCAGCAAAGAATCTGGCCAGGAGAAAACCTATTGATACCAAGGTCACAGAATTAGGCCCTTGCTGAGAACAAGTCCAAGGCTGTCTCAGCCAGAGGTCAGGCTGGTCAGAGGGTTAGCAGTGCATGCAATATTCACCTGAAAATTTTTTAGCACAAAGTACCCACCCCATGCAGTCCCCTAAACAGGAGCTGATAACTAGAAAGCAGACAATCGTAGACTGTTATCTCAGAGATATCAGAGATCACTTTAGTTCAATCCCTTCTTTTGGTGGATGGGGAAACTGAGGCCCAAAGGTTAAGTGACTTCCCCAAGTCCTATGGCTCTTCAGAAGCAAAATATTAGATAGACAAGCTCCGTGACTTCTTGCACTGTGTGTCCTTTGGACCATGTAATCTCATTAGCTAGCTGTTCTTCAGCCACTGTGGCCTGGAGCAAGTGACCGAAGCCCTGACCAGGCACCAAGTGATCAGAACGCCAGCAAAGCGCGGTGTCTGTGCATTAGCCCCGTCTCGGAGGGGGCTTCTGACCCCGGTTAGAGTCCAGCCCCACTTCTCTGTCCCTAAGAGTGGCAGACCGAGTGTGGTCAGACTCGGGTTGTTCCAGAGATGCTCTGACCAGCAGGGGTTTGGCAGGTCTCAGGAAATGTCCTTAGTCGCTCTCATCCCTCCCACACTGTGCTTTGGGCCGACTCCCTGGGAAAGAGCAGAGTGGCCGAGGAGAATCGAGAAGTGACCATGCCCAACATTTTGTTTCCAAGTCCCCAAAGCTAGACAGCTTTCTTCTTAAGACACGTTCTTTAAAAATGTATTACTTCGTAAGCAAAGCAGGGTCGGGCCTGTTAGTACTTGGATGGGAGACCACCTAGGAAGACCAGGTGCTGTAGGCGTAAAAAAATAAATAAATAAAAAAGTAAAAGGTTGTAAGCTGACAAGGTCCTTGCAATCTGTGAGGTCAACCAAGGGTTGCCTTGCCTAAAAAATAAAAAAAAAAAATCATAATTTTAAAAAAGCTTGTAAAAAAATTAAAAAATAAAAATGTATTACTTCTCACTTAGGAGAAAATTCTAACAGCTAATTCTTCTATGTGCAAATAAAACTCTCTGTCTCTGACAGAAAGAACAAAGTTTAGCCATCGAGAAAGCCCACCGGACTTTTTCTCATTTGAAAACAAATTAAATTATGAGCTTAAACAACTTTACAAAAGATACATTGTTGCCCTACTGAGCACCGAACGGCTCTGGCTCCATCAGCATTCATCATCGTAATTACTGCAAACCCATTATTCCTGATTTATGTCCTGCTTTTCCCCTTACTTATTTTGACCAGTTTGCTAATTAACCAATGTCCTAATTAATGGACATTTGGATTATTTCCAGTTTTTCTCCCATCAAATCACTAGACCTGTTCTGGATGGATTGTTTGTGTCCCCCAGGATCCATACATTGGACCCCCGCACCCCAGAGTGATGGCATTTGGAGGTGGGGCCTCCGGAGCTAATTAGGATTAAAGCAGGGACTCCCTGTTGGGATTAGGGCCCTTATAAGAAGAGACCAGAGCTCTGTCTCCACCATGTAGACACAGCAAGAAGGCGCTGGTGTCTAAGCCAGGAACCAGATCTGCCGCCTTGATCTTGGACTTCCGGCCTCCAGAACTGTGAAAAATAAATGTCTATTGTTTCGGTCACCCGGTCTGTGACATTTTGTTATAGCAGCCCAAGCTGACGGAGACAAGATTCCAAAGTGATATGAACAACTGCTAAATATTTGCTCGGCCCTCCACGAGCTGGCTTCTGCCTTTGTTGAGGGAAGAGCAAGTGGGGCCACAATGACATCACCAAGGTCAGGATGGGGGAGGGGATTCACCTGCTACTCCATCATTCTGGGAAGGCTGGGGCCGCTGGGCTGGGGCGGGGCACACCTGCGGCAACAAGGCTGGTGAGGGCAGGGGACACAAGAGGGACCTAACAGCAGGGTAACTTCAGAAAGGCGAGGACAGACAGATGAGGCCACGTGGCTGGAGCATTTTTTTGGATACCAGCGTACCCCCCAAAAATTTCCTGGGCAACTGCCCACTGGGTTCCTTCTTCCCGGCACTCTGTATTTTAAAAAATTCCAAACCCACAGAAAAGTTGCAAGAATAATGCAATGAACACTCACATACCCTTCGCCTAGATTCACCAGTTGTTAACATTTTTGCCATCTCTGTCTACAGACACATCCACACTTGTGCGTGAGTTTGACTCTGAATCATGATGTGTCATCTCTTAATGTTTCAGTATGCATCTTCCTGAGAACAAGGTCATCTTCCTCCATAACCACAGCCCGGGCATCACACTCAAGAAACGCCACAATGATTTAATAAACCATTCATCTGAAAAACGTCCCCATTGTCTCCCCAATGTTCTTTATAGCTCACCACCCCGACGCTGATCCAGAATCCAACCAGAGATCAGACATCGCATTTGTCTGTCATGTCTCTTTACTGTCTCCCTTAATACAGAGGAATCTCCCTGCCTGTTTTGCGTTTGGTGACACTGGCCAGCTGCCCTCCAGGAAGTCTCTATTCAGTTTTTGAGAACAGCTAGGTCGTGAGGGCCAAGTTGAGCTCTGGCACAGACACGGCGATTTTGCTCTAACACCATCTGAATGATCCTCGACCCTTCGCTCTTGACCACTGTTCTGGAATCTTCAGATACAGCCTTACTGGAACCCACACCGCCATGAAGTAGCAACCCTGGCGATCCTAGAACCCCAACCTACACATCGGCACCAAGAAGCACTGTTTCTTGGCCGTAAAAGGGACCAGCTCTGGCTCTGGACCTCGCTCGTCATAATTCTTCATGAGGGCGGGGCACGCCCGGCTTGCTTCCTCTGCCGCCCACCCCACACTGACCCCCGAGAGAGAATGAAGAGAGAGAGGTTCTAACGCTGTAACTGCCCTGTGCTCAGCTCCCCCGCCCCCAGGTAGGTGAGGTGTCCCAGCTCTCCAGGACACTTGCTAGCAGGCCACAGCCCCGGGGAGGCCGCTTCCCTGGGCTCCAGATCCTTCTCAATAATCAGCTTTGCTAGGCAGAGGCAGCAGCTGCCCCAGGTCTCCCGGGCCTGGCAGGGAAGCCAGGCGATTGGATTAGACGGGATGCGGTTAATGGAAGACAGACGAGGGGGGAGGGGAGAGGCGAGTTAAGTGCTGCTCTCTAGGGCAAGACTTCCGGCTCTCTCTCTCCTCTCCCCCTGCTGCCCTTCACTTAGTGAGAGACAAGGAGGCTGGCTGAGGGCCTCACCCTCTGCTTCCCCCAAAAGCTACCAACCTGAGTTCTTTAGCTCAGGGGTCCTTCCGGCCAGCTCTGCAGGCTCGGGCAGTATGACAAGCAGAAGGCAGCACTGGGAACTGCATTTGAAGGTGCCAGCGTCCATTTCCAGGCAATCTCTTAGCAGCTTCTTCCAAAGGAAAGCCCACCACTGAAAGGTGGGGTAACGGTGGGTACCTGGGGTCCTCGCCCCCAGCCCCTGCTTGCCAGTTAGAGTTGAGGGGGGCGTGCCAGCTCAAAAAGGGCTGGGGATCTGAACCCAAAAGGGAAGGGCAAGACCTCACACCGAGTGAGGATGCGGACTTCAACTTGATTCTGGAGTTGGGAGGATTATCTCGGATCAGGTGTCGTAGAGCAAGGACTGGCATCAGCTGTGGGAGCACCTGAGTCTACGCCTGCCACACGAACCTCTAGAAGGTGTCTGGTCCTTCGAAGCACTCGCTCACCCTCGCTTTCCCCCAGACAAGACAAATTGTCCTGGGCTGCTATTTACACAATGACACTAAGCCCTTACGTGAGATATCATATTGCAGAGAGTCCAAAGGCCTTGCAGAAAGTTCCTTCAGAAGTGCTCAAACCCAGAGGATCAAGATAGGGCTGAGCGCCCCTAAAGCAGCGGTCCCCAACCTCTGTGGCACCAGGCACCGGTGCTCCTATGAGAATCTCATGCCTGATGACTTCGGGAGCAGCTGCAAACACAGACGAAGCTCCTCTCGCTGGTCTGCCACTCACCTTCTGCTGTGTGGCCTGTTCCTAACAGTGGGGCCCCTGCACTAGAGGACGTTTTAAGCTTCGGTCTAGAAGCTGTGGCTGGGTGGTTAAGGGCCACGGTGTAGAGTGGAGATGAAGGGCTGAGTTCAAGCGAGCAGCCGCCTGAGAACAGCCCCACGCCTCTCCCTTCCCAAGAAGCAGGAACCCCAGATACGTGAGCAAACCTGACCTATCAGCACTTGTTCAAACCCTACCTGCCATCGCCATGGGTGAGGTCAGCAAGAACAGCGGGGCCTCGGTCCCCATCAAACCAGAGTCCCGGTCCCTCCCGGGTTAAACACCACTGCCCTCCGCAGTCTGGTTAGATTCCACTCTAAGGACACAGTTAGGCACCTACTTGTCCGGCAGAGCACCTGCTCAGAGGGGGTGTGGTGCACTGATCAGCGAACAGAAACGCCTCTGCCTGGCGGCCTCACCCGCCGCCCGGGGCTCTGCCCAGTGTAAACCACTGCGTCCTGCCAAATTCAGAGTGGGCACTGCAGACGCGCTGACAGTGCACCGAAGTCACTTGCTCGCGGCTTCTACCATCCCCGCCCTCCTCCCTTTAAGAACAGGAGGAAGAGCGAGGTGTTCTGATCGGTCTTGGGACCCTCCACGGCGGCCTGGAGGGCCCAAGGTGCTGAAATCCTGGGACCCGCCTGGCAAGCAGGCTTCCGATCTCAAGAGGAGCGTGGGGAGAAGTGTTTGGGGCCGGCTGGGCGAATGCACGTGAGCCACCAGACACAAGACAGAGGTCAGGACAGAGCCGAGGGACAACATGGGAGCGAGCTGGGTTTGAGGGGCTCAGTGGGGCTGTGGGAGGCTTTATCTTGCTTCTTCACCCCACAGTGGCCAGGCTTCTCTGCTCCCCCAAGTGCTGCTTGAAAACAACAGTAAGAACGACCGCGATTGTCGGGTGCCTTTTCTCCCAGCGCCATCCTACGCGCTCCATCCACACACACACACGACGTGACTTCACTGACTCTGGAAGCTGGATTTCGAATTGGCCCCCAAAGACAAGGCAGCTTTTCTTTTCTTTTTTCTTTAAGTATTATTTTTTTCACAAGCACGACAACTGCCATCGCCGGCCTTGATATAAGCCACATGCACGTGGATTCGGGAGGCCGTGGGCGGGCGGGGTGGGGGTGCGCCGTGCGTGTCCCGGGGGAGCCGCTGCGGCGGACGGCGACAGCGCCGGGCAGAAGGGAACGAGAAGGGAACGAGAGGCCGAGCAAAGCCAGCAGAGCAACAAAACACAACTCTGACGGGCTGGACCCCAGCGTCACTCTGGGGGGCAGGGTGGTGAGTCTGCTCGTCGGACCCTCGTTTCCTGCCGGCCGCCGACTCTGCCCGCCCGGGGGGGGGGACACCCGGCCCGTGGGGCGGCCGCAGGGGTCGGCCGTAGCCGCAGACGGAACCGGACCGGGGCGGGAGGGCCCCCGGGGGGCCGGGCATTACCTGCCTGGCCTCGGCGGCCTGCTCCTCCGCCTCCGCCGGCCCCGCGCGCTCCCCCGGGCCCTGGGGCGCGGCCGCGGGCTCCGGGGCTCCGGGGTCGGGCGGCGCGGGGGTCCCGCTGGCCTCGGCGCGGGGCGCGGGCTCCGGGGACGCGCCGGCGGGGTCCGGGCCCGCGGCCGGCCCGCGCCGCACCAGCAGCCAGGCGAGCAGCAGCGCCAGCGCGGTGGCCAGCGCCGGGAGCGCGGCCAGCAGCTCGGCCGGCGCCTCCATCGCGCCGTGGCCGCGGAGTGCCCGCCCGCCGAGCCCCCGAGGGAGCCCGCCGCGCCCCGCCCGCGCCCCGCCCCGGGGCGGAGCCCCGCCGCGCCCCGCCCCCGGCCCCGGGGCGACAGACTGGGGACGGGAGCCCCAGCCCTCGCGAAGCGCGCCCCAGGCCAACCCTTCCCGCCCCGGCAGGTCTGGCGCCTTGAGCTTGGGCTCCTTCTGAAAACCGTCTGAACTCGCTCGTCGCTCAGGCGCCCGCGGTCTGTCATCTCCCGGCATCACTTTGGCCCCGGACACGGAGAGGGTCGCCTTAGAGCACACTGGAAATGTAAGTGCGAGTTTGCGCCCCGTAAAGCCGGCCAGGCTCCCCTAAACTAGCACTGGACTGCCTGTAGGACAATGAACACCAAACGTCAATCCTGCTTACTTTTCGCCACTTTTCTACAGGTCCGACAGCCGCTGTTATTCTGTAGAGTCGCCTTAATACATGTCCAGGTCCTGGCCCGCGAACGCCCCTTCCGGGCTGAGACCCTGCGGCCTTCAACACCCGCCGCTTTGTCGGGCGGCCGCCGCCCAGACACAGGTTCCTGGAATTCAGCTCCCAGTGCTTTGGGTCAACCGCATCTCCCGCAGACTTTCCTCTTAGCATAATTCTGGGCGGCCCGGAGGGTGGAACAGGGAAAGGAAGTCTCCTGTTTTTGTTTCTCTAGATCCTCCCAGGGACTGTTGCTGAGCAGTGTATGTTTGAGATGGATACGTTGTAACCAGAAACGTTATTTCTTTATGACTCCCAACCCCCACCCTCGTCATTTTAAATAAATCCTGGGCTGGCGAAGTTTGTCAGGTACCATGGCAAATAAGGCTTAATGCCGAAAACAGTGTTCTGGTTTTTGCTGAGGATGCATTTAATACTTTTTTTGGAAAAACTGCAGCACCTGAGCTGCTGTCTGACTGACGTAGGCCAAGATGCTAGACTTGGTGCTTCCTTTTAAATGGAAATGCATGTGCGCCCTTTGGCTTCGTGAGCTCTAGTTGTGACAAACAGGATTCCTGCAACAGGGTGAGCTTAGTCCTGCTGCATCACATAATACACTAAGGGGAATGTGCAAAAAAAAAAAAAAAAAAAAAAAAAAATTAGTGGCTGTTGATGAAAAATGCCCCACTGCTATAATATGTGGAATGGGGTTAATCTCTTGGCTACTGGCTTTTGACCACTGGGGGACTTTTTGGTCAAAGTGTTGGGGCCTAATTTTTGTCCCCTGTCCCAATCGTTTTAAAGTTTATATTTAAGAGGTCCCATCATGGAAACAAACTCAGTTACCACAAAAAGAAACAAAGATAAGACAAAGTGAAAAAACCCAACTCCAAATCAAGTTGCTTTATTGAAAATGATGAACAAGTTTCATCCAAGTGAAAGTTAAAAATACCAATCGAATGGCAAAACGACGGGCATGTCGTGGTGGAGCCCACGGCGAGACGGACAGAACCAGAGGCTGCTCAGTGTTCAGTCTGACAACTGTGAGAGGCACGGGGCCCTCAGCACAGCCCGGGGCTTCTGCACGTCCAGTCACCCCGAGACAGCCTGCCTGGGCCAGTGCTCCTGGGGGATTTGGTGAGGGCTAGATGTTTCAAGTTTTTGACCGAACAGTAAAGAAAGTTGAGAGCCACCACCCGAGGGCACACATGTAGTTCATGTAGTTTTGCTGTACTCAATGTAACATCGATGTCACATCTTGACAGAAGCCAGGGAGGGGGAGTGTGAGGAGAAATAAGACTGGAACGATCAGCTGGGCTCGAACACACACGACGAACAACTTCCGTGTGGAAGGCAACACACAATTCAAGGAACCTAAGCTGCATGCTTACCCGCCTACCTCCTAGACAGCACTTTTTACGACATTTATGCAAAACTCCTGTTTCATCCCACTCTTGCCTAAAGTCCTAAACCATAACAAGGCTGACCCTCTAGTAAGTTTGCAAAGCACTTGCACCAGCAACTTTCTTGCTGATCCTTAAACACCTTTAGCTAATTTACAAAGAAGCCACGTACTAAGTTAAGAATACAGTTACCACGATAAGTATGTTCTTTTATGAAGATCTCATAAACTTGCATTTAATAAGGTCTGAACTTGCTTTTCTGGGCGTGAAAATATGAGCACAGTTCTACGTACCCTGACCAGTGGCCCTGTGAACAGCAGCACATTCACTGCCCATTAGGCTCCACCAGGTCTGGGCTTGTCATTGCTACCTCCCCTGCACCTAGAACAGCGCCTGCCGGAATGCAAACATCTGTTGAATGAAAGGGCATCTGCAAACGAGCAAAATGTGAATAATGTCCCTTTTTGGGTGGCTTTCCCTTCAAAGGTGTCATGTTATACATCACAGCCCTACTAAAGAGCCGAGAGGCACCTGTGTGCAGTGCTGGGTACTTGAGGCAGATGGTGAAGCACTGGTGCCTCCCTCATGCCCAAGACCTGAAGCCCTCCGGATGTCCTGGCTGTCCTGAGGGATCCCCCCTCCCCACTCCTGCCACGCCCACCCTGCTCCTCCCCATTAGCGGTTACTAGTCCACGCTCCCTTCTTTCAGGACTCATCTTGCTGGTTTTAAAATTAGTGGGAGAACAGTCCTGAAGAATAGTTTAACACTGTATCCTTCACTCACTATTGTTGATACCGCTCATAGGAGCAGCTCATGCCAGGTAGGTGGATGGACCCCTTGTTCCCATGTCCTTCCTGACCCTGATGGCCTGGCCACCACTGCACTCCTTTCTCGCCAGCTCGTCCCTGATCCCTTATTTCTGGCTGTTGTTTATTAAACAATCTTATTTGGCACCTGGGGAAGGAAACCGGGGTGGCTAATCTCTCAAATTCAAGTTGCTCCTGGCCCGTCCCAGCCCCTGCAACACGTCTCAGCACGCCCCCTGGCGGCAAAAAGCCTTTGGTTTTGCTTTTTTCTTTAAACTGAAGTTGAGAGGAGCAGTGGGTATGAATTTGAGAGAGAGGTGAGTGTGACAGCCTGGTAGCAATACTGGGAGAAAGAGAAAAGCATTTTGAAGATAGTACAAAAAGTTTTTTTAAAAGGAGGAACACCATTCAGATATTTATATACAGAGCATGCCTTCAGGGTTTGGTTTCACTCACACCCTGGAAGCAGAGGCTGTTGCTCCAGCCTGGGTGCCCGGTGGGGGAGGGGGAGCAGCACCACGGGCAGGTAGGACGATGGGTGCCGATGCCAGGAAGGTAACAGAAACCTCCCATCCAAATCAGCCACATGTCTAGGTTGGTATTTTAGGATGCAGAAAACTGGCCTAGGGCACAATAGAGACCAGCCTCCTACACAAAAGCCACGTGACCCACTCGGCATCAGGAAATGCTAACCACTCCATTAAAAATTTAACACTGGAACTTGCCCCTATGTATAATTTAAGTTCTATGGTAAGAACACATCGAACACCTTTCCCACTCTGTTTGTAAACAAAAAAACCCCGATGTGTCATCCCTCCCCAAAATATGCCACACAAAACCATCCCTGGAATTTCGCAGCCCCTCTGACCGTGGAAAAAGGGAACAGATCCTAAGACAGCAGGAGGAGGTGGCAACTGGTGCCGTACACGCTGGCTGCGTTACTGCCACTGACTGCGTCTTTGGACGGACGGTGACATGTGGGAAGGTGGCACACGCAGTACTTCTCACGTGTAACTGGTTCCCATACAAATCCAAGGCCACTCACCACTTCCGGTGTCTGCGTGTGTGCAGCCGGCTCTGTGGACAGTGGAGGTTCCGTGCCAGCATCAGGGAGGTGCCAGATGCAACGAGACAGTCAAAGGATCACAACCCTCCAGCCTGGTGGTCGCCCGGCTTGGTTTTAAAGGAGGCGGCGCGAAACCTTCTCACCCAGCATCCCGTCAGCCTGCAGCGTCTCGCTGAGCTTGCCGAATTTCTACACTTCTTGACAATCTAGTCTTAGTGAGCAGTGAAAACAGCGTTCGACTGAAGACAGAAGCTTGGACCAGAGAAAGATGATCCAAATTCAAAGACAAAGGAGAAGGGAGGAGCAGAAGACGTGAAAACGGAGCTGGGTGGCCACCGACAGCTTACACAGGAGCCACCTCAGGGAGAGTCTGTATCTGCTCAGGGGTGGGCACGGCTTCCACAAGTGTCCCTAATCCTGCCAAAGAAAGTACAACTGCCTGTAATCAGCAGGTAGAGAGCACGCTGGCGCAGAGCTGGAAGGAAAGGTTAGCAGCAGAACCCCTGGGGCCCCCGTGGGGACTTAATCACACCTGAAGGACAGACACAAGTCTGCAATAACAGAAACAACTTAAAAAGGCAAGAAGAGACGTCTAAGGATGGCTGTGAAAAGGACAACTTGGGCTGAGACAGGTACATTCTGGTCTGATAAATTCACTTGAACAAGACACCTGAATTTCCCCATGGAATCCAGCCAGACCTTGGAGAACGAGAAAAGAGAAAAGACCACAGAAAGGACTGTGGGTCTTGAACTTTCAGAACACAATGGAGAAAACAGTCAGCTGCCCGGAGGACAAAGAACCTAACAGGAATGCAGGAATGTCGCCTGCTGAGCGGTTAAGGACTTCACACACTTAGCATCCCACAAACTTCAGTATTTTATTACCTTCCCGAAACCTCACCCCTAAATGCTGCTGACAGAGACACTTCAGCCAGCATGTCAAACACAGGGCTCTGGGACTTACAGACCCCAGACGCCTGAGGAGTCGCCAGACTTCACCGTGAGCCTGCTGCGTGCCCAGCACTACGACAGGTAGGTGCTCGCAAGAGACTACGGTTTAACTCACTTATAAGTCCAATCTGGCTTTTAATTGGAGACACGATTAAGATTTTATTAAAAAGTCTGAGTTCTCCGCTGCGACCCCACTGTCAGAGCAGCAACGGCCAACGGAGAGAAAGTGAGAGGCCGCCGCTCGGGCTTTTCAGAAGATGCCAGAACGGCTCTTTCCCCTTTGCTGCTGTCACACCCCCCGTGAGGGCGCACGCCAGCGGAGTCACTACGTTCCAAGACCACGATAAGAGCAACGTGGGAAGGTTCTGGTCTTCTCGAAGGAAAAAAAAATCAAGATATAAAAGGTGTTTAATTTTTATTAAATAATGTAAAGGGTTCCTTGGCACCATCCGCATGGGTTCTTGCCTTTACGCACAACACAAGCCACGTCAACTTGCGTCGGTAGCAGAGAAAAAAGCTACTGTGGCAAATGCTAAGTGAGTGGACTGCGTCCCAGGAGCGGGCTGGTTCTCTGCGCTCGCCGGCGCCCCGGGCTGCGGGGGCCACCGGCTGCCCTCCCTGGGCCCTGCCCCTGGCTGCGGGCACGTCCTCCTACGCAGGCCGCAGCCGCGCTCGGTCACCTGGAGGAGCTGCGCTCTTTGCTCACACAGTCGTCCTGGGAGGTGGTGTCCCCGTTCCCCATCATGCTGCACGTCCTCCTCTTCTTCCTGCGGTGCATCGTCCCGTCGCCTTCAGACCCCGACTCACACTGGATGCGGGAGGAGGAAAAACAGAAGTTCAACCTGGACGTCACTAAACAAACCTCTGATCTCAGGAGACAACACAAATATTGTCCCCCAGAAGCACGGCGGCCACTTGTGACCGCTTCGTAGCACAGTCTGCACACGCATATCCCCAGACGTGCCTGGCTCCCGCAGGACTACGATCTTCCCTCAGGTGGCGAGCGTCCCCCCAGTGGTCTCCAATGGAAGGGTCCTCTGTGTGAAGCCAGGACGCCCACTCCAAGAACACGTACGGCCAGCGTTCTGAGACCGCGTTACGGACTTCCGCTCGGCCAACACGCAGCCCGACGCGTGCAAGCGAGTGCAGCACTTAATACAAGACGCACCACCTCCCGCACGAGAAAGGGACCATCGGATTACGCAGTCATGAGACAGAAACGTCAGCTGCTGAGGGCACAGGGCCCTCTCACCCAACGTCAGCTTCCGCAAGCCGCTGGATTTGCTGCGTTTCTAGGCTCACGCTCCACTGCCCACTGGCAGAATCCTTAACCTGGACCTGAGGTCAGCACGCTGGCTGGCGGCTGCGACTCCGCTGTCTGCCAGCTGTGCACCCCTGGGCCATTTACTTAAGGGAGTCCCCAAGGACTCTTTCAACCTCTTGACGTTGTGACAATTCACATACACACGTGAAGCTATCAAATGGACAACTGTCACCACACAGCAGGAATGATGGGAGTTGTAGTTCTTGGAAGAAAGTGGAGACCGATCATGGCTTTCTCCCTCCTGAGGAGGAGGGCGAGTCAACCCCGTCTTCACAGGGTGCCCTGCCCTGGAGGCCCGGGGAGAGGGCAAGGGCTCACCTCTGAGTCTGAGTCAGAGGAGCTGGAGCTGGAGGAGCTGGAGGAGTCGCTCGAGCTGTCTGAGGCGATCCCCGTGGATTCCTGAAGGTCAACGGAGTCAGCCAGGACCGCCAACTCAGGGTGCTCTTGCTTCAAGATCCTGAGAGACAAGACACACGTTCAGTGCTGGGACAAGCAACGACACCCACACACAGTAACCCAGACTCAAGGCTGAGCCCTGCCTCTCTCAGAAGCGCCCGGGGACGCCAGGCACGTCTGTCGGAATGAGTGACGTGGAGCAGTGAGGACACGAGTCCGAGGCTGGGAACAGAAGCCCCGACATGCTGCTCAGGCTTTTCCAAAAGGAAAACGAGCTACGCGCAGTCTGCCAGCACCGGCGCCAACGAGCCAGACGGGCCGCCGACTGGGCAGGCGACGTTTCGAGTTCGTCTTAGTTTTTTCCCCTTGGGAGAAACAGTCTCTTCTCATTTTTTCCCTGAACTTTTCCTAGCTGATTTTATTTTAACCTCTTCTTTCCACAGCACAGCACTTAAAGATTGGCGTTGGGCTCGGTTAAATTCTATTTGTAAACGTAGAAACAATTAGGTTTGTAAGAAATAAGAAGTGTCAAGTTACAGAGAGGGCCCCCCTCACTCGAAGGTGAAACTGAACTGGACTTTCGGAGGCAGCAGCCCTCCCCGGAGGACCCTGACCTAGCATCCTCTGTGACCGGGGACCAAAGGTCTGCTGTGAGGGAAGGCCTTAGGATGACCAAAATGCAGCACGCAGTGGCCTACGGGAGGGAGGACGTGGGCCTCAGATGCCCCAGAGTCTGGAGTCTGGGGAGAACAAAGCCACCACCCTTGCTGGCCCTCTCAGCAGGGGGGCTGAGCACTGAACAAGCCAGAATCCCTCTCTTACCCCGAGAGCTGGTCCCTCCAGGTCAGGGTTGGGACACAGTGGCACGGGGTGGCTGGGGGTGGCTTGCACTGCCGCTGCCCGTGCTGTATCTGTTCTGTGGATAAACAGAGGAGCTAAGTCTCCAGGGCAGTCACCTCACTCACAAGAACTGAAGGTAATAAGTTCAAATGGGAATAATGCTTCTGGGTAAGTAAAAGAAATAACCCAAATAAAACTCAAACAAAACGGCTTCCTTTGCTAGTGCTAGCTTCGGGGAAAAAACAAAAATCAGAAACAAAAAAAAACAAAAAAACGAGAAACAATCCCGATCGTGACTGTGTTTTGACTGACTGGCTTGGATCGACATGCAGTCTCACCCTGCTGCCTCGAGGCTGGCGAGCACCCTGAGACTAGCCCTGACCAGGGACCCGCTCTCCTCGACCCACGGGCTTTGGCGGCCCCAGCTTTCCTCCAGGCGGGTCTAAAACCAGCACGTTACTACAACAGAGGACTCTTTCCATTTTATCTCTGGGGTAGAAACCGGAACAAAGCAAAAAATGAGGAAAAAAACGTCTCTCACCTATACCATTTCCTCGATAACTTTGGTCTCCCTCTTACCGTCTTGTGCCAAACAACAGGGAAGTTGGTGCTACTGGCAAAATTCTGCGTGATGGCAATGGTGGTGTCAAGATTGAGGACAACGTGCCACCAGCCTCCTGAAATCCAACAAACCAACAGTTAAACGGTTTGGTTCTGCATACAAGCACTCTAAAACATAAACTTCGCATAACCTATGAGCTTCAGAGGTAGGGGATTCCAACGCACAAGGGAGAGCCTCAGCGACCAGATCCAGCATGGCAGACGCTCCTCCTGGGCCGAGAATCACCAACGACCCGTCTGTGTAAAGTTCTACTGGAGTATGGCTGTGCCTGTAGATTTATGGATGGTCTAGGGCTGCTGTCCTTGCCACATGGGCAGAGCTGAGCAATTGTCACAGGGACCATCTGGCCGCAGAGCCTAAAATATTGACTCTTTGGTCCTTTACGAATAAGTGTGTCCACCCTAGCTAACCCAAAGCTATGACCTTTGGGTGTAACGGCGGCAAGCGCTTCGGCTCAGAGAAGGAAGCCTACCTTACATACTCTCACTCCCAGGACTCGGCCTGTCAGAAGGACCCCGCAGCAGCAGGTGTGGGGTTTCCTGCCTCTTGGCTCTAAGTCACTATCTCCTGACTCAACCCACCCAGTGCTACGCTGTACCAAAACCCCAATTTCCAGAAATATGCATGAGTCAAAGAACATACACACGACACTAGGTAAGTACTAAAGATAAAAATGAGTAGGATCTTCATGTAAAACGGGTTTATCAATAGTCATTATACATTTAGGTTGAGACACGTGGCCAGCAGCCCCGTATTACTGTTGGAGGTGGGCACAGGTCTGTTCATTCAGTTAGTGTGCAGAGGGATCTCTTTGGCTCACTCTATATGTAGTTCTGCTCCAAAATGACAAATCACTAAATCCAAAGAAAGTGCTTTCTTTCAGGTCATCTATACCTGGTACGAAGACAGTCTCTCCTGGTTTTTGTAAGATTTCCAGGGGTTTAAATTCGGGTGGCCAGGTTGGAAGCTGTGTCCGGGGATAAATGATATTAAACCATGTAATAGCTTCATCTTGCTGGTTCCCTCCTTCTTCACGGGTCACCTTGATGAGTTCCCTGGGTGTGCTGGTAGGGAACAGGCACCAGCGCTTGTGGCCTTGAACTAAGGCATTCCAGGCACTGGTTCCCAGGGGGTCGATGTGAATTCCGGTTCCGGAGCGTGGTGGCCCCATCACAAACCACCTAAAGGAGGGGAATATGCAATATGTGAAGGGTAACTACACACACACACACACACACACACACCACAAAACAGTAACTCTGCAGTTTTATACAATGTTATCTTTGTTTCAAAACCACACAAATTCTGGGACGTAGAAATGCTGAGTGAACTGGGCACAGAATAACAGAAAAAGGAAAAATCACTGATGTGGCTTACTGCTGGGCTTTTAACTATTAAAACTTTCTTCATAGATCAGTGGCTCAACTTTGGTTGCATGTTTGAATCACTGGGAAGCTTTCAGAAATCCTGATGTCCCGGGAGCAGGCGAGCAGCCTGGCAGTAGGACCGTCAGCAGCCCCCTAAGTCAGCCCCATGTGCAGGGAGAACCATTCACGGTTTTGGGAAAAGGTTAGCGGAGGGAGCTGGCAGACACATGCTGCTGTAGAGAGGGCTGAGGCTGGAACCGGTACTCTACCTGTAAGGGGGCCTGCGCTTCTCCCCGGCATACTGGAAAAGGTCGTCAGTGAAAAACTTGGGCACCTTGTAGTCTTCCAAAAGTTTTCTTCTTTTGGGATGTTCACCGTAGCTGCTGTCGAAGATGTAAAGGGGGCTGTCATCTCGAGTGCTCTCCATGTACTCGATGTAGTACTTCATCTTCATCTTCACGGAGTAGCCATCATTGTCCTCCCCACACTTGAACTTCTGGTTCCGGTACTTTCTTTTCAGGCGCTCCAGAGTCCATTTCTCCTGCGCAGACCAGCCTTCTTGGGCATTCAGCAGAACCACGGGCTTGTAAGGTCTTTCGTATCGCTCCACAAATTCTTCCACCGACAGCTGTAAGGCGTCTGCCCTTTCCACATTATCCTGCGGGTATCAGAAAAGACCTATCTAGTTAAAAAAAAAAAAAAATCCGGCAGCAAATAAGGGTGTTCCCAAGGCCAATTAGTAATGACATCCTTAAGGAGCCAGATTTTTGTTCCGGCTTCTCTTTGGGAAGAAAGGACTTGCGTGTGTTCGGGCACGTCGCACCCAGCGCCACCCAACCACGAGAGGCGGGCTTCGCATCTCCCACTCGTGGCCTTTGACAGCCGGGTCCCCCCGGACCCCGCTGTCCAAAGGGATCGAGGGGAGACAGGCCTTCTCTTTGAGGGCGCCAAGGCCGTGAGAGTCCACTTGCAGAGGCAGGAGCAACCGCGGCGCCGGGGCTGGGAGGCCCGCCCTGGAATCCGGGCCCCGATGACCCCGACCTCGGCAGGCTGCGGGTGGGCCCATCGGAACTCCGCGGTGCCAGGCTCGGCGTGCGCGGGGAGGGAGGACCCTGTCCCAGGGGAGGTGCGCGGCCGCCCGCGCCCGGCCCGCGATGCCCGCCCGCTCACCGCCACGGCCGCCGGGTTCAGCGAGAAGCTCTCGTAGTAGTTGTGCCGCGTCCAGTCCACTGAGTCCTTCAGCTCCGGCCGCGCACTCCGCTTGGCCTCGCGGATCCGCTTCTTGCTCTTGTGGTTCATCCTGCGAGGTCACCAGCTGGTTCCGCGACGACCTCGGCGCACACGCTTCCTGCCACCAACGCGCGCCCCCTTCCCGGACCAAGCGGCGGCAGCACTGAAACGCCCTTCACTCTGGCCCGGCGCCTTTAAAGTCGCTTTCCAGAAAATTCACTCCCCAACCACCTCCCGGGCCTCGGGTTGGGCGTGCGGCTGCCGTCTTCCCCGCCCCCCGGCCTGTCACGGTCAGCCATTGGCTTTGGCACCTCAGGTTCCGCCCTCACACGCGGCGGATTTCCGCCATGTTGGGAAGGTCAGGCCTGCCTAGGAGCCGCCTCTCTGAGGCCCCGCCTCTCCCACGCCAGCTTCCGGTTACGTCACTTCCGGAGGTGTGCCGCCTCTCCGCGTTCAGCTTCCGCCTGGCGCAGCGTGGGGACTGTCTTTTTTGCGTCTGATTTGCCTAGTTTGGGTTCTGTTCTCTGTGCTCAGTCACTTTGTCTCCCGGGAGTATTTCCCCCCTTCTTACTTTTGGGCTTTAGCGACCCGAGGGGGCCCGAGTAGGACCACGTGGCGCCTGGAAAGCGGCCCCAGTGGGCACAGGGGGCCGGCGCGCGCAAACTGGCAGCCGGGCGCCCTCCGCTGCTGCCTGCCCTCCCGGGGGCCACCGAGTCCCCTCTGAGCGAGCGTGGCCTCCGAGGCCATGTGGTCCGGCCCCAACGCTTTCGATTCTCGGAGGAGCCGGGTCCGGGGGCGGAGGGGGCCGTGCTGGAGGTCTGCGTCCCGCAGGTGCGTGCTGCTGCATCTGCTGGGAAGCGTCTTTGGTCTTTTGCGGTGGGGCCCTAGGGCAGGAGCGGTTCTCGGGAGGTGGGGTGGGGTGGGGTGGGGTAGGGTCCGCGGCTTCCTGCCTTAGGATGGACCACAGAGCGAAAGGTTTTGGCATATTCCACGTCTTTCAGTAATGAATTTGAGGACCCTGCCAGGAATGGGCCTCTTCACACCAAGTATTTCCTGTCAGAAAAGTGGTACCTAATATTGTCTTTGATCTTGTTGAAGGGCTTCTTAATTCAGCTTCATCTGGGACCGGGGATTTTAACCACACAACCCAAATAAAGTTTTTTTGGGTTGGCACTCATTTCCTTTTAGCTCAGGGCTGCTCCCAAACTCTCAATGATAGTTGTATCTAAAATGCGGCCGGTTTTTCAAAGCACTTTCACGCGGTGTGTCATTAGATTTTGACATAGCAATTAGTAACAGTTTAAAATGAAAAAATGTACAAGGATTTTAAGATTCGAGCGGAACCCATTTCTGGTAGTTTCTAAACGCCTTTAAGTTAAAGTACTCATTTGGGTTTCTTCCCAACTTTAGGGAGTGAAGATATTCTCTGTGAGAATAGGGACCTCTTTTCTTTACACGCAAATCTGCTCTGTTCAGAAATCATGCTTCTGGGTAAAATCTACCATGGCAGGCATTTTTGTCTTTTTTATTCATGCCTAGCGTATTTTAGGCGCTAACATTTTTGTTGAGTGGATTGAATAAATTCAGACCTCCTGTATATCTTCCTAGGGCATTCTTTCCCTTTAGTATTTCAAGTTATGCCTGTGCTTCAAACCCTCCAATATCTTCTTGCACTTAAAAAGCTAACCTTTCTGTAGCCTACAAGACCTAACATGGCGGGCCTTGCCTTTCCTGTGACCTCTGCTTGCACTGCACAAACCTACCTCCAACCTCTATGCCTGTGGTGTAATCCAGCCAGAAGCTTCAATTCTTGCTTTTGAGACTTTGCCTGGATCCTCCTCTCTCCCTATCTAGGGCAGCCACCTTGTGGCCGTTGTCCTCTCCACCTCCTCCAGTTACTCTTGTGTCCCCATTTTATGTCGTTTGTAGCATTATCACCAACCCAAAATATCATTTGCTTACTTGTTGCCTCTAT
>CM053506.1:105185410-105228751 GCA_028627145.1 Eidolon dupreanum
AGTGCGAGACCGAGACTTGGAGCGGCTGTAGCGAGATCGACTCCGGGACCTGGACCGGCTCCGGCTCCGGGATCGGCTGCGGCGGCGCCTCCTGGGGCTGCGGGCGGGGACGAGTGGGGGCGGGGGGGTGAAGGTTCCGCGATCGGGCCGCGCCCCGCCCGCCCCGGCCGCCATTATCTCGCCGCCCGCCGCCGAGACGCCATTTCCCTGGTCGCGAGCCCGGCTCCCCCGCCCGCCCGCCCGCCGCGGCCCGCGCCGCACCTGCCGCCACAGCGGGGGGACGCGGGGCCGGCTCCGAGGCCCGGGGGCCCGCGGCGAGCGCCCCCCGGCGTGGCCGCCACCACGTGCTTCCGCGAACCTTTGTGCGCCCACCCGGGGCCCCGCCCCGTTTACCTGCGGCTCCGGCGTCCGTAGCCGCCACCCCCGTACCTGCGGGGTGGCGGTCCCCGGCGGCTATGGTGCGAGTCCGGGGGGCGGCCGTAGCGCGCCATCTGCACCCGCAACTCGCGGCCGTCCAGCACGGCGCCGTCCATGGCGTCCATGGCGTCCTCGGCGTCGCGCTTGTCGTGGAAGCGGACGAAGGCGAAGCCGCGGGACTCCTTGGTGTAGCGGTCCCGCGGGATGTACACGTCGCCGACGCGCCCGTACTTCTCGAAAACGCGCCTCAGGGTGTCGGGCGAGGTGCGGTAGGTCAGGTTGTCCACCTTGAGGGAGGTCATGCCCTCCACATCGGGAGGCGGGCGACCGTAACTCATGGCTCTGGAGAGTCGGCCGGGCCCCGCGACTGCGCGCCGAAAAAACTAACGCCCTGGGGGCGCCCGCGCGCTCGGCTGAGGCGGTTTCCCCGACTAGCTCGGCTCGACGCCGCGCCTCTCGGCTGGCAGTTGGCTCCCGCGTGGAAACGTTTTTGAAAGGCCCTACGGAACGCGAGCGGAAAAAGAACCACGGCCGACAACAGCACGCAAGCAACTGGGCGAGCTGCCGGCCCCAGCGCCCATTTATAGGCCCCCTCACAAAATGGCGCCCGCACCCGGAAATGAATCCTCTGATTGGCTCGCCCCGCCCCGCCCCGCAACGTCTCTGCCGCGCATCCCGCCCCTGTCCACCGCGCCTGCGCAGAACCCGGCGGGCGGGCCAAAAAGCGCGGAGTCACTACTGCTGGGAGGGGGAAGCAGAATTTGCGGGCAGTTGGAAAGCCCGCGAAACGCTCTTTCTGGCTGGGCGCTCTCGGGCCGGCGGAAGAGGAGGTGCTCCCCTGTGGGCTCCGCCTTCTTTTCCATGCCAGTCTTTGAGTCCCGTGCAGTTTTTCAGCTCGGACCTCAGGTCTGCATCTGTCAGAGGGAGTTCCCATTCCCTTATATGCCTCTCTGTCTATAGCTGCCTTAGGCGTAGCTATGTCGTTTTCAGGTCCCTTTTCGGAATTTCCCACTTTTTCGCTGGGTTCCGGTTTCAGTCCCCCCTCTTCGGCCCCCGCGGGCTCGGCCCCTCTCCCATCCTCGGGAGGTGAAAGAGCCCTCGCGCTACGCCTGCGCGTGTGGGGCTGCCGGGGACTACATTTCCCAGCGGGCTGAGCGGCCGTCGTCGCGGCTGCGGTCAGGTGACCGAGTCGCCTGACCTGCGTTGAGTCAGGGCCCGGCGGGCGGGGCCGTGCCGGCCGCTGCTACTCGCCCTTGGCCCCTAATCCCCTCGCGGGCCCCCCACCCTCGGCAGCAACGTTCTTGGCGCGTCTCCGGGTGTTAGGCTCTTCCCTACTCGGATCCGTATCCTAGGAATGTCCTGACCGTGCCCGTGGGGAGAACTTCACCCTAAGCTCGGGATTCTGACACAAGAACTGCAAGTTGACAGCTTGGCTGCCCTGCTCCTGGACCTGCGTCCTCTCACCATCTCATCTCTTTCCCCAGGATTGTCAGTGGGTTCGCCCCGAGGAGAGCTGACTACCCTGGGCTGCGGCTGATCTCCGGCAGAGTTGAGCCAAAATGTCCCCGGAGTCTAAAAAGCTTTTCAACATCATTATTTTAGGAATTGCCTTTATGTTTATGTTCACCGCCTTTCAAACTTGTGGAAATGTGGCGGTGAGTTGGGGTCTGTTGTCCCTCCTTCGAAGCGCCTATCTTAATGCATCCCCAAAATGATAATAAACGCTAAATATATTTAACAGCGCGCTTAAATCGCGCCCTTTATTTTCTCACTTCGCTTCCTCGTTTTTTATGATTAAGTTTTGATTTCATGTATCAGGCGTTTCTTAATATACGGGATTTGAACCATTGCTGCTTATTTCTGATTAGATTTAGGGTTCATATGTTGACCTAGTTATTTTATTTTTTATGTGTTAAGGTCTACGTTATACTTGGAGAGTTAAAGAAATAAAACCTAAGGCATAGTTTTAGCAAGTCCCCTTCCCCGCCTCCGACTTCCCTGTCATTGGTTTGTCTTCTCCTGTTTTGCAATCCTTTTTCTTCTCTTATAGTCGACTTTTAGTATTAAGTATTGAGTGTCTTGAATTTTTACTTTATTCTTAGCACTTGGAGACTTTCCAGGGGGAGGGAGATTGCAAAACGGTTCGTTTTGTTGATTAGTTTTATCTTCCACACAGCAAACAGTCATCAGGAGCTTAAATAGCACAGATTTTCATGGCAGTGGATATACCAGGTATTGTGCTGTATGTTTGGTTTTACTTTATATATTAAAGTGGTTGCTTAAATCCCATCAACATCGTCAGCAATAAAATACTGTGACTGAATTAGTGGTGATTGCTTTTTTTCTTCTCTGTATCTAGATTGGGAGAACATAATAGTATAAAGGTGATGAGTTTAGGTTTCATGTAGAGTTGACACTGGGTTTGAAATCCTGGCTTCACAACTGAATTGCTGCATTATAGGCAAGTTGCTCCTATGAGCTCAGTTTCCTTCTCAGATAAGGCATGTAATACACTTGGCACAGCAGCTGGCATTTAATAAGCACCCGAGTATTGTCATATTTTATCTTCCCAATCTTAAACAGAGGATGTTTTATATTATTTTCGAAACATTTGGTCTTCCTGTTTTTGTAATTTCACAACGATTAATATATTGTCACCAGGAGCTTTTAGATTTTTATTAAGGTATTTAGTCCCAAATTTTGCACAGTGGAGAAACTGAAGTGAAAAGACCTTCGTAGTCACTAGTACACTGTGACTGGAACTGGGAATGTAATATGTACGTGTGTCTAAGCACAAATAGGTTTCTAAATTTCTCTACAGTGAGATATTAGATTGTGGCCAATACCTGTCCCAGGTGTCAGTCCCCCCCACCCCCACCAGCCAAAGTCTTTTTTGGTTCTTTGTTACCTAGCCTAAGCCTGACCTTGTATATGATATCTGAGAGCGAAGAGATGTTAATGGCCCTTTTTCTAAATGATTAATAATACCGTAATTTTTTGTTTTGCTTTCTCTTCATGTGTGTTCTAAAGAGCAAATGAAAGAACACTTGGTATTTGAGACATTTCTAAAAGCCGAAGAATAATTTACTTTGGATTTATAAGTAGTAAATAAATGCATTCAGAACCTTCAAAATGGTTTTAGTCACACTTTGTCACAAGACATGTACTAGGTAGGGCTGGGTCTGTAGTAGCTTAATGTTGTTCAATAAGACCATTAGGTTGAGTTAAATAAATTCTGGCTGAAACAAGTTATAACTCTGCGCTTGTTATTTATAGCAGCGAAATCACAATGCAGTTGCCAGGAGTCGTAGGCTAAGTTTGTAGAGCAGACTGGTTGACTAATCTGGAGTCATATTACGGGGAATGAAATCCTGGCTCCCTCATTCACCAGCTAGCCAGCTGAACTTTTGGCAGGTTAGTTAGCCCCTCTGTGTTTCAGTTTTCTTTTCTGTAAAGAGAGGAGAATAACAATATCTTCTCCACAGAGCTGTTAGGATTAAAATGGAAATACGTATAAAGTACTTGGCACAGCTCCTGTTACATGTTATATGTTAGCTGTTATTATAATTTACCAGTACCTAAAAAACCTTATTGTCCAAGGCAACTGATTCAAAGAAACATTTAATGAGACTTCAATATTTATACAAATAAAAACTTAAATATATCTTCGGTTTAAGGGTATAACTCATAAATTCTGACTAAAGAATATGAACGCTTACTGCAAAAAAAATCTGTAGACTCTAAGTAGATTTGAAAAACTGAACTTTTGAGAGTGCTTTCACGAGTTTTGTTTTTGTGTGTGTTATGTGTACAGCATGGCAATTATTTATGGAGTGTTCTCCGCCTCAAATTTGATTACGCCATCCGTGGTTGCTATCGTAGGACCTCAGCTCTCTATGTTTGCCAGTGGCTTGTTTTACAGGTGAGTAGTGTAGTTTTCTTGCACACATTTACTTAGAATGCCGTCAGCATCTTTCAAGCACCTAGTAACCTAACGGGCACTTGTCCACTTGTATTGAGTAGAATATGGGTGATATTTTGGGGATTTGGCTGCCGACTTGATGCTCGGGGATACTATATAGTGTTAGTGTGATGGGATGGGTGTGTGTATATTTGTTTTTGTTTTACTCTTGATAAAAATAGTATCCCAGAATGTTTTTCCATGAGAGTTGAAAGGACCTTGCCCTGAAATAATCTTATTTTATATCAAGTCAACGAACAGCAATTCAAATGAAATAACTGAACTTTTCCTTTGGGCTGTGGAACCACAGTCCCGTCACATGCCGAGCTGTTGGCAAAGGCCAGTTGCAAACCCTCATTCAGTGTCGTTGATTTTACGAATTTGGAATAATCAATTGAGAAATGAGTAGGTCACGTTCGTTTGTTTTCATCGCTAGAGAAGTCCTTTACAGGTTGAATTTTAAAAGAGAGTCCTCAGAATTGATTCCTAGAAGGCATAATTGGTATTCTATTTCAGGTATCGTTTGACTATAATACGTTGACCTGTTATATTTTAGCATGTACATTGCCGTTTTTATCCAGCCTTTCCCATGGTCCTTCTACACAGCCTCTGTTTTCATTGGAATTGCAGCTGCTGGTAAGCATTTTCATGTTCATTTTCTTCATTTCCTGGGGCTTATCTAAGAGTATCGTCGATGTGTTCAGTACGCGAAGCTGAGCCATTCCATTTCCCTGCTCACCTTTGGGTTTGAATTTTAGTACTTTGGACAGCACAAGGAAACTGCCTCACGGTGAATTCAGATGAGCACACTATTGGGAGAAACAGTGGAATTTTCTGGGCGCTCTTACAATCTAGGTAACAATCCTTTTAAAGCTCAATCTTTAAATTTTTTTTTTTTTTAGAGAACTCAGATCATCTATGTTACATGACTTAAGTTCCTAGCTGCGTATGATATAGATTTAAAATTTCATAGAATTACTTAAAATGCATGGATCTGCCTCAAGTGCATTAGAATTTATGATTAGTAAATAGAAAATAATATTAACTACAGTATATTTAGCATTGACTCTACTTCAGGGACCACTGGGTTCATTACTTAATTTCAGTAATCTTCACAAATGTATGGGATGAGAAAACCTGCAGACGAGAAAGCAGAGGCTTAAAAGTTAAGTAACTGATTCGATTTAAACCGTCATCATCTGGATCGCAGAGGCCACATCCTTCTGACCTACCTGCACTACCTGATAGCTATTTATTTACATATAACAGTGAGATTAACTCTGTCAACAGTGAACGATACAGCATGTTATATATTTTCTAAGTAAAAAACAATGTCATCCTGTCGTGAAATTTGTCCTGAGGATCTACCCTCACCGATCCTGCCTAAACCTTTGGCATTGATAAGGCTTAACAAGTGCAGATGTTTAGTTTTAAGGGGTTGCACATTAAGAAACTGGACCCTAGGTAAATGATTCTTCTCTAGGAAAGTGTGCAAAATAAAGTATCTGATTAGTTGCAGATAACTAAATTGTGGTTTTTTGGGGTTTTTTTAGATTTTTTTTAAAATACAGGATTTTAGAATTAACATAAACTGGTTTCTCAGGAGTCATTTCCAGAGTTCCAATAATAAATCACATGCTTCAGAGTGAGTCAAGACTTCTTTGAAGGGCGGTTCTGAATCAGGTTACTGTCATGTGAAGGGAGACTGAACTCCATCTGGGTCAGTTAAGGTTTTAGAAAGAGTCAAGGTGCAGTTGTTGCTTTTAAATGATTTAAGGCGTGTTAGTACTTTTTGAAATTATATGTGCCTCCATCTTTCTCTCTTTTTAACAAGTAATGGAAAAATTGTTTAAAAACTAAATACGAAAATAATTTCCCAACAGTCTCTTCCTCCTTTTCCCCCCAGCTTGTTCTTTGGAAATCTCTACATATATTTTGCTTGGCAAGGGAAAACTCAAATATCAGGTTTGTTTTATTTATTTTCCTTTATTCAGATATGTGCAAAGCATAACAGCAGTTCTACAAAAATACCCATTATTGCTTTGTTGAGATGGTTCTGATGAACATTGATATTTAAAGTTCTCAGATTTTAGTAATTCTTCCCCCTGGATTATATTATTAAGCTAGGATTAGCATTATTGACTGAGCTTCAAGTGGCATCTCGTGATGCGGGAGAAGGTTTTGCTACGAATGAGGAGACACGTGAGTTGTCAGGCTTTTGAACTCAATTGTTTTGTTTGTATGCTCCTTTGATTAAAAGAATATGATTAAGTTCTTGTGTTTTTCTCTTGGCTCATTAGTATTTCTCTAACCAAAAGACAGGTGGAGATACCCTGTTTATCTCCTGTCCTAGGTTTTTACTGATACAATAAAGTAAAAGTTTAATGAAGCGTTTTGACGGTTAGAAACAAGCTGTGAACATCGTGCTAACTCTGCAGTTGTTTGTATGGTCAGTGTTATCTTCTCTCTCCCCAGAGAGTGACCGAAGAACAGTGTTTATTGCTCTGACAGTGATTAGCCTCGTGGGGACAGTTCTTTTCTTTCTCATTCGGAAACCGGATCCTGAAAACATCCTGGGAGAAGATGAGTCTTCTGATGACCAGGACCTAGATGTCAGCGAGTAAGACATGGGAAACGGGTCCTTTTTATTCGAAAGTATATTTAGAGTAGATGCTGTCTAGAGATTGCCAATCTTGTTATAGCCCTAACTGTTGCCCGATACTGGGCAGACATAAGGGTAAAGTTTTAACGTAAGTAAGGAAGAGGTGATAAAAGGGAGCTGGAGGCAGTAGAGGGGTGGAGGAAGAGGTAGACAGAGGCAGGGCATGTAGCTATGCGATGGCGGGGGGAGACATGGGGGGTGAGCCCTCCCCCATACCTGCAGGACCTGGGGGTAGGGCTTATTTTAGAATTCTTGTACTGGATTGGCTTCCTATGATATCTCACGGAACTGAGTTGGGAGCGATGCGCATGTGAGTGCTAGCTGAATCTGTTGTATTTTAGCAGTCTGTAGAGGATAAATCAGGTCCTCCTTGTTTGGGGCCTGAAGTGTAAAATATTAGCATCCTACGTCCGATCCTATCCAAGTACAAGATGAGGCTGCTGTCAGTGAAGTGGAGTCTAAATAGTACTTGTTCCCAGGGAGGGCACGAGTTTTTATGGTGAGGAAAAAAGTTTTCCTGTTGTTAGGACGTACTTCCTTTTTTGTGTCAGTAATTTATTTATGGAAGTCAAGTAGATCTCTGGTAGGTTTGTTTGCGTGTTTGTTTCTTTTGGTAAACAACATCATTTAAGCATATAGGAGAAGTAGGTATTACTCGATTGGCTGGTAGTCGAAGAAATGTAATTTTTTAAAATCTTCTTTACCATAATCATAATAAGCAACTACGCTTAAATTACATTATGTCCTTTAATTCTCACAAGTAAGCGGTAGTGTCCCTATTTTGCAAATGAGGAAATGAAACTTAGAGAAATAAAATAATTCGTCTAAAACCATGCAATAAATAAGTGACAAAGCAGGCCTCAGACTCCAAAGCCCACATTTTAAACCAGTAGACTGTACTGCGCCCAACCCTGGACCACAGGCGGTGGGATTGCTCACGAAGCGTTTTAACACTGAAGAATTTACTCTTTACATAATGGGAGTGGGGGAAAATTGAGTCATCACAAATGGTTTTGTCAGGGTGAAAACAGCAGGGTGCAGATTTCTGTGCCTCCCGAGCAACCATATCTGAGAAAGGCATGCCTGAAGGTGTGCCATAGATTTTGTATGAAAGAATAGTGCCCTCTCGTTAACAGTCACCCATCCGGCACTTTCACCACAGTCTCTGAAGCCAGGACATGGGTCCTGATGGGACACCTGGGAGTAGGATCATTCGAAGGGCACCAGAAATATTTGCCAGGCCACGTGGAGGGCAGCACTTTTACAAACGCCAATGAAAACACGGTAGTATTTTCGTTCTGTTTTTAACTTTCGGGGGAAAAACCTTTTTTTTAATTTTAATTTTTATTTTATCAGGCCTGCCCAGAACAACATGACGAAGGCAGTGGATGCGTTTAGTAAGTATTTTCTGTATCTGACGTGGAGGGACATCTTGAGCGTGTGCCTTTCCGCCTTCCCCTGTGGAGTGGCTGTGGAGTGACGATACCCCAGTATTTTCGTTTGTCCAGGTCTGCCGCTCTGAGATACACGAGTCTTCTCAGTCATACCTCTGTAACACGGGGATGTGAGGGTGGGTGACACAGCGCTCCCGGGTGGCCGTGCGAGGGAGGCGTGAGGAGGCTGCAGGGAACTCGAGAGTTGGGCGTTTGCGTGAGAAGGTGACGACGCACAGACTGTTTGTTTCTTCATCATCGCTCATCGGTCCCCAGAACAGAGCGGGAGTGTGTAGGGACAGTTGTGCTCATCTGTCGACGGTTCTTCCTGGCTAAGCCTCTTGATGTGTTTTACTTTATTTTCTTCTCACGACAATTCTGAGTATCACAGAACACATATGATGTAACCTGTAGATGTAAGCTATCATTATCTCCATTTTTATCGAAAAAGCTGAGATGTAGAGAAATTGTTTACCCAGGGCCAAACAGCCAGCACTGACTGAGCTGGGATTCCATCCCAAATTGTTGACAGAGCCAGCGAGTCCCATAGTGACCATCTTGGGGTTCCTTCAGAAACAGGCGACCATGGCTTCGATTCTAAGGGGGCCTGACACAGGTCAGTTCTTTGCTTCTGCCTATAGCTCTCAGCCTCTTTGTCTCCCTAGCAGGGAGAGTCTGACTGAAGTACTTACTGTCTCGTAGGGAGCAGCTTGTTAGGGCCACATCCTCTCAGTGAAGCCCCTGTAGGCCCTGGGCCACGTGGTTACGTACTTCCGGCTAGCCTGTAGGCTCTTTTGGGCTAGGGTACGAATTCTTGATTTCCTTAGCTGTGGCCTAGGTCAGATGACACAAAGCACACCAACTTTAGCCAGGAATTCCTGTGGCCTCTTTTTTTCCCCCCCACTTTTTTAATTTTTAGTTTTTGATTACAGTTGATATTCAATATTACATTATTTTCAGGTAGACAGCATGATGTTTAGACATTTATATAATTTACAGAGTGATCCTCCTGATAAGGCTATCACTGACCTGGCACCCTACATAGTTATGACAATATTGTTAACTGCTGTACTTGACATCCTCGTGACTATTTTGTAACTATCAATTCTACTTCTTTTTTGTCATTCATCTTTACTGAAATGTAATAGACAATTAGTTGCATGTATTTACATTGTGCAATTCAATGAGTTTTTTTCAGTCATAGTTGGCATATAATAATATACCAGTTTCAGTTGTACAGCATAGTGATCAGAGATCCACATAACTAACAAAGTGATCACCCACTAAATCTAGTACCCCTCTTCCCCCTCACATATTTATTAGAACCTTATTAACCATCTTCCCTGTGCTATACTCTACACCTCCATGTCTATTCTGCAACTATCCATTTGTACCTCTTAATGCCTTTGCCTCTTTTTTTGGTCCCCCAACTCTCCTCCCATCTAGTATCTCTCTAAATATTCTCTGTATCTATGAGTTTATTTCCACTTTTGTTGTTGTTATTTATTTTGTTCTTTAGAGTCCACATATATGTGAAATCATGCGATATTTGTTTTTCTCTATCCGACCCATTTCATTCAGCGTAATACCCTCTAGGTCCATCAAAGCAATATCTTTTTCCATCCCCTTCCTTTCAGTCTGTGTGTCTTTTAATCTTGTAGGCAGCATACGTAGGGGTCTTGTTTTCTTATCCATTCAGCCACTCTCTCTTTTGGTTGGAGCACTTAATTCTTTTCTATTTGAGGTACTTGTTGCTAAGAATATAGTTATTATCATTCTTTATTCCTGTTTTTGATATATGTTTTTTCTTCTTAAAGAAGTCCCTCCAACATTTCCTGTAATACTGGCTTGGTGTTGATAAATCCCTTTAGCTTATTTTTGTCTGGGAAGCTCTTTATCTGTCCTTCAACTCTAAATGTTAGCTTTGCTGAATAAAGTATTCTTGGTTGTTCCTGTAGCCTCTTTTTTTTAGGAGGGGCCTGTGGGTGTGGTAGTCTGAGTTTTGCATACATGGTGTATCACTGTTAAGGCTGTTTGTCAGGTTTTTATTATGTGTACTTCTTATATCTCAGGAATACATTCATAATTATAAATTGGGCTACACCTTACCATTTAAAAGGATGTAGCCTGAATGTCCCCTAGCAAGACGGCAGGTCACTGCAGTCAAAGGTCAAGCTTTCCACTTTGCAGATCTAGAAACGTGTTTGTCAGAAGTCCCCAGAAGGGCAGGACTCAAGCTAAACAAACTTGCAGAAATCACAGTAGCCATTTATGATGGCACTTAACATTTTTTAGCCCTTTCATGGACATTGCCTTCGTCTTACTGAGGGCCTGGAAAGCCACATTGGTTTATTTGGTGAGCACGGAGTCAGGAAGAGGGAGGCTGAGGACCTTCAGGCTGATGGGGTGGTTCGGCCAGCCTTGGGGAGGCTTTATGCAGCCTCCCTGCTCCATTACTGGACCCCGCGTTCTGGCCATCTTTTGCTATTAACCAAATTTAGGATGCCCTTCCAAGGCAGTTAAACAGACTTCGCCTCAAATTCTCTGTACAGTGAGAAAAGAGGCACTAACACCATTAAGGCCACGTGCCTTTCATTGAGGAGCTGGGTGGTTGCTCGGTAGGGTTCAGGAGCAGTAGGTGTTGGACTGTCAGGTGTGGATGGGGAGAGAGAAGGCAGCGGCAGGAAAGGGAAGGCACGTGAGGTGCTGTAGGGAAGCAGGTGTCGGTGAGGGTTCCTGGGCACCTGGGGAGCGATGTGCAGTTGTGGGGTAGCCGGAAGCCACAGGCACAGAGGGACCGGAAGAAGAATGTCCAGACTTCACGTCCGTGAGCCAGTGTTTTGCTTATTATTTATTCATGACAGTCCTTCAGTTGATGCTCTGACGGGTGACAGAAAAGGTTCTGGCTTATATAAAAAGCACTGAGCCCATCAACTGATTGTATGTGTTTAATGCAATTCTAGAAAATTTCAACGAATATTTTAAAAATTTATTTTTTGGTCTTGATAAAATGGTCCTATAACTCATGTGAGTGAATAAATGAAAAAAAAAAGAATAAGTGTCTGAGAATAGATAATTTTTAAAGAGGAGAAGGACTTTCTCTAATAAATATTAAAACATTATGAAATTATTTGAAAACATTAGAATAGAAAGGGCAGGAGAACTAAGTCTAAGTCAGGTCCTCATCCATGTGGGAGTATGGAGTAAAATAAAAAATTCTTAAGTAAGCAAGGTTAGATGGCTGACTACATAGAAAAATATATAGATTCATACTTCTTGTCTTATACTAAAATTCCAGGTAGATTAAATGTAAAAATGAAACCATAAAGGTAATCAAAGAAATTAATTGGGTAGAGAAAAGTCTGTCAAACAATAAGGGAAAAGACAGTTCTTCGGTTACCTAAAATAAAATTTCAGTCTCTCAGAACAACCCACTTAAGTTAAAATGGCAAGGAAATATTTGCAGTATGTGGTAGAGCTGTTATAAATCAATACGAAAAGCACAAACACTTCTGTGAAAAGTAGACATTTTATAAACATTATAAACATTATTGCACTATAATAATTATAAAAGTTATAATTATAAAAATTATAGTGTAAGTATAAGAAATGCAAATTAAAGATTTATATCAAATTTCAGAAGATAAAAATGGTCTCAGTATTGTGAAGGGTAGGTATTTACACGCATAAGACCACACCACTGATTAGAATACAGCACTGTATTGCTTTCTGAAGAATGGTTATCAATATTGAAAGCCTTAAAACGTTTATACCTTTGCCTCTGCAATTCCACTAATAGGATTATCCTCAGGAAATAATTAAGAATCTTTGTCAAGATTTGACTACTAAGATATACGTATTAGTGAGAAACTGAAAGTAATTTAAACATTCAACTGCAAGGCATTAGTACATCTATACAGTAGATTATCTAGCCATTAAAATGATCACTATGAACGTTAGAAAATATTTGCTCTATTATGGGAAAACAAATTATTAAATAGTATACACATAGTGGAATCTGTTTTTCTTTTTAAAAAGCATAGAAAGTCTGGAAGGAGACCCATTAAGGTATTAGATTATGTGTTTTTTCCCTTACTAGGATAGCTTTATTGGGATATAATTCACATACTATGCAGTTCACCCCGTTATGGGTACAATTCAGTGGTTTTTATTATATTCGCAGAGTTATACAGTCGTCACCACAACCAACTTCAGGGCCTATTCATCTCCCCCAAAGCATCGCTGTGTCCGTTAGCAGCCACTTCCCACTCTCTCCCCTCAACCCCCGTCCCTAGCTCTAGGCAGCCACTAATCTATTTTATATCTCTAGATTTGCCCATCCTGGTCATTTCCCGTAAATGGAATCATACAACACGTGGTCTTTTGCCACAGGTTTCTTTTACCCAGTGTCATGGTCTCAGAGTTCATGCGGTAGCTGTCATCAAGTTCCTGTGGTTTCGTTTTTAGGTCTCATGAGTAATGCTGCTGTGAATATTCGTTTACAGGTTTTTATAGGGACATGTTTTCAGATCTCTTGGATATCCACCGAGGAGTAGTGGGATTGCTGGGTTACATGGATCTCTGCGTTTTGCCTTTTGGGGAACGACCAGCTTGTTTCTGAAGAGGCCGTTCTGTGTTACGGTCCCACCAGCAGTGTGCGCGGGTTCCAGTTGCTTCACGTTCTTGAGTTACTATCTGCCTGTTTGGTTATAGCCATACTAGTGGGTGTGAAGTGATATCTCGGGTTTCGATTTGCATTTCCCTAATGGCTAACAGTGTTGAGCATATTTTCATATGCTTATAAACCATTTGCTTCTCTCTTTTTAGAGAAACATTTACTCAGATCTTTGCCCATTTTTTACTTGGGTTGTTTGTCTTTTTATTATTGAATTGTATTTTTTTTTTTAGTTATTGAATTGTTATTGAATTGTAAGAGTTATTTATATATTCCCAATAAAAGTCACATATATATGATTTGCAAGTATTTCTTCCCCTTCTTTGGGTTGACTTCATTTCCTTGATGGTAACTTTTGAAGCACAAAAGTTTTTAATTTTTGATGAAGTTTAATTTTTTTGTTGTTGCTTATACTTTCGATGTCCTAAGAAGGCTATGCCCAGGTCACGAAGATTTACTGCTATATTTTCTTCTAGGAAAGGGTTCCCCCACCCCCAGGCCACAGACTGGTTCTAGTCCAGTAGGAACCAGGCTGTACAGCAGGAAGTGAGCAGTGGACAAGCTAGCAAAGCTTCGTCTGTATTTGCAGCCACTCACCAGCGCTAGCATCACCGCCTCAGCTCCACCTCAGATCACCAGGCATTAGATGCTCATAGGAGCACCGGTGAACACCGGTGGAGACCGCTGTTCTAGGATTTTATAGTTTTAGCTCTTACATTGAGGTCTCTGATTCATTTGGAGTTATTTGTATCTGTGTTGTGATGTAGGAGTCCAACTTCATTCTTTTACATGTGGACATCCAGTTGTCCCAGCTCCATTTGTTGAAAAGACTATTTTTACCCCCATTGAATTGTGTTAGCATTCTTGCTGAAAACCAACTTACTGTAAGTGTAAGAATTTATTTCTAGATATATGTTTATCCTTAGTGCAGTACCCTGCCATGTTGATATTATAAGTTTTGAAATTGGAAGGTGTGAGTCCTTCAACTTTGTTCTTTTTTCAAGATTGTTTTGGCTATTGTGGGTCGCTTGATTTTCCGTATGAATTTTAGGGTCAGTTTGTCGATTTCTGAAAACATCATGGTGTATGTGTGTGTGTGTTTTAAATAGACTTTATTTTTTTAAAGCAGTTTTAGGTTGATAGCAAAATTGGGAGGAAGGTACAGAGGTTTCTCGTTTACCCCCTGCCCCACACATGCTCGGCCTCCCCCATTATCAAAGACCGCCCCCCCTCCCCCAGAGCAGTACGTTTGTTACACTGAGGGCCACATCATTATCACCTGTAGTCTATAGTATACATTATGATTCAGTCTTGTGTTGTACATCTTATGGGGTTGGACAAACGTGTAATGACATGGATCCACCATTATAGTATTAGATTATGTTTTAAAATTTCTTTTTGTTAGCTGAAGCTTCTGATTATTCAAAAATAAACATGCTTTGCTAATGCAACTTTTTAATTAAAATATTGTTTTCAACTTCGTACTGATTATGTATTTTTTTCCTTGAAGTTTGTGAAAATGATTGCTAGAAATATCTTATTGTATTTAGCCTGGCTATATTTCAGTGGAAATAGAGAAAAAAGTATCCTCTTTTGCACATAGAGAAATTTGGAACAGAGGTTTTGTGACTTATGTCAGTTTCATAGCCAGCAGTTGAATAAGAACTAAAATCTGGATCCAGTCACTGTTAGTTTAGGATACTAGAGTAGTGACCTTAAATTATGCAATGTCAGCACATTCAGAAAGACAGTTAAAATATGCAGTTTTTAGAAATACATTTTCCATTGCAGATTTCAACTAAATTGAGCAACATAAAAACAAATCTTACAGTGATGGTAAACAAACATGCAGGAGTAAAGTTTCAGGCCTCAGCTCCAGAGTGAGACTCTCAGGAGGTGACATGCCAGCTGCTCTGTGGGCAGAAGGGTCCCGGGGATTTTGAGTTCACTCTTAAAGCAGCTCAGTGGTAACTCCTGAGGGAAGTTCGCACTTGGCCAACTGTTGACTCCCTTAATAGCCTCACCTTTAATCAAGTCTTGAAATGTTCTGTTTCGTTTGATTCTATTTCTTTTCTCCGTTTCATGTTTGTTTAATTAGAGCTAGAGAATGTGTTGGAGAAAACATGACTCTCAAATGTATTTAAGCAGTAGAAATAAACATTTTATTTATAGAGCAGATTTAGTGCATACTTTAAGCTTTTTAATCTGAATCATTAACCTCTGTCCCAGTGTATTTATTTACTGGCATTATTGACAAAGGGCTGTTTTGGTTGGAAAGATGTTTTAGAATTTTTGCTGGATTAATTAAAATCTAGTAAAGTACCCCTAATTTTTTTTTTTTTTTTTTTTTTTACAGAAAAGTCTCTTAAGTTATGTGTCACCAAGGAGATGCTCCTTCTTAGTATTACAACTGCTTATACAGGTAATGTGGTTAAGTACCCGGTTTCATTTTCTGTAGATGCATGACAATAAGGGCCCCCAAACTGCACCCCTGGATTATTTCTCACAGTTCTGTGTATTGACTGGGCTCAGCTGAATGGTGCTGCTGATGGTCTCAGTGGGGGACTATTGTGGGTACTGAGGACCACTGGGGCCGGAATTTCCAAAATCATTTCCTTAGCACGTGTGCTGGGGTCAGATGCCAGGCTGGGTCTCTATCTCCCCAGGTCATCTCTGGCCAGCCGTTCGACCCCCTCCCACGTGATTTCTCCTCCCGACCCAGCAGGACAGCCAGACGTCTTAGTGGCTGCGGGCTCGGGAGAAGGGCAGAAGGAGAAACAACCAGATCTTAAACCTTAGCCTGGCACTGGCTCAGCGTGACTTCCACTGCATTTCGTGGTGACAGCAAATCCAGGGGCCAGCCCAAATTCAGTGTGGGAGGGTTCTACACGGGGGCTTATGATTTTAGGGCAAAATGGAGCACTGTGGAAAATAACCATGAGTAAATCTTTGTAATTTTTGTATGGGCTAAGATAATTTCTAATGAAAAAGGAATGAGCTCTGTGACTTACCGCTGGTCATGTGATCGGTGTGATGATGATGGAGCACCTTAGGTTTGAAGAACGATGAGGAAATCTGTTACCTTCCAAAAAGTGCTGTAATGTGCCAATCATTACTTTTGTCTTAGTAGTCCTCATAGGCATAAACTCCTTTTTAGTAGAAATAGAATAGATATTAAACATTTTTTTTTTAATTTTCATAATTTATTTGAGCCAAACTGACAACATATGCCGGGGAGTAAGATTTCAAATGCTCCTATTAAACATTTTTAAAATTCGGTTAAGGTTTCTGGCATTAGAGAATCAGGTCTTATACTGATTTGCCCTAATTTTTACCCCAAGTTTTTAAATTTCTTTTCTTGGGAAAAAAGGTTTAATTAAAATGTTATCGTGCCTTTAAGCAAAAGTGGATAGTATGTATGTACTAGTTTTCCAAACATACGTTCCTAGTCCCTTTGAAAGCTATTAACAATAATGAACACTTTCTTATTCATCATTACAGATTTATGTTAATTATCATGTCTATCCTATCTACACACAGAGTAACCATTTTTAACATAAGGATGTCTTTGCTTATTTAAGTTGTATATTTTTATATGAAATATGTGATAACTGCCATCTTGTGGCTAATTTCATTTCATCAGTTATGTAGTATAAACTTATGCTCTGCTTGGGAGTAACATTTCAGCCTGAGTGAATCTTGTTTTATATGTTTGTTTTATATGTATATAGCTCAAATATTATTAGACATGAAGAAAAACTAGGGAAGGGAGAATACGAATGCATAATTCAGTCTAATTTTTTTCTACAGGTCTGGAATTGACCTTCTTCTCGGGTGTATATGGGACCTGTATTGGTGCCGTAAATAAATTTGGAACAGAGGAGAAGAGCCTCATTGGACTCTCTGGCATTTTTATCGGCATTGGAGAAATTTTAGGTTGGTTTGAAAAAAAGTTTGTGCATTAGGTCCGTTTGTTATAGTTATAATAGAAGTTTTAAGTGGAACCACACCGTATGTGGTCTTGTGTCTGGCCTCTTTCACTCAGCCGATATTGTTTCATTCATTGTGTGGATAGACCACATGTTATCCGTTCACCGTTTGATGGACATTTGGGTTTTTGGGTTATAAATAGCGTCGCTGTGAACGCCTGTGTACAGTTTTTATGTGACCGTCGGTCTTCCTTTCTCTTGGGTAGCTAGATGCCAAGGACTGGAATTGCTGGGTCACGTGATAATTCTGTGTTTGACTGGTTTTTGTCCTCATGGTGGGTCCTGTTTTCCTGCTTCTTTGCGTGCCTGGCAATACCATGAAGACCAGCCGTCGTGACCTTCACCTTGTCAGGTGCTGGGTGGTTTTGTCGTACTATGCACATTCCTGAGCTTTGTTCTGGGACACAGTTCATTTATTTGGAAACAGTGATTCTTTCAGGTCGCCCTTCTAAAATTTGTCGGGCAGGATGGGCGCCGTGCTCAAACTGGGCTGATTATTCCTCCCTCCTCAGGGAAGACCCTGCTGGGCGCGCCCAGTGCCGTGAACCGTCAGATTTCCAGTCTGGCTGGTGGTTCAGGCGCCGTTGCCAGCCCAGGGCCGGGCACCGATGCCACTAACGGCTCGTTCCCGGGCCTCTGCTAATGGATTCACACTGCGTGCTGATCGGCACTCGGCGAAGACGCGGGGGGACCCTCTGCAGGCCTCCGGAATTGTCCCCCTGTGCAGCTCTCCTTTCTGGGAACTCCAGCTGCCGGGGCTCCCCAGACTCCCAGCTCTGTCTCCTCAACTCAGGAAGGCGTCGGAGCTCCGCTTGCCTTCTGGTCCCTCGCTGCAGCCTCTCCTCAGGTGTCACAGGGACAGCTGCAGGGCTCACCTCCTTTGTTTCCTGCCTCTCAGAGATCACTGCCCTCTGTTGCCTGATAAGCCCGTGTCCTCAAAACCTTCGCTTCATATTTTTTGTCTTTTTTTTTAAAGCAAGGGTCAATCTAGTCCCTGTTGCTCCATCTTCCTGAGAAGTTTATTCTGACTTTTAAAATTTCTTCTGTTTCAATAGTTCTTTCTTATTTTGTATATGTGTGTGTGTTTTGATTAAATTAGCTATTGGTGTGTCCATTTGATTTGTTTTTCAGAGAACTGTGATTTTGATTTATTAACTTGATCTTTGGTTTTTCTGTTCTCTACTTGATTGATTTTACAGGTGGAAGCCTCTTTGGCCTGCTGAGCAAGAATAATCGTTTTGGTAGAAATCCAGTTGTGCTGTTGGGCATCCTGGTGCATTTTATAGCTTTTTATTTAATATTTCTCAACATGCCTGGGGACGCCCCTATCGCTCCCATTGAGGGGACTGATAGCAGAGCTTACATCAAACCCAGGTACAGTGACTGTCATTTTTCTAGTAATTTAAGGAAAGGCGAGAAATAGGATGGCTCGATATTCAAAATGGAGTGGTTCATTTTTTTTCTGAAAGTCTGCTATCTTATAAGGCCATCTGCCAAGTGTGAATGGAGCCAGAATGAGTTTAAACAGGCAGCTGTAGAGAATCCCGTTATTTTTGTAATTGTTGGTTTTAACCTTTCTCCCTACTAAATCTTTTTCCTGATCTATGAAGGAGCACAGAAATATCTGATTGGAGTTTTGTGTCTCTGCTTTGCGAGCAATGAAATCTCTAGGACTTAGAACCTCAAGATAGAACAGCGAGGAGCAAGGGACAATGTGTCAGCTGGGCAGGCCGGCCATTTCACGGCCATTACTATAAGTTTTGCGGATTTTATTTCATTGCACTCAACTCTCAAATTCATTATCGATGCAGATATTTCCGTCTAGGTCTGCAATCTGAGGGCCGCTCTGATAGTTCATAGCCCAGCATTTGCGAGGCGGAGGGTGAGCGCCTCGTTGAGCAGAGATTCTTCCTGTCAATTTCAGTATTTGTTCTCGTTTCGTAGAGTTGAAAACTTGAAAGTAAAATGCTTTTGCGGGTGGGTTGCTATTACATTCTAAATGGGCTCTAGCAAATATTGTTAACACTCATTCTAAATTTCTTTTCTTCAGCAAAGAAATTGCCATCTTCTGCAGCTTCCTGCTGGGGCTTGGGGACAGCTGCTTCAACACGCAGCTGCTCAGCATCCTGGGGCTGCTCTACGCCGAAGACAGCGCGCCCGCTTTCGCGGTCTTTAAGTTCGTCCAGGTAGTGTCTCTTCGGCTCGTGGGTCCCTTTCTTTTTTTAGTGCTTCAACTTTGTTTTCTTAATGATCCTTAAATGAAAGGCAGGGGCCTCCTTTAAAAGGATTCGTGATTAGAATTTGGAGGCAGCGAGCAGTGCGACCCCCACCCCCCCGTGTTAGAGATTTTCCCTTGTGGTGTCCTCGGCTCAGGTTAGGGGCGTCCTTCCTTCGGTACCTGAGTCGAGTTCATCCGTAGTGCAGACAGGTCTCACGGTGCATGCACTTTGTTTTACGCCCCATTTCGCGCAATATGCAGTTTTAAACAACAGAGGTTGTGGCTTACTTGATTGTCACTAGCTCTCGACGGGATTTTACGGTGCGCGTTTGTCGTGCCTGTGTGAGTGTGAGCTGGTGACACGTGAGTGCCGTCTGGAGGCAGAAAGAACCAAGGGCACAGCCAGTGACAGCGTGTGGGGGCTAACTGGGGAGCCTGGGTCACCTGCGTGCATTTCGTGATTTGTTTTCTTTGTCCCCAGTCCATTTGTGCGGCCGTGGCGTTTTTCTACAGTAACTACCTTCTCCTCCATTGGCAACTCCTGGTCATGGTGATATTCGGGTTTTTTGGAACGATTTCATTCTTCGCCGTGGAGTGGGAAGCCGCTGCCATCGTCGCCCGGGGCTCTGACTACCGAAGTATTTGATCTTGGAAGCCGGCGCCTCTTCAGACAGCAGCTGAGTGACAGGGCTTGGTCGAAGAAGCCACCTTTCATTTTCACAATATATTGGATGCTATTTAGTATGGAAAAAAATCAAAGAATTAAGAGTGCTGAGTCTGCTGGAGTTGGTACTCACGTTTACAGATACTGGCTATTTAAAACAAGTGGAATAAGGGAAATGTGTTCTGTCGGTCATAATTTTCAAAGATATTTTTCAAATCATCTCTCTTGAGTTCCTTATAATCATGTTATGGAATGTAAATGTTCTCCTCTCCTGTTTCTTTGACAGGTCTTACCTCCATTCAGAATACTAGGCCACGTGCCACGTAAGGCTTCTTGCCGCGTATTGAGTACGTGTTACTATGTAATAATAAGGAGCACATGGCACTCCACATTATGTGTCTGGAAATGACATCTAAATAAATCATGACATGCTGAAACGGAATCTTATCTTTTAAAAGATTTATACTTTATTTCTCTCTAAATGTATGGTTTGATAAGTTTTTTTACCTTGCAGGTCATAGCGGGGACTGACTCATAAAATATTGTAAAATGCCGTAAAAATTGTCTTAAGTCTTGAAAACAGGAATTTGTGAATGAGAAAAAACACATTAAGAAAGCAAACATATTTAATGGAGGAGGAATTTTCCTCGTAATTTTCCTAGAAGATGTTATGCAAAAAAAAAAAATGTGAGCTCTGGCGGCAGGTGACGTCCTGCAGGTGACGTCCTGCAGCAGACGCCATTCTGTACGCCTGTCTGGGGAGGCGCTGTGACTTTGGGGCATGTCTACATGGAAAGATTAACTTTCTGTCATAAGAGCTTGCTTAAAAAGTTTTTAATTTAGAAACCATAAAATTCACCATCTTAGAATATATACTGTAGATTTTTTTAGTGTATTCACAAGTTCGTACCACTATCGCCATGATAATTCCAGAACATTTTCATCGCCCCCAAAAACCTCCCGTGCCCATAAACAGCCGCTCGTGTTCTCCGGCCCGGCACCGGCAGCCACTCAGCTGCTGCTTTCTCGGTGGATCTGCCTGTTCTGGACGTTTCCTATGAACGGGAGAGCTCATTCTTAAACGTGATTTTCAACTGTACAAATGAAGAAATTTAGGGCGAAGCAAATTCAGCCAAGAGGACCAGCAATACTTGGTTTCCCGTTGTTTTAATAAAAAGTCTGCTGGAAAGTTAGAAACTTTGCGGTTGACTTACACATCTGAGGAAACAGTGGAGCGTGATTTTCAGACTTGATGCCAAGTGCAGGGAGTTGGAAAACCCCACGGGGCCAGAACCCTTACGGACGTTTTGGACGTTTCATTCGTGTAGAGCGCCGAGTTCTTGTTCTGCATAGTAACATTTGGCTTTCTTTTTTTGAAGTTGAGGTAAACTCGATTGGCTGAGTTGATCCTATATCAGTAATTTGCAAATGCTATTTTGGAAATAACACACGGTTCAACCTCTTTAAGCACATTATTGTTTGCCCCGGCGTGTTAGTTTTCTATCATGTTATGTAACAAAGTAGCCCCAAAACTTATGTGCTTGAAATCGCACGCATTTGTCATCTCACACTTTCTGGTGGGTCAGGAATTGACGTGACTGAGCTGGGTCTCCTAGATTATCTGACTGTCACAGGCCTGTGGTCAGGCGGGGTGGACCCGTGTCTCAGCTCACTCAGGGGTCGTTGGCAGGAGTTGGTTCCTCACAGGCTGTTGGGCTAAGGGTCTTAGTTTCTCGTGGCTATTGGCGGAGGACCACCCTCCGCTCCATGTTACATGGAGCCATCCTCCAGGGACCTCACAGCATGGCAACTATCATCATGAACACCAATGAGAGAATGCCACAGCCCTTTATAACTTAATCCTGAAAGTGAAAACCCATGCTTCTGCTGGATTCTCTGTTAGATGCAAATCACTAGTTCCGGCCCACACCCAAGGGAGGAGATTGCACAGGGAGAGAGACCCCCAGAATCATAGGTTCTTGGGACTGTCTGACTGGACTGCTTACCTCACCAGGTGCAAACTGTTTTGCATTTACCTGAGAACTGAGTCTACCACTGCCCCGCATTGCGCATTCCCCCAAGCCCTTAGAACTCCATTTGCTCTTTAGGCGGATGCCAAGAGGTTAACAGCCCCTGTTAATGACTTTGAGTGCTTTAACCGGGGAGGAGGTCACACCGGATCCCCACTTGGAGGCTTCCTGGTAACTGTTCTCGAAAGGGAAATGGCATGGATGAGGTGACTCCTGGGCTCTGGGCTGCCTCCCACTACTGTGTGTGATGCTATTCACTCTAAGTTCTGTATTCACATTTTTTTTTTAACTCAGTTTTTACGTTTCTCTTGGCGTACTCTTTAGATGACTGCTAACATTAAGCTCATCTTTTAAATTCTCATGATTCGAGTTAAAAATGAAATGTGACAGTAAAGTAAATAGTTTGATTTTTATGCTTATCTTCCACATGCTGTAAAAGAATTTTACCATCATATCTGCAGGTGAGTAAAAAGTCTTGGCTTGGTGTGTGTGTGTGTGTGTGTGTGTGTGTGTAAATATGGGTATGCTGCTCTTTCATTGACAATTTCCTATGGCATGAGATTCGGCTTAGACAAACCTTGAGCAACCTTTATCGAATCACAAATGTTTTCTCTGTGCCCTGATAGGAGTTGTCTTTGTCCGTAGTGGTTACCATTTCAAATGCCCAGATGGCTGCTACACAGCTGGGTGGTGCCTCCTAGATTATCTGACTGTGCCCAGAACTGTTCCAGAAAGGACCAACCGGGGGCTTTCCATGATTCGCTTTCCAGGGTTCACTAACTTGGGCAGGGCCTTCCTTCCCTGGTTAGGAATCAATTGAAACGGGAGTGACCTTCCCTTAACTTTTGGAGACATTGAATAGCCCTCGATTACCTTTTAGCTGACCAAGGAGGCATCTGCGCTGTGGCCAACACCACTTGCTGTCCCTGGATCCACACTTCTGGGAAAGTCAAAACTCGGTCACATGAAAGATCACGGAGCAAGACGTTAGGCTTAAAGGGTAACTCTTTGAACAGGGTCTTTCTTTCTTTGGTTTCAGTCTTGAAACATTGGGAATTGTCTTGCCTGTAGCTATTATAATCTTCCTGGTGTCGTCGTCTCTCAAAAGCTTTACATTTATGTTTTGCAGCTGCTAACTGCCAAGCAAAAGATTTTCCTAAGAACGTCAAACGGAAACTGGAGAGAACAGCTGGCTTTGGGGTTATTATGAACCTGGAACTGTGAAGGTAAAGGTCACGGAGATTAAGCAAAAGCAAGGATCAACTGAGTTGCAGAGGGAAGCTGGGACACTTAACGCCCTCATTTTTGACCCTATCTCTCAGTCGAGCTGAGATAAACAAAATGGGGGAACTGTTAAAGAGAAAACCACAGGCCCCGAACCGTGTCACTCGTGCTAAAAGCCCATGATCCCAAACCCAGATTCAGTACCTGATCCGATCGCCGTTTCCAGCCTCTCCCAGAAACATGGCCTTAATCAAGCAGTCTGTAATGTTCTGGTCAATGCCAGTGAGGTCTTCTGTGGCAAGGGCCCTCGCCATCATCACCCCCATCTGCAAGAGTTTGATTTGCGTGATAATAAAAAGCCTTGCTGTTCTCTTCCTCCCCGCCACCCCAAAGCTGTCCTGGGGGCGGTGGTGGGGGGAATCTTGTCTTTTGTCAGTAGCCCCCTTGCCTCACCCTTCTTCCTATAAAAACCTTCCATGCCCCACACCCCCTGGGAGCTCCCTTTAGGTTGCTGGATGGAACTCTGCCCTATTCGTGAGTTGCTTAATAAAGCCAATTAGGTCTCCAAATGGACTCCATTGAAATTTTTTTTAACAGCCCTAATTCTGTATGAACCGAGAAAGACAATTTAAAGAAAAAGCTGCTCACAGTTGTAGAGACGTCATAATCCAAAAAAGGCTCATTTGAGTGTTTCTTTTTTACTTCAATTCATAGGTCCTCTTTTTTCTTTTCTTCCTTAAAATGTTGTCAGATATTCCCAATTCTTCAATCTTCTTTGTTTATATTCTAAGCCCGTTTGACTATTTTTTTTTTTTTTTGAAATTGGTTTAGTTATCTCCATTTTACATTTTAAAAGGGATCTTTTGGGATAATTGTCACATGAACTGAAAGCAAAGTCTTGGTGACTCATCTCGTAGACACTGAGGGAGCACGCTGAGGGAGAAACAGATGTCTTTTTCTCCGCTGCTTTTGTGTGGTTATAACCGTTCAAACAAATGAGGAGCACAGCAAATGTTTTCAGTTGGCATGTTGGGTAAGTCAGGCTGTCAAATTGACGATGCTGTCAGAGGGAGCTGGGCGGGGAGGCAGGGCTGGGCTCCTGCAGGTGGCTGGACCCACAGCTACTGTGTGTGTGTGTGTGTGTGTGTGCACGCGCGTGTGCGTGCACGAGTGTGCGCGCGCGTGTATGCTCCGTTCTGCGGGAAACGATTTATTTTGCACTTGCTTAAGACCGAAGGCAGCAGCAAACCCTCTAACTTAGGAGCCATTTGGCCTGTCACATTACTTTTTAGGATGCAGTACATTGTATTTGGTATACAGCCTGTTTTCTTTCCTGAGCCATCAGCATTATCATTTTATTCCTTTCTGGATTCGTGTCATCATCGAACGAGTGTGGACGAAAAAGGGGCTCTGTAATAAATTTGCCAAGTCCAGTGACCAAAAGTAACCTCACAGGGTGATCCCGTCATAAATTCCTAGCTGGGCAGCTCATGGTGGGTAGTCCCACCCCAGCCCTATGACTTTTCTCGAAGGTTGTCATCGACTTAAGCAAACCCTGTTCCCTGTTTTTGTGCGGCTGGGGTAACACAGCTTTGAAAAGCCCCCTTTCAGACCCCTCAAGAAAACCACCCTCGAAAGAGCACAGGATTTTATTTAACTAGCCTGTAGTCCGGTCCCCGCCTCGCTTTCTCCCGCCTCCATGTCATCTTCCTCCGTCCCTTCCTTAATTCCGAATGTATAAAAGAAACTGCAGAACTGTCATTCTCCAGAGCATTTTTCTCGGTCTGCTGAGGTCTTGCTTCCAGGCGTGTCCTCTCTGTGGCTCCTAATAAACTCTTCGGAAAATTTTCTCCAAGTTTGGACATCTGTACATCAACAGGAGTGAAAGGTGAACAGCAGAACCCGACTGTTTGTGTCTCTTCATGTCAAATACTCGCCGTGTGAGGCGGTTCCCAGCACACTCACACAGTGCCGTGCCCTCCGAGGCTCCACTTTTCAGGGCTAATTTTCTCTGTCTACAGACCTCCTCTCTAATACCTACTGAGCGCTTAACTACACCAACGCACTGTTCCAGCACTTTACAAGTATTATAATCTAAGTACTGTTATGATACTCATTTTATACATGAGAAAAGCAAGTAGAAATGGCAAGGGGAAAAGAGGTCAAGGTAAACGCCAAGATGGGGGAGCTCGTAAGTGACGAAGGTGAATTCAAATCCAGACCTCTGTCTTAGAACCTAGATAATTAACAGCTGTGTTACAGGTGGCCGTGACAGCAAGATGCCAGGATGGTCACAGCCGAGGCAACATGAAGTCAACTTGTTTTCTGGGGGAGCTATAAAGTTGGGGGGAGTGCACTAGGTAGAATAAACCCTCCCCACCAATATGCCCACGTCCTAATCATTGGAACCTACGAACGTACTACATGGTAAGGGGGAATGAAGTTTGCAGATGGAATTAAGGATGCTAGTCAGCTGACCTCGATGGGGAGATCACCCTGGATTATTTTGGTGGGCCCAGTGTAATCACAAGGGTCCTTATAAGTGAAAGAGGCAGAAGGTCAGGGTTGGGGTCAGTGTCATTCAGTAGGAGACTCAACCTGCTGTTTCTGCCTGTGCAGATGGAGGGACCATGAGACAAGGACGGTAGGAGCCTCTAGAAGTTGGAAGAGGAAAGGCAAGAAGACAATTGTCTCCTAGAAACCCCAGAAGGAACCAGCCTTACTGAGACCTTGATTTTAGCCCAGCAGAGCTACGTTAGACTCCTGACCTTGAGAACTGCAAGATAATAGATTTGTGTTGTTTAAGCCATTAGGTTTGTGGGAATTTCCTACAGCAGCCATAGAAAATGAATACAGGGAGAGGGAATTTTTTAAAAACTCTACTTCTTTCATGATGTTTGACAACCCATAGAAGATGAGAGATATTGCAATTTTCATTAAATGTCCTGCTTCAGAAAATATTGCTGGTTCTTAATTTTCTACCCGACGAAGCCCAAACCTCTTAGCCTGCAATCTAGCCACTTCCAAAACTTGGTCTCACCTTGCCCCATACTGCCAAACCGCCTCTGCTCCCCTAGTCTCCAACACATACTCTTCTCTCTAGACAAGCTTATTTTGTTTTTGCTTCGTGAGTACATTCTCCTTACTCCAGAATCTCTGTCTTTGTTCGTATTGATTTTTTTCTTGGCATGACCTATCTTTCCCCTCCCTGCCCTCCGAATCCCGTTTCTCTTCCACGGCCAGGCCTAAGTCCCACTGCCTTTGAAGCCTCTTTCTGCCTCTGATCACAATAGGCCCCGGCTTTAAAGCAGCTCCCACGGGCGGCATCTCGTCTCGCGTTGCTTCCTTTCTCCCCATGCGTTTTTCTTGTTCTCGCTTTGAGATCAGCTCCTGGGGAGAAGGGCCGTTGTTTCATACATACCCTCTGTGCTGAGCAGGGCGATGATCTTTTTACCCCCAATACGTCCACATGGAATGTGTGGGACTTCTCCCCACACCAGCCAGTTCTCTGACGCCAGCTGGGCGTCCAAAAATTCCATTTGATTCATTGACCTGGAGTTAGGTCGGACCTGCTATATCAGGGCTCAGTCCCACATGAGGAGTCTCACTTCAGATGCCTGTTGCAAGTCCAGGACACCCGTACCTCTGACCCACCTAGCCATAAAGTCAGGTGGAAGGGTAGTTCCCATACCCGCCCCCTTTTGCGTTCAATAATTTGCTAGAATGACTCACAGAGCTAAAAACAAAACAAAACAAAACAAAACAAAACAAAAAACAAACAAACAAACAAACAAAACGAAAAACGGTTTACTTACTATGACTGGTTTATTATACAGGACACAACTCAGAAACGGCCAAATGGAAGAGACGTGTGGCGCGTGGCATTTCCACGCCCTCTCTCAGCATGCCACCTCCTAGCTCATCCGTGTGCTCGCCAACCCAGAAGCTCCCCAAATCTCAACGTTCGAGAGTTTTCATAGAGCTTCATCCCCAGCTCGTCCTTCCAGGAGTCCAGTGGATGCGGCTGAAAGTTCCAATCCTCCAATCTCTCAGTCTTTCTGGTGATTGGTCCCATTGCGAGGCCACTCAGGGGCCCCATCTTGACTTACCCTAGTTAGCATAAACTCAACGGGGCTCATGTGAATGACAAATGACACTCCTAGGACTGAGGTTTTAGTGCCTGGAACCGGGGACAAAGACCAAATGTTTTTATTATACTTCAACTAGCATAGGTCTGAGCCTCAAGATAAGCAGTTAGCAACTGATTAGCTAATGCTCTATGATGATTTTGAAAACGTGGAAACGTGATAAATTCAGACTGGCAGCTCTAAAATCATCAGGTGCAGACACAGAAGGAACCTCAGAGACGTTTAAAACTTAAGACATCTGTTGAGGAACGTAAAGGTGTTTATACTTCTTAATGATAGCACAGAACCTCACCTCTATCCTGAACCTTGCTGCAAACTTATGCCCACTGCAGCCCTGCCCAAAGCTTAGACATCATCAAAATCTTCCGCTGGGGAGAACCGCACCCCCCCAGTCTGTTTTCCTATTATCTGATCAGATGCGTCACCGCCTATAGTTCATGATTCTCTTGTCTGTCTTCTTGCCGTTCCAGCTGCTCCTGCAGCCTTGAGTTTTGCTGTTTTCTTTTTTATCAAATATCTGGCTAGGAGTGTTTTCCTTGGCGTCAGAGAACTGAAGCGGTGTCCTTTTAGGAGGTAAAAAGTCCCAAAGCCAGTGTACGTGTCCAGGGAGAAATCACTTATTCTGGCACAGAGAGGGAAGAATTGCCTTGATTATGGTCATTTATGAAATTCTCTCCAATTAAACAGCCTCCCCCTTTGTGCTGTGGTTTCTGAATTACCTGTGCCATTCATCGGTGGATAATAGCTGACTCTCAACAGATTGTTACTGCTATAATCTTTTTTTTTTTTAAGAAAGAAAATTGCACACATAATAACGCGTTTGAAAAAGCCCCTGGTGTACATCCTTATCTGTTTTCTGGCTGCAGAACTGTACGTACAGGTAAGTTTCTATGGTTTGTTTGTTTGTTTGTTTGTTTGTGTGTGTTTGTTTCAGTGCAGAAGGTATATGGACTTAGAATTTCCTATATTTGTACTTCTATTAATATCATGCCCATCTCCCAGGTATGCAAGGGTGTTGGCCACAGTCATACTCTGCGATGATCAGTGAGATGTACGAGTTTAAATTTAGTGGTGAGCAAGAATAAATAAGTAAATATTGTAACTTCCAACATGAAATGCGTCCCATGCTAGTGAAACCTCAAAAGGAGAAGAATGAGATCACTCAGGAGAAACGGCAAATTCCTAGAAAGACTCTCAAGCCGACTCCAGAAGAAACAGGAAATCCGAAAAGACATAGACAACAAATAAACTTAATTAGTAGTTAAAAATCTCCCCACAAAGTAAACTACAGCCCTAAATGGCTTCACTCGTGAATTGTATCAAATGTTTAAAGAAGAAATAATACTTATCTTTCATCGTCTTTTTCAAAAAATGGAGGAGGAAGAAAACACTTTCCAACTGATTCCACGAGGCCAGTCTGGCCCTGAAATAAAAACCAAAGACATCATAGAAAAGAAAACTACAGTCGAACTCATGAGCGTGGACGCCAAAACATCAGCAAACTTAACTGAGATAAAACGAACATTTACAAAGTATTACCCTCCATGACCCAGGAGTGCAACATTAGTTTACCATCCGAATATCAATTAATATAATTGCGTTGTTTTCGTGCACCAATAACCCTTTGACACCAGCTGGGTGTCCTCCAGTTAATTCAGTTCCAACACTAACTACGCAGAGTTAGCACCCACCCCACTAGTTGAAGGCTCAGTCCCATGAGACAGCCCGCACTTCAGACTCCACCCCCAAGTCTCGACTGTCCCCCAGGGCTCCCACACTTCTTAGCACAAATTCAGAGGCTTCCACAGTCCCTCCCTCAGATTCGAGAATTCTCTAGAACATCTCTCAGAATCGGAGAAGTGCAAGGGCAGTTTTATTGGGAAGGGCACGACTCAGGAACAGCAGGAAGGGGACACAGGGCTTACACGCCTTCTCTGGGCACCACACCCTCACACTGGCTCCGTGTGTCCAGCAGCGAGAAAGCTCCCGCACCCTGTTCAAGCGTCTTTATCAAGGTTTTGTTACTTAGACACGATGGATTAAATCATTGACCTCGCCGCCGAGAGAAATCGAAGACCTAATTAAACTGAGAGAAGTTCCATGTTTACAAAAGGGAGGACTCGAATTGTCAAGATGGCAGTCCTACCACATTGATTTACAAAATTGATGCAATTCTTATCAAAATCTCAGCTGGATTTTTTAATTTTTATTTTTGTAGAAATCAACAAGATGACTTTAAAATGTATAGGCAAATACAAAGGACCTAGAATTGGCAAAACGATTTTGATAAAGAAGAACAAGTTTGGAGAAACTTTCTTTTTTTTCTTTTTAAATTCCAAACTTACTAGAAGGAACAGTCATTAGGACGGCATGCTGTGGACATAAGAATAGATCGGTGGACCATAATTGAGAGTCCAGAAATCCTTATTTTTATGGTCAGTTGATTTTCAAAGACATCACGATGATTCCGTGGGAAAAAACAGCCTTTTCAACAGACGTTGCTGGGACGATGAGATATCCATATGCAAAAGAAGCAAACTCACACTCGTACTTTGCATCACACACAAAAATTAATACAAAATGGATCATAGACCTCAAGGTAAGAGCTAAAACCACAAACTTCCAGGTGAGAACGCTGAAGAAAATCGTGATGCCCTTGGCCGGGTACAGAGTTCTGAGATATAACACTAAAATCGTGACCCGAAAAACTGATAGAGTGAACTCCATCAAAATGAAAACCTTTTGTGCTTTAAGGTGCAACATTCAGAAATGGAAAGACAAGCCGCAAACTGAGAGAAAACATTTGCAAATTATATATCTGATCAAAACAAACAAACAAACACAAACAAACTTCCATTCAGGATGCCAGACCACGGGGCAGATGTCCTCCCCCCAAGTTCCTTCTTCCTTCTGAGATTGTCGCTTGCTCTTGTGGCAGATGAGGAAGAAATGACAAAAGAGAAAACCAGGTACTGGTCCCCACTGGGAGTTTTTAAACAGATCTAACCGCCCCATCTGGGAATGGGGAACACGATGGCTTCTACGATTTCTATTAGCCAGGACAGGCTCTGCTCAACCAGACACGCCTCTGTTTGCTTCCATGTCCCTGGTCAACCAAACACCCCGACCCCTGGCCAGTAGCTTCAGATTAATGCCTAACACGTGGGCAGGAGTTTCAGCCATGTCTCTCTAGCCCTCTGATCCTGCGTTACTTGCAAGATCAACAGACCCTGGGTGGAAGGCCTGGTGTCTTTTCAGCCCGGGTGTGTGTAGACATTACCACCGGCTGGTTTCAGAGCCTTGCAGAAAAGAAACCACAGAACGAGAAACCGGGCTGCTGTCCTCCTGTGCCCTGCAGAGGGCGTCCTGCTCTTGCAAGTGGTTTGTGTGCATCTGGAGGCGGTTGACTCTTTTTCTGTAGCTAACACCCAGGGCCAGGCTGGAAGAGGATTAGAACTGGCTTGATAAATTCAAACGCAATTTATCCCAGACAAGGAAAAGTTAAGGAGTTCATCACCACCACACCAGTATTACAAGAAATGTGAAGGGGACTTCTTTAAGAAGAAGAAGAAGGGAGAAGGAAAACCAAGAGAAAGAAACCAGCCCCTCCAGTGTGGCTTCTGTGGCACTGGTCTGATTTGCTGTGGAGGCGTCTGTCACCGTCCTGTGGCCTCGATTCTAGCTTCCTCCTCAAATCCCCGGTTCATAGATTGTCCTTATCTTCCGTGAAAAGCACCGAGAACTCAGTTTGTGGAAAATTGAAAACCTTTCCAGACATCAATCTTTTGAAAGTGGTTTTGCCTAAAAACATAACAACGTACAAGCTGGAGTAGGACTGATTCATTTAGCTCTCGCTGCCCTTGACCTAACAAGAAAACACGAATAGGAAGGCTGGGAAGTAACAGCTGAAACCAGTACATAAATTAATTTTTAATCAGGGGTCTATTTTTTCCCCAGCTCTAGAATTCCTAGGAAATACAATAGACGGGAATATACATATTTCGCCTCAGAGCCATTTAATATCAATGCAGGAGCCAAGACAAGGCTAAACATTGGGTACTTGGCATAGGAACTCTTAAGGCTGGCTCCCGGGGTCATATGTCCTTCCTTCCCTTTGACACCTGTTGTTAAACATCCCTCAACACCTGCCGTCAGAAGGTGGCATCTGCCATCCAACTTGAGCCGCCCTTACTGGGACTGGAGTGAGTTCCCTGTTCTTTTTCCAGGAAGAGTCCGTAACTTCCATGGTGGGTTGCATAGTGTCCCTTACCCCCAACATATCTGTGTCCTCACCCCTGGTACCTGTGAATGCACCTCTTTTGTAAACAGGGTCTTCGCGGATGTGATTACGGTGAGGATCGAGATGAGATCATCCTGGGTTTAGGGTGATGGCGGCGTCCTTACAGGAGGAAGGAGAGGGGGATTGGAGACGCTCAGAGGGGAAGGGAGCGTGGAGGCAGAGGCGCGGGCTGGGGGGACGCAGCCACATGCCGCCGAACGCCGAGGGTGGCCCGCGGCTCCCACAAACCAGCCGAGAGGAACCGGGCATGGGCCGTGGGACAGGCTCTCCTTCTGAGGCTCCAAAGAAACCCACCCTGCCGACACCTCGATTTCAGATTTCCGGCCCCCCGAACTGGGAGAGAACACGTTTCTGTTGTTTGTTACGGTGGCCCTAGGAAGTGAAATCGCCTTCTCCCCAAGTCTTTAAAATTTTGTCAAGGGTGTGAGAAAATGGTCGCCTCTCACTTTTTGACTTTCGGTTAAACAATCTCCTGTTTTTGAATAATTTAGATTCCGAGACTTCCATTTTGAGATGAACCTGTTGGGCCCCCTTGCCTTGGGCCGTGGTGACTTCAAGTGGTCCAAATTCTCCTCCCAGACTTCACTTGTCCTCACCGGCTTTCCTCCGGGGACCCTCATGGGGCCAAGCGTGGGCTCTGTCTCTGCCCTTCCTGCCTCTCCTCTCGCCTTCGCTGGGGTGGGCGGCCATGTCCCAAGGTCCGATGGCGTATGTCAGAAGCTGAAAAGAGCCCCAGAGGGCTGATGTTTTCTCTTACCTTGTCCTCAGTTTTCTGCTGATTTCCTGAAAATTGGCTTTCCCTTTCACTAAGCTCTCGGCTTGTCACATTTGCTCGGTCCAGTCCTGTGAGAGAGGCTGGGAGCTCAGCTGCGGCTGCCAGTCTCCCCAGGGGGAAGAAGGTGACAGTGCGGGTTATTCAGGAGGCTGCTGGCTCCCGGCTAAGCCCCCGGCCAGCCTGGGCACGTGGACACCTCCGCAGTGAGTCTGAGCCACGACATTCGCCCCCTCTCCCTGGGGAAGGGAGCAAGTTGACAAATACTCACCAAAGCTGAAACTCTGTCCATCTTTTCCTGACACTGGTTTCTGCCGCTGGGTCCCGAGGTGGGTCCGGAAGGGCCGGGGTCAAGATGTAAAAGGTTGTGGGGTCACCCCTGGCTGTGGCCCCAAAACCCTGGGTCCAGCCGATGAGCTGTAGGAGGCTCATTCTGATTCTGGCACAGGGCCAATTTTCTCGTGCTGGGGACAGCTGACCTCCCACTCGGTTTTACAGTGACATTCAATGCCCCCCTGCCCCGCCACCAGGGTCTTCTGCATGTCACAGCCGACAAGCGAACGAGGTTATGTCTGAGCTGCACAGACATAATCATCCAGTTCAAACTCTCCTTTCTGCAGCTGCAAACACGGTGCCCGTGGCTGCGTCACGTGCAGAGGCCACCTGCCTGCCGGGTCCTGGGTCCCTGAAGGAGGCACGCACAGAGGAGGGGACGGGGGCCCCGCCTGCACTGGGCTTTGGGTGTGAGCCTGGGTGTCAGGATGAAGCAAAAGGCAGAGGAGGTGGTGTTGGGAGGACGCTGGAAGGCACAGGAAGCCCTCAGGGCTTTCAAGGACGTTTCTATTTTAAAGGAGTCGGTTTAACGACCTCTTCCATCACCATTTCCACCCAGCAGCACTCACGGAATGGGATAAGGAGAAGTGAGTTTTCTGGGAGGAGGAAGTAGCAAGCCTCTGGGGTGGGATGCTGCCTAGACTCCGCGGGCCTCTGGGGGGGGTGTTCCCCCTGGGGCCGCCGGTCTGAGTCAATTTCAGGGTCAAGTATTTGGGACTATTTGAACATTATTGTATTTTTAATGTGAGCATATAGTACTTTTACAGTGAAAAAAACCCTCTCAATTAAAAAATTTGTATTATGCAAAGCCAAGGAAATACATATATGCATTGTTATCTCCCATCTTTCTCACATAAAATGCAGCACACTATAGACCGTTCTGTATTCTGCTATTTTTACCTAATAATATATCTTGGAGATTTTTCATTAAAAAAATATTTGTATTTAAAAAAGTCAAATCATTGTCATAACTTTGTGAATGTACTTACTACGTGACACTGATTGGTACACTTTAAAATTGTTAATGCTGAGTGAATTTTAGGAAAACAAAGAGAATTTTTTTTAAACATGGGGGAATATTATCACAGACCAGAGAAGATTAAAGGGTAATCAAGAGAAATTCATAAACCTAAAATAGACACCAGTTTGAAAATAAAAGATATTCTTGGGAAAATTTAAACATTTAGATTAGAACTAGGTATTAGATAATTCGATAGATCATTAGATGATATTATGGAATTACTGTTAATCTTCCCATAACGTATGATTATGGTTTTTTTTTTATTATCTGTGAAATTGTCCTTATATTTTGAAGATTTAAGCTGATATAAGTATGGGTGAACTGTCATGATGTTTACAAGAGACTCTGAAATTGTACAGGGAAAGCATATGAGAAAAATAAACATACCCCAAAATACCCTTAAAATGTTCAAATCGCTCTTTTGGTGATTTTCCCCTAACATCCTTGATATTCTGCACTCCCCTTTCCCCTGTACACACAACACACACACGTACATGAGCACACAAGCACACGCACACATGCACGCACACGCGCGCACACATGGACATGCACACACGCACACTCACAATCACACACATGTACACGCACACACGCGCACGTGCACACACAGCACATACGCACATGCACACACGTGCACGTGCACACACGCACGCGCATGCACTGCACACGCACGCACGCACGCACACGCACCCCCCCCCATCTCCGCTGCGTCCTCACCACCGCTCCTAGGTCCCAGCATCGCCGCAGCCAGACGTGGCCAGCGCTGACGTCTTCACGCTCCATTTTAACTTTCAGCTGCGGCTGGCCTCCCGCTGTTTGAGCCTCCACCTGATCTCCCGTCCCGTTTCCCGCGCTGCCCCTACACTCCTGCACCTGCCACAGGTGGTCCGCGGACGCCGCCCTCGGCCCTGGCGGGCCTCGCCTCTCCTCTCCATCCTGCAGCTCCATCACCAGCGACTCTCTCTCCTCTACGGGCCGGGCCAAGGCGCGTCCCTCCTGTTTGATGTCCACCTGTTCGCCAATTCTCGGCCTCTCACAGGGCTGAGCGGAGGACGTGCGTCCGTTTCCTAGGGCCACAAAAACAAATGACCACAGACGGGGTGGCCGAAAACACCGGAAGTGTATTCTCTCACAGTTCTGGAAGGCAGACTCCCCAGATCACGGTGTCGCAGAGCCGTGCTCACTCCGAAGACTCTAGGGGAGAAGCCTCCCTCGTCCCTTCCAGCTCCGGTGGCCTCTGGCATTCCTTGGCTTGTGGCGGCATCACTCCAATCTCTGCCTCCTCCTCCCACGGCCTCCTCCTCCTCCCTCCCAAGTCTCCCTCTGCCTTGCTCTCGTGAGGACACCTGTCATTGGATTTAAGGCCAGCTGGATAACCCAGGATGATCTGATCTTGAGTCCCTTAATGACATCTGCAAAGGATCTTTCCCCAAATCCGTATTTGCACCTGGCATTAGGGTGCAGCTGTGTTTCTGAGCCGTCCCTCCCTCCCAGGAGTCCCTAAAAGGTGGCCCGTCCTACTGCCTAAGACTCTTTCACATCTGCAGGCTCCCCCCTCCACCCCCAGCACCTTTTTGGTACCTTATAAACCCCTCCTGGTTTTCAACCCCAAACAAACTAAAGATTATTTTTCTCAAGATCGCTCTCCCTTGAACTCCATCCACCTCGTTTTCCTTAGCTCCCAGACGGCCCAGAAAAGCAGCCCACATTCCTGGTCTCACCACCTGGGCCTCCCGCTGGACTCCGCGCCGTCTGAGACCGAGCCTGCCGTCCATGACCGTGGCTGCCGGACGGAGCTTCTCCGTAGCCTCCAGCTCTTGCCTCGTTTCCTGGGTGGGAGCCTTCCCCCTTCTGCTGCTGGGAACACGTGGGCCAACAGGGGGTCTATACCGGGGCGGACGGGCCTGGGTGGGTCTCACGAGCTGCCTGGTGATGCCGAGTCTTCCCCAGCTGGGCCTTGGTGGGCTTAGCCGCAGGTGGTCAGACACTGGGGGGCGGGGAGTCCTCTAGGTGAAGGTGACTTTCCGTCTCTCCACACTCTGCTTTGAGGGGGAGACGACGGACGGGGGAACGTTTCGAAGGCCCAGGCCCCTTGCTCAGTGCGGCCCCGTCCTGCCAGTGTGGCGGAGGGTTTCTTCCCGTGAGGTCTCAGCGCTGGGTAAGAGGCTCCGTCCACACCCGCTGTTTCCTGGCCGAGTGAATGTTCCTGTCTGCCAATGACGAGATGCTATGCGGATTAACTAAAATGACACTGAATTATTTACCAGTTTTCAGGAGAACAAACGATCATTTCGGCATTTTGTTAGGGATGCGTCAGAGCCTTTTTTTTTGGAGGGGGGAGGCATGCTCCAAGCCTGGGCCGTTGGGATTCAGGGAAAAGCTGATCCCTTCGATGGCTTTGCGTGGCTTCATTTCAGGAAGTCTCAAGGATGCTCATTTGTGTCACCACAGGTGTGGGGTTAATGCTTAAAGCCAGAGGGAGACATCCTTCATGGTGATGGTGGGGAGGGTCGTCGGGGGCGGATCAGCAGGGAAACTTTTTAAAGAGTCCCTCCCACAGAGCACAAAGCTTGGGAGCTTCAAAATCCTTCCTCCCTTCCCCCCAGAGAGAGAGAGCCAGGAAGGAGCAGGCAAGACAGAAGCTACAGGTACTTTTGTCACCTGATCTTGGAAGTGACATCCCACCAGTCTTGTGTCGTCCATCTGCTAGAAGCAGGTCCCCAGGTCCAGCCCACCGTCGAGCTAAGGAGGTCCCACGAGAGCACGAGGTGAGCAGGGGGTCTGGGGCGCATCTTGGAGGCTGTGTACCTTGGCTCTCCGTGGGAAAGCGGATGTGTCAGGGAGCGGGGTGATATTGGCTGTGCGGGAGCTAGTGACACCCGCAGGTTTACAGATCAGGAACATTCCTTCCCGGCCCGCTCAGCGGCCCGTCAACTTACCTGATGGTTGCTTCTGCCTCGGCTGGCACACGCAGCTGAAAACCACCAACGGCAGGTGTGCGTAACGGCGGGCAGCGACACGTGCGTGCAAACGCCGGCCACGGAACGTCAGCGCGGGAAGATGTTCGCCGACGGCGGTGGTGTGCAGACAGAGGCTCTGTCTGAACGGTGGGCGGGGGCAGACGTCACCCTCCAGGACAGCCGGGCCAGACTGTGTGACCGCGTCCACACCCTGGAGAAGCCAAGGTGCGTAGGCAGAGGGTTCTCTCTGTTCCCACCGCTGGTGAGCATGGCCAGGCGACCTCTGAGCGGGCCAGGCCAGTTCTGCAGGCATGGGGCAGAGTGCCGGGGGAGTGTGAGCAGGAATCAGGCCTCGCCCTCCCTTTCCTGAAGGAGTGCCCGTTTCAAAGCAGCAAGAGACCCTCTAATCCTGGCCTCATGACTTCCCCGCTGGGGGGCCTCAGTTTTCCCATCTGTGAAATGGGGGTGATAATACAGCCGGACAGAGAGCTTCGCAAGTGGCCCCTCTGGAAGCCTCTGCCTTGCCTGGTGTGGTTACAGGATGTCACTTTCTGTTGGAGGCTGGGACTCAGAGTCCTTGGATGAAAAGAAGCACCCTACTTATGGAGAGGTTGCTTGTCGTCCAGCAGAGGTGGGGGCGGTGGATGGACAGTAACTGATTGAGGGGGAGCCTCTGACATCTGGTGGCTTCACGGTTGCGAGAAAGGCTCAAGGCTGATTCTGAGCCAGGGCAAGGCTAGACGTCTCCGGGCAGTGGTCGGATCACGCTCTTCAAGCTCCGTTCTTGTAGAGACCATGAGGGCCTCATGAGGCTCGGTCAGGAAGGACAGGCCACCACCCTTGACCGAAGAGGGGTCCTTGTCAGCCTGGGGAGTGGCCCTCATCACTGGTCCCCGGACTTCCGGAGAGTGGCCCCTTGGTCCAGTTGGTTGCCTTTAGCTCTCCACCCCGTCCCCCAACCCAGCACCCCAGAGCAGAGCCGAGGCCACCTCCCCCTGCCTGGCCCCTGTCATCACAGGGCCCCGTGGACTTGGGGGCCAGGCAGCCCCCAGCCTGCTGTACCCTGCAGGACATTGCTCCCCACCCCCACAGCCGCACCAGCTCTGCACCTCCCCAGAAGATGTCCTGTGGTGGGAGAACTGATTTCGTCTTGTCCCTGCTGACTTATGCCTATGACTTATGACACCGCTTGTGTCTGTCTGTGCCAGGGCGGAGGAGGGGACCAGGAAAGGGGAGCCGACTCGCTCTCACGGTGTCCAAAGGGCGCACGCGTTTTTGTGTGTGTGATTGAAGTATCTGGGAGTCTGAGCATTGAACGTTTGTCCCAAAGGGTCTAATTGCTGATAGCATCCCGGCCGGGCATCTTGCATCTGGTTTTTTGTGGGTTCGAATCGGGAGGGGCGGGGCATTGGGAGGGCCTAAGTGATGGATAGTTTCAGCAAATCAAAGTTTGCATTTCTGGGTCGATTCTATCCTCTCTTGTCACTACCTCCCAACTGGTTGCTTCGGATCTTGTCACTTCCCATTGTCTCTGGACCTGGTACGAATTAGCAAAGAGGCCAGTACAATCTTGACAGCGTCCCTGAAGAACCCGGACCAGGGGGCATTGCTCCACCCTGCTCACCGGGAAGAAACGCACATTTGTCGAGATCCTGTTTGTGCTGGAGACGGGGTGCCCGCAGCTCCACGGAAGTCAGTAGTTCTCAAAGCAGGGTTCCATGAGGCTCACTGAGTTTTTCTTTACATGTGTCAATCAAAACCAACCAAATGCAGAAACAGACACGCAAAATCCAGCCGGCTTCAGCCAGACATTAAAGAGAATGCACGAATGTAGAACAACGCTTTTCTTCTCACTAAAATTGTGTTGTTTTGGAAACTCGAGGTCTTTTTTTTTTTTCATTAAAAAATGTTACTTACGTTAACATGGAATGGTTTGTTGTTGCTAGTTTTAAAGCGAGTTAATAACAAAAATTCAAACGTCTCAGTTTTAATTTCTAACAGGGCAAATACTGATCGATGCCATGCTTGTCAGCAAAAGGTCCTTGGGACCATCAGTGATTTTTAAGAGGGCAAAGGGACTCCGAGACAAAAAGCTTGAGAATCGCTGGTGTAAATAGCATCATTTAATTCTCCAGCCACCTTTATGGGAAGCGGTGTTATTCCCGATTCACAGATGAATAAGTTCGGCTCCTGACAAGTTACTTGCCCGTGGTTTCACAGCAGAAGGCTGCATTGGGATTGGAAAGAAAACACTTCATTAAAAGCAATAGTTAATACATCGTAACTGTGAAAAACAGTGGAATATGAAAACAATGAACCCATCTGTAAGTCTGTCATTTAATACTGGAATATTTCCTTGGTCCCCATACTTAACTTACAGTTTGTATCATTCCTGCCTGTGCAATTTTATCTTCCAGGGCAGGATTCGAACCCGCTCACTCCTGTCTGAACTCACCGCCCCAGGGAGGCCTCGTCCCATGCCCGCCCCGCACAGGCCCTGCTCTTCTCTGCAGAGAGACGGACCCCTGAGCCAAGAGGAGCACCAGCCGCTGTGGGGAGCTTAAGGCCGGAGCCCTGCCCTGCCCAGCTGCCTTCCCAGGGAAGATGCCTGTGACCTGCCCGTTGGCCGCCCTAGGGCACGCCCCTGTGCCTGTCTCTCTCTCTGTGTCCCTGCCTCTGCCTGTCTGTGAGGAGGCTGCGTTTCCACCGCTGTCTTTGCCTCTGCTCCCACCACCCTGACACTCCCCCTTTCCCTTCCCGGTTCTCCTTTTGGGTGAAGGGCAGGAAGAAGGCGGAAACGGGAGTTCCTGAGCCAGCGAGGATGTCGGCATCACATCCTCATGTCCCAGGCTGCCGGGCCTGGGCGTTCATGCTGTGTCCTGCAGGGGGTCCCCCTCTCTGCTCCCTTACCTGGCCTGGTACCACCCCCATCCAGAAATGTCTGCAGGATTATTTCCTGTTGGACCCAGTGGGTCCGAGGTGCCTGGATGGGTCCTTTGGTGCCATCAGGTCTCAAATAAACACCTCTTCTTGGAGTTTAGGAAGAAAATTAAGCTGTTTCTAGGAGGCAGGGCGATCTGCCCTCCTATTGAGGGGACAGGGGTAGGGGAGACTCGGGGTGCACTTAGACCAGGGGGCATCCAGGGGCTTCGGGAGAGTCCCACCTTGACCCAGGTCTGACCTGAGCCAAATGGGAAGACCTTGGCTGGAGTCTGCCCACTTCCGCTGCCCCCTCCCCTTACTATGGAGCAGGGAGCAGCAGCAGCAAACCCACCCTAATTACAAGGCAGGAGAGGGCTGCTCCCTGCAGCCCCGACTTTAATTTCTCTAATTATAGCTGAGGCTCCCAGCAGTACTTCCCCCTTAATTTGCTTAATGCAGACACACACTCCCCTTGCCCCACGGCTTCTCACTTTAACCCCTTTGCTGCCGGAGGGCCAGTTTTCTGAGCGGGCTCCTGTTATGGGCTGAATTGTACCCCCTCCCCAGGATCAGGATGTGACTGTATTTAGAGATAGGTCTTTAAAGAGGTAATTAAGTTAAAATGAGGTCATCAGGGTGGGCCCTAATCCAGTATGGCTGGCACCTGTATTAGAGGAGATTAGGACAGAGTCAGACAGCCGGGGAAGGCCCCAGGAAGGTCCCACAAGCCAAGGAGAGAGGCCTCCGAAGAAACCCACCCTGCCCACACCTTCGGCTTGGACTTCGGCCCCCGGAACTGTGAGGAAACAGCTTTCTGCCATGTGAGCTGCCCAATCTGCGGTGCTCTGTCATGGCGGCCACAGCAGGCTGACCCTGCAGCCTTGGAGGAGGAGACAGCCTTTCCCTTCCCTCCCAGGGAGCTCACCTGGGAGGGGTCAGGCTCCAGGACCCACCTGTGGTCCCTCAGCCAAAGGGACCCGGGCCTCCTCCTCTGGCCTGGCCTTAAAGTGTGACATGGGGTGGGGGATGGGTTCGGTTACCAGCTCTGGCTGGTCCGAGCTTGCACGTGTGAGGTGTGCAGGAGAGAGCAACATAGGGTGCTTGTTCCCTTATGTGTCGCCTTAGTGTGTGCACAGGCAGGAAGGACCGAGCAGGCTCAGCTTTAAGACCAAATTTCTGTCTCCACCCTGGGGGGCGCACAGCATGCCCTTGCTTCTTTTCTTTAAAAAAATCAACGTAGTTGAAGCGTAGCTTTCAACATTAAAATGCACATATTTTAAATGCATCAGCTAATATACTCATGTTGTGACCAACAGCGCAATTAAGACAAGAATGTATTTTCCAGCCTTATTGAGGTATAATTGGAAAACGAAATTGTAAAAGTGTGCATCGTGGTGATTTGACACATTCTGAAAGGTTCCCACCATCATAATTCACACATCCATGACCTCGTATTTGCCTTTCTTCATGAGAACACTTAACTTCTAGCTTCCGCAACATTTCAACGATACGATACAGTGTTATCGACTACAGTTGTCACGAATGACCGTATTCATCCCATAACTGGGAGTCTGTACCTTTTACCAGCCTCTCCCAGTGTTCCCCAGCCCTCGGCCCCTGGCAACCACCTTTCTACTCTCGTTCCTATGAGTTCAATTTCATTTTTTAGATTCTACACATAAGCAATACCATGCGATGTTTGTTTGTCTTTCTCTCTCTGGCTTATTTCACTTGGCACAATGTCCTCCAGTTTCATCCATGGTGTTGCAAATGGCAGGGTTTCCTTCTTTTTTCAAGGGTGAATAATATTCCGTTCTCCATGTGTATATATATATATACATATATATGGGTGTGCATGTATATAGATAGATAAAGGAAATGCAATATCTATATCTATATCTATATCTATCTATATCTATCTGTCTATCTATCTACATATCTCACATTTCCTTTATCCATTTGTCCACCGACGGACACTCAGGTGACTTCTATACCTTGGCTCTGTGACCAATGCTGCAGTGAACACGGGAGCACAGATATCTCTTTGCCACGGTGACTTTGTTTCCTTTGGAAAAGCACTCAGACACGGAATCGCTGGGTCATACGGCAGTTCTGTTTTTAATTTCTGGAGGACGCGCCACACAGTTTCTGTAGTGGCTGCACCAATGCACCACCCCAGCACAGCGCACTGGGAGTCCCTTTTCTCCACGTCCTCGCCGACGCTCCCCTCTTATCTTTTTGATAACAGCCATCCGAACAGGTGTGGGGATACCCCGCTGTGTTTTCATTTGCATTTCCCCGAGGATGAGTGATGCTGAGCAGCTTTTCATGTCCCTGTTGGCCATTTGTATGTCTTCTTTGGAAAACTGTCTATTCAGGTCCTTTGCCCATGTTTAAATTGTTGTGTTTTTTTTTGTTGTTGTTATTTGTGTTTTGTTGTTGTTGTTGTTGTTGTTGCTGTTGTTGTTATATATCTCCCTTGTATATTTTGGGTCTTAAGCCCTTATCGGGTATGTGGTTTGCAAACATTTTCTCCCATTCCATAGGTTGCTTTTTCATTGTGTTGATGGTTTTCTGCGCTGTGCAGAAGCCTTTAAAAATGATATAGTCCCACTTATTTAGTTTTGCTTTTGTTGCCTTTGCTTTTGCAGGGTGCCGTTTCAATGAGGATGTCAGAAAATCGATGAGCGTCTGGTCAGGTCAGGAGCAGCCGAGCTGCGCTTGTGTCTCTGTGAGTGTGACTGTCCCTGGTGATCTGCAATGCAAGAAACAGAGCAGAGCTCGTGTGGGGCCAACGGATGAGCTTCAGCGCCCAGCAGGCCACGGTACTGTCTAGGACCCTGAGTCACGCCATTGCCACGCCCCCCCGTCCCCCATGCTCACAGTCATACCTGCAGGCACTCTCATTGTAGGGGACCTTCTGAAGGCTGCTGCCAAATCATGATGCCCTCGGTGCATTGTGGGTCAAGGGGAGTCTTCTCAACAGTGCACGGCCCAGCATGGTCGCCTTCCGGAGAAATCACGGGAGGCTGAACGTGTGCCGTGGAAGGGAGGAGGTGTGGGTGTGGAGACAAGTCACGGGGAAGACCTGCCACGGACCAGGGTGGGCTCTGCAGCCGGGAAAACGGTGGTCACGTGAGCTGGAGGGCCTGGAGGAGGTGGGCGTGGTCAGCCCGTGTGGCCTGCAGCCGTCCTGTCGTCACCAGCCGTGGGAGCAGGATTTCTGCCCTGGACGCTTGTACCCTAGCAGTGGAGAAAAGAACAGGCGTAATGGGCGGTTCTGTGAGGGTTGACTCCCTACGCTGCCTCCTACTGTCTTCTGCCATCGCAACCCTCACCTGGGCAGCCCCTTCCGGTCATCCAGGACGGTTCTGCCGAAGGGGTTCTGAGTCTTCAGACTATTTGTAGCCAAGGCAACCCATAGATATAGCACAGACTGATGCTGTTTTGGATGGAGACTTTTTTTATTAGCTTCCCACTTGGTTCCCATCTTTTTCTTTGGTTCCTCTGGGTTTCGGGGTCCCTGAGACTGCCCCCACATTTGGCGATTCCCTAGGAGGACTCTCAGGGTTTAGCATATAATTGTTGCCAGGGCTAAGGCTGATTATAGCA
>CM053506.1:105229251-105250026 GCA_028627145.1 Eidolon dupreanum
ACGGGGATATGAAGACTGTTCTATCTGATGGCCTGTTTTTTCTGCTGGACGTTCACCCTAAGCTCCTCAAGGGCTGGAACGATGGCTTCTTCGCCTGTTTACCCAATGTCTAGGTTATATTGGAGACTTGGCACATAGGAGGAGGAGGTCGCTGTTTGATGAATGAATGTTTGATTGAATTAACTGATGCGAATCGTGTCTCAAGCGTGGCCGCAAAGTTGAACCGACCAGAGTTTTAAACTGCCCATGTAGTAGGGTCACCCAGAGAGCCTATTAACATAGATTTAGGAGAAAAAAACCTGATAGAATTTCAGGTTTAACTTATATAAAATGTCATGTGCTTTTCATTTTGTAAAATCTTAGGAGTTTTGATTTAAGAAGTCGTTTCCACAGGAAATTGCATTGGGTATCGTTAAATTCGTCTTCTGTTGAACAGTGGTTAAAACAGGGTCATTATGTTAGCTAAAAAAAACTCAGTTTGCCGGGGCCCACCCCCAGAGTTTGTGATTGAGTGGTTTTGGAATGGGGCCCGAAAATCTGTGTTTCTAGCAAATTCTCTGCTGATAGCGATGCTGCTGGTCTGGGGGCCACACTTTGAGAACCGCCGGTCAATCCGACCCAGGTAATCCCATTTCCGTGGCCAGTGGTTGGTCCGGGAATGAGCATGTGACTCAGCAGAGAAAAAAGCTGGGTCCCGGGGGGCACTGCCGATCAGCTGATATCGGCTTGCTCCCCGCCCCTCCCCCGCTTCTGCTCCGGAGATAGCAAAACCCCTATCGATTCAGGGTCTTTGTCACTGCGGCTGAAAGTACCCAATCCGATATGCCGATAAGCAACGGCTCATACGGGGGCACAGATGCCGGAATGAGGATGGAGGTGCACGCGCCACCAACGCAGCTCGCTCCGGGGCTTCCCGAAGCTTCTCGTGGACGGAGCTGGTGATGACGTCAGGTGCAGAGACTGGCATGTGCGCGGGTTGGGGGAGAATGCGAACCTTTCTGCTTGCACCCCAGCTCCAAGGTCAGAGTGATGAGCCCCAGGGACCATTTGACAGGCGATACTAAGAGCGTCGTGCGCCTGTGGTGTGCAGTGATCGATAGAATCAAACAGAGCTTTAAGGCCTCCCCGTAACAGATGCCCCTGAGTTATTAGGAGATTTGAGGGGAGGGTGGCTGGTGAGGGGGACTCTCCAAGGTTTTCTAAGCTCCTGGGGGTTGGGGGGTGGGGTGGAGGGAGAGGGACTGCTTCTCACTAATTAATTTCTTCCTAACTAATCACATGGAAAGACTTCTTTAATCTTCGAGGAGAATTAAAAGGGATTCACGCTCCCTGGCTGGCTTAAGGAGGAAAAATAAGCCTTTGGCCTCCTGATTGGCGTTGAGGAGGCCGCGGCTTCTCCAGCTTGCCTTCGGGTGCCCCCTGAGCCGCACAGCGGAGTCTCAGCTGCACCTGGCCACCGTCCAAACCTCACCCGTGGGCCGCTGGGCCTTTTGTTTCTTTTGGACGTGGTCTAAAATTAAAAATAAGGTCTGAAGCCCTCAGATCCTACATCGTGGCTGAAGTCCTTTCTCTGACAAACACAGGTCCCGGAACAAAGCCAGGAAGGGGAGGGAGAACGGGCCAGTGGCCCTGGGTGCCTGCCACATGCAGGGGGTCGGACCCTCGGCCGGAGGGCTCCCAAAAGTGGGCCGCAAAGCAGGAAGAAGCAATTTGACCACAAAGGGGTAATTGGTGTGAGTCAGGCTTGAAAGGACTCATTCGTGTGACATTTTTTTTTTAATTGAGGTACAATCCATGTAACACAAAATAACTATTTTAAAGTGAGCAATTCAGGGCACTTAGCATCTCCACAACGTCGAGCAAACACCGCCTCTATCCAGTTCCAAAACATTTCCATCACCCTGGGAAGGCAGCCCTCCCCTCTCGGCAGTCGCTCCCCACCCCTCCCCCCGCCCCCACTGACCACCAGCCCGCTCTCTTTCTCTGCGTGTTTTCCTATTTCACATGAATGGAATCGTACCGTACGTGGACTTTGTGTCTGGCTTCTTTGACTCACAATCACATTTTCGGGTTTACCCATGCTGTGGCGTATGTCAATGCTTTACCCCTTTTTATCACTGGGTCACATTCCACCGTCTGGATAGACCAGAGTCTGCTTGTCTGCTCAGCTGTCCGATGGACCCTCGGGGTGTTTCTGCCTTTAGGCCGTTGTGAATAATGCCGATTGAACATCCATATGGGTGTATTTGTCTGAATACCTGTTTTTAGTTCTTTTGGACAAATTCCTAGGAAGTATCACTTCTTATAGGCTAAGTCTAGGCAAGGGGGTACACACACATGTTCACATGTGTCTGCACATGCACGTAAATACACACATCTGAGATACCCATGGATGAGGTTTTGGGGGAATGTTACTGCTCCTGCACCCCCAGGTTGATGCATGAGCAGACGGAAGGGCTGGAGTGAAATGAGCACCTCGAGTTGGCGCCACACAGGCTCCCACACTTAGCGGGAGAGGGACACTCAGCAGATGCAATACAATGCAGCCATGAAGGCTTGATTTTCCAAGGCTAATGACCTGGAGTCACGAGATAACGTTCAGTAGAACAGGCGGTATGATCGCTGTTTGGTTAAGAATCCGTACGCACAGATGAAGAACCGGAGAGAATGCATGATGGGGCTGTGAGCTCTATTTTGCTTCCTTGTAATTTTGTATTGTACAAATTTTCTATATTGAAAATGTTAGGAGGATTAAATGAGTTAATGCCTCTAAAAGACTTAGAACGGGAATTGCTGCATGTATAGGCGTTTGCTCTCATTATAATGATTTCTGCTTATAATCAGGTGATTTTTAGAGGAAAAATATTTCTTTCTGCTCTTCCTCAGAATTGGAGCATGTGCCAGTGAGCAGGTGCGGGGAGGGGAATGGGAGCAGGGCTGGGAGGGCCCTGGGCTGGACACAGCTCTTCCTGTCCTGGGTAATTGTCCCGGGATGGCCGGATGGCGTGAGAATTCCCCCACCCCCACCACCTGATATTCTGCAAAGAGGGCTTCAGAGTGCTCTCAGCAGACTGTGGCTATGAAAGGTATAAAATAGCACCTGGCTGGAGTCCGAGGTGATACCTGAGAAAGGCTTTAGTCCCGGGGGAGGTCTCGTTTCCAGGTATCCAAGGGGCTCTGCCCGGTGAAAAGCACCCCATTACAGGTTTCCTTTGCAACGTACAGGACTCGAAGGGGAGGAGGAAGGCCAGCAGGCGGCGGGGGACGGGCTGCGTGCTCTGACTCCCTGCTTCCCCCTCCGACTCCCTGCTTCCCCCTCCCCTTGCAGGTGGCAGGAAGACACCTGAACCCCAGGTGTCCAGACGCTGTGCCTGCTTGGCTTTGCCACAAGGGGGAGCTCTGGACACCTTTCGCAGCTCCCTGTGCAGTCTGTAAAAGAAAAAGAAGGAGGATCATTTTCTTCCAGGGCGAGGGGCGATGTTTCAGTCCGAGCAGATGGCTCCGAACCTGGGAGGCGAAAGCAGGGCTGAGGAGCAGGCATGGAAGGTTCTCAGCCCGGCCTCAGGACAGGGCCCGAAGGCAGGAGGCCTGGCTTTCTGTAGAGGACTTTGAAGCCTGTGCAGGGTTCAGGGGGCTGGGAGGTGAGAAGCAGGTGGGCAGGGGCTTCGGCTGCCTCTGACCAGCCCCTCAGCTCGCTGCCTGGAGGCTCCCTGAGGGCGGCAGCTTCTGGGGACCCACAGCAGGGCTCGGCCCGAGTGTCTGCTCAGAGTTGAGGCCTGTCTCCTGGGGTTCCCAGAGCTGCTGCCGCACCATGGCTAAGCGTGTTTGTGAGTGTGTGTGTGTGTAAGAGGGAGAGAGCATGTGTGGGCATGTGCAGCTCTGCATGGCGAGCGTGCGTGGCGTGGCTTCTGACCGTCCACTGACACACCGATGTGCACACACAGACAATGCACACAGACACACACACATGCACACACTGACACACAGATGTGCACACACACACACGTGCACACACACTGACACACAGACATGCACACACAGACACATGCACACAGACACAGACACACACACACGCACACACATGCGCACACACCTATACCAGTTGGAGATCATGTGACAAGACTCTCCAGGATTAATAAAAACATTCAGAGGCTGGCACAGCCAAACCTCCCAGCTCCTGGTCACCTGTAATCAGCTCCGCTGAGTCACGACCGAAGCCGAAACCCAGTGATTTGCTGGCTGACAGTTGTTCCCCTCATGCCAGTTGCTCCTCTGGTGACTGAGCAAAGGTGGGAGGGGGGTGGTCCCTGGGAGGAAAGGGGAGACCTGGGCTTGGCCAGGCTGAACGTGCTGCAGATGCTGCGTGAAATCCAGGCCACCACCCAGGGAGGTGTCAGAGAGGCGACACTACCCTCCTGCTGCCTGACTCTGCTTTGCGACCTTTTGACCTTGAAAGCAGAGCTGGAAGTTTCTGTTTCTGCCCCGGGTGCTGTGGGCCACTGCCGCTGTGCCGGGAGGCCGCTGCGCTCACCAGCTTCTCCGCCGATGGGTTTCGAACAACGGCCTCCTCTAGCTCTGGCTCAAGCCTTCCCAACCCGGCTCCCTGCTCAAAAGACTTTGAGCCCTAAACTCCTTGAGACTCTCCAAGCCCTAAATGCACCCTGCACTGCCTCTCTCTGTCTTTTCTGCCCCTTCCCATCCCGAACTCCTTCCTCTCTCCCCTCTGATCCCTCAAAGTCCTGCCCTCTTCCTCGTACATTTTTTAAAGGAGATTAAAATATATATATATATATATATATATATATATATATATATTTTTTTTTTCTTGGAGACTTCTCTCTTTGCTCTGATCTGGAGCCATTTTTTCCATCATCCTTCCCTTCTCTAGCATTCTGGGTCTTCTGCTCATTCTCTTCCTGTGACTGGAGCTCCTACTACTTGGAGCCTATGTTTTTGTTTAACTTGGTTTACGTCCTCATTTTGCTGGAGCACGTCCTCCAGTAGCTTCCACAGAAAGGGCAAGTGGGAAGTGAATCCTGGTGACTCTGAAATCCCTCTACACAAAGGGTCTTACTTTTTTCAGTCTTCATATTGGCTCCATCTATGATCCAAAAAGACAAAGTCACTCAGGACCAAATCCTAAGCCAGAGCCAGGTGATGAGTTCCAGGTGTTACGAGAAGTGGATAAGCTGTGGGCCATCAGCCTCCAGAGGGGCCCACCTCTGCCCAGCATTCACCCCAGCTGGTCTGGCCTCGCAGGTAAACCCCTGCCTTCCCGACCAGACTGATCTCATGATTCATGACCTGTGCAGGACCATCTGCAAGGGACTCCTGCCTCGGGTATCAGCCCGAGGGTCCAGCCTTGGGTGAGTCAGGTGTTCCCCGAAACCCTGATGCTCTTTCTGTACAGAAAAGAACGCCGCCTCCTGCCCCACGCAGCAACTTCCCTTCCCAGACCTGCCTCTGGTGTGTGTCATAAGGCAGTTTAGGCAGTCAGAGATCTGGGCCCCAAACCCAGCAACCACGAGAGAGCCACTGGGCTCCATTGACAGATGAGGAAATAGAAATTCAGAGATCCATAAATACTTCCTCACGGTCATGTTCAAATGAGAACCCATATGCATGGGTTCACGTGGTGTTTAATTTAAACACGCTACAGAGTTGGGGATTATTGTTACTCCCGAGGGAAATAAAGCCACCCCGGGATCCAGTCTATCGGTTAATTTACCAAGTTGCTGAGGTTTCTAGGGGCAGTTTCGTCGTGTGAGGATGCTACGCAGAATCGGGCGACTTTCTTAAAGCCAGAGGGACCCAGAGTTTATCCTTTGAAAGCAACAGAATAAAAGCATTGAGAGTGATGCTTCTACGTTGGCTGAGCGTGAGACGTACCTGCTGCCCAGGCAGCGCCCGGGACCATTCAGGTGCGGTCTCTGCAGCCGGGTCCCGGCGTCAGTGTCATCTCAAGCTCCCAGGGAATTCCCACTGCACCGAGTGTTCCCTGGAGGGGGTGATTCTGAACTCTGGCTGGGTGTTTCCGTCCCCTTTTTTAGGGGGGACGTTAAAAACACTGATGCTAGAACGTCACCCCAGAATGTCGGTTGACTTGCTTTGGGGCCCAAGCAGCCGGGTGGTGCGGAGGGACGTGCAGGCAGGTAGAGGAACTTTGCTCTAAGGCAGCTGTCACCTTTCTCCGAGGCCCCCGGAGATTGGAGGGCAGAGGCTTAGAGTGGGCATCCTGCGATCACGAAGCTTTAGGGTGTGAAACCTCCTTCGCTGGAGGAGCCGAGGGCTGCGGGGGTCGTCTCTCCGTGCTGGCTCTTCCTCCACAGCTGCTGCTGGCATTTCTTTCCCACCACTTCCCCTGTCACTGTCCCTGCCAGCGCAGCAGCCCTGGCAGACCCAGGGGTGACAGAGGACAGCCTTCTGGCTCAGCCGGAAACTCTCCACTGGCAAAGTGGGAGGGGCCGGGGCTGCTCTTCCCGAATGAATGGGTGCTTGCGAAAGAAACTCGGGGTGGGCCTTTTGCCCACCATGGTAGAGAGGTCGGCCTGGAATCGGGGGAGGCTCAGAGGTCACGCACAGAACATCTCACCCCTGTGGATATACAATGATGGGGGCGATGAGGGCAATGGGTACTGAGAGTGCAAGACCCCATTTCCCTGGAGAGAGACTGAGGGTCTTGGCTTTGTCCTCTGAGCAAGACCGTCTGGGACAGTCTTGCCCGCTGTCTGGGACGTGCCGGCCTCCCGCCCGCAGGTGTAGAGTGCCCTCGCGAAGGGGTGGCCCGCCTCGTGAACCGCTGGGTTTGCCGCCACTGAAGGAACGACGTAAGTGCCAGGCCCCGATTCCCGGGTGAAGACAGCGGTCCCCGCCTTTGGAACCGCCCCGCTGTGCGCACCCGCCGCAGCCAGGGCCAGGCTCCGCAGGGGGGCAGGTGGCTTCCGTGTTGGCCTCTGCTCAGTCGCCGTTGACCTCAGATTTCGGCTGGTGGTTTTCTCACTTGTCAAATGCGGGGAGAGGCGGTAATAATGGCTTCCTTTGACAGCATTTTGTGAGGCCCAAACACGATAATGCAAATGAATTAGCTTTGAAAAGCATTTCCAAGGCGTAAACACACACGGGATTATCGGGTGAGGCCCCTCCAGCCCGGCAGTGCTCGGGAGCTGTGTGCACAGCCCTGTGAACCCCCAGGGCACTGGAGGCTGTGGAATTCATCGCGTTTGGAGGCTCGGTTTGTTATGTGTGCACAGTGAAGAGAAACGGGTGGGGGATTGGCCTTTGCCTTTTATGGCAGTCTGGGAACTTGAAACACTCAAACCCATTATTCTCAAAAAGCTTTTTATATTTCCTCGGAAGCTTGTGCGTCTACAGATCCACACAGCACAGGTCCGAGGCGAGACGAGGCTCTTTAAATCACGAGCTAATGCATGGCCTAATTAAATGCTTCTGACACTTGTTACCGTCTGCTGGGGCTGGAGTGAAGTCTGGAGGTTTTGTGTTTTGCTCTGTTGGGGCCTTCGAGCCCCCCCTCCCCCGGTGGGGTCAAGCTTCTCTGGCGTGAGCCCCAGAAACACTATCCGCATATAGATTTGATCCTTAACTGATTTCTAATTTAAGACACAAGCAGTGGGGATTTTTACAAAATTATTCCAGTTAATTAAAAAAGAGGGAAGCTTTGAAGTAATTTACTAGTGTTTATGCATTTTGTCCCAGAGTGGTCTCTGCGGATATGCTAAATTCTGGGACCGCCTGCCTTGCCCTTATCACCGCCTGCAACAAGGAGAGTCTGTGAGATTAATTATTGATGTTGATTTTCTTTGTCATCGGATGAATTCCTCAGTAACTCAAGAATCTTGGTGAGTCGGGCTTGGAAAATTGACTGGTTTCTCCAAAGTTGCCCTTCTCCTGCTCCAGGAATCACGGGACATGTGCATGCCCATGGGCGAAGGGAGGCAGAGGGCTTGGTGCGCCCCGCCCCCCACGTGCCCCCTCTCTCCAGATGCACTCTAAGCCTTTTCTGCCAACTGAGTTCCCTGTTCAGATTTGGTGCGGGGGAAAGGAATTAGAGATCTTTTATTCAGAAAGAGCAGCATGTCACTAGTGGGGGGGGGCCTGCTTTCCCTCAATGATTTGTAAGGGCTCTTGATACAGTCCAGATACAACTCTCATGTCACGCGTGCATGTTGTACATGTCCCCGTCCACTCAGAGGGCTGACGATCCCTAACAAGCAACCAACAGAGAGAGAGAGAAAGACCAGGCCTCACAGACCGCTAGAAGGGCTGCTCAGAATGTGGTCTCGCCAACACGTCCAACTTCAGCCTGACCAACCTGCGTGGTCCCACCGCTAAACCACAGGAAATACGGTGGTGGGGGCAGGGGAGGGGCTCTGAACGTGGTCGACTGCACCTGGGCGGAAGATTTTGCTCGCGGGAACCGCTACGGCACAAATGATTTCCCTCCAGCGAGGAAAAATAGGAGATTAAAAGAAACTTAAGAATCACACCAAACAGGGACGATATTGGAAACTTATTCGGAGGACGAGTAAAGTAAAATTGTAAAAAAAAAAAAAAAAAACAACAAAAAACCAACACATTTGGGGAACAGATAAACACTGAATGATGTTTTGAAGAAATTAAGGCTGATTGATTTAAAGTGTGATAATAGTGTGGTGGGTTCCTGTTTGCTTCTCAGGAGCCCTTCGCTTTCAGAGATGCCTACGGAAATACCTGTGCATGGTGTTGAGGATTTGATTGGATATCATCTGGGGGTGGGGCGGGGCCGTGGGTGGGGGATAAAGTGAGACCGAATTCACCAAGGGTCGATAATTAAAGAAGCTTGGCGATGGGCCCACGAATCTTCACTCTAGCATTTCTCTCTGTAAATATTTGAAGTGTTCTACAAGAAAAAGGGTTTTTAAGCGAGTGGTTTGCTACAAGCCAGGTGTCAGATGAAACATCACCACGGCCTTGAAAGCGGCAAGCCCCTCCCCACCTGCGACCGGATTCTCCCGCGTCGCGGGGCGCCTGCTGGCCCGCCCTGCGGTGTGCTCACTCTTCACAGCTCCCTTCGCAGGAAGGGTGCGAAAGCTTCCGGTTGCCTAGCAATGGCTGGCAGCAAATCTATCCCCTGCTCTGTAGCACACGAGTCGGAAATTGATTATCTGGGTGATTTGGAGATTTGACTCTGGACGAACAGTGTTTTTCCCTCCCTGGGTAATTGATTGGGGTCGTGATAAGGTGAGCCGGAGACAGTGCAGAGGAGGGGCTGGGATCAGGTGACGACACGGTCAAGGAAAGAGAGAGGGACCAGGGCAGGGGGGTGAAGAGCAGCTGAGTACCAAACGCTTGAGGTGTCTGAGATCTTCCAGAGGGACCCGCCCTCGGTTCAGCACCCCCGCCGCTGGAGAGCGCCCCGGGAGGCGGAGTTTGGACACTCACATTCCCTGCGGGGTGCTGGGTAGGCGCCTGCTCCTGCAGCCAGTTCAGCTGCTTAGCACGTGCTGCCAAAGAGGCCGCGGCCCCAGCCTGCAGCCTGGCATTGGCCAAGAGGCGTGAGCGGCGGAACCAGCTTTGCTCTACTTATGACCATATTGGTGAGTAATAGGGGGTGTGTCCCGTGGCTGTTTGCTGGCCAGCGGGGGCAAGATAATGGATCTCACTCCGTGCAATGAGACTCTTATTCCTGGCAAAGCTACTCTAAGTTCATGCTCTTCTTTGGGGATGATCAGCCATGCTGACTGCTGCCAATTGGACATTCCAAAGAACAGCTGTGGAGACCGTGGAAGAAGAGGGAGCCTGCCCCTCGAATCAGTCAACTATTCTTGCTGAGCGACCGACTGCGAAACTCGATGGCACGCAACAAAAAGCATTTATTTCCCACTCGTTTGTAGGTCAGTGAGGATTTGGCTGATCTTGTTTCTCTTCATCTGGAATCGGCTCCAAGATGTGAGTGGGGTGCAGACTTGCTCCGTGTGATCTCATCCTCGCTGGACCCGGGGTGACTCAGGGTGCATTCTCGTCCTAGGGGAAGGCAGTGGGCAAGAGGGCAAGCCCACTCACACAGGTGTACTTCTGCCCACTGCTCATAACGGTCTGCTAACATGTCATTGATCAAAGCAAGTCCCAAGGTCAAGCTCAGCATCGGTGGATCAGGGGTGTATGCTCTCCCTACAGTGTACAGTAATGTGTCACACCCCCACACCTGAGAGGTGGTCTGTATCCTAGCTGAAATAATCCTGAGACAGTCATTGATGGGAGGGGAGAACTCAACGGCACACATTCCCGTGAGCAATCGCATAGGCAGGGTCTGGCCCTCCTGCCCTCCGTGGGTTCCTGATGGGGGCAGGAAGGAGGTAACTGGTCCAGGAACCCAGCAGCTGCTGGCTGCCGCCACTGGGGCCAAGAGAATCCTGGAGACTGGGAATATGTGCCTGCAGTTTTTTTGAGCTGAGCAGTTTTGCAGCATTAAAAGTTCTCTGTGTGTGTGTGCGTGTGCGTGCGCACACCTCTCTATTTATAGACTCCTGAGGGGGGCAGGGATAAGTAAGGCCTCCATCACCACCAGGCAAGGAAGGCAAAGGGATTGTCAAGCCTGCCAAAGATGTATCAAAGATGTAGTCGTGTTTGCAAAGAAACCTCTGGCGTGTAATAAAGGCTGGGAAGAGCAAAGAGACTGAAATTAAAACACAGGCCGGTTAGTTACTAAGTACAATGTTTTCTGGGAGGTGATGGCAGCTGTTTAAATTCCAGAGCATGAAATGGCATGTAATCTTGTCTTACTTTTATGTCAACTACAAGGGGCTCTGCTGGCTGGGACGTGACACAGAGTAACTGGGAAGGCAGACACATTGACATCTTACAGACTCCCAGGTTGGTGCAAACAGCGGGTGGGCCCAGAGAACCCCTGGCTTGTTTCCATGCCTGAATCTCAGAGAGCGAGAGACGTTCTCCTTCCTTCCTGGAGGAACGTGAGGATAAATGGCCTCAGCCCTGACACATGGAGAAACCAAGGACCCCTTCTCTGCCTCTTACCTGCCACAATGTTTTTCTCCAAATGCAGGATCAGAGACAAGATGGCATCACTTCCAGAAATGACCCCTTGCAGGCTGTAACGATAAACTAAGTCTTGAAACATATTAAGGCCAAGAGTTGTGTATAAGGGCATTCTAGGCCATGGAAAAAGCAAGAGGAGGCAAGAAGTCAAAAAAACAGAAACAACAGTATAGCGTCTGTATCAGTCAACTATTGCCACGATAATGCTGTGTAACAAGCATCCTCAAACTTAGTGGCTCGCAGCAGGTCGGCAGGTGGGCTGCAGCAACCGTGTTCCACATTTATTCATTGGAAGCCCTTGTCCCTGCAATGGCAGAAGTGCAAGAGGCGAGCTCAGATGCATCACGTGTTTTACACCTCTGCTTGTGTCACACCTGCTTACCTTCCATCGACCAAAGCAAGTCACATGGCCAAGGCCGAAGTCGAGGAGCAGGGAAGTGTAGCATACCTTCGGTGGGAGGAGCTTCAAATGCATATCACAAAAGGCGTGGATACAGGGAGGGGTGATAAACTGGGGCAAATACTTCCATCTACTCTAGCGTCTGGGGGACATCTGCAAGCAACTGAACAGTTTTCCACATTGAGTGCAAGACGGGGCAGGGAGGAGAAGGCATGGAACTGACAGGCAAAGTGTGAAAACTGGAGCTTCCGGGGGCTGTGCAAGGAGCTTGGGCTTGTCCTATGGGCAATAGGGGGCCTGGATGAGTCAGCTCGGGCTGCTGTCACGAAGCATCCTGGACTGGGTGGCTTCAACACCAGACATTTGCATCTCACAGTTCTGGAGGCTGGGAAGTCTAAGATAAAGGTGCTGACTGATTTGGCTCCTGGTAAGAGCCCTCTTCCTGGCTTGCAGACAGCTAGCTTCTCACTATGTCCTCAGATGGTGGAGAGAGAGAGGAGAGAGAGAAGGAGAGAGGGAGAGACAGGACATGAGCATTCTGGTGTCATTTCTTTCAAGGGCCTTAATTTCATCATAAGAGCCCGGATCTTACAGACTCACCTGAACCCAGTCACCTCCTCAAAACTCCATCTCCAAACACCACCACACTGGGGCTTAGTGCTTCACAATATAAAATTTTGGGGGGGTGAGGGGGGATACAATTCAGTCCATTGCAGAGCCTGCAAAGGATTTTAAGCTGCAGTGTGACATGACAAGGTTTGTGTTTTGAAAAGTTGCCCTAATGAGATTTGAGGTGGTTAGACTGAGTGTGTGTGTGTGCGTGTGTGTGTGTGCGTGCATCTCTCTCTCTATACGAACAGGTTTGGACCAGCCTGTGGTCATAAGAAGGGATAGGAAGTTCAGAAGACACAGTTTTGAGACACACTTTGGCAGTCAAAGCAGGAAATAGTCACTGGAGGGGTGTGGGAGATCGGGTGATGTGAGCAGGCAGGACAGACCTCCTGGGCTCCCAGCTTGGGGACCACGGCTCCCAAATGCCTCCTGAGATTTCAGGAGGAGCTGCTGATGTAAGGAGAAGGAACGGGAGCGTTCGCCGTAGCGCGGACGAGCCCAGGCATCACGAGCATCCTTCTCTGGAGCTGTACCAAGCCCAGCGCCCCACGGACACTCGGGAGATGAATGGCGGATTGAGATCTGCCTGGGCATCCGAGTCTGGAACTCTGACCCGAAGTGAACCCTGGCCCGGAGTCACGGTCTGGGGGTCATCCCAACCCAAGTGGGCACTCAACATCTGGGGACCAGCTTCTCTGTGACAGTCCTTCCCGGTCTGGCTAAACCATTATGGATGTCGCTGCTGGTCCTTGTTTTCCTTCTCCATGTTGAAGAACCCCCATTCCCCCGGCGTGGCCCTCCCGGCCCCCTATCCCGGGCTCCCTCCCGCCCGTCCAGCCGCTCACTGCCGTCCCCCCTCCGCACCATCCCTTCCCCACCGTGGACTCTCCACTGCCCCTCAAGCCCCGCAGTGTCCTGGCAGCGTCCTGGGCGCCTTTGCTCATGAAGTCCCCACAGCTCGCACGCCCGTCCTCTCGTTTCCTGTGTGTGAGACACACTCGCCCTTCACGGCCGACCCTGAATGCTGCCCGCTCTGCCAAGCCTTCGGCTCCTTGCCACTCGGAGGAAGTCCTCCCTCCTCACGGTCCTCAGCTCACCCGCACCTCCCGCGGTGTGAGGCCCGAAGTGGACTTGCAGCGTTAAATGCTGCCTTGACCTTGGAGCCTCGCGAGACCCCAAAGGCCTAACCGAGCTTAGCTACTCTCACCAGATGTCCCCTCACCCAGCAGGGCGGGTTCTCCGCCTGTCCAGTTCCCTGCCAGCCAGACCGGCTGCAGCCCGCCCCCACCTGGTCCTCGGCCTCATGCAGAATTATTCAGTGACAGCCCCGACAGGAGCTGGGGGTGCCTTACCCTCTGGTGACTACAGAGCTGCCTCCCACAGATCCTGAATCCTCACTCTGCGCCCAAGTGCCCTCCCCGTGTGACGTCACGTGGCGTCCTCCTCCCCAGGCTGTGAGTGTCTGTTACCTATAAGCTGCCGACCTGCTCACCTGTCCAGACTCAGACATCGTGGGCTCAGCCATCTCCTCCTGCTGAGCGTGGGGCTCCCTCCCGCCCACGGGGTGACCAGGGAGCAACTCCGCCCGCCCGCTCATGTTGAGCCTCTGATAGGTTAGGTGCATTTGTGCCCCTGCCCCTCTTCCCCGCAAGGTCAGGGACAGTGTGGCTCCATCTTGGTGGCCTCAGCACCTTGCTTGGCCCGTGGGATCAGCTTAGGAAATGTGTGTGGACGAGTTGGTCCCTTCGCCCTCCCCGCCACCCCCCCCCCGCCCTCGGCCCCCCCACCCCGCTCTCCCAGTTCCCCTCCTCCAAGCTCCCCCTCCCTCGCGGCCCTAAATAAATGCTTTTGATGTGGGGCTTTATCTTGCTCTCTGTCTTCTTAGTTCGCGCCTATGCCGAGGTTGGGAATTCTGGACAAACGTCCACAGACCGCTGTGAGTCCTCACAGAGACTTTCTCCAGGGTCAGTACCCGGAGGCCATTTACATACGGTCTGTAACCAAGACGGTTGCCCGCTCTTCTCCCTGCTCAGCCCCAAGTGATGTTTAATTTTTTTCTATAAATTAACTTGCACAGTGTCACACCACGTTCATGCACCTTGGAACATTCCTGTTCTGATCTGTGAGCAGCTGACGCGCCGAGCGAAGCCACGATTCTCTCCGAAGACGGTTTCGGTAACGTAGCTGATTAAAATACAGCTGACTGCAGGAGAAGCAGCGGCTCGCCAGCCGGCCGTGGGTGAGGAGCGAAACCCGGGGATAATGAATGACGGTTTGTGGCAAAACGGATAATGCACCCCCCATTATATCGACTGGGGCTGCACTTCAGTTAATCGCGCTCGATAGCTAGGCTGGAGCCGCGTCCTGCGGGGGGCCTGGCTGCTGTCTCCCCCTTTTGAAAATGTCCGTTTGTCTGAAGCTGGGTCCTCGTTTTCTTCTTGCTGGAATTCCGTTCACATGAGACGGCTATTTTTGCCGGTGGCCGCCCGCGGGAGTGTGAGTTGAGAACGCATTAGAGCTGTGGGCTCCATCTGTTGCGTGTGTGGACACCTTCCCGCGGGAGTGTTTACCACATGCACAGGTGCTGGGCGGAATGGGGAGCTGCAGTGGACCCCCGAAGCTTGTTGTCCTGGACGGGAGACAGACACCCCACCCACAGTTTGGGCTCTGCCTGTGAAGGGCTCTGTGTGTGGCCTCAGGGTCTGTCCAGGGGTCGGTTCGAATCTTGCCTCCTCTGCTTTCTAGCTGTGAGACCTCGAACCTCGGTCCTCCTGGTCTAGGGAGTAGGGCTACCCCTGTGCCCACTTCAGAATGTCCTGGCCTTACAGGGGCCACATGAGCAGGGTGTTGAGCTCTGTGCCTGGTGCGGTGTGAGCTCCTGCTACAAGGGCCTTGTCGTCTTAACGGTGGCCTGTGCAGTGGGCCACAGGGTGCAGAGGAAGGCGTGACTGGCCACCTGGAAGGTCAGAGTGGCCTCACAGAAGAGGTGAGCGGGAGTTAAATTTGTAGGGGAGAGAGGGCTGGGGGCCAGTCCTCACCCGCTGCCAGGGGCTGCCCTAGCCCGTCTCATCCACCAGCTCATGCAGAGCACCCCTGAAATGCAGAGGCACCGATGCCCCTGGAGATGACCCTCCAACTCCGGGACTGCAGTCGAAGCCTCCTGCCCCACGGCGGGTGAGTCTGAGGCACAGTCCACGTGGCCTGCTAGCTAAGTCTCTTGCCTTTCTCTGTGCCTCTTTGCAAAATTCGGGACTGCTAATAGCACCTTCGTCACAGAGTGCCACAGGGACAAAGAAGGGAATGTCTGAAGTGCTAAGTGGCCGTTAAAGGTTCAGGGTGTGACTGGAATTCAGGACACAGATGACGCCGTGACACGTGGTGCCAGGGCCCCCACGGCACGCTGAGTGACCCGCCTCCCGGCCTCCGCTCTCTCGCCTCTGCCCCGGCACAGGGAGCAGGAGCCCAGCGCCAGTCCCCAGACAGGGCCTCTGCAGGGGACACTCCTTCCAGCTCTGCTGCCAGCTCCCCCTCAGCCTCTGCCCAGATCCGCTGCGGGCAGCGGCGTGGCCTGAGAGCCCAGCTGCTGAGCTGTGAGCCTCCCCCTGAGCCCCTGGCGATGATTTGCCACCTTCGCAGCCCAGAGCGACTGATTCTTCCCAGCCGGCTCTGCAGGCCACCTTGCACGTCACAGGCCTGAACTTTCTGGCCCCAGGGCTGGGGGGCGCTGGCTTCCCAGAACCACCCCTCTCAAGACTCCCACATAGCCTCTCTTCTCGGCCCCCGACTCCCCCAACCAGGCCAGAGAGCGTCTCCCCAAAATCCTGGCTTCATGGCGCTCAGAAAGGCGATTCATTAAATGGACCATCGAAGGCAGCTTGGCAGTGCACTTCGGGTGAGACTTTTTATATAAGTAAACAGCCAAGTCAGGAAAATATCGCCGGGCAGACCATCTGTCTCAATTTGAGTTTTGAGAAATATGGCCACCCAGCATTGTTCCCATGTCAGACTCTAAAAGCAAAAAACAGGGCCGGCAAGGGACCATCGCTCACGCTCTGAAAGTGAATTGTCTGCCTCTGCTGAAGACCTTCTGGCCAGCCCGGCTGGCGGAGGGGCTGGGGCCACCGTGGGTGGGGGTGGGCGGCCGCACGCCTACCTCTGGGGCCTTGGTGCGTTCACAGCTGGCCGCCCAGAAATGGGCCCGCACACTTTTATCCATGCTCTGCCGTTTCATAGTTTCCCCATCCCTGTGGTTCTCGCTGTGGTCAAACCGGGCTGGCCTTTGGCGTACGTGGTGGGCCACCGAGGGGCACCCACCTCCCCAACCCACCTGGCCCTCGTGAGGCAGAAATCGGACATGGGAAATGCACAGCCTCTGTAGAAGGTGGAGGCGCCTGGGCCCTGGAGGATACAGGGGGGCCTGGGGAGATGGGGTGGGGGGCCAGCGAGGGGACCTAGGGGTTCACAGCAATAGGAGGTCCCTACTGCCCCTGAGGCTGGAGGGATAAAGGACAAACGTGCAGCCACCATGACCTCAGCACACGGAGTAGACACAGCCACTGTGGGGGTGCAGCCCAAGGCAGACGAAGAGGCAGAAACTCGGGGTACTCCCACCCGCTCATTTCCCCCCAGCACCTCCAAGCCGGAAACCAGTCAGAAGCCCACCGAGGGGGTGCGAAGCCCTGAACCAGCCAGCAGGGCTCAGACTCCGGCCCTCGGCCACCGCAGGTGAGGACGGGTCCAGGGACAAGCAGGCCCAGCCTGACCCAGTCACGTGTATGTACTTGGGACGAAACTCCGAGAGGCTGGGGGAGCACTGGTCCTCTGGCTGCTGTGACAGGTCACACGAGCCTGGCGGACGGGTCTGGGGGTCAGAAAGCCATCGGTTCCCCCGGGCTGGGGGCTCTGGCTGCCCTCCCTGCGGGGCCGCAGGGGAGAATGTTTTCCTGCCTTTTCTGGCTTCTAGAACTGTATTCCTTGTGACCCCACCTCCCATCTTCAAAGCAAGGATAATCTCCTTATCTCAAGACCTTTAACTTAACCTCACCGGCCAAATCTCCTTGGCTACATAAGATCACATTCACCAGGGCCAGTTTGAGGGGATGGATATTTTGGGGGGCCATTACTCAGCCTTTTACGGGTTCCAAAGTGTACAGCCCCTGTAATAGTTATCTTTTCCTGTGTAACACATTGTCTTCAAATCCAGCACCTCAAAATAACGACTGTTCATCATCGCCCACGGTTTCTGTGGGTCAGATATCCTGGAGTAGCTTCACTGCCCGGCTCTGGCCCCGGGTCTCGGGAAGTCGCGGTCAAGCTGCCAGCCAGGGCTGCGGTCCCCTCCGGCTCGCTCATGTGGCTGTGGTCCTCACCACGGGGGCTTCTCCAAAGGATGCTTGAGTGTCCTCGAACATGGCAAGGGGCTGGCTTCCAGCCAGCCGAGTGCTCCGAGGGAGCGAGCAGGCTGGAAGCCACCGTGCCCCTCGTGACCTAGGCTGCATTCGTTTGCGGGAGCTGCCGTGACAAAGCACCACAGGTTGGATGGCTTATACAACTAGAGTGTCTTTTTTCACAGCTCCGGAGGCTGGAAGTCTGAAGTCAAGGTATCGGACGACCGCCTTCCCCCCGGATCCTAGCATGGTCTTCCTTCCGTGTGTGTGTGTATGTGTGTGTGTGTGTGTGTGTGTGTGTGTGTACGTGTGTGTACGTGTGTGTGTGTGTGTGTCCAGGTCTCCTCTTCTGATTGGGACACCTGTCATATTGGCTCAGGGCCCACCTGTATGTCTTTATAGTAACATAATTACTACTTTAAAGGCCCTTTCTCCAAATACCGTCACATTCTGAGGAACAGAGTTTAGGACGTCGACCTGTGAATTTGGGAGGGGACAGAATTCAGCCCACAGCACAGTCTCAGAAGTGACCTACCTCTGCTGTGTTCTCTTGGTCACACAGACCAGTCCCACTGCAGTGATGGAGAGGATGACAGGAGACGGAGCTCGGGGGGGGGGGGCTGCCTTGGGGTCCCCTCCCTTCGCCCCAAGGGGAATTCTACTGGTTCTGGGGTAGGTTTCAAGGGATACTCTGTCTGGGCAGTCACCTGTGTGCACGCGCGCGTGTGTTCTTTACACACGTGGAGGCGGCGTATGAGCCCCGCGGTTCCACGGCCCGCTTCCCGCACGCAGCCAGTGTGGGAGGAGCTGCCTTCTTTCACCAGCATCTCGCCAGGTGAGTCGCTGCCCTTGATGGAACTGGCCCCTGGGTGCTTAGGTTGTTCCCAGGATTTTGCCGCTGCGTCAATGCTGCAGCAGTCACACATGTGCTCGGGCCTTCCTCGGGTGGGCTGGTGTATTTACGGCTGCGGAACCGCGGGGTCGAAGGCTCGGGGTCGCGATAGATGTCCTCTGACGGCGAAGCCGCCCTCCCCACCCCTGGGAACAGCGTGCGGGGTAGGGGGGGGTCTGTTACCCCCCCAGCCACGCCGGCCGACCCGGGCTGTGACCAGCCCATCACTCTGGCCAGTCCCATGGGTAAAAATAGTATCCTGGGGTACTTTTTTAAAATTGGGGTAAAATTCACAACCCTACAGTTAACCATTTTTTTAAAAAAGACTTTTTTGAGGGAAGTTGTAGGTGTGCAGCAAAATCGAGCAGAAGGTAGAGAGGTTCGCATGAGCCTCTCCGATGACTGACATGTGCCACCGGAGTGGGGACTCGTCACGGTGGGCGAACCTGCCCAGACGCATCATCATCACCCAGAGTCCACAGTTTAAATTAGGGTTCAGTCCTAGTGCCGTGCAACCAACGGGTTTGGGCCGACGTGTGGGGACACGTGTCCAGCATGACAGTGTCACACGGAGTCACTCCACCGCCCTAAAAATCCTCTGGGCTCCGACCGTTCACCCCGCCCTCCACTCGCCGGCAACAACTGACCTTTTTTTCCGCCTTCATCGTTCTGCCAAAATCAACCATTTTCAAGTAAACAATTCTGTGGCATTCAGTACATCCACAGATGCACCTCTCATCTACTTCCAAGACGTTTTCCAAAATAAAACTTCGTCCCTTTAAGCTTCACTCCTCATTTCCCCCTCGGCCAGTCACCGGCCACCATCAATCCGCTTCCTGTCTCTACAGATTTGCCTATTCTGGGCATTTCAAGTAAACGGAATCATATATTACGTGGCCCTTTTAGAATTCTTTCTTCCACTCAGCATAAAATTATCAAGGTTCATCCACGTTGTAGCACGTATCAGAACATCATTCCTTCCTGTGGTTAAGTACCAGTCCACTGTATGGATGGACCAAATTTTATTCATTCATCTGCAAATGGACTTTTGGGTTGTTTCCATCTCAGTGTAGTTTTGACTCGCATTTCCCGAACCATGGTGAGGTCGAGTTTCTTCTCACATGTTAGGTGCTGTTTAGGGCACGTTTCAAACCGGGGACAGGATGAGCTGAGGACAGGATGAAGCTCGGGAATAGCACTAGAGCCACATTTAGTCCCTTGTCCCCATTCGGGTGCTCGCCGAGGCTCTATCTAGGGGCTTCTGGGCATCAGAGAGTGACTGGTCCAGAGTAAGTGCTTGATAAAGGGGAGTGGTTATTATTAATCCTACCAGACAGCAAGAAATCGCTGGCAGAAAGGCGATTTCAGTCGAGTTCCGTGGGAGTTCAGAGAAATCGCACCCGGTGTGGGAACGGGAAGACGTGGGAACGGGCGTCGGATCTGGGTCCTGGGAGGGGCCTGGTGCAAGCAGCGAGGCCGTTCTGAGTGAAGGACCCAGCACCCTCCTGGGGTTTGGGCGAGTGTGTAGTGTACCACCGAGGGGGGCAGCAGTAACTCCTCCGTCATCCGCGAGCGTTTTATTCATACGTGATGGAAATGCCGATTGCAGGTTGTCACTTTCCATTCATTCCAGAAGCCAGCAGGAAATTGGACTAGGCAAATTCTATTTTGTCAGCTATGTTGCTGTGAGTGTTTTAAAAGCTCTTTAAAGAGTTGTCCAACAGTCTATAATTCAGGCCTTAGTAACACAGAGCTCGATCCCAGTTAGTCTAAATTAGGGCAGGTTTTGGAACATGGTAGCCGACAGCCACCTGCTGTCCCCATCCCCTCCTGGAAGACTACCTGGACAGCACGTGAGTGATGTCACCCTCCTCCAGGCCCAGACGCCAGGAGGCCAGGAAAAGCCTGGATTTCTCCAAATGGCTGTTCCCGAGGCTTAATTATTTGTCTCCATTCCTTTTACCAACTCCTGTGAGCCACGATACCAGGGCTACGAAGACGGTGAGGGTTTGAATCTGGTCCCCTGGCCCGGCAGGCTGTGACTGGGCTCTGTGCTCAGTGTGACAGCCTCCATCTCCCTCACCCTCCCCTTCCCCCACCTTCACCTACACGCTCCCCGCCTCCAGGGCTGGGGGAAGCTGGAAACCCTCAGTCTCACTGGCGGGGCGTGGAAGCTGAGAGCCCCTGCCAGCAGCCTGCTTCGAGTCATGGCCTCTGCTTCTGTGGCCGCGGGAACTTGAACATGTCCCTTAGGCTCCACGCCTCAGTGTCCACATCTATACAATGAAGATAATAATGGCACAATCGTCGCAAGGTGGTTATAAGCATTTGATGAATGAATCGTTGTAAAGTTCTTTGAACAGTGCCCGGCCCAGAGGAAGTTTACTTAAATGTTTGTTAAATTATCATCGATCCTTCAATTATTCCTTCGG
>CM053506.1:105250526-105335067 GCA_028627145.1 Eidolon dupreanum
GTATCGAGATGCACACTGTCCCAACAGTCCTTGCTGCTAGGACATAAACATAAGTGGATTTAAAGAAAAAGGGGAAAAAAAACACACACTACTTTATTATTTTTACCAAGGCAAGGGTATCTTTAACTTACTGTTCTAAACCTTGAAGTGGATCCCTAGCTTTCGGATTGGCAGGGTTTTTTTCTTTTCCACTATGTCATGTGCTAGGCACTCAGGAACTTTAATATTCTGACTCAGAACAATAAACGGATGGAAGAATAAATGGACCCTTACAAAGTCATACAGGTTATTGCCACTTGCTATTTAAAGAATTTATGAGTCAAGCCGGTTCAACCTCATCGCAGGGGCCATGTGGAAATATTTTATGGCGAGATATGTTCTCGGTTTGTCTGCTCAGCAGAATGTCCGCGAATGCATGTGTATCAGGTGCTCACACACGAACAGGTGGACGCCACCTGGGCATTCCACATGCCTTACGTGCTTATGGGTGAGCTTTTCACCGTGACTCCTGAACATGCAAATCTTGAAACTGGTGAATTGGGAGAAAGCACATAAAAGCAGAAAACTGTGAGTTAAGCAGAGAGAAGTTAATGCAATAGAAACACTCCCGTGAACACTGGAGTCCAAAAGTTTTAGGTTCAGGGTCTCTGTCCTGGAAGTCACTTCCTCTGTGTGTACCATGGTGTCCCCATCTATAAAATGGGCTCTTAGGAGGATCGGCGCTGATGCACGTCAAGTGCCCGGTGCCGGGCGTGGTACAGTTGGTGGGTAACAGAGGGAGCTGTTTTTAACGGTAACTAAATCAAATCGGGCACCATGTTTCAATGTCACATGAAGAGAGTGGCACTGTCAACTGGCTCCAAAGTCCTGAATTGTCTGTAGGGATTGGATAACCAGGCCTCCTTGTGCCTCGGTTTCCCTGAGCGTGGGAAAACGGGAGTTTCCGGAAGTCTCCCCTGAGCTGCCAGAGGCTGGTCCCAAGAGGAGCCTTCTGTGTGCTGAACAGGTCCCACGAGTCAGGCTCCTCCAGGTGCACGTGACAAACCTTTGGGCAAGGCCAGCCTGACGCAAAGGCCACCCTTGGCTACCAAGGACAATAGTGTCTTTGTCCTCAGGCTCTTCTGGAGCCCGGGGCCTACCAAGTGGACGGCAGCCTGCCTCGCTCTTCCTTCGGCCTCACTTTCCTGAGGAGCCACAGTGGTTGGGGGGTCAGGCAGGAGCGTATGCCTTCGGGGTCCTAGGGGCCACCCCGTGGGTTGCAGGCTCCTTCTTCCCTATGTCATGCTGAAACGGTGGTCACCAGAGATACCGTGAACGGGAGTGTGCCCCCTTCCCTCCAATGGAGCTTGTTCTCTAACCAACTGTAGAGGGCTGAGTGGCGGCCTCCCCACCAAAAGATGAGTGTAAGTGCCCCCGGGTGGCTGTGGATAGGTCCTTATTCAGATGGGTCTTTGCAGATGTAGGTAGATAAGTTGAGATCTTGGTGGCTTTAGGTTGAGTGTCCTTACGGAGAAAGGAGAGAGAGGTTTAGCACAGAGACACAGGGAAGAAAGCAGATGCAGGGGATACCTGGAGCCCCCAGAAAATGGAAGAGGCAGGAAGGCTCCTGCCTCCCCTAGAACATCAGGAGGGAGCGTGGTTCTGCCAACCCGCGATTCCACCTCTAGAACTGTGGGAGAATAAATTTCCGTTGTCTTAAGCTCCCCAGTGCACAGGGGTCTGTTATGGCGGCCCCAGGAAACCCAGGGTGGAACTCCTCCTCTCCCTGTCAGGTAAAGTTCAAAGGCGTGCCGCATGTCCCCGGGGGGCGTGGGGGAGGGTCGTGCTGGCTCTTGGCTTTGCTGTCAGAGTGGTTGAGCACCTCTGGGGAGCAGTGGAACCCCCGCCGATGCCCCGGAGCTGCAAGTCATGCCTTGGCGCGAGCCCAGAGCCCAGGACCCGACAGAGGCCACCGTGGGAGGCAGGACTGGCAGGCACGGTCCCTCTTAGGGTCAGTTACGCTCTCAGACGTCAGAATTTTAGAACCGAGTGAGCTTTCTGAACTCGGAGGGTGGCAGTGACCGTTGTGACCAGCTAAGTGAGACGACTGTCTCTGTGTGTTTCCTGACACCTCCACGTAGGACCCTGTGTCACTCGTAGCTACGGCAGGTGGTTTGCCAAGAAAGACTCGCACATTTTTTCAGTGGGTCTGTGCTTACGGCCGTTCAGGTGAGAACTGGTCATTTGGTCAACACTCTTCCTATTATTTTGCTATTTAGGGGAAATTTAAGATGGAGAAGGATTTATCTAAATAACTAGACGGCGATGCCGGTAACCAACCAGAGGGGTAGGCTCGGTAGTAATCTATGCTTAACGTACATTCTGGAAGCACTTACACAGAGCCTAACCATTTGCAAAGTGTTTCCACAAACGTTTTCCTACCTAAGCCTAACAACCCTGCGAGATAAACGCTTTCTGACACCAAATGTCATCAATCTCTAATTTAAAACAAAACGTTTTGTTTTTCCTTTGGAAGAGAGAAATCCTAAAAGCTGTTTCCGGCTACTGAGATGACTCCATCGGGCACACAGGCCCTGCCGAGGTGGGAAGGGGTGAGAGACGGACTTTTTAGCGAGGCGTGAAATGAGCAGATTTGTGATTCTCAAAGGGAGGTCACAGAACATTCTGGAGGCAGAGCTGCAGGATGCCCGGCTGTGACAGGATGAACCCCTAATAAGGAGTTGAACTGAAACACTCCCCCCCATCGTCAAAAACTTTTGGGGGCGAGAGGAAATGTCAGAGTCTTGCAGCCATGTCAAGGAGAAGGTTGGGGAGCTCCAGACTCTAAGGATCCGTCTGTCTCTCTCCTGTCTGGTCAGTCTCTGCCCACAGAGGCCAAGCGAAGGACAGCTTTCTCTTCCATGTTTACCGCAGGGAAAACTGCTTTAGCAATTGGATTAGAGCTCTCTGCTTCTCACTCCTCACCTGGGCCTCCCTAGTCAAGTGGCTTTTAGTTCGTCCCTTGTTAGCGCTTCATTCCTTTTACAGGTCAACCCCACCTCCAGCTTGTGCAACCGGCAGGGGAGCAGGCTGGGGACATGTTGCTGACTTGCTAACCTAAGTCTGGAGCCAGCCTAGGAAACTGACACACAGCTGCATCATTGTAGGAGAAGCGAGGACTCTATTTTGTGAAACAAACAAACAAGAAAGAAGTGCGATTAGGTGGGCTATTTTTATTCCTCCTCGCCAGAAGCTGAAAGGCCTCGGGTTATCCTTGGCCATCCTAGATTTCCTGTGCTTCCCAGGGCATGTCGCAGCAAGTCCCCGCTTAATCCAGGCTGCTTTCCTAGGCTCGATGTCCTAGCCTGGTGACACGGGACAGAACGAGGAGGGAGAGCATCGCCCCTAAGGATGCTTCGGCTCAGTCTGCGGGACGGAGGGACATGTTCAATGCACTCGGAGTAAAGGCCTAACCTAAGATTCATCACTTCAACCCAACCAATATTCAGTATTTAACAGGGTTCTGGAAAATCTGTGATAGCTAGAAGAAGAAAATGAGTAGATATGGTCCCAGGTCCCAAGCCACTTACAACGGGAGAGACAGACCCGATTCTTTTACAGTCTTATTTAAGGAAGCATGTCTTATAATGGCAGTGCCAAAGGCAGAGGCATATAGAAAAAGAACAGGCGAAAGACAGGCTTGGGCGGGGGGCGGAGGGAGGGTGCTACAGAACTTAACAGGCCATGTTTGCACTGTTTACTGTCTACGCAGTGGGCTGAGCGCCTTCAAGTAAAATCTGCTTTTATATAGTGTGTCTTCCTACACTCCTGTGCTTAATATGGTGTCTGAATAAATTAAGGGACTGGATAATTGTTTGCTCAGCTAACAAAGGAATGAATAAATGAACAGATAAAGTGGAGATGAAAATAAAAGCATTCTGGACAAAGGAAGCCGGGAATGAGATTTATAGAAGGCCTAGGGCGAGAGGCTTTGAAGCTTAAATTTATTTCTGTCATCGATATAGTTTTTGAGCAGAAGAGTGAGGAGATTGAAGAGGATTCTGCCAGTGGCGTGACGTGTGCCCTGGAAGAAGGAAGACTTTTGGGCAGAGAAATCAAGATATGGGGAGCTTTGCCTCTCCAGAGTGAAATATTTTAAAAATATCTAAGGCCAGGTGATAACTTTCGCAGATCTGGCTTCTTGGCCCCAAGTGTCCCCAGGTTGGGAGTAGTGTGGTGGTACCAGCTCAAGGCCACTGGATGACTGCTAGAGCTCAATTAGGTAATTGTGCCTGTAGGGTAACCTACATTCTCCGTCATTTCCCTGCTGGAAACTTCGCCAGATGGCCTGTGTCAGGAGAATCTGTCATGCCCTGCAAGGCTGTCTTTTACTCTTTGTCACCAAATGAGAAAGTAGTCTCTTCCTGACATGTCCCTGACTGACCAAAGTGTGAAGCACAAGTACCAGGGTGGGTAGGGCCACCAGAGAGCACAGAGGGTAAGAAGTAAGAGCCTCCCAGCACAGCCTTAGATGCTTAACTGACCCTGAGCTTTGTGAAGTTCAAAGGCATGGTTCGGACTGATCTCCTGTTTCTTTTGCTGCTGTGGGGAAAACGTTGGGCCGAAATTTCAGCTAAGACTATCACTTGCCTCCTAAGGTCTTTTCTTCAAGGACTCCTAATCCTCTTAATGTCACCGACTTTCCATGCTTTCCTCGAGATAACTCGTAATATTGCACTAAGAGCCGTGAAGAACACGTGACCAGAGGGGCCAGTAATAGTGTCCCCAGCTTGGGTTAGCCCTGTTGGGGACGATGTAACAGGCCACAGTGTCGGTGCCCAGGCCGGTGTGAGCAGGCTGTTGACACCGCATCCCGATGTCAGCCAGAGGTGGACCCGTGGAACAGCAGCTTCAGAATCAGGCTCCAACAGGGACTCAGTTGAGCAGCCTAAAGGAACCAGAGCATTTTGCTGTGGATGCCAGGACTTAGGAATCCTCCGTCTCCATCCCTAGGCCACCTGATACATGTGGACTCTACGTAACACCCGTCAAGGCGTCTATCCACCAAGTGAGAAGCGACCACAAACAGGTGAAATGTAAATGCTCATCAAGCTAGGGACTCATTCGAGGTGTTTCTGAACACTCTCAGAATAGGACTGTAGACAGAGTCTGTCTGAGGAAGACAGCAGGGGTGCCGTTGAAGGCAAGGGCAGCAGTGTCCTCTCTGCTGTCCCACCATCCCACCCTGTCCTCTGATTGCCATACACACATCAAGGAGGCATCCTTCGAGGAAGGACATTTGACCCTTTTCATCCTTTCTTCCTACTTGCTGGCTGGAGGTGGAGGACATTGGGATAATGGCCAAGCAGCACGGCAGAAGGGACCTAGATCTCTGATGACGAGAAGTCAGACCACCTGCATCCACATCGCTTAGCTGTCAGGACTGAGATATAAGACCTCCTGTGTTAACATGACACTATTTATCTAGGAAACTCTTGTCCAGGAAGATAAGACTGTAAACCAATAAATAACTTCACTGTTTGCTTCAGGGAATTCATAAAGAATAATTTCTGGCTCATCTTGGCAAACAATCTCCTTCTCAGGATGACAGATTGCTCACCTGGGTAAACAGTTCATTTATCAAACAACTATTTACTCATCCAGGTTCGAATCAACAAGACCTGTGTCCACTGGGCCTAAGCTACTACATCACAAACCTGGCCCAGTTTTTCTTAGGTCCCAGCCTTGAGAGACCTGCCTTGAACTCTGAGCAGAGACCCTCACACCCTGAAGGCTCCGCTTGGACCTCCCCCTACCATCATGCCAAGTGACTTGAAGCTGGCTCTGGTCAAGGTGCTCTCCCCTACTGCAGTGGCTTTAATCATTTCAGCTTTGGTTCATCGCAGCTTTTTTCTGGTGGTCTTCTGGGAGAGTTGGTAGTTGACAGTGACCATGGGGGCAGGAGTCGTACCAGCCCTGGACTTCATCCACGTGAGAGGGCTATGACACTTTTATCATGACACTTTTACTTTGGGGTTTTGGTCACTGGCAGCCAAACCTGATCCCATGACTCTTCTCCCCTTCCCCCTCCATCCCTCACTCACCTTAATGCCCTACACAGCGTGCGACACATACTAAGAGGTCTGTTGCACGTGTGTTAAAAGGAAGAGAACTTGATCTTTTGCTTTAACTCCGCGGTATGATGCTCAGTACTTTCTTACAGATTTTGGACACCTGCCAATACGACTGTTTTAAAAACAATCAAACATACCATAATATGTATCTAAACAAGAGCTGTTTCCTTCAAATTATTCGCCTTGGAAATCTGTTCACGTTCCTTGTTGATATTGCTATTGCTTGAGAGATATTTGAAAACCTCTTTTGTAATATACATCTTGATTTGCCATCCCCAGGGGTGACAATCTTTTTTTGTGTGATAAATGTTTTATTATGGATACTTTCAAATATAAACATAAGTGGACAGAATAATAAAATGCACAGTTACCAACCTAGGCCCAGTTTTATTTCATCTAGGCCCTTACTCCTCCCTTTCTCCATCTGCATTATTTTGAAGCCAGTCCAGACATCACATCATTTCACCCCAAAATATTTCAGCTATCCTAAAAGATAAGGCTTCTTAAAAAAATATTAGTCGTAATGCTGTTATATCACCTAAAAAATTAATAGTAATTTCAATTAATATCATTAGGTACTCAGTGTTTAAACTTCAGTTTGATGAAAAAAACTACTATTTTATTTGTTAGAATCAAAATAGAAATAAAGTTCATATATTGCAATTGGTTGATGTCTCAGGTCTGTTTTTATTAATATTTAATTGCAGTATAACATATGTAGAAAAAAGCATACAAATCATGAGTGTATGGCTCAGTGAATTTCCCAGTCTTTTAACCTGTAGGTTGGTCCTTACCCTCTTTTTTCCTTTGGGATTTATTTGACAAAGAATATGTTTGTTATGTAGAGTTTCCCACAGTCCATACTTGTTTCTCTATGGTATCATTTGGCATGTTCCTCTGTTCTCTATTTCCTGTGACTTGGTGGCTACATTTAGAGGCTTATCAGGTCAGGTCAGCTTTTAGCAAAACCATGTCATAGGTGCTACCATTTACTCCTCTCAGTAGGTTCATCGTTCCTGGGTTGTCTCTTTCTCAAAGCATGTTTTGAAGGTGGTTGTGATGTTAACAGGCAAAAGCCAGTCTGAGCTGTGTCTAGAGAGTGAGTAGTGTGGGTGATCTAGTTGCAAAGAGATGGTTTGAGTTGAAAAGGTGTGATCAAGTAGTGAATGGCTTTCTTGTGAGGCTGGTAAACTGGCCCTGAAGGAAATTCCCAAACAGTTCCAAAAATACTGTGCAGTGGCAGCATCAAATGTACAGCCACCCAGGGTGACTAACGCGAATGGAACAACAGTGACATTGATGGAGAAATTGTATGTTGGTTATAAAACCAGCTTTGCAGTGTGGGTGGCAGTGCGTGGTGCCCCTCTCTAGTCATTAGCTCCTATCATTAAGTGCCCTTAAATGTCTCAGTGTGCATCACCCTTGTGTTTAAAATTGGGGCTGAAACGGCGGCTTTCTAGCTGAAATACAGCCCTCATCCCCGCACACGGTAGACCCTGGCTCCTATCTCAGTGACACCCCACAGCATGGACTTGTTGACAGACAGGATGCTGCTGGGTTCCACCCCCGCCCTCCCCAGCTCTGGCGTTTGCCTCATCGGCATTACTACACGAGAATGTGGTCAGGGCACTGCAGGAGCAGCCTGCTGCTTCTGAGCAGTCAACAAAAAATGAGGAAGCACAGGGGGCCCGCCGGCGCCGACCAGCCTGGAGACAGGGCCTCGGAGCATGCGCCTAGCGGGAGGGCCCTGGCTACCCCGACACCGCGCGGACCGCCAGCGCCAATTCAGCAGGACGACCCGCGGCCCACGCGCGCGCGAGCCCCTTTGTGCTTGGCCCCGCCCCTCCCCGCGGCCCCGCCCCTGACGCAAAGTAGGCGTGGCCCACGGCCTTCGGCAACTCCGGCCGCACTTCAGACCCGGCCCCCGCCGGAGTTCCTCCGACGCCCGTCGGCCCCAACTTGGCGCCTGCGCAGCTCGGCCCGTCCCCTTCCTGCCGCCCCTCCCCCTTCCTAGCAACCGTCGTCGCGCCGGCCTCCGCCCCCCCAGGCCGCGTCTGCGCACGCGCGCCGCTTCCGGCCGCGCGGGCCCCGCCCTCCCCGTCACCCGTAACAACCACTGGAGCCTCGCCGCGCCCCTCCCGCTCCCGCCTCCCCGGCCCACTCCCCGGAACCGGTGGCGGAGCTGCGGCCGCCGGCAGTGGGACGGCGACCGCACCGTGGAGCCGCCGGCATGCGCGAGCCCCGCCGCTCCGTGTCCCGGGCCCGGCCCTTCTGACAGAGGTAGGCGCGTGTAGCCGCGGCGGGCCCCGAGCGCGCCCCCGGCCCGGCCCCTCCCGGCGGCGCGGGGCTCTCGCGGCCGCCTCCGCGCCGGGCCCGCCCTTCCCGGCCTCCTCGGCCCCCACGGCCCCCTCGGTTGGGGCCCGGGGACCTCAAGTTGGCCGTCCTCACGGCCCCGGCCCGCCGCCCCCCTCGCCGCTCCTGTACTGGTCGCCCCTCCCCGCCGCCATCCCGCCGGTCTTCCCACTCCTGGACCCCTCTTTGCGGGCAGCAGAGTTTGGGGTCCGAGCCCATCCCTGGCGGTGCACCGTCCGGGGTCGGCCGGGGCCGGGGACCCGTCGGAGCCGCAGCGCTGGACTCCCGGATCGATCCGAGGGCCCGGCTGCCCCTCAAGCCTGCTCGGGATGGACTCGCTGGGTCTGGCCCTTGACTAATGTTTAGGGACCAATTGTCATGCAATAGACGCCGCCCTGGGCCAGGATGCCACTGGGCCGCTGTAACTCCGGATTCCCACGTAGGACGCTTCTCTGGACCAGAGCATCCGAAGCCGGGAACTGGCAGGACTCAGAAACTCGTGAATTAGCAGGTTCTTTAGCGTAGTCACTTTGGGTCTGGCGGGCAGTGGAACCCCGAGAGGGCCTTAAACGAGCATTCTGCTTTTTTCATCCCTCCCTCCCCCGCTTTTTCTGTTCGATAATCACCCTTCCCCCTTATCGGGGAGATGCCCTAAAGTAATTTTCCCGATTAATTAAAAAGATTGTTGAATTCCTGCTGTGCACCAGCATCGTCGGGGTTGCAAAACTAAATAGAACGTGGCCCCAGCAGGACCTGCCGGCCCCGGAATCGGGACTAATGACCGCCTCCCGCCGAGGGAGGTGGAGGACGCTGGCGTTTGGCTCTGAGTCTCCTGGTCTTAGAGCTGGAAGTCTTTCAACATTATCTCACCCCAAACTTCATTTTACAGAGGTGAAACTGAGTCCAAGTGAAGTCAAGTGACTTGCCTGAGGTCACCCAGAGTTGTTGTTTAGCAGTTTTTAGATGGTCAGATAGGGCTGTTTTTCCTTCTGAGCCGGGGTGCTGAAGAACATACCAGGAAAGTTGCAGACCTGTTTAAATGGAGTACAGTAGATAGGAACCTTCTGAAGTAAAATCTTTCTCTCTTTTTTTTCCTTTTTACAGCTAGACTTTGGGCTCCTTGAGGATTTTCCATTTCGTACTTCTGAGTGTCCCCTCACCATACTCAACAGAAAATAACATTCTTAATGATTATCCTCTGCAGGACAGGTAGGTTCTTTGGATTTATTTTTCTTTCTCATTTTCAAATAAGGACTAAAGTCACACAAAAGACTCCAAATAAAAGTGTGTTTTCAGAAAAACTCGGGGGGGGGGATGGAATGGGAGTGTGAATTCCTGACACGTGAAGTAGGCGCCAGCGTTTAATTGACGATTTACCAATATTACAGCATCAATGCTGGGAACTTCGCTGGAGCCTCAGGACAGAGTTCTTGGTGTCTCTGCCACTTGAAGACAGGCCTCTGAAATGGTAGTCTGTGCACTTAGGAAATGGGGATTGACAAGTTTCCTTTGAAGCTAGCTTTTAAGTAGTATTCCATAATTTGAGATATAATAGTACTTTTTTCCACTTCTTTTTTACTTTTTCCCCCCACTTTATAATTTTTGTGTGTTCTCGGACTTAATATCTTAAAATGCCACCATTTTTATATGGTTTCTAGTAGAAGTTGTGAAAGAGAAACTAATTCAAGAACTAATCACTTTGACTATCAGTATAATCAAATCGTAGGATAAGACTCTAACCCAGGGCAGCCCTTAGAGAGGCCCAGCAAGGCGGGTGGGGAATGGAGTCCTTCAGGCCCCAGACAGGGCTGTTTCTCATTCCGCCTGGGCTTTCTTCACTTCCTCTTACGACCTTATTACGTGTCATCTTTTGATTTCTGTATGCCTAGAATTATGACCTTTTGAGGTTCCTTTCTGCCGTCAGACCGTAGTATGATATGTAAATGCAGACTAAATTTTCTCCACATCGTGATTATTTCTTATATTTGTTTATATTTTGCAGGTGTGAGAGAATTGCTCGTATATTGCAATCATGGTGCAAAAATACCAGTCGCCAGTGAGGGTGTATAAACACCCCTTTGAGTTGATTATGGCTGTAAGTACTTAGCATTTCAGTTTACTCTTTGGGTTCTTACGTTTTTTTAAGTATTTGAATTTGACAATCTGTAAACTGATGTTTATTTCATTCTTTGTCTCCATTGCTCCATTTGTACTTATCCTTTTGTTTTATGCTTATGAACCCTATTTAGATTTTGTGAAATGTTTTTAAACCCCAAGTCTCTGAAAATCTGCACTTTTTTTTTTAAATGCACCTCAGTGTAATGTATGAATTTGTTAATTCTCCCTTCGAAAACAGAAGTGGGATTCTAAGTACTTCTTCCTCTGGATTTTGGTCTTTTTCGTTTGTAAAAGTAAAAAAAGGATGTGGAGGGTGCTTTATTTCTTCTGCTGCTCCTTTGGAAGAGGGCTCTAGTTATGGGTGAGTTCACTCTACTAAAATGAGTGCTTAGGTCGGAGCTTAATATACGTTATTCTAATGACTGCTGCCTGAGTTTCCCCCCCCCCCGCTATTGAAATCATGAGTCCTATTAGAATTCCACGAATGGAGTAATGAAAGTCTTAATTTTCTTTATTTACCTGAAGAGTTTGGCTGAAAATAAGTGTTTTCCTAGATGCAAAACAAAACAAACCCATTTCCAATCACTTGTGGATTACTATAGGGTATTCTTTCTCTTCCCTTCTTTTTTGTGTTACTATTAAGGTATAACATACATACAGAAAATAGTTTCTGTCATGAACAGACACCATGACGAAAATGTCAAACCGAACCAAGATCTGGAACCAGAACATAACTAGCCCAGTAAGAAGTCCCATTTTGCCCCTACCCCCTCAGAGTTAGCAACTGCTCTTGACTTTGAACACCATGGATGAATGTCATCTGTTTGTGTTCTGTATATAAATTGAAACTCAGGGGTTTTTGCATCTGGCTTCTGCTCTGCATTGTTTGTGATCAATCTAGTTTTGAAAAACAAAACAAAAACTCAAGCCCTCTCACGGGAACAGTTTAGATTTAGGGAGTTCATTTTTTTTAAATCAAGATTCAGTTTACATAGAGTGAAATGGTCACATAGTAAGTATACATTTGGATCAGTTTTGACAGAAGAGCGACACACATCTCTATTAAGATACACTTATTTTCAGCCACACTCCAGGTAAATGACAAAGAAAATGAAGACTTTCATTACTCCATTCATGGAATTCTAACAGGACTCATGATTTCCATATGTTACCTCAGAGTGTTCCCTTGTTGCCCCTTCTCTGTCAGGTGTGAGGTTTTGTTTTTAGTTCTGCGTTCCTCTTAAATACTAGGGCTGTCCAGTGTTTTATGTTAGTGGCTTATCGAAAGGCTGCTTCCTGTTTGCATGTTCTGTCTTCTGGTCTGGCCTCTGGCTGTGCAGGGCAGAGGCCCACGCCAGTGAGTTCGAGAAGGAGCCTTGTTTGGGAACATGCATGGTGCTAGGAGCCGCGCAGCAGTCCCTGAATGCCAGGGGGACAGCCAGGCTGCAGGAGGGTGGTTCCTGGCAGTGCCGGGGGCCTCGGTGGCAGTTGTCCTGGGAACTTCTCCCCGTGGGCCTCTGCCTTCCTCCACGTGCCAGAGCACACCCCACCCCCTCAGCTGGCTGCTTTGTTCACTCTTAGTTTTCTCTCCCCTGTGGCGTCGGCTCAAGTGCTTTTCCTGCTGGCCTCAGGTCAACTTTGTGGCATTTCTTGTTATGTCCTTTCAGTTTCTAAGCGACCAGTTCTTGTCACATTTCCTAGTTTAGATTGTGGAGAGAGACTTGATCTGGTCATCTTTGCCCTGGACCTAGAATACAGGTGACAGGCCAACCTGTGCATTATTTGCCTGGTGGTGGGGACAGAAAGGCAGCAAGTATGGGGGGTACGCAGGGGGGTGGAGAAGGCACCAGGACTGGCAGTCTGCGTTTTCTAAAATGTTAACTTGAATTTTGAAAGCTTGATGTGACTCTGACAGTTTGAGGAAAGGGCTGTGGGTCTCTTCTGCAAATACTAGAATTAATAAAGAAGTGTTTTGATTGTCTACAGTTCAACTTCCTTATTTTTCATACTTTACTATTTTCAAAATGGTAGTTTGCCCTGCCAATTTTATGCATGGATTTACAGAAAAATTTGAAATTCAAATTCAGAACCACCTCCAGTCTTTTAAAATTAGCTCATTTTAAAATTGCTTTTGTTTCGAGGCAGTAGTAATTTTCTTTTGAGTGTTAGAAAATATTTTTTAATCTGAAAATGAAGTACGTTACCTCTTTATTTCCAGAATTAGAAACTAGAATGTTAGTTAAGTCTTTAGTGATTTTTGTGTGGTGTCATTTGTGACTTTCCTGTTATTGTATGTCATAAAATTTTTAGTAATTTACCTTTTTTTTTTTTTATTGAGGAAAAAGTTCATAGAGTTACTTTGAAGATGTTCTTTTCGGTCCACTCCGTGAGGAAAGAGATACACAGCTAAAGTGAGAACAAGTTGTAGATAGCTTCAGTGGAAGTATTTTTGAGAACCTCGAAAAGTGATTGCGCTTCAGTAATCACAGTACGTGGCAGTGGACAGAAGACGGTTTGGCAGTGGCCGGCCTGTGGAACTGACAGGTGTGCCCAAGTCCTAACTTACAGGGTTCCCGTGAGGGGGACAGTTGGAGAAAAGGCCCCTCAGCCAACTTAATGCCCTTGTTTATTTGTCTTTTATAATGTAGTATCGCCAGAAAATTGTTTAGTAGAAAGAGCCCAGTGTAAATAGGTACATGGTGCATATCAGATATGTCAATTGCATTGTCATTCCTTTCTCGAAAAATTATCATTTGTCTTGGGGTCAGTAGGCTGATAGCATTAAGAAGTCATGTTAATATTCTCAGGAATTCTTTTGAATGAAACAGTGGTAAGCCAGCCGAACCGAGGTGGAAGTTTCTCGGTAGTCATCTGTGGCATTTTAAGGGCGTTCCATATCAGTGCAGAAACAGGATGGATGCTGGGGCCTAGGGAGGTGAGACGTCGCCAACTCAGCCCCCTTGTGGGAGCGAGGAATGTGGGACTCAGGGGAGCTCAGGCTCCCGCTGTTAGCTGCAGAGGTCTGCTTCCTGAGCTCGGGGTTCTTTGTATCTGCACCATGGCCTCCCCGCCCCCACCCCACCCCTAGCCCTGTGTATCTGGAATGTTTTATGCAGATTCTTGTCCTTGAAGATGTCTTTTCAGTTTTAGCCAAAGCATTTCCTGGGGCTACTCTGCCTGACCTGTAGGGAGGAGAATTTAATCAGTGAGGGACATTCCAGTCGACTGTGCCTTGTAGGATTTGTGGTCTCGCACAGGCTGGTCATGTGATCCCACAGAGGGGATGCTTGGGATAGTGTTTCATTTTGAAATTTCCAAGGGAAAACACAAATTTGAAAACTTAAACATTTTAAAGTACAGCTTTTCCTGTCTTACTGTTAATGGCCCCTGAATAAATGATATAAAGGAAACATAAAGGAGGTATGGAACGAAGCAGGAGCGTAGCGTAGAGAGTGTGTGGAAGAGTGGTCAGGGCATGTGACTGAGAATCGTATGCGGGAGGGGGACAGTCCCTCTGGAACAGGGATCTCTGCTCACAGCTGCAAGGGAGGAGGGGAGGACTTAGCTCCCATCCCTTCTCGCCCTGAAAACAGCTGTCACTTTGACTAGTTGGAACATGTGATAGGAGAGGCTCCACAACTTTTCTGTAACATCCCACAAGTCAAAACCTTGTCCAGTCCCATTTCTACTTGGGTTTTCCATTATCACAACAAATCGGCCCCATGTTCTCGCTTCTCTTCACCCCAGTTGCCCTGAAGCCTTCGAGTCATGCATTTCTATCCTTTTCTTTCCCAGCAGCATCATCGGCCCAGCCCAAGCCCTCATCGCTGGAGAAAGACCAGAGTTTACTTGTTATTTTCTTACTCACATCTTTCATCCCTTTAGGTCATCGCGCATTCCACGGCCAGACAGTGTTTCCAGTTGTCAGTTCTCTCTCTGTTTAAGTGATCCCTTATTATCTGTTACATAGTTCTGAACTGCTTTGAACTGCTTTGTTCTTCTCAGCCCTTCTGCGTCCTATCCTCTCTGTGTAACCTTATTTCATATATTATGCAAACTTTCCAACAGGAGCGTTTAAATCTACTCTGTCTTGGTTTGCTGCTCACTGCGTCTTTTCTTGCCCTCCCCTCACCTGCTTCTTTCTCTCCTTCCTTCCTTGCCTTTGGTATTCGCCTTTTCCCCTCTGTCTCTTAGACTCAATCTGACTGACCCAGCCACTTCCCTGATGCCTCTAAGATGCTGTTCCTGCTCCCCTCTCCTCTGACTCCCATAGGTGGGTCAGTGTCGGGCACCGTCCCTGTCCTTGGTTTCTTTTATTCTTGAAGATTCCCAGGCGATGCTTTCCGACTGTTCTGTGGGTTCCTCAAGGACAGCGACTTTGTTGTTGCTCTTGTTCCCTTCGGCACTGGTGGTGAGCACACAGTGGACACTGGGAGGTGTTCGATCAGCTGGCGTCTGTCTGTCCGTCCTCACGGGCCTGGGTGTGAGGACTTGGGAGGTGGTTCAATGGAACCTTGGATCTGCGTGTGACTGTTGTGTTTTCTGCATGGAAGAAGTGACGCGCTATGACCCTTCATTAGCCAGCACCTCCCTTAGGAGCAAAGCCCTCTGTGACAAAGTTGGCAGTTTTTTTTTCTTTTTACATCTTTGTAAATTATACAAAATCCTGTTGACAGACACCATAATAGTAGTATAAGTGATGTACTTTTTAGGCTAAATAACCAAACACCTGTCTGCCAGTGTACACATGTCGATTAAGTGGCCACCACAGCGAAACGTGCTTTTGCCCTTCTCAGTCTCTTATTCCGTTTTCATTTGTTTCATCCTCTGTTCTTTTAGCCCCTTTCCTCTCAGTTATGTCACGTCTTCACCAAGATGAGAGGATCAAAGGAAGAGAGATTTTCTGTGAGACTAGGTGCAACTCTGGGCCCTGCCTCGGACCAGCTCTGGGTGCCAGTAACTGGGCTGGTCACTAGTACGAGGCCGTTGTGGGGATGTGGGGGAATTAACCGGACCGCAGGGATGGAGGTGGGAAAGCCAGGGCCTGGAGCATCACGCCCCCGTCTTCCGCTCCCTCTCCAGTATCCAGCCCAGTCCCTACCGCCAGGTACGAGGTGACGTGCATCAGTTTATGTGTAGGTAAATGATCCAGGTTCTCCGATATTTTAAAGATCCTGGTCAGTTTTTAGTGGGGTGGAGGAGAGTCTACCAGTCTCACTTATGAAAGTTTTGAATGCCATTGTGCGAGTCCTATTGCATTTAATAAAAGCTGAGGTGTAAAAAGTCAGACTTAGTTGTGAAAATAGACAGTTAGGAATAATACATTTTCACTGCAGGCTGCTTCGTATAGAGCAGGCATTCCCTTTCTCTTACACCCACTCCCAACACATTATGCATTCTGAATTATTTTTAAGGTGCCAGGGTGAAGACAGTGTGTTTCAGTGGGAAGTATTTCGAGGAGAAATAAAGCAGGATCCAGTCCATCTCCTTGCCTCTTTGATTTACCTGGTCTTGTAAAACAAAACAAAATTAAAACACCAAACCTTGCATTAGGGAACTTTTCAAGCATACCCAAGCAGAGAGGAGGGTACAGTGAATGCCCACTTGTCCACCCAGCTCCAGTAGTATCAACATTTGACAGTGTTGTTTCATCTCTTCTCAGTTTTTTTTCTCCTGATATATAACAAAGCAGATTTCAGACATCTTGTTAATTAACTGATAAATATGTCCACATGCATCTCTAACCAGTAAGGACCTTTTTCTATTTTAAAGGTAACCACCGTGACATTTTCACACCTAACAAAAGCACTACTGATTTCTCGATGTCATCTAATACCGAATCCACGTTCAGACTCTTGTACATAACGATGTCATTTCATGAGTCGTTTGGATCCTGCTTCCGACACAGTGGTTGCGTTCCACCGGTGCTTCCGTCTGCGCTCTCCTTTATCCTCCGCATCCTGCCTTCTCTGTGTTTCCTTCCACGCCACTGCTTTGTCGTTGGTTGTGTTCGGTTACCTTCCCCGCGTGCTGATTTAGTCGTTCGGTGCCGCACACCGGCACAGGGAGCGGCGCGTGAGCGTCGCTGGTGGAGGCGAGTGGTTAGCGCTGGCTGCTGCCCTTGCATCCCCGTCCCGTGCTTGTCCTGCGCGATTTTGAGCTGCACATAAGGTGCAAAATGTTTTTTCTCCAATTAAACTGGGTCTCTCTATTTATAGTTCTTTTTAACCCACTTCATTGGTCCTAATATTTCATACAGAAAGCATTTAGAAGGAGTTCGTTTATTAGCGAGTCTGGTTAAGAGGGCTTCTGTGTAGCACATGCAATGAACGAGGTCTGGCCGGAGGGCAGTGAGGGGGCCGGCAGTGGTCAGAGGTAGCCGCCGTGCTCGGTCAGTCCTGTGTCTGTGCTGCTTTCCTCGGAGCCCCGGATGGGGACATCGGGCCCTGGGGAGGCGTCCACAGAGAAGCTCACTGGAGGGGTTTTTGTTGGCCACTGTTTTAACTGATTCTTCTTTCTTGAGTTTCTGACCTATACAGACGTGAAACAGTTGTGTGCACTTCTAGTGAATAACTTCACACGTAGCAGAATGCGTATGTTGCATCATGATTCTCTCCAGAGGTACAATTCGTTCTTAGCAATACCAGCCTTTGTTAAGAAAAGCCATTATCACATACATGCAGTTATCCCTCTGTGGAAGGTGACTGCCCTGTACTCGCCACGTGCGGGTCCTCTTGCACGCGGAGGTCGGCCGTGGTCCCGCACACCTCTCCGGCGCGGCTCCGCACTGCGCGTCCGCCGTGCTCCCGAGTCTCGGCGCTGGCGGGCGTCCAGCGTCTGCTCGTTCGATGAGGCGGCTGCGTGGCGGCTCTCTTCCTCTCGGCTCTCGGGCCTCCCCTCTGGTCCCTCTCGCTTTTGTCTACCCACCTCCTGGCCTTGTCGGGGACAGATGGACTCTTCGTCCAGTGACCGCTTGGTTTGCAGTTTCGGGACTTCCAGCTGTATATTCATGTTTTCTGGCCATTGTAGGCATTTTAATCGATAGCAGTTAATGCTGTTTTGGAAACATCCGGCTCTGTGTCACTTGACGTCTCTCCTTGGGCAGTCTCATTCACGCTGTGCTTCAGCTGTCCCCGGGTCAGCCGGAGAGCTCCAAGCCTTACGTTCGGCCTCCTCCCAGCCGGCTCTGCTCGGTCGGTGCCACCCGACGGTGGCGGGGCGGATTCGCGCACCAGGAGCAGGTGCGCCCCTCCCGCCTGCTCAGAACACGCCCAGGGGAAAACAAACGCCGCCCCCCACCCCCCCCCCGCACCCCATAAAATGCCACTCAGAAGCGCTCCCTTTTCCCTGGGCTGCTGGCGCTGGCGGCCTTCCCTCCTGAGCCCGCCGCCTCAGGGTCGGCCAGACCCTCGCTGTGCACGACGTCTCCTGGCTTGCCCCTGCCTCTGCCCGTCTCGGCGTCGCTGCCCCCGGTCACCCACCACCACTCCCCGTCCCTGCAGCAGCCTCTGGACTCTGGCTCCCGACCCCACCCGCCCGCCTGTCCTTCCCCGTGGCCACTGCCACCTCTGCGTTGTAAAGACGAACGTGCCACTTGCTGGTTTCGATTCTAAAGGGCCTGCACCTCACCGTCGGGACGAAGCTCAGACCCTCTAGCCTGGTCCCTAGAGCCGTCCCCATCTGTCCCCTGCCCGTCTCCGTTGCCTCGCTCCGCACGCAGGGTCCCCCCACGCCCCCCACGCCGCACCCCCCTGCTCTGCTGCATCCGTGCAGCGTCCCGAGGGCGCCGTTGCGTCCCCAGCTCCTCTGCCCTGACGCCCGCGCCCCTCCCCGCCTGCCCGCCTCGGGCCGGTCAGACTCCGTTCCCTTAGTCTCAGCTCCCTCTCTGTGCTCTGACAAATAGCTCACTGTCACCTCACTGGTCACTCTGCCTTGTCATAGTCGCTGGGCTTGTTGACCTCCCCTCCCCTCGAGCATCTTGAGGGCGGGAATCAAACCGTCTTGCTCTTTATCCTGAGCGCATAGTAAGCCCTCAAAAACAGATTCGTGTACAGAAGAGTGAGTGTTGGAATGTGTGCACGTGTTTCCTTTGTTACTTCTGCTTTTGGTAATGAAAATTTTGACAAAAGGGCACACTGGAACATGACCTTTTGGGTGGAGATATTTACTACTTATTAAAACATGGTTGGAAAGAATCTGATACAGCTCATGTTTTGTGAATAGAGTTTATTTTAGTGAACTGAAGCTTATAATTACTGTAGTTGACTGAAAAATGTGTTCTCGTTTATGTATCATGGGTGTTTTGAGTGGCTTTTCTCCCATAGTAATGAATACCTAGTATTTAAAAATTTAATTTTTATGGTTCTTCTACAGTACATAAAAATCACTAAAAAATTCTTGACTCTGATAGAATGGTAGTCTTTTTTTTTTTTTTTTTTGTGATCTCTACAGATTTAAACTTCAAAGGCTGGTTATTACATGACTTTTTTTTAATGAATAAGTTATTCTACCTAACATTAGGTAGTCCTGATCATAAAACACGTGTGTTTCTTTTCTTTTTTTCTAGTTTAATGCCTGTGTATGTTTTAAAAGCCAGGTCCAGAACTAAAATCTACAAGGTACATATTTTAATAAGGAAATTAAGAGATTGTTGGTTGTATTTCAGGATTTATGCTATTTATATTTAGAAAGCTCTTCCCCAAACACCTGTTAACTTTATTTTACTTTTCTTAACACAAAGATGGTTCAGAATATAAACTCTTTAACAATTCTAAATTCCAGTTCTCTGCCGAATCAGAATTTCTGCAGTGGGCCCAGCAGTCTGTGGTTCCACAAGCCCGTCAGGGGATTCCGATACCTGCTCAGATTTGAGATCCACTGGTTTAGTTCTCCTTAATTTGAATTTTTAGCAAATGAGATGGGAAGAAAAGAAGGTAGTTTCAGTTATGACATTTTAACATAAAAGTTTCGAGAGGAATAGATTCTTTCACAGACTGTGTAATAGAGACTCTGTGACATTATTCTTTCTTTTAGAGATTTAACATCTACCAAAAGGAGACTGTTTGCTTCATGTGCTTCTCCACACTGCTGTTCTTGAGTTTATTTGGTCATACCAAAGTTACATATACGACATGTGCATCGTTGAACTTGTCTTAATTTAATTATTTATGTGGCTTTATTTCCAAATTATCAGGTGGAGTAGATTTATACTCTTTTCTTCTTGTGGTAAAATATATAAGATATAAAATTTATCATTTTAATCATTTGTAAGTGTACAGTTCAGTGTTAATGAGCACATTCCCATTGTTGTGAAGCTGTCACCCCATCTTTCTCCAGAACGTTTTCATCTTCACAAACAGAAACTCTGAACGTATCGAACACTGACTCCCCACTCCCCTTCTCCCAACCCCCTAGCCCGAGGGAACGCCCCCCTTTTCTCTTTTATGTCTCTAAATAGGACTATGACTATTCCTTATATAAGAGGAATCATACAATATTTGTCCTTTGTGACTTGCTTATTTCTCTTAGTATAATGTCTTCACTGTTCATCCGTGTTGTACCATGTGTCAGGATTTCTTTTTAAGGCTGAATAATCCATTATTTTATGTATATACCACATTTTGTTCATTCATTCATCCATCAGTGGACACTTGGGTCCCTCCCACTTCTAGGCCATTATGTTTACTGTACATTTTTAACATCTAGTTTTTAACTGTAATGTCAACCAAAAATAATTGCATACCTCTTTAGTTTATTTTTTGGTCTTTTATATTTGACAGATTCCAGACCCAAAAGATAAGTTCCCTGGGGACTTCAACTATTGTGTTTTATTCCATCTATTCAAAATACATCTTTAATTTACATCTCATGATTGCCATGGCAGTTAGTTTCTTAACAAAGAAAGAATAGCATCTATAATCAGGTGAGGAAGGATGAGTTCGGTGGGGATCCACTGAGGTCAGATGGTGGCCTCCTGCCGCACGGGAAAGGAACTGGCAGAGGACATAGCGGATCAGGTGCTCCTGGTCCCGTGAGGTGCTTTGTATCACGGCGTTTAGTAAATAGTACTTGATAGATATTTTGCTGATGGATTAAACCAGCTCCTGTCAGTCTACTGACGATGGAATTTTTATTCTGGTTCACGAAGCCGGATAATATTTCTATAGCTCATTACATTCTTTTATGTGGGCAAACACATGGCGTCTTTAAAAGCTGACAGCTGCAGTTCTCTGGAACACCCAGTGCTTTTCTGAGGTCCACGAATGTATTTTTTACACTCTGTAAAGTAAAACAGTACTCTGCCAAGTTCAACTTGACTTGAAGAGGAATAATGCAGAACTCCTATTTTTGTTGTCACATAAAGTTTGCTCTTTATTAGACAAAAGATCTTATGGTTTAAGAATGGTTTTGGACAATCGTGGCATATTTTGGATTCCATTGGATCTTGGATCAATCAGGTGATTGCTTTAAATACAAAATTAAGCACACAAAAAACTAAGAGAGAAACCTTTCCTAGTACTCCAGACATTCTCGTTTTCCTAGGGCTTTAAGAAATTGTGGCCCGTGAAACATTTGAACTTGAAGGCTTATTGACAGAAGTAAGATATCTTAAGCATAAAGACCTACTTAGGGATGTGCACACCTCTTTTATTTCTAACTAGTATCCCTTAATTCTCTGACAAGGATTGGTTATTGCTTTTACTTTGACAATTGAAAACATAACCATGTGGTGCTCCCTGGATGCCTGTCATATTTATAGCTAAAGGCTGTCAGGCAGTATGTGGTTTGCTTTTATGCTTATTTTGGGGGCAACAAATAATACTATTTTAATGGTTGAAAAAGCAAATACAAAAAGAATAGGAGTGGCATTAATATGTAAATCAGGTGTTTGAGCCATGTGTAGGCTAAGTTACTTCCCAGGCAGGGAGCGGTACAAATAAAGATTTAAATAGAGAAAGTGGTGGGAGTGGTGAATCACCCAACAGCAGCTCTTGGTGGTGGGGGCCGGGGGGTGGGGGCTGCCTAGTGAAAGCAGCTGTGCCCCCCCCTGCTCCCCACCCCCTGTCAGTTGCTGCTCGTGTTGAAGGAGGGATTGGTCTTTAACAAATAAAATGTCATCCTTCCCATACAATGTATGTTGCTTCAGTCTCATAATTGTATGAGTTTTTACCTAGTTCGTTTGTATTTAACTAACATGGTAATAAAAAAACTGGTCAACACTAAAGGTCCAAGGAAACTTTTCTCTTTTAAAAGGGTTTGTAACATTACTCAAGCTTTCTAAGCAGTTTCTTGGAGTTAGAGATTTTGCTGTGCTTTCATTAATCCAGATCAGCCAGTCCTTAAATTGGGTTTTGTTTGAAACCGGCCAGAGAGGTTGGGGGAGAGGGGTAAGCATTCTTGCGGTAGGTACCCTCATCTGCACTTCACTTGAGGGGCTTGGCGGCTCAGCTCTGTCAGCGGGCAGCCCTTCTCTACAGTGAATCGTGCTGATCGTCCTTTCTGGTTCTTTCAACGGGGTTTTGATGGGTTAGAATGGAAAATAGGGATGTCAGTGTTTTCATCTTCTGGGTCTGTCTTAGATCTGTGGAAGTTAACACAGTGTATACATTTTGACTGTGCTTTGTCACCCTACAGTGGAAAAGTGGGGATAAAAGTCTTTTTCTGTTTGTGATTCTCATGGTCACGTTTTTTTTTCACGAAGGAAATAGACTTCTTGGTAAACGGTCTTCAAATGCAGCTATATCATGTTTTTAGTTTTTAAAATTTTAAGCTTTTAAAACAATTTATTCTGAGAACGCTAGTCCTGTACATGGGGAGCAGGGTGGGTCTGGATGCCATGGGCTCGGGAAACGATTCAGAAACCGGGTCTGCTCCGGCGGTGTCATCTCCCGGGCACGTTGCCGGGCGTCTGGCTGTGTTGGGCTCGGAGCCGTGGGCAGCCGAGCCCTCTCCGTGCGCTCTGCCCCGAGCGGGTGTGCCGGCCACCGCCGAGACCTGGTCGCCTGGGCCCCTGTGGGCAAACGGAGATTGTTGGTGAACCCCTATTTGAGAAATGCTGAGGAGCATGTGGAGGTCTCAGAATAATGGCGCGCATTTATGGGGCGCTTCTGTGCTAGTGCCTCATTTACTGCTCGCACTTACTTCGGGGGGTAGGCTCTTCTTCCCCCAGCTTTATTGAGATGTAATTGATGTGTAACTGTTACTTTAAGGTGCACAACATAATGCTTTGACAGACGTACATCTTGTGAAATGGTCACAACAGTAAGTATAACATCCGTCACCATACAGTTTCATTTTGTATTATAAATTTAAAGACCTCTCTTAGCAACTTTCAAATATACAACACAGTTAACTGTAGTCACCATGCTGTGATTTATTTGTCTTGTAATTGGAAGTTTGTGCCTTTCGTAGGCTCCGCCCATCTGCTTTACAGATGAGGAAACCGAGGCTTAACCTGCTTGCCCAGGGGTCGTCCGCTGGCTGCCCCGCCTGCCGACGGCGGTGTAGACCACCGGGTTCCATGATTCCGAGCCTCGCAGGCGCTCAGCCCCTCGGCTCCCCTAACCGTGCACGGGCCATTTGCAGTCTTTGCTTTACAGTCCTCCCCGTTCCCTCCCCCAGCCCCTCTCCCTCTGATCCGTCTGTGCCCGGTTCCCTGCGGGAGTGTAAAACCCTCTGCCCTCCTGCTCCGTCTTCGGTGGCTCCCAGGGGTTGGGGGTTCCTCCAGGATGCACATCGCGGCCTTGACCCTCGGGGCTGCGTGGGCTCCGCCATGCACCATCCAGGTTGTGCCTTACTCCCTGAAGTGACGAAGTGACATGCTCCGGGAGTGGAGGACAGGACGGTCGGGTCGCTGAGTCAGACACCTGGTGGTCGGCTGCTGGGGACCCTGAGTTCACAGCAGCCAGCCTGAGCGCCATGCCGGGGCCTGTCACGTATCTGGTAGACAGCTGTGCAGATAGCTGGGGAACCTTCTGTCCTCAGATCGGTAGCGCCTCCCCCAGGGCTGTGGGAATGACAGTCTAACCTGTACGTTCATCAGGAGGAGAGCCAGGGGTTAGCTTCCTGACTCCACGCCTTTCCATTCCAAGTCTATTGTGTTTCTTCATTTTTTGGGAAACATTAAAGCCACTTGCGTGGAGCTGCCGGGCTGCCGGTAACCGGAACCCTGGGGACACTGGTCCTGGGAGGCCTCGCGAGCGCCCCTCCGGCCCCGGCCACATTTATCTTCAGGGCCGTATTGTCCGCTCCCGGCGACCAGGCGCAGTGTCTTTAGCTAACTAACGAGTTCCGTGCCCGACAAAGTACATGTTTTTCTCATATTTACTTCCTATTACAAAGGGGCTATTTTACTTTTAATGCCTAACTTGAAATAAAATTATTTCTCCCTTTATCTTCTTTTTCTTTTCCTTCTAGAAGGAAGGAGACCTCTGTGATATTATTTACACTTAGTTCTTTTTTTCAGTTGGCTAATTATAAACATAATTGGTTTCCAACCAAGCCTCATGAGATTTACGTCTTGTGCTTTTAGGGCCGTGGGGATATAATTATCACTTTAGTCTGGTGAACACATGGATTTTTGGGGGGTGCGTTTTTAAAGTACAGTAGGAAAGATAAATGTCAAACGAGAAATTTCAGTTTTTATAGCTTTGGGAAAGGTCCCTTTCTGATTGTGCGGATCGTCGCGTTGGGGTGTGGACTTCGGGGCGGCAGCGTCCTTACCTAGCGTCGGTCCCTTTGTACTCTCTGAGAAGTTTGTGTAGCGACATGGACCAGCAGCCACATTTTTCCAATATTGTCCTTATTCTCTGTCAGGGCCTGCTAAACACGTTACTTTTTTTTTTTTTTTAAACATCTTCCACTATTCTCGTTTTAAAGTGGGAACAAACTCACTCGGTAGAAAGATCACGCCAGATAAATACCTTAACCTGAGTGACCCCACTGTTGATGCCTGTGTTGTAGATGCTCAGTGAAGCTACAGGTTCGGTAGTCCGCCTCTGACCCGTCTCTCCCCTGGCAGAAGTCCTTGCCTTACACTCACGTGTGCCCCGCGCCTGCTCTGCAGGGCCTGTCCTGGGAGGAAGGGAGTGATTCTTGAATAAATGATGTTATGGATTTGTCTAGGTTCTTAAAAGAAGTTTATCTTTTTGTTTTTCTATAGCACCAACAGTTACTAGATTTTTACCTTTGGCCAAGGTATTATTGATACCTTATTTTTTTAATACTTCATAGAGTTGATTTAGAACAGCCAAGCTGTACAGAAAATTGAGCAGGTAGTACAGAGAGCTTGTATGTACGCCTTTACAGTTTCCCCTGTTACTGTCATCTTGCGTGGTGTGTTTGTTTCAGTCGGTGAAAGTCTATAGTTTACATTGGGAGTCACTGTATTGCACAGGTCTGTGGGTTTTGAGAGATGCGTAATGTCCTGTGTCCACCATTACACTATCACAGAATCGTTCCACTGCCTAACGATCCCCTGTGCTCCACCTGCGCATCCCTCCCTCTGCCCTCCCAACACGTGGCAGCCACTTTTTATTCTCTCCGTAGTTTTGCCTTTTCCAGAATGTCATATAGTTGGAATTATATGTATAGGCAGCCTTTTCACTCAGGCTTCTTCCATTAAACAATAATCATTTCCATTCCCTCTGTGTCTTTGTGGCTTGATAGCTCATTTTTCTTTACCGGTGAATAGTATTCTGTTGTCTGGATGGACCAGACAACGGAATAGTTCCGGTGTCATATTGCTGAAGAGTGTCCCACTGGGTGGGCATGCCACAACTTGTTTATGTTATTGCAACATAAAACATTGGCATTCAAAAAAAGATACTACTTTTTGATTCCGTAATACCTTCCTAAGGTTTGACTCTGTTAGAATCGAGTAAAACCTGTAATTTATTTTAAAATCTAGATTAACATTTGTAAACTAGGAAACAAAGGGATACTTGTCAGGCTCTCAGCAAAAAAATAAAAAAAGAAAGAAAAACAGTTCTTAAAGTTATATTTGAGGTCAAAAACAAAAGTAGATCTGTGGCTCTTGGACCAGGAAAGGGGAGGGGTAAAGAGGGTGAAGTTGGGGAGCATCGAGCAGGAAGGGAGCTTGCACCGCAGGGGGAGGGGGAGCTTCCAGAGGTGGAGGGGGGCTTGTGGCCTGATGATGGTCCTTCTGCCCCTAGAATCTCTTAAGAGGCCTTCGAACTCCCTCAGTAGGGTGTCCTTGAAAGAATTTGCCACCATTTACCCTTGAGTTATAGCTTGATGATGGTAATGAGTTCAGAGGCTGCCTGCTTTTTAAAAACTTTATTTTGATGCCAGCAATTTTCCAACAGGAGGTGCAGCCTTCTATTCTGCATCTAGACAGAAGGCTTTCAGTGACACAGCCTAGTTGATAAAAACAGATGTGAAACTCACACTAGTATAATTAGTTTATCAGTAAGTATGAATGACTCTGGGTTTCATGGAGAGAAGAAATTTAGAAGACTTATTTAGGGCATCTGCCACCAGAGCCCCACAGGCATTCTAAGGACAATAATTAGGACAAAGATGTGTAGTTGTGAGGTGAAAACGTTTGTTGCAGAATTAAATTATTCATTGTAAGCCAGCCAAGAAAATCAGAGCAACTTCTTGAACTTGACATGTGGCTGGTGAAACTGAGGAACTGAATTTTATTGATGTTTACTTTAAATTGAAACAGCCACACGTGGCCAGTGGCTGCCAGGTTAGACACCTAGTTCGGAGCCATCTGTTTATGGAGTGGAACGGGGGTTATCCTGCTGTTCTGATCCACTCTTTTCTCCCCTCCTCCCCACTTCTCGTTTTGGTTGAATGTATGTAGTCAGGTTTGTGTGTGTAAGTTCGATGTGCCGTGTCGGGGAGGACAGTTTAGTTAAATACAAATAAACATTAAGTGGCAGTCCATTGGCTTTATAATTCTATTTCATGTAAAGATTTTTGTTCTTCACAGTTTTGACTGGTTGTCATTTAGAATAGCTTGAATCATTGCGAGGAAAGGATTTTGTGGGGCCTGTTACAACTAATCTGCCAAATCAGGAGCGGGCAAACCATGGCCTACTGCCCCCTTTTGTACGCACGCTAAAAATGATTTTTACATTTTTTAACGGGAAAAATTCGAAAGAATATTTCATGACATGTGAAATGAAATTCAAATTTCAGTGTCTATAAATACCATTTTATTGGAGCACAACTGTAGTAATTTGTTCACTTATTTTCTGTGGCTGCTTTTGTTTTACAAAGGTAGAGTTGGATGTTTGTGACAGGCTGTCTGGCCCGTATGCTGAATATTTACTGTCTGGCTCTTTACTTACAGAAAAAGTTTGTTCACCTCTTTCTTAGGTTTTGAAAGGCTTTTATGCAGAAATTGGAAACTTACTAGAACATGGGACCCTTTGTATTTAACAGGAAGTTTGATGGTAGATGATAATCAATTGGATTGAAGCTCAGTTGTTTAGATTTTGAATAATGGATCTATAGGCAAAGGGATTTGTGAATAAACGAATAAAATTCAAAGCACTTTGAGGCGCAGTTCCAACCGTACTGGGAGGCACCCCAGGGCGGCAGAGTGCTGTAGGAGATTTTTAAATGTTTGAGAGGAAACAGTGACGTTGTGCATACGCCTAGTGCAGGGTGGTTCACCGTTTTATGATTGGACCACACTGCATTTCTTCTGATGATGTCATATCTTTGCGAAGCTGGGTTCACAGTGGCCGCTCTGTTAGAAAGCCAGCATCACTTAAGAATCAGGGCAACAGGTAGCGAGACTGGCAGTGTCCAGCGTGGTCCCGAGAGGCGCCCACATCCTCACAAATCGTTCTAGTTATTGAAGAATGAAACAAAGACTTTGATTTTAAGTGTACTCTTTTTTTCAGATGGTCACTGAGTTATTAAGACACATGCTTTTTAAGTTAAAGTTTGAACCTTGATTTAATAAGTAGTATTTCTTTTGGCTTCGTGGCATCCCGAAAAGGTGACAGGGTGCTGACATTTGGAAGCCTCTGCCGTGGAGCACCACGTGACAGGGCTCAAGGACACACGCTCCCCGATAAGCCAGGCCCAAGTCCCCAGCGATTATCTTCAAGACAGCAAACAAGGCGTGGAGCCCTGAGGCTGTCGTCTGAGATGCCAGTCTTGAGATCTTTCAGAAATGTGATGCAGGTGAACAGATGCGGGCCTCGACTTTCTAGTCTAAATTGAAATGCAGAAGGCGCAGTTTGTCAAACATACCATTTCTTTATTTGAAAGCTCAGTAACTCTGTCTCTTTTAAATGGTGTTAACAAGTTTCCGGTGGTCTTCCAGCGTCCTAGAAGGCCTTGCTAAATCAGGGCGTTGGCTGTACAGTGGGTTCAGCAAGGACAGGAGGAATAGTGGACGTTTGTCATCTACCAGGAGCTGTAACCCGAAACTGACCTCCTGTTACGCGTCACATCTAAGATCTGGGTGGTAGTCTGGCTTTAGCCAAATACAAACACGCCGTTTTTAAAGTAGATTTAGATGATTATTTTTGCGCTTTGTGTAACTTTCTCTCTTCCTGCTTGTTCGGTCCTTATAGCAGTGGTTCAGATATTAGAGGCCATGGTCCTCTGCTGAATATTGTGAAATATCGATATATAGTCATTTCTCTCCTCTGAGGCAGGACGTTTGTCAACAGGACTCACGATTGTCGTATGTGCGGTATGAAATCACAACCACAGGTCTCTGTCCTTTGGGGATGTGGCGAAGGGTCGGGGCACTGGCAGATCTTAGGGGTGATGTCTCAGTTCTTTGCTGTTTGGCTGCTGCTCTTGTGTACCCCCTCCTTTGTTCCTTTGCCCACTGATTTTTGGGGGGTCAGGGCGTCATGTATCCACGTATTTCTGGGACCCAGATGGTCAGGAAAGTTGGTGGCGGACAAACCCGCTTGGTGCCGTCTTGCGTCGCTGCGGAAGGAGGAGACCGTTGTCAGACCGGAGCCCGAGCGTGTCGCCCGCCAGGACGCTGTCTCTCAGAGTCCCGTGTCTGTCGGGCGTCACTCACCTGGATTCCTGTAAGAGGTCAGGAAAAAACCCTACTGCTGTGTGTTTTCAGACACTGTTCAACAATATTATGGGAAAATCAGATTACTGACCTTTCTGTAGAATTAACACTTTGTGCATGTGAAGTCTTTTAATGTCGTAGGTCATTTTTACCAGGTTCTTTAGCATTGCGTCTTGTTTGCTGGTAGTCACCTGAAGGTCGGTTAAGGGCAGGTGGTAAAGGTGGGGTCCAGTGTGGGCTGAAGGGCACTCACATAGACGGTCACTGGGTGACCTTGCCTCGATGCAGGCCCGACACCAAATCGGCACAGATGCCCTGAGTCCCTGTGCTGTGTCCTAAGGGGACATATGTGGATTTTAGAAGAAATTCTGAAGTTCTTTCTGTGTTTTAACCAAAATAGTTCGTGTTTAGAATTCTCAAAGCAAAGGAGTGGGTACACGAAGGAATCTGCTATCTCGATGCCAAGTTCCTCACGTTTCTCACCAGTGTTTGCCCATTCCCTCCCTTTAGTGTATATGTTGAAATGGCTCCTTCATCAAAAATAAATATAGCTGGTTTATGAAATTGTGTGGTAACTGTGAGAGTGGGTGTTGGGAGAGAGGGATGGTAAAAAGACTGTGTTCCCGGTTAAAAAATAAAATAAAATATTTGGAGTCGCAGACGCTCCGGTGCGCGGTGTATGAGCAGCACACTTACCATCTGTCCTTTGAGCTCCAATTGTGCCTTCCACAGTACTCGTCGTGATCGTACTTCAGTGAGAAGTTCCTGGAAAAGAAACCGTCCTCTTTAATGGGTGACTTTGGCATCTGTCATGATTCTCGTAGCTGCCCTTTCCTAGACCTGACAGCACCCTCGGTTAAACTCTCATCTTTTCCAGACTAAGCAGTGTGTTCTTGGGAGCATGGAATTTGAGGTTTTTAAATTTCAAGTGTGTTTGATTGCACAGGGAAATGGCTTGGGGTATATGAATGACATTTTTACGTGTTTCTTTTTTACTTTCACCATAATCATTATCTGTTCTTGTTCGACGTCCTCAGTGGGTATTCCAGTCTGCTCGGACTTGATGTCTTGGTTAGCTGATGACTGGTGCTTGCGGGAGCCGACTGCGGGGCCTGGTGTGACTGCGTGCCGTTGTACCGGGTTCGTTTACGCATAGCCTTAGTTTGAAAGCAGCTAATCTGACTGGGCTCAGTAAGTACGTGGATGAGCGAAGTGTGTCGTAACTACTGGGTTGTAACTTTTTAGAGGGCTCCAATTTTCACAAATTTAAATTTTTCTAAATAGCTTATTAAGTGTGAATGCATTCGTTCAAACACAGCATGTGCTCTGGAAGCCTGGTTTACCAGTGGACCGAGAAGAGTGTCTCCGGAGTAGTGGAGGTGGAAATGAGCGCCCACAGGGGCCTAACCGTGGTAAAATGCAGCACCAGGGTCCCCAGGCGCCCTGGGTAGCTGTCACTTCAACATCTGGAATTGGCTTCGATGTTCGTATGCTTTTGAGTTCCAGCGACAGACCATGGCGCGTGAAGCTATTCACAGAGCGACTCCCGTGTGCCAGCGAGGTCTGAGCAACCGGACGGCCTGTAAACAGGGCCGGAGGAAGGGTTCTCTGGACCTTGTCCTTGCTTCGCTCCCCTGCGGCCCTGCTCGTTTCCTCCCACCGGCAGTGCCCCTTCTCCCTGGGCGACGTCTCCGCAGCTCCCGCTCTTGAAGACCCTATGCGGACGGACGCACGTCCTCTGACCGCCCAGCCCCGAGTGGCCCCCTCGAGGCCTTACGCAGTTTTCTTGTCAACACGGCTCATGTGGCCTTTAGCGCCTCCTCTCTGTCATCTTTTCTGATGTCCTCTACAGTGAATGTTTTCACGTCTCCCCTTTCTAATAAGCCCCGTTCCCGTGTCTTCCACTTTGTATTCTCCAGAACCCCAGCGTAGTGCCTGTACCCGATAGGCCCTCTCTGTATAGCTGTAATTTCGATAGTGAATGAATTATAAAATTTTGACTCTGAGAGTCTTTGGTCAGTTTGCCACATTTTCTTGACATGTTATATATTTGTTTCTTTGAGGCACTGGCAACTTCTAAGAGATACTTAAAGCATAGTTTGGTTTCTCATCGATTATTTCCAGGGTAAAAGCAGATCTGTTTATAAGTGAGTTTGATGGTCGTAATCAGTGCCATAGAATATCGAAGTTGTATGGAAAGCAGCCGACTTAGTTCGTTGGCTAAATTGGATCGAACATAGTTCAGTTTAAAGGCAGCCTCTTTAAATGGAGATTTTTTTTAAATGGGTTTTCCTGGCAGAATGCAGTATTAAGCTCATTAATTCTCAAGTCGAAATGTCTTCACTAAAATATGGTTTTCTTTCGCACAGTACAAGCTTTTAATGTCAAAACTACATTCAGAGGCTAGCTGAACACTGAAGGTGCTGTTGCCAGGCTCCCGCACCACAGGCCCAGAAATCCCTTTTGAAAGGAGGAGGGGGTGCGGGAAGGTGGGCGGAAGCTGCCTACCCAGAAGGCAGCAGCTCTCGGGGCAAACGGGCAAGGCCCCAGCCTGCTTTTTATTATCGAAACAATTGCTAGGTTGAACAAAAAGCAAATGATTACAGTATTTATTTCTGTTATGAAAGTAATTTTTCCTTTTAAAATGTGACATCAAAGAACATTGCTTCCTCTCTGAGAAAATCACTTCTGAAAGAGTGTATTTGTTCAGCCTTGTTTTTTGAGTTCGATAAATGTCGAGTATGATTAGGAAACGACTTGATAATGTTGCAGATAGTTTGTGAAAAAGCAAGACACCTGGGAGCCACTGCGGCGCTTTGAAGCTGGCAGGGCTCGAGGCCTGGGGTCCTGCCTCAGCCCCCGCAGAGGTGGCTCCGCGTGGAGGTGAACACGGAAGGCCTGCGGACGGGGCACCGTGGCCCAAACGGGGCTTGAAAAGTCGGGAGGCTTCACCTAAACATCCAGATCGCCGGCTTCTCTCAGAAACCCCGAAGCTGGGGCTCTCTGGGGCCCCGCCGGGCTGCACACCTGGCCTGCCACCTTGGTCCTAGAGCGTCGGGCAAACCTAAAATTTGTATACATTTTCATGTATTAGATGTGACAGCGTCATAGTTAATCAGTTCTGTGCCAAAGCACTGCTACTTTCCACGTGCACTTTTCCCCCCAAACTTACCTTTTCATAATAATTTTTTCCCAACTTTTTATTTTGAAAAATTTTCATTTTTAAAAACGCGATAGAGTGAACGCCTATATACATTTCACCTAGATAAATGAACACGTCGCTTTATCTCTTTCTGTTATTATCGTAACACTTTTGCCCCACATCCTAAAACATGCATTGCCTGGGAATACTCTCCCAGAGAGCTGGCATCGCTACCACACCCCAGAACTTCAACGCCGATGGAATAGTATTGTTTAATAGGTGATGCACGGTCACGTTTGCGTAAGTAGTCATGATTTCTATTTTTATTTCAGTCCAAGAGCCGGTGCAGCCTTGCATCTGATAGTCCTTTCTCTTTAGTTGCCTTTAGTCTAGCCAATTGTCTGCTTTTTTGTTCATCTTTCAAAACACTGACCTTTTTTTTTTTAGAGTCCAAGCTGGCTGTTTTGTAGAATGTTCCATAATTTGAATTTGTGTGATTATTTCCTCATGACTAGCTTCTGGTTCACCGTTTTTGTTGTGAGAATTACATGGGTTGTGCTTCTTTCGCCTCACCTCACATCAGGTTGTCTGGTTGTCCTAAATTCAGTCATGGGTCCCTTTGTGCCTGTCCCTTTGTTCCTCTGTAATCTGCAGGGTGGTAATCGGAGACTGTGAAGTCTCTTCCAGCAGCCCCCCCTCAGTGGCATCCATTGGTGATCCCCGTGAGAATCAGTTATTGTAAGTCGGTGGTTGCAGGATGGGGATTTTCTAATTCTCTTTCTTCTTGTGGTTATTAGCTGGCATTTTTCTGTAAAATTTCCTTCCCTGCCCATTTTTCTTGAGTATCTATCATTATATGGTTTATAATACTTTGCCATCTTTCTCTCTTTCTGGTGCTTAAGTTATCCTAGAACTGGCGAGTAGAACGCCATTCGGGCTGGTTCCTGTGTCCCTTCGACGAGTCCCCATCACTTTCTGTTGACAAACGCTTCCGGCTCACTTTGACCTTTCTGTGCTCCAGACTTGTAATCAGTCATTTCTCCAAGAGGGTTCCTTTTTAGTAGGGAATGGTGTGTAGAAACCAAAGTCTGGATGCTGTGTTTGCTCATCGCTACTGAGGTGTCATTGCTGTAGGTCCTTGTCATGGATAGAGCTAGACCATGTATTAATGATTTTAGTAAAATCAGAATGCTGCTGTTTTCAGAGGCCGATTTCGATAGGAATTGTGTCAAACCTCTGTAGCCACGCGGGGAGAACTGGCGTCTCTGTTAACGTCCAGTCCTTGAACATCAAACGTCTTTTTAGTGAAAGCTTAAGACGTGAAGGCGAAGGTAGCTGTATGTCTCTCATTAAGAGACGATTTCATTCCAGGGAGAACATCAGTGACAAAACTGTCAATTCCTCTTTTAAACGTGTCTCCATAGGCCTATGAGAGGAGGTTTCCTACGTGTCCTCTGATTCCGATGTTTGTGGACAGTGACACCGTGAGTGAATTCAGGAGCGAAGATGGGGCGATCCACGTCATAGAAAGGCGCTGCAAGCTGGATATAGACGCACCTCGACTGCTGAAGAAGGTGATCGAGGGACCCCTGCGAAGGCAGCGCCCCGAAACCAACGTGCTTACGGCTTCTCAATTGGGTGTTATTAATACACCCTTTCTCTCTTTATTTCTTTTTTAAAGATTGCAGGAGTCGATTACGTTTATTTTGTCCAGAAAAACTCACTGAATTCTCGGGAGCGTACTCTGCACATCGAGGCCCACAACGAAACGTTCTCTAACCGGGTCATCATCAATGAGCACTGCTGCTACACCGTGAGTACCCCGCGCCCCGGGGGACCGAGAGCGTGCCGGCAGGTGGCTTCCAGGAGTAGTGTGGCCGTCGCCTGAAACAGTGCCGTTCTTTGTCTTGGGGGGCGGTTCTTCCTCAGATACTGTCACTCGTTTCGGTAGAGCGGCAGGTAGCTGGTGTGGTTTCTGGCAGAGTAGATGACACCGGTCACCGTTAAGGTAGCCAGGTGATGCCCAGCTTTGGGTTTTAATATAGCTTTCCCAGGCCACTTTTCTGGCCCCACTCCGGCACCTTAGAGACACCCACTGGGGACCCGAGAGGCTGTGTACCGTTTCTGGGTGCCTGCCCCGCTGTTTCGGGAACTTCTCTTACCAGATGATTGGAATAACCTCCCGGGTCTCCGCCTGAACCCTCACCCTCCTGCAGTCTGTAACGTCCCCTCCAGAGAGCCATTGACGGTCCCTCAGATCGGGCCTCGCTGTCTCCAGGCTCAGAACTCTGCAGGGTCTGGGCGTTTCGCTCAGAGGAAGTCACACCGCTGCTGTCCCGCTCACCTTGCTGTCGCCGATCGGTGGGCGAGCCTCCCCTCCGGGCCTCCGCGTAGGCGCCCCCTCTGCCGGGACACTGTGCCCCCAGGCCCCCAGGCCTCCCCCTGCCCCCTTCAGTCTTGGCTCAGGCTCCGTCCTCGGTGCCCCCGCCCTGAGCACCCTGCGTGGTCCTGCAGCCCGCCCTCCCACGGTGCTCTTAGCCGCGCGCCATCGTTCCTATTTCCCACGGCGCTTACCTGCCAGCAGCAGTGTGATTTCTCACTTGGGCTCTTCCGGCTCGTTGTCTGGCCCCCGCCGCTGCACTGGAAGCTCCGTTAGCGGCGGAGAGCACCGTTCAGGAAACGGCGCGCTGACCCAGCCAGGAGCGAAACCGAGGCTCTCCTCGCGACAGTCGTTTTTAGAATGCTTTAGAAATGTTATTTGGGTCTTTTCATGATTTTGAACCTCTCTGTAATTTTTCCATCTGCTCCTTTCATGACAATAACGTCATTAGTAAAATAAGTGTCTTCCTCTGGTTACCGGGTCGCTGAGGAGCGAACACGTGATCCTCTCACTTGTCAGTGTGGCTAATGGGAATGCTTTCTCCTTTACCCCAGGTTCACCCCGAAAATGAAGATTGGACCTGTTTTGAACAGTCTGCAAGTTTAGATATCAAATCTTTCTTTGGTTTCGAAAGTACAGTGGAAAAAATTGCGATGAAACAATATACCAGCAACATTAAAAAAGTGAGTCAGTCCATCTCGGGACTTCGGTGGAGGGGCGGGTGCCCGGAGTCGGCTGGAGTGCAGTCTTTCTGGGGGGCGGGCAGTGGGCCGTCGGGGGTGTCGGCCGTTTCTGGAAGAGGAAGCGCTCAGACGTCCCCCTGGGCCGCACGTCCCAGGGTGCGGGAGGATGAGAAGGGGGGTCACATGGTGCCAGGCACCAGTGCGGCCCGGGCCACGGCGTCCTGTGTGTGGACTGCTGGGGAAGGCGCAAGTGGGGGTGGGGTAGGAGCAGCGCGCTCACGGCACCCAGGCGCCCCCGCAGGCTGTGCTGGAGGGAGGTCCTGCGCACGGGAGGGGCAGGGGTCCCCAGGCCTCGGGTCGTTTGCTTCGCCTCCGTGGGAGAACTTCCCTTCTCGTTTTTATGCTCCTGCTCGTTACTGTGGAATTTTGGTTTTGAAATGTGTCAGTCTGGGATCAAGTGCTTTTTGAAGGCTCGTTTTATTTTTAGGGCTTTGGAAAGAATTTGGATTGAGACACAAAGCACATATTGAGAGCAAGTATGGTACATCATGCTTTTAATTAGTCATAAAAAATTCCATCTTCTAAGATCTTATATCCTAGACTTTTGAAGAAGAGGAAGTAAAATTATGAAAAACCAAAGGCATTTTTTTTTTTATTCTATGTCAGTTGAGTTTTTGTTAGTGTTTTAAAAACCTGTGAGGGATGAATAATTCAAAATTTGAATATATACTAACCTTAAAATTGGTTTTGTTTTAAAGGGAAAAGAAATAATCGAATACTACCTTCGCCAGTTAGAAGAAGAAGGTATAACATTCGTGCCTCGCTGGACTCCACCTTCCATCACGCCCTCCTCAGAAACCTCCGTGTCCTGCGGGAAGCAGGCGTCAGCCTTGACCGTCGTGGCCCCAGAGGCTGCGCTGAAGGAGGGGCCAAGCAACGAGGCCCTCGGCGGGCCGAGCGGGGCCCCCGAGCCCGTGGCGACCACCCCCGACGGTGGGTTTTGCTCTGAGAGCAAGACGGGGTCGTATGGAAAGAGAACGTGGACCTCGGTGCTGTCCGCTTCTCCTCGCTTACATGACACGTTCACTTTATTTTTTCTTAGAATGAAGAAACTTAGAATTGTTTTCTTAAATGGGCAGAAAGGGTTCTATCAAGTCATGAGACCAGGAAGTGTTTTTTATTTATTTTAGTTGATGGTATCTTTAGTGAATGTAAGGTAGCAAGTAACCCTTTTAACACAATTATGTCATCACTTTTCATGCTTACCATGTGCCAGGCACTGTCGTAAGCTCTTTGTGACTGTTTACTCATCTCCTTATGGTTGCTTTTAGGTAGGAAGTGCTTATTATCCTCATTTTTACATGAGTTAACTGAGGCACAAAGAAACTCAGTAACTCGCACAGGGTCACACGGCCGTTGGTGGCAGGGCTGGGGTTAGCCTAGCAGCTGGCTCCAGAGTCTGCATTTAGCCACTGGGCTGTACTGCCTTTAATGTGTGTTAGACACACGTGCACACACACAAACCACACAACTTTTGTGTTTCTCAGAGTGACGCCCATTGTAATAAGAAAACACAAGAAAATCCTACCAGTCAGGAGTCTTAAACCACAGGTATTTCGCTTTCCCTACATTCTTCTCAGTGGCTAAGCTGTCATTTGTTAGCTTTCAACAGATGGCAGGTGGCAGATATCTTTATTGGTTTGGGGACATGTTCTGTTTTTTCCCCTTGTGAATTTTTCTTTGTTCTACTTAATTCAAGATCTCACTCTTCCAATTTGTTACCTTATCATGAAAAAGATTTCTTGTGTTCTTGAACACAGCTCTGTTCAAAGTAGATTGGATACATTTGTTTTTTTTTTTTTTTTCAGTTTTAATATGTCAGCCCTCTTTATATGATTTTGAATTAAAAGTCATTAAGTGTCTGTTACAGGCCTCACTCCATTGTGAACAGTACTGAGATTTCGCGTGCAGAGGTGACCTGGTCACCGGGGTATAACTGACCCAGCAGGCTCGCCTGTGGCTCGGTCTGCAGCTTGACGTTAAAGACCACCCTTGAGGTTCTCCAGGGCGGCCTGCCTCAGTCTGCCGTCCCTGCGCTGTCACTGAGGTCCAAGGCTCTGGGCCCGTACTTCATCTTCACTGAGCAGGACCTTGGAATACTTCGGGTTCCAGTGTTCTTTGCTGTAAGTGGTTTCCTGTCACTTCTATTGCAGACAAACTGGACGCAGACTACATTAAGCGGTACCTGGGTGACTTGACTCCGCTGCAGGAGAGCTGCCTGATCCGGCTTCGCCAGTGGCTCCAGGAGACCCACAAGGGCAAGGTGAGACTCGGCACCCTGTCCATGACAGCCGTCTTACTTCCTGAGCGTGCCCGATCGCCACGGCTGGGCCGTCCCTTCCCATAAAAGCCATCGAACGCACGTCCGTGTGTGCGGCACCCGAGCCCCTCATGGCGGTTGCGATGCCCTCCTGTGATCAGCTGTGTCGTCCTGGGTTTCACAGCTGGCCTCGCTCCAAAACAGGTTCAGAAGGTTCACAGGTCATTCAGAGACTAGAAATGTTCGAGCTTTGGTTTTGAGGGTTTCGGTGAGGTTTTAGCCTCATAAGGAATCAGATTTTTGTAATGAGCTTCATACTAATGGGGGGCTGGTAGCAAGCAGAGGCAGGTTAGTGCGTCTGGCCAGTTGCTGGTGTTGCTCATTAAAGGGGTGCCAGGCATTCCATGCACCCAGCCTCCTCCCCAGTCCTGTCAGCCTCGGCGACTGGAGCCCAGATAGCTGCTTCTTAGTGTCACTTCCTGAGAATGTAGACACCATAACAGTAGCTGTCATTCGTTGTACTCCGACCACGTGCTACACACTCTTTTAAGATCCACAGTAAATCTTCCTAACAGCCCTGTGAGGTGGGTGCGACTTTTATCACCCATTACACATATGAGGAAACCGAGGCACAGAGATGTTAAGTAACTTGCCCAAGGTCTTAGGCTAGTGAGCGGTGGGATCGGGGTCTGAGGCCAGGCCATTCGGTTCCTGAACCCACATTCTTAATCACTTCCGGATCGTGGTGGTCCTCTCTGTGTGAAGGTGATGCCGTCACAGCGCTTCGGGCTGTTTCCCAGGGGTGGGCGGTTAGGAGGCTCCGGCTCCACTCAGGGCTCGTGTCCCGTGGCCCAGTGGTGTGCATTAGCATGTGGCGTGGAGGGAGATGGGGCGCGTGGTGACAGGCACGGTCTTAGCCTCGATTCTCAAAGAAGCTGACATACGGATACCAATAGTGGAACCTAGAGACGGTTTCTATGTTAAGGACGCCACCGCCACTACCAAAACCAACATTTTTTGTAGCTTTTTATGTGTTATACGTATACATAGAGAAAAAACTGCACAGATCATAATAATTCATAGATCAGCTCAGTGAACTTTGAAGCAGTTTATGTTTAAGAAATTATTTGTGCCATCGCTGTACTTGGCTGAAACTGCAATGGCATACTGTAAAGATTATTCAAACTAATGCTGATTTTTCTAAGGCAGGAAGGAAGGCTAATTTTAAATAGTGCAGTAATGCAGCCCACTCTTGATGAGAAGTGAGTGTTTTAGAGTCTTATTCCCTTGGTAACTTGGTTTTTTCCCTTAGCAACTTTTAACATCGCTTAGAAACGTCTCTTTCTCTCAATAGATCCCAAAAGATGAGCATATTCTTCGGTTCTTGCGTGCCCGGGACTTCAATATTGACAAAGCCAGAGAGACCATGTGCCAGTCTTTGACGTGGCGAAAGCAGCACCAGGTGGACTACATTCTCGAAACCTGGACCCCTCCCCAGGTCCTGCAGGACTACTATGCGGGGGGCTGGCACCATCACGACAGAGGTGAGCACGGGCTTGGCGTTCGGGGCGTGCTTAGCGACCCCCTTCCGCAGAACTCAGCGGGCCCCTGAGTGCACCGACCCTGCCCTCTCCCGGCCCAAACAAACTGGTGCCCGTTCTGTCACGCCGGAGCCACATCGTGACACCGCCCCCACCCTGAAAAGCGCCCCCATGGAGTGCAGAGGGGGTGCTGAGACTGTCGGCACGTTGCCCGTGTGAGTTACTAAAGCTCCTTTCTGAGTTAAGTGAAGTGTTCACGACTTACTCAGAAAACCAAAACTTGGAAGGCTGTCGTTTTCCAGAGCACGGTGCTAGTGAAGGAACCTCTCATGACTAAGCGCCTGCGTTAGTGCTGAAAACGTGCCCGTCTCTTCAGCAGAGCGGTGCCTGCTTCGGCTGTTTTGGGAGTAGGCAGAACCCCAGCCGGGGAAGGGACACACCTAAAACAAAGACTGCTTTGCAAGCGAGTCGCTTGGATTGTCTTACATCCCATGCCTCGCAGGAGAGCCTGCATGCTCACAGGCATGCTCGCTGTCTCCTGACTCAGCGTGGGGGCGGACATAATGGAGAGGCCACAGGGATCGCTCTGGAACCTTCTTTTTCACCTCCAAACAGGTCCTTTCAAAACTTAGCAGCTCTGAATAGTCTATTTTTCTGACTTAATCTTTTGTACTTCTCCAGATTAATTTTGACTGTTAATTTTTACTAGAATTACATATTTATTCCTCTTTCCGATCCTCAAAAGATTAAAAAGTTTGCTAGTGAGACATTTAAAAACATATCTTAATAACATTGAGAAAGGCTTTATAAATCTTCCTTTCAACAACATTTGGAAACACACACACACTCCACCACCACCACCACCACCCCCACCCCACCCCCCACCCTCGTTTGCTTTAAGTAGAACAGATCTAGACTCAGATTGTCCCAGGAGGTGAAGTTCACCAGGCGAGGAACTCAAGAAATTTGGGCCCCGTGTCAGGGTGACAGCACTGACCCACCATGAACAACAGAAGACAGGCCTTGGTGTCTTTTCGGGCACGTGATCCGTCCTTGTTCTTTCTGCTGCTCTCCTGTGGCACCACGTGCAGGAATCTAGGAACCGCTGACTCTAGGGACACAGTCTGGCCACCAGCATCTTTTCCCCTCTGTGTAGCTGGCTCGTGGTGACAGGGATTTACATTGGGAGTTAGGTTCCTCTTGGGCTCCAGCCATTAGACCTCTAGGCTGTAAGGAAGTAGAGCTCGCATGCTGGTCGGTGTGGATTTAAGATTTCTAGAAAGTCCTTGGCGATCTTGGTCCTTAGGTTGGGAACGGAGGAAATAGTGCAGTAGATAGTCGGAGGTCCTCCCGTTGTGGGAAGGCAGCTCCACTCGGTCCCCTGGTCATTTAAGTGAGGAGGCCGAGCCCAGTGACGGCCACAGCCAGTACCCACGGTTGGAGCCGGAAAGAGGCGGAGCTGGCTCCAGGACCCCGCTGGGCTGCTCTGTCAGTGGCCTTTGCTTTTTCCTTTTACAAGATTTTGGGGAAAAGGATGGAGAGACTTGACACATATACACGACACACACACACACCACACACACAGACACACACACATATAGACACAGATACACACACACCCCCAGGGCTGTTCCTGAGAGAGCTCGCAGTGGCCTGGGATGTGGGGGCACGTCCCTCATTGTGGGGTGTGGGGTGCTGTCCTGGGCTTCACGGCAGGACAGGGGCCGGTAACGCCTCTCCTCTGTCCCTCCCGCAGATGGGCGGCCCCTCTACGTGCTCCGGCTGGGGCAGATGGACACCAAAGGCCTGGTGAGGGCCCTCGGGGAGGAGGCCCTGCTCAGATACGTAAGTGACGCGGCCGGGCGCCGGCTCCGTTTGGGCCCCGCGCTCTCCGCCAGCAGGGTCGGGGGTCACAGTGTCTTGTAACAGGCGTGCGTTGCTTTTGTAATTAGAGAGAAAATCTATTGACATATTTTTGAAATTTCAAAAGTGGGTACAAAAGTTATAAAAACGTTTTTCACGGTGAAGCATCAACAGAAAATCAGTGTAGCCACTCAAGGTGACTACTTGGGAGCGGATTCTGGTCATCTTTTGTCCTCCATTCACACACTGAATCAGCCCCTACCCTCCCACCCTAACTCCCCCTAGAGCTGTCTCTCAACCAGACCTTCCCCCGTCCTCGTCCAGGCTCCTAGCACTGGCTCTCGGGATGGCTGTAAACCCCCCCACCCCCCAACTCCAGGCTCAGCCCCACTGCGTGGCAGTTACGAGGAGGAGAGTGTGGCCCTTGTAACAAACACCTGGAAAAGGCACATCTGTAATGTTCCCCTCAGCGTCCACTGTTGGCATTTTGTCGTGTCTTCTGTTAGTCCCGCCACAGGGTGCGTGTTCATACGTGCGTGCAAACATACCCGCATGACACACGTGCACGCGAAGACACGGATGGGCCACTTCCGTGGGGAGGGGTCTGTTGTCCAGCCAGGGGCGGGGCTTCCCCTCAGCGTACCTCCAGCCAGTTCTAACACCGCCCTTTCTCTTGGCTGGCACGTGTGCTGTCACAGGTGTCCCCCACTCCGTAGACTGTTCAGGGACACTTGCTCTGAAGGTAACAGCAGCAGGCCCCGCCCTCCGCACCCATCTGGTGCCCCCCTCCTAACTGATTTTCCCCGGCGTCGCTGTCACCTGGCCACGGAAGGCTCATTCTCTTTTGAGAGTAGAAGTTCTCGGTCGGGGATGCGTTGTGTGTGTGAGGAAGTCTAAGTAGACGACTTTGCTGGGTGACACGCTCACCTGACGTGTGCTGCGCTGGCGTTCCTCTCATAGCCTGACGCAGTGGTGCTGGCTCCTTAGACTCATCACAGTTTCTACGGCCCTTTTACGCACAGGTTCTCTCCATCAACGAAGAGGGTCTCAGGCGATGTGAAGAGCACACGAAGGTCTTCGGCAGGCCCATCAGGTCGGTGTGCGGCTCGCTTCTCCGTCTGGCTTGTTGCGAATACGAGTTCAGTATTTCTAGTTGATTTTTAGAACCAAAGCTGGTTTGAGTTTTAGATTTCAGAACCAAATCTAAATAGTGACTGTTTCCACAGTGTTCTAAAAGGCAGAAAATAGATCGGCGTGACGCGGGCAGCTGAGGGACAGCTGCTGGTTTTGGTATTTCTAACCCCCGAGGCATTGCAGGCGCCTCGGTCAGAGTGGGTTGGCCTGTCTGCTTAGTCTGCGTGGCCTTCGTGAGCCCAGAGATGCAGGTTTTGATTTGTCTGGGTTTTGTTCTGTTTGGTTTGGTGCGAGGAATGTAAAAAAAGTATTCTGTTTTCCTAAGTCATACTCGTAGTCATGACACACTGTTTGGCAATGCGTGGTGACTCAGAGATGGACACTGAGAAGGGGCAGGTGGTTCGCTAGGACGTAAGTCCCGTGGGGTAGGCATTTTGAGGGCTCTTGATCACAGCCGTGTTCGCAGCTCCTGCTGCAGTGCTCGACTCAGATACTTGTGGAGAATAGCTTCCTGTGGTTCAGTCCCACCGCCTGGTAAAGGGCCAGGCACGTGCCCGTGCGGTCAGCAGTCGTGGCTCAGCCTGTCGCATGCCTGCCTGGCAGGATCGCTGAGCACGTCAGTGGGGATTTTACTCACTCTCGGTTTGAGAGTCCAGGGTTGGTCCTGCCACACCAACCCCACGTGCTCTATACAAGTAGATGCAAATGTGGTTCATAACATCATCGTTTTAAAAAGTGGTATATTTTTAGAAATGGAGCTTAATGACTATTTTATAATACCGAAAAGAAAAAGACCGTTGCAGACCCAGTCCGCTAGGTGTGCCAGTTGTTGAGTGAACTTGTCTGCGCCACCTGCAGCTCGTGGACCTGCCTGGTGGACTTGGAGGGGCTGAACATGCGCCACCTGTGGAGGCCGGGCGTCAAGGCGCTGCTGCGGATCATCGAGGTGGTGGAGGCCAACTACCCCGAGACGCTGGGCCGCCTGCTGATCCTGCGCGCGCCCAGGGTCTTCCCTGTCCTCTGGACCCTGGTGCGTGTGTGTGCTGCTCTGCAGTGACGGGTAGCCGTGTGGAAGGCAGACACGCGTGCCTCCACATACATGTGCCAGGCACACGTGCCGCCGCGTACGTGTGCCTCTGGCTCTAAGTCTTGACTAGGTAGGGGAAGAAATTAACCTGGAAAGATAGAAAATTTCTCAAATTGTGTAAGGGGAGAAAGAGTTCCTGGGTGTCCTAATGTCATGCACGTGGACTTTACAAAAAAGTTTGAAACTCGAATTCTCTTTCCCCACTCATAATAACACATGGTAATTTTAATTTTTGAAGATCAGACAGCCAAGCAAATATGACTGCATGGCCCTTTTAAATTGCTTACAGGTCAGCCCATTCATTGATGACAACACCAGAAGGAAGTTCCTGATTTATGCGGGGAATGACTACCAGGGCCCCGGAGGCCTGCTGGACTACATCGATAAAGAGGTCATCCCAGACTTCCTGGGCGGAGAGTGCATGGTACGGACTTCGAAGGCGGCCACGTGTTGGCCGCTTACAGGGCAGGGAGGTGGGTGCTGGTTTGCACGGGTGGTTTTCAGAGCTTCCATGGCTGGTGTCTCTGATCCACCACTCAGGAGACTGTCGACAACATGCACGTTTCTTCATTGTTACATACTCATGAGAATTTGTTTTGGGATATAATCGCAGCTTGCTTTTATTCACTCAGCTTTGTGTGAATCAGATTTTCCAAACTGTTTTGGAGGAGCTGTGCATTTTTTAAAAACGCTATTAAAAAATCACAATGATTCTCAAAAAGATTTTCCCCTTGACAGTAAATCAGGATAACGTTTTGAAGAGGTCGAATTAGGAGAACTAGTTCTCTCTTATGTAACTTGGAGTTTTTAATACACCGAGTTGTTAGATTATCAGGTGAAGCCTCCGCTTCTGCAGCCTGTGCTGCGATGACTGAATCGGGGAGTTTTAGTTCCCTCAGGGCCCTACGGCTTCTGGGGCTCAACTGCCTGGCGAAGCCTGGCGAGGTCTGGTGACTCGCCGGAGTGGCAGCTGAAACCAGCAGGGAGCCATGCTGTCATATGTCGGGTTCCTATGAGAGAAAGGGTCCCTCCTACCCTCCCAGTAAATGAAGTTACCCTTTTCAAAGGCGCACACGCTGGATTTGACTCATGCATTTGGCTAATGAATTGGGCTCGTAGGGAAGTCTTCCTGGATGGTTAGAGGCTTTAAACAGCATTTGATTCGGCTCCAGGGTCACCGCGGCTGCTGGGAGAGGTCACAGGTGTATCACAGTGCAGCGCAAAGGAGCAAGTCAGTTGCAGGACCCCAGCGTTCCCAGTGCCTGTGAGGTTAACCCCGAGGTCAGATTTGTGGAAACCCACAAACGGCTTCTGTTACGTAAGGGAACAGCCGTGTGGTTGCTCCTTCTAGTGAGGACTAGGAGACTGGCGCTGCACAGAAGGCCTGACTCAGAGGACGGTGCCGGCATTTGCCACTGACCACAGCGATGCACTCACGATAGGCGCGTCCTGGTGACTGGCCGATGTCGCCACCCTCTGGCCTCTCAGCGTCCTCTCAGCTCCCGGCTGCTGTCCCGTGCTGCTGGTCTTGAAGAGGCGGCGGTCTCTCAGCTGTCCTGCGGCCGGAGGGTTTTAAGCACGTCCGTCTGATGCTTCTAGCAGGACGTTCCCCGTGACGTGTTTCCAGTCACGCCGCACTGCCAGCTGATGACTGGTGTCACGTCAGCGTGGCTGCCTCCTGCAGCTGGTGATCTAGGACATGCTCAGATGTTACGACCTGCAGCATTGAGTCATGTCAAGGTCGAATAGGAAATTGATGAACTGTGCAAACTGATTCAGCTTAGCCTGTTTCAAGCAAATTCAGAAGAAGCTCTCCTTTATTATTTTTTGGCTGGTGTTTTGGCCTGATCGTTTGACTTGAGGTGGACCCAAAGCTTTTAGTGTTGATTATATATCTTAACCTTAGCTGCGTAGAGTGAAAACAGTGCCCGTAGTTGCTGAGAGTAAAATTCCTAACACGTTCTCCCCTTACAGCGCAGTGTAAATATTTGTAATTCTCACGTTACCTCGTACATATTAGTGTGCATTCTGTGGGAAATCAGCTTCATTTATTTAAAGCAAAACACATGTACTTAAGTGGTTTTAAAAACTGCTAAGTGCAGCAGAGGATTCGATGATGTCGCCAGAGTTTTCCACTTTCTGAGCAGCCCCACGGAGTCGGCCGCGTCGGGGTGCGGTGCTCAGAGGGTGCGTGTCCGTGCCCCCCTCTCACCGGCGTGTTTGCCTTTCCAGTGTGAAGTGCCGGAGGGAGGACTGGTCCCCAAATCGCTGTACAGGACCGCGGAGGAGCTGGAAAACGAAGACCTGAAGCTGTGGACAGAAACCATCTACCAGTCTGCCAGCATCTTCAAAGGTGCCCCACACGAGGTGAGGAGGCGGCGAGGGCCGGTGCCAGGTGGCCGCGCCCGCCCCCCGCAGCGCCGCCTGGGGCATCTTCCCAGATGGGTTCGCTTTAGGAGAGTCAGAGCTTCATCCGGCCTTTGTCCTCGGGGTTTTGTTGACGCCTGATCGTAGGTAGAAGTCGTGCTGACGAGCAGGCGTCTCGGGCTGGAAGCGGCGGTGCATGGCCGGGCGCCGGAAAGGGGTCGGGTCTCCCGCGGTCACCGGGGACCCTGGCGTGGGTGTGCATGGCACATCTCCCCCTGTGAGGACGCTTTTAACTCATCATTTTAGTTTATTTTATGACTGCATAGGACTGATTTCATTTTCTGTTTTTACTTGACTGGCTTTTGGTTATTTTTTAAAGGAATTTTCTCATTTTTGTCAGTCTAAAGGAGTGAAAAAAAAAAAGTGCATCTCTGTTTTCCCTTTTTGCTGTCACATTTTGGTGCGGAAACGAGTACTCCTGTGTTTTACGCGCGCCGCGTTCTGTGGCATCATGCGTCAGCTGCGGTGTGAGGACTCACGCGTCCCCCTTCCCGGAGCTCCGGGGTGAGGTTCGTGGCCAGAGCTGGCGACAGGCATTTGGAGAGGCAGCCTGTGGCTCGGGCCCTTCCTGCCCCCTGCCGCAGCAGCTGCCCAGCTCGGCCACCTGCTGTTTGTCCTTGCCGCCGGGCCTCCTAGTACCATCTGCCTGTCACTTGTGGGACAGGAGGACACTGTTGCTCTGACCCGAACAGGTCATGGGTTCTGGGGGCAGTCTCCAGTTCTCACGACTGTCTTAGGGATCGTTTGTGCTTCTAACTTGGAGGCAGCTCGAAGAGGCAGAGTTCTCTCGTCTGTGGTTTCTTAGGTTACTGTCGCTCTTGTCCACGGTGAGAACTTACAGGCACAGTCTGTTTCTTGTGGGTCACAGATACCGGTATCTGTGAAAACGGGTAGCCAGGTTTTCTGTATCAGAACAGTAAAAACTTCATTTCTGCTCTGGGGGTTAAGTAAAGCACAAATCGAGGACAGCGATACCCCTAAAATGAAGGCTGAGTTAAATGTCTCCCTTGTGAATGCAGGAAATAAGGTGTCTGTCAGCCGAGGGGGGCGGCCTAAGGTCTCAGGAGAGGTCTGCCCCTGGGGAGCTGCTTTGCTGAAGAAAGAGAGGGGGCCGTGTCGCTAGTGCCAGTGCGGTTCTTGCCGGACCCCGGCTTGCCGGAGTCTGCTCTTTAAGGAAATGCCGGGGTGCAGGTGCTGGTCGAGCGCCAGACGTGGCAGCGGTGTGGTTGAGGGGAGAGCTGCGTGACAAAGCAGAGCGCCTTAGGCGCCGTGCCCTGGGCTCGCCAGGTGGCCCTGTGCGGGGAGCAGGGCTTCCGCTGAGACCTTAGTGAATGTCTAGCTTCCCCCGGCTGGTTCTAGCTCTCCTCCCTCCCACCGTGGTCTTCGAAACTATAACTGTGATCAGTCCCCGCTGGGAAACGTCACGTGGGCGCCGCGTAAAGTGCAGATTTTAGATTGGCACTCAGCCCCTGGGCCCTTCCCCTAACCCCATGCCGCGCGGCTCCCCTCGCCCCACCCAGCCCACTGCCGTGGTCCCGTCTGAGCAGTGGCGCCTCGGTCCCCTCCTCCGTGGGGCCTTTCTCTGGCTGCCACCTTCCTGTGCTCGCCAGCCTAGAGCAGTCCACGGGCCCGCTTCTACAGCATCCCGAGTTACTTCTGTTTCGTCTTGTTAAGACGTTTTTGCGGCCAGGACCCAGTGTTTCTGCGTGCGGGCTGAAGGGCCTGTCATGGGACACAGGTGTGGCGAGCGCAGTGTGCAGGGCTGGGCCCCTCCCTGGCACGTAGCAGGACGCGTTGGCTGAAAGAATGGGGAGAGCAAGACAGAGCCCTGGGCGGTCAGATCGTGAATCTGGGGGAGGAGGTCTGCTGGTCGGGTGCCCCCAGCAGCACACCACTGGGCGGGAAGGCGACGTGGGGGACAGCGCTGCCGCAGAGCCGGCGTGGAGCCCCCGCAGTGACGTCTCCTTTTCCAGATTCTCATTCAGATTGTGGATGCCTCTTCGGTCATCACTTGGGACTTCGATGTGTGCAAAGGGGACATCGTCTTTAACATCTATCACTCTAAGAGGTCACCACAGCCACCCAAAAAGGACTCCCTAGGGGCACACAGCATCACTTCCCCGGGAGGGAACAACGTGCAGCTCATCGACAGAGTGTGGCAGCTGGGCCGGGACTACAGCATGGTGGAGTCGCCCCTGATCTGCAGGGAAGGAGAGAGCGTGCAGGTAACAGCGCACGCCCGTCTCCACAGCTCGCCTGCGCTGTCTGGAGAGGAGAGTCTGGCCGTGGAGAGCAGTTAGGGGTCTGGTTTTAGGGATGGTCAGAATGATTCAAGGGGCCAAGTGCGTCTTGGGAGAAGAAGCTCAAACCTGAGCAGTGGTGTCGGACAGAACCCCTGACTGACTGACACTTGTGACGTGAGTTTTCTGTAGAAGTGTTTCCTAAAAGCGACATGGCAAGGAGGGAAGAGGCATTACGTGCACACACAGCTGGGATTCGCGAGACCTCCCCGACAGCGTCCTTGACCATGTTCCGTTTGTTTCCTTCGAAGGAAAATCGCCCTAAATAGAAGCGAGAGGAACAGCCACTCGGGGGACTATTAACTGTCATTACTGAGCATTCTCATTTCTTTGAAAATGCTTCATCAGTTCACTTATAAAATTTGAGCCAGTTATTTTGAGTGCTTGTGCTCAAAACGTAGTTCTTGTGTACTTTTGACCTTCACACATGATTTTACTGCCTTTATAGTTTTCAGAGATAAGCTAGTCAGTGTCTTGGTCTTAGAAGCAGAGTAAAACAGAACATTCTAATCAGTTTTCAAAATAATAAATATTTTAAGCTGTATCACAGTCTTTAATTCCAGAGTTAATGGAGAAGGCAGTTTTCACAGGTTAACATTCGATTTTAGGTGGTCATCCTTTCCACCTGACTGTGCTGGTAAGATCATGGGAAGCATGTCAGAGAGCATTGTCCAGTGCAGGTGACCTCTCGTAATCCACTCTAGGCCGAGTGGAGGTCCCCCCACCTCGAGCTCTTCCGTCCTGGCCTTCCTTCCCATGAGGCTGCAAGTCCCTGGGGCGGACAGACTCAGTGTCACCCTCCATGGCCTTCCCAGCACTTAGCAGAGGCCTGGCCGCAGGGCTGGCCCTCGGGTGGAGGCGGCGTGGGACCAGCCCTGATAATGAACCAAAGCAGAGTGTCCATCCCTTGTCCAGATGCCAGTGCTCACCACCGCATCTGAGTGGATGTGGGACAGCTCGCGGGGCGCGGTCCCACCCGTTGTAGGGGGGGACTGGGAGGGCAGCCTGCTCAGCCGGCTCTTCCCGCTTTGCCCCAGGGCTCACACGTGACGCGGTGGCCGGGCTTCTACATTCTGCAGTGGAAGTTCCACAGCATGCCGGCGTGCGCGGCCACCCTGCCCCGAGTGGACGACGTGCTGGCCTCCCTGCAGGTCCCCTCCCACAAGTGCAAAGTGATGTACTACACCGAGGTGATCGGGTCCGAGGATTTCAGGTACGGCCCCCCTGGCACGGCTAGGCCACGGCCTGACCGCTGACTGGGTCAGGGGAGCGCAAGACTGGGGGGCTTGGGCGTAGGTTGGGGTGGCCTTTGGGCCATTTATCGTTGCCAGTTCACAATGTCACACCTGCGTGTACGGGCGGCGGGGAACCATGTCCCCAGGGGACCCTGTCCGCTGTTCTGCTGGGCGGTGGGGCTGCTGCAGGGGTGCAGAGAGGACAAGACTGACAGTGGGCGTGGGAAGCAGGGCAGCGTGAGTGAGGGGCAGGGCAGCCCGAGGGGGAGGCGGGGCAGCGTGAGTGGGAGGCGGGGCAGCCCGAGGGGGAGGCGGGGCAGCGTGAGTGGGAGGCGGGGCAGCGCGAGGGGAGGCGGGGCAGCGCGAGGCCCCGCCCTCATCCCCCGCATTCCCCCTGTGTCATTTGCAGAGGTTCTATGACCAGCCTGGAGTCCAGCCACAGCGGGTTCTCCCAGCTGAGTGCCGCCACCACCTCCTCCAGCCAGTCTCACTCCAGCTCCATGATTTCCAGGTAGTGCTGTGACGCCCGTGCCAGTGCGCGTGGGGACAGCCGTGCCTCCTCGGACAGCCCACCGCGCTCTGCCCACCCGGCAGCCACACTGCGCAGACTCCTCTCACTCTAGGTAGCAGGTAGCTCTCGAGATGGTAGGCGTGGTCACTGATCTGGAAACCGTCTCCGGAGGTAGTTTTAGCTCTCACTCCACAGCCATAGGTTTTGTACACAGCGTGCACAGAATCAAGTCAGAGCACAAGGGCTCTCTCGAAAGAAAGTAGTTTCTATACCAATTACGAGTTTGACTTTGTCTCAAATGTTGATGCAAAAAAGTCTTTGAACAACCTCCACTAGTGGATGAATTTCTCCACCGTCCTTCAGAGGTGACCTGCATGGAGCAGAAGCTGCCAGCCGTCCCTAAGGTGCTGTCCTCGCCTTCTCCCTGCTGGTAGTCGGCCTGGTCCATGGGTTAAGTGACAGCCGCTAGATACCTTTTCCTCCAAGCAGACACCGCCTAAGTTGGAAGGACTCAGGCAGCTGCTGGGAGCACCCAGCCCGGCTCCGGGGGGCCAGGTGGATCCACGGTTCTCGAGTGGGTGCTGGCAGGCCCAGGGGTCCTTGGGGACTCCCCTCAGCGCCATGAAGACACCGCCATCATTAAACACGGTTTTCTCTTTCCTCCTTTCCCAATCTTTTTGGTCCTTTCTGTGCATGAGCTTGGGCAGAGGGCTTTCCTCTCTTCTTCTGGTGTGTCACTCACGTTACTTCTGAACTCGCCTAGGTTTATGTCCTCTTTCCCCCCGTAGTTTAGTGGTGTCAGAGCCTAGGTGACCCTTCTAGTCACTAGAAGGGTGTTCTGCAGACAGTGCGAGTCACGTTTGCTATTCTGAAACTGTCCATTCGGTGTTCGCTTTAGCTAACCGCAGTCTCCCCGTGACCTGTAGGGGCCCTGCTTCTTTGCAAAGGAAGTGGACTTGTGGGTATGTGTGCCTTTGGTGCTGGAGGGGCCCAGGCCAGTGGAACCTTGGTCTAGGTGACAAGATTCTTCATAGAAGCAAGTCAGAATATGAGATCGGTTTGCCTTTTACATTTTCTATTTGATTCCCAGTTGCGAAGCCTGATCCGTCTTACACTGGCTCTCGTTTCCTCGGTTTTTTATGGGAAAGGTGGGTTATTTGTGAATCCGTCTGGATATTGCATCAGATTGGTCTCTGTGATAAAGGCACGTGTGGTGGTGTGTGTGGCAGGGACTGTGCTTTGAAAGACGAGAGCCAGAGCCCCCACAACTGCCATGGTGCACGTGACGAGCGCATGAACCCCGGTCACGTTGTTGCCAGTCAGTGGTGCAGGCATCAGGCGGGTGTCCATGTGGCTGGAGAGCCGTGGAACACGTGTGTGCGCCCCAAAGGGGAGGTGTTGGGGGGGCCCGGAAGAAACGGAGCGGCCCTCCTGCCCCGTCAGTGACGCAAAGCCCCCCCCCTCCCCCCCCGCGTTCACAGCCGTCCTGGAATGCGGCCGTGCGTTTCCTTTAAAAAGACAAACTCGTCGTTGGCACCTAAGGCTTGTCTCCAGAGAGCTCGGTCGGGTTAGGCGGTGCATCTGCTGCTGCCAGTCGGTGCTTCCCGTCCACACTACAAGGACCTGAAGATGGTCCCTTCCTTCTCTCTCCCCCTCTCTTTCTCTGTGTCTCAGATGGCGATTTTGCTGACAGCTGCCAAGAAAGCGCTCCACTCAACAGGCCACACCAGCCCAGGGATGTTTGTAGAACTATTTGAATTGCAGCCATTCCCCCCTCCCCAGTCCCGAAGACCTGTTTCTTTTAAGTTGATTCAGAAGTGGCACTGTTTTATCCCCAGAGTCGGGTGCGTCTTTAGCATTCAGAGCACGCGACCGCACCAACGCTGCAGGTTGCCTGACGGTGGCGCGTGCGTGCCGGCGCAGCTCGTGCCGTGGCCACTCGTGCCCCGCGCGTTCTCACACCCTGCTGTCACCTCACCTGTCTTCAGCACTAACGATCCTTTTGGTTTCCTTCTATTTGTGTCTTAATTCACTCTCCTCCCTAAACGCATTATTTACATATCAAATTCTGTAAATGTTTTGTAAACATATTACCTCACTCTTGGTAATACAATACTGATAGTCTTTAAAAGATTTTTTTATTGTTATCAATAATAAATGTGAACCGTTTTAAAAAAAATGTCCCTTTCTTGCGGCAGAGTCTCCTGGAGAGCTGGCGTGCTGGCGCCAGAGTTCGAGAGCCGTGTCGCTTGTGTGGCGCCGCTGGCCGGGAGGTGGACGGTCCTGCAGGAGGGTCGCAGCGGGGGGAGCTGGAACAGGGGTGAAGCCCAGTGCTCACGGTTGCTTTGCCTCCAGGAGACGCGCTGTAGTTTTTTCTTAAACTCCACAAGATGGAAGCACGGCGGGATGACCCGAGGCGGTGTTTCTATAGTAATAAAACAGTTCCTTTAAGGTCAGGTGGCCTCAGAGAAAACACAGTGGCCAGGTATAGACCTTCAGAGCCCTGAGCCACCTTGTGCCCAGCTCCTGGCCGGTGGGGTCTGCAGGGGTGGGGTGGGCCCGGAGGGCAGAGCAGCACACCACCCGCCTGCCAGGCGCAGTCCTGGTGCCTCCCGCATCGGGGGCTGTGAGGTCACTCGCTTTCCTAGTCAGCGTCTGCCCTTGGGACCCAACCTGGGGGCCTGGCTGGGCCGCGCGGTGTGGGGAGCCAGCGATGCCCGAATGTGATGCTCATTCCCACCTCAGCAGCGCCAAAATGACCTACAGATGACACGGCCACCCTGTCACCGAAGGAAAGGAAGGCTTTTGCACGAACTCCCTTCATGCTCTTGTGTCTCTCCCTGTCAGTGAGCCGGGCCTGCTTTGACCAGGCCTTTGGTTCAGCATCAGATTGTCGCAGAGGCAGCAGGGGTGACCTAAAAAACGGGCGGGGGTGGGGCTGTCTCCCCTATGTGCTGTGCGCCTGTCCCGGAGTGTGCGGTGAAGTGCAGTGTCCTACACAATGGTTGTGGGACAACCTGTTCACGGTGGGCCACCCAGCCTCCGAGGTGTGCTTATCCTTAAGGACACGCTGTTTCCCACAAGGCCGCTACGGAATGTCGACAGAGCCCAACCCTTGGGTGCTTTTTAGTTCTCGAGTCCGGCCAGGAGCAAGCCAGTGGATCAGTTCCGTTGAAAAGCTGGGGCTTGGGAAAGCAGGGGATTCTGGGAAGATGCTACCTAGTGGCATCTTCACGTAGAAACAGAACCAGTGGATTGCAAAACCTCAAGCCTATGGACAGCTGAACCATGCGTGTTAAAATGGCAAACCTTGTTATATACATTTTACTACAATAATAAACCCTATGGACCTCACATACGACAAAACTAGGTGGTAGCTTGGCTCCATAAACCCTGAAGCACAAACCGCAGTAGTCACAGGACACACAGATTTGTGGTGGGTCCGAGAGCAGGGCCCTGGCCGAGCCGGTAGGTACCCAGTGGGGAGGGAGCACAGTGGCCAGTGTGAGCCCAGCACGTGGGCCAGGCCGGGCTGTGCCCCTTCCAGCAGCTGGCGAACGCCAAGGGCTACTGTTGAGAAACTCCCCAAAGTGACCTGCCAGGGCGCCCTTCTACTGAAGGACCCCACACCGAGGAAAAACCGGAGTGGGATAAAAAGCAGAACAGGCACAGGAGAGAAGGAAGACCCAGGCCGAAGCAGGTGAGGGCAGTGGCCAGGAAAGGTCTGGAAGCAAATGGACTTGTGTTTTAGACACTTAACAAGCATCAGAAGAGTATCAAGGTCAAGTCCATACAAAGCCGAGAATAAGAAGCAGAACAACACCCTGCAGACAATGAAAGCAAGCCAGAAAGATGTGCCCGCAAAACCCCAAAAGCAAGCCTTTTGTTAATGAACTAAGACGCTAAGAAAATAGGAGAGAAAAGCACGAATTAGAAAAAAAAAAAAAAAAAATGAGGTGACACCTCAAAGAATTAGAAGAGAATGAAAAAAATCACTTCAGAAATTCAGATTGAATCAGAAGGAACACAAAGTAAAAAATATAAGTGTTTTAAGAGAAATTAAAGGTACAAAATAAAATTGTACAAATCAGAAAAAGAATAGAGAATACGAGGATAAGCGAATATCAAACATAATGGTAATATCGAAAGGGCAAGTACCTGAGAATGACCAAAACCAAGAAATATTTTAGTAAAAATGCTGGATATTAAGGAGAAAGATCTTGGAGGCATCTAGGGGGCAAATCTGGCTTTTCAAAAGCTGAGCGTTATGCAGGGAGAAAATAGAATTATTCAGGTTTTCGAGGAAAGAAAGCGTGAGCCGGGAATTTGTATCCAGCAAACTGACTTTCCCGCGCAGTGGGCGCACATGGAGGTGTCAGTGAGCAACGGCCCAGGGAACAAGGCCGCACCAGCCCTTCCCGGGGAGTCTCAGGACCCGCTGCAGGTGCCAGCCTGGCCGGAGGGCCGAGGGCCGAGCTCCGCCTGCCACGCCCCGCTCCTGCTGAAGGTCCCGGAGCTGTCCCACTCTGGGAGGTGGAGCCCTTTTCCTGGCCGCTCGGAGGTCCCCGGGCCGCGCAGGCGCCACCTCGTGGCCGCCGTGGGGAGGCGCATCACCCGCTCACCAGCGGGCGCCGGGCCCCCTTCCGCTCTGCCCGGCCGTGGCCGACTCCATGGGAAGCTCTCCGGCCCCCGTGCCTGCGGAAGCCTGGCCTCGGAAGCGGGGTGCAGGTCCGTCTGTGTGAGTCTGGGCCACACAGCGCGCAGGTGCGCGGTCAGACGTCATTCTGGATGTCCGTGAGGGCGTCCTGGATGAGATGGACGTTTAAGTGGGCGGGCCGAGTCAAGCAAGTCGCCCCCCACGTGTGCGGGCCTCCTCTGCACGTCTGCGCAGTGACGACCTGAGCAGAGCGAGGGGCCGAGCTCCCCGACTGCGAGGATTCCTCCCGCCCGGTGGCCTTCGACCCGGGGTGTTGACGCCTTTTTGCCTTGGGACTGGAACGCGGGCTCTTCTGGGTCTCCGACCTGCTGGCCTTCAGAGTGGAATCACACCATCAGCCCTCCTGGGTCTCCAGCGGACCCGTCAGCCTCCAAAGTCACCTGCGCCAGCTCCTTACAATAAATCTCTCTATGCACATCCCATTGCTTCTGTTTCTCCGGAGAACCCTCACGGAGGCGAGAAATGTGCTCCCAAATCCTGGAACTGTGAAGCCTGTGACTTAGAAAAAATTAGTTAATCTGGGATTGTGTGTGTATGTGTGTGTGTGTTTTCCCATCAGCAAGCTTATACTTCCACAGTAGAATAACATTATAGACTGTTAGACTGTTTAAGCTGGGAGAGGGGACGCTTTGAATGGTCTGGTCTCAACTCTTCCAGCTTGAGGAAGGTGAAGCCCAGAGAGGTGACCCCAGGGGATGAAATTGAAGTGTCCCCTGACTGTCCCCCTGCTCAGGCACACATGGGAATGGGAGATCAAACGCTTGTTGAATTGAATGGCCGTTAGAGCCAGGGGCTGTGGAGGGGGAGGGTGGGGTTTGGAGAGCCGAACCCAGGCCTTCGAGCACGATGTCAGCCCCACCTGTCACCCTCTGTGTGGGACGCCGCCAGCCGCCAGCCGAAGGTGAGGAGCAAGACTGTGGACTCACTGTGCAGTTTGATGCTGCTGTTGGGGACGGGCACTCCAGGGGAATGTGCTCCAGGGCTCACGGTGGTGGGCGCTGCTCCCGCCACCGAGGCCCGGGACCAAATAAGCAGCGACTTGAGTCTGCGCGGGAGCCGGGTCTTCCAGCCGGCGAGGGTCCCGCCAGAGTCCAGGTTTGTTTGCTGATGATGTCGCCCTGGTTTGCTTGTTTTCAAAACAGCAAATCCAAAATCAATCAATGGAATCAGGTTTCGTAGTCACGAAGGAGAAGTCTTGTATCTGGTTCTTCTTTCGTATTGAAACTTTTATCGAAATAACTATAGATGCAGGAACATGCAGTCGTAAGAAACCCCAGTCGCCCCCACGGTGACATCTGCAGAGTCGTAGCCAGGAGGCGGACATCAATGCAGCACACGGGCCGGTTCCCCCCGCCCCGGCCGACTCAGACTCGTTTGTGTGGGGGCGTGTTGCTTCCTGCACCCACCACCACTGCCAGCACACAGAGCCTCCCCTTCACCCCAAAGACCCTCACTGTCACCTTTTCGTAGCTGTCGCCACCCCCCTCCCACCGCCTCCTGTCCCCAACCCCAGCAACCACTGTTCTCCGTTTTTCAAATTCTGTCATTTCAAAATGTTATGTAAACGGAGTCACAGGGTCTGTAACCCTGCAGAATTAGCTTTTTTTCACTCAGCATAACTCCCTGGAGACTCACCCAGGTCATCGTGTGTGTCAGTAGTTCATTCCTGTGGTTGCAGAGTAGGAAGTGGTCCATGGGACCCCGTTTGTTCAGCCCCTTGCCCAAAAGGACCCCGGATTGTCTCCTGGGACGAGCGTTCGGGCACTGGTTTTTACGTGAACGTAAATGTCCATTAAATACCCATGAGCGCGGGTGCTGGGCTGCGTGGTCGGTGGTCGCGTGTTTAGTTTCATAGGAAACTGCCGGGCGGCTCTCCCGAGGCTGCACCGTTTTCTGTCCCCACCAGCCACGTGCGAGGGGTCCGGTGTCGCCGCATCCTCGCCAGCGCTTGGCGTTGCCGCGGTGTTTCATCTTGGCCGTTCTGCCGGGCGTGTAGGGCTGCCTCACGCGGGTTTAATCTGCCTTCCCGGACGGCTCGTGCCGTTGAAGGCCTTTTCATGTGTATGTATCCTTTTTGGCAAAATGTCTCTTCGTGCCTTTTGCCCATTTTCTAACTGGATCCTTTGTTGTTCTTATTGCTGAGTTTTTTATATATTCTAGATACTAGTCCCTCGCAGGATACCTGGTTTTAATCCAGAGAAGATACACCCTTTGGGAATCAAAACTGAAAGACCAGGAAGATGTAAATACTTTCACGCCCTTTTCTTTTAAAGTCTCAGAGGATGGCAGTGTTGTGTTTCGGAAGGCCTTGTAAGTCTCAATGGAGACCCTGTGCTGTTAGCCAGCCGCCCCCCCCACATACCCTCCCCTTTTAATCATCATTAACTAGAGTCCTTTTGTTTAAAGGGACACAGGCGTACCTGGTTTGTATCATAGGAGAATACTTCCTCATGGTGAAATTTTAAGCAGAAGAGAAGGGAGCAAAGTAGAAATAGAGGTCCCCTCCCTCCCGCCCTTCCTCCCACTGCCTCCCCCACCCCAGCACCCTATCCTGCTTCCAGAGGCAGCTACCGGGATGCTTCCGGTGACCCTTCTAGACCTTTCCTCGTCATTCAGAAGCACGTGCATGTGTATGGCTATGTATTTTTCTCAGAGTGCGCTGACCTGCACCCCACCTCGCCCCCTGCCACGTGTCCCTTGGCCTTCCTGGGTGGCAGACATTTCCCCTGGCCCCCCGTTCCTCATTCGTCCACTGGTGTCAGCGTTTATTGATGCCCACTGTGGGCTCGCGGCTCTGGGGGAGGGTGGCCTTGCCCTCAGGGAGCGTGCGCCCCCGCTCGGGAGGCCTGGCGCTGACAGAGAACCAGCCATATGCGGCCCTGCCATTTGTGTCTGACTTTTTTTTTTTCCTTTTAGACAAAATTTTAATCTTTATGAGATCAAATTTATTCTCTTTTCCTTAATAGCCTCTGATAGCCTCTGGGTGTTACATCTTGTTAGAAATGCCTTCCCCACATCAAATTCTCGTGCATTTTTTTTCTGGTACTTTCATGGTTTTATTTTTTTACATTTAAATCTGATGCATCTGATGTTGATTTTGTGTAGAGAGCGAGGCAGTGACTTTTGATGAATCCTAAATGGTTCTCTGTGCTCAGTGGACAAAGCGCATTCCCAGCTCCTTGAAACCCCGTGAGAAATCCTTCAGGGACGGATGCTGGGTCGGGGGTAGGAAGAGCGTCAAGGGACAGGTGGACAGTAGCACGTCCCCCGGGAGGGCCCGGGCCAGCTGCCTGTGCACGATTAGGCAGGCGTAAGCGTTGAAATACTACAGGAAGAAATCGCAGCGCTAATGCTAAGGAAGTCAGGTGTTTGCCCCGGACACCTTCAGTCACCACCCGCCGCAGTGAGACCGTGCACGTCTGCGGGCCTTGGCCGCCAGTGGCCCTGCAGGTGGCACGCAGCCCCCAGGCCCAGCGGTCAGCACTCCCGTGTCCACGTTTCGTCGGCTGAAACATGCAGCCAGACAACCAACGGCCACCTCAGGAGAACAAGGGATGTATTCTGTTGCCTCACTTCTAAACACTTCGATGCGCCTCCCAAAGCTGTTTGGTTTGGAAAATCACAAGAGGAAACTGAAGAGAAACTGCGAACAAGCAACGAATGGGGGACGCCTGGCTGCGCCCGGAACAGCAGCTCCGCTCTGCGGGGGCCGAGTGTCAGGCCCGAGCCCGTGGATAGTTGCTGTGTGCAGCCGGATTCCCAGTCCCCATGTGAAAGAGGCCTGTCTGCTCCTATTCAGAGGAAATAAAGAATATTGGTTTCTCCGTCTCTGGAGACGCGTCGCGCACGTCTGTCGGTTTAGAGGCCCGTAGCGTCAGCCCGCTGGGGGCTCCTGCCTGCCTCGGAGACACCTGGCTGGCAAGGCTATGAAGGAGAGGAAGGAAGGTGGGACGGAGGAGGGGGAGGCAGGCCGGGTGGGTCGCGGACTCTGAGGAGCCCCGAGTGCGATGTTTGGACCCCCGGGGTCCCCGCATCGTGGGCTCCAGGCTCAGCCGTCAGCTCCTCCCTTGTTCTCTCCTGTTCCCAGAGCAGACAAGCGTCTGAGAGAACCCCAGTGGCATGTCACTGGATTCCCTGGGAGGCCTCAAGGACAGTGGTGGGCTGGGCAGTGAGCCGCCTCCACCTCCGCAGGTCAAGGCCGGCCCAGCGAGGACTTGCGACAGCCTTGCCCTGGCCCCGTCGTCCTGATGACCCGGCGGTGTCCCCTTGGGGTGGATTTGTCTCCTCCAGGGTCTCTCAACCTCGTCGCCGTTGGCGCTCCTTGCCGGGGGCCTCCCGTGCGTCGCAGGATGTTCAGCACCGCTGGCCGCTGGCCTCTGCCCTCTGGACGCCAGCAGCGTCCTTCCGGTCGTGACAACCAGCGCTGTCATCGGACGGTGCCCACTGTCCCCTGGTGGGCAAAACCGACCCCAGTCGAGAATCGCTGTTCTCGGATCCGACACTTAGAACTGGGAGGAAGAAACCGCCCCGGAGAGGTTAGCGCGGGCGCCCGCAGTGAGCCGGGTCCGCGGCGGGGAGCGGGGCGTGGCGTCCGGCTCAGGGCGCCCTGACCCCTGCCCCGTCCGTCGCAGACGCAGCAGCGGACGTGATGGGCATGACCTTCCCGACTTCGTCTAAGGTCCAGAGAAGTCCCTGCGGCTGCACGCGCTCGGGCAGGGCGGAAGTGGAGCCCCTCGCCCGCACACAGCGCCAAAGCGTTAGGCCTCCAGGCCCCGGAATGGGCTCTCCCCACCCGGTCCTCACAGACAGCGCAGCCTTCTGGACCGGGAGCCTGGACGTTCGAACCAGACCGTGAAGGGCTCACCCGCAGGTAACGCCAGCGAGGGTGCCAGCCCCTCTGCTTCGCCTCCCAGGGCATCCTCAGCATCGGCACTTACCTGGAGCTCCAGGCACCTGGCGTGTCGCCCTCGAGGACCCGGAGGGCAGCAGTCCGCCCACCGAACCCCCGCCCGGTGTGCCGGGCATGGTCAGAGCGCGTGCTGGGAGGGCCGTGGCAGGGAGAATGCTCTCGGAAGGCCGGATTCCCTGCGACGACTTCCCGACTTTCTGGCTAATAAAGGAAATCAGATGTGGTGTGGAATTTTCCTAAAGCACAAACATTTATTCAGAGGTGGGGTAGAAGCGTGTGTGTGTGTGTGCGAGAGAGAGATTTTGGGGGGCTCAGACATACCCTAAGGACAGAGTTTGTCTATATTAGAACAGGGTGCATGAATTCATTCATTCGATTTTATAATCTTAAGAGTTAGCAACTCTGCCACCTGACATGCAAATCAGAGGGAAATTGCATGCAAATGAGAAGGACTTAGGTTCTATTTTCAGCCTGTTCTGCCTCGCGGGGTGGCATCTGACAAAGCCAGCTGGGGTTTCTCATCTCTGTCCCAGAGCGTCCCCGAGCCCTGGGGTCAGCGCCGTGTCCTGCCCCGCACTGCAGCTGCACCGGAAGCCGGACCGGGTGTCTGCAGACGAGATGCGGGCAGCCCCAGTGTGGCCAGTGGCCTGCCGGGAGCCGGGGCAGGGCATGGGGCTCGTCCTCGGCTCTGCCCTTGACTGGCCGCATGGCCTTGGCAAGCTAATCAGACCTCTTTAAATCTCAGGAGGGTTATTCTCCGGGTGACACGGGCTGGTGTGTTAGCATCGAGCCTGGCTCGTATATAGCAAGTGTTCTATAAATACCAGCCGCGGTGACGAGGCGGATAATGACAATGAGTCACGGCTGACTCGAGGCCCTTCCTCTCTCCAAGGTGATCAGGGCTGATGGCTAAGCCCAGAGCCACACCACCCCCCAGTCCCCAGCCCAGCTGGGTGTCGTCATGGGCTGTCTGCGGTGCTGTCCCTCACTCCAGCCTTCACAGTGGTGGAGGGCTGTTTGTCCCAGGGGAAGGACAGGGAGGTGGGGGACGAGGCGCTCAGCCTGGCTGTGTACCCCGGAGAGTTGGCCGGTCCCGGACAGGCCACAGGGAGGGAACGTGGCCTCAGCCCGTGCACGTGGCCACACGGCCCCTCACAGCCCAGCGGGTGGAGGGCGGCTCTCCCAGGCCGGGGCCTCAGGCCACCTCGAGGCTCCCCTGAAACGCGAGAGACTGGCTAATGAGCCCGACAACAGTGTGAGGTCTGTACCCCCAGCATCTGTCTCTACGGCCGAACCGTGTTAGGTCATTAAAAATCGGCGGGGCTGGCCCCGTGGTCCACTCCCCTTCCCGGAGACGCCACCCTTGGTTTGGCGTTTCACGGTGCACGCCGTGGGCGTTTCCGAGGGGCCGACGCCAGCCACGCTCGCCCCCCGCACGCCTGCGGCTTCGTGGGGACCCCAGTGGCCGCCCCGCCCCCGCCTGGAGCCCGTGCTGCCAGCAGGCCTGCCCACGGCACCTGGGTCCTTGATTCTGGTTTCAGGCACGGCCAGCGTGGCACAAGCTGACCGGACGAGGACTGCTGTGTGCCCACCCAGTGACCTTTCCGCGAGGCGACAGTTTATCAGGACTTCTCCTCGCGAGGCTCCCGCACCTCTGGCCCTTTGGGAACTCAGTGGGCGGGTAAACACCTCTTCAGGGCAGACGGCTCAGGGAGCGCCCGCAGAGCACACTGCGTGTCCCGGAAAGCCCTGCCAGCCTCGAACGGCTGCTCCCTTCCAGAAAGGGAGCGGATCCTCCCATGGGACTGGAGGTGAGTCAAGGGGTGATCGGAGTCCCCCCAGCAGGGCACTGGACTGGTCTGCAGGGTCACGCGACTCAAGGAACACCTTGAACTTGGCCAGAAGCCTCCGCAGGCGGATGACAGCCTGGCCCCACAGCAGGCGCAGCGAGTGGGCGGGGGCAGCAGAGGTCCCCGGGTGAGGGGCCGTTGGCCAAGGTCAGGGGCCTCCCTGCACCTCTGGAATCCTCTGAGCAGCTCCCAGGCCTGGGTCTCTCTCTGTGCCCTCCCCCCACTCCCCTGAGCGGTGGGACACGTGACTCCCAGAGGAGAAAGTGGCCACTGAGGACCTCGAGGTCTTTGTCCTCCGAGAGCACACGGCCCCCCGGGCACCCACGTGGAGCTTCGAGCCCGTCCCTCTTACGTAAGGGCTGCAAATTGCTCTCCGGACATTCTGTGTCCTCTCGAGCCACTTCCTCCATGTGATCTCAGTTTTTATTAAAAGTTAGAAGAAACTTTATCCTGAAAAGTTTCGAACATATGGAAAAGTACAGGCAGTAGCATCGGGAAGCCTGTGTATCCGTCATCCGCATTTAACAGTTGCCGACGTTTGCCGTACTTGCTTCGTCTGGTTTTCCCTAAATTATTTTAAACTAAATTACCATCCTCATGACATTTCCGCCCTCGGGATTTGGGTCCGCCTATCTGCAAAAAGGCAGATTTTCCTACTTGATACAAAACCACCGTCACAGCTAACAAAGCTGACAGCAGTTCCCTGATGTCACGGCCAGTCCACATTCAGATGCTCCTGGTCACCCGCACGAGCTTGTTCACGCCGGGGCCCGAGGACGGTGTCTTGCGCCCCGTGTAAGTCTCTCTGGAACAAGAGCCACCCCCCCCCCGTTTTGTTTTCATGACAGTGATTGGAAGAGACTGGGCCCGATGGCTTCGGGATGTACCCGATTGTCTCCCTTGCTATCTCTTCCTTTGTCAGTAGACATGGCCTCTGACCTAGGAGTTCGATCTGAACTAGCTGGAGGGCCTTGGAGAAAGGCATTTCTCAGAAGCTGAGGCCCCTTGCCTGCGGGATGGCCAGGGCCGTGCCCACGGCCCTGCTCCAGGTAGAAGATGCCATCTGCTGATGTCCTGTCTCATCGACAAACTTGGTTTGTGAGCAGCTCACACGCCCAGCCCCGCCCCCAGCCCCACCGGTCAGCTCAGCCTCCTCACACACCCTCCCGCCCTCCCCCTGCCTCCCTCCTTTCCGGAGCAGGCCAGGCCTGTCCCTGCCCCAGGGCCTCTACACCTGCAGTCTCTGCACCTGTGCTGCTCTCCCCGGGTCTTGGCATGGTGACCCCTTCCCTGACCGCCTGGCCTAAGCGGCCCCGCCCACCCAGGCTCCCGTCCCACGAGAGCAGGGCCTCACCTGCAGCGTTCGGTGCTGTGGCTCCAGCGTCCAGGAGAGCACCTGGCAGGTGGGAGCGGCCAAATGGAGGGACAGGTGCAGATGGCCATCAAGGCACTTAGGGTTGAGAGGAGGTGCGGGGTGGGGAGCTGGACCTCCAGGCCCTCTGGGGGGTCTTGGGGCTGCCCATCGTGTGGTCAAGAGCACCGGCTTCGGCCCGATGGGGCCAGAGTCCCCGCCCCCCCTCCTGGTCACTGGCCGTGGGGCTCTGAGGCCCATCCTTCCCACCTGACCTGTGGAGGCCTCAGAGCAGAGGGCGGGTTCTCTGAAGATGCCGCCAATGCCGGTGGAATGCACATCAGCCCTGGGGGGGCTGGTGCGGAGGACCAGGACTGCCCGCCACTGTCCACTCTGTGAGGTCACCAAGGCTCTTCTCGCCTCCAGAGGCCACGGTCCCAGGACGACTAGACACAGCGCCTGGGAACAGAGCTGAATTTGCAGCTCCTGCAATGGGCAGGGTGCAGGTCGGCCTCTGTTCCCGGGAAGAGGAGAGGTGACCGCAAAGGGGAGGCAGCACCCCCTGACGGGCCATGCAGGCGACACCGAGAAAGGCAAGCGGAGAGAACCCGCAGTCGCTGGCTGCTCCCGCCAGGACGGGGTGACGTCCCCTCACGTTCACCTGGGCCCGGCATCCCCAGCCCAGAGCCTCTGTCACCAGCTGTCGGGCAAGTTGAACGCAAGTACAGAGCCTCCCCAGCTGCAGGATGGATCTGGGCGTGGGGAATGGCGGTCAGGAGGGGCCTGGGAGGTGACTCGGGACGGGACGTTAGCAGAAGCAGCGTGTTCGGGTCATGCCCACGGACAGACGCGTTTGCGGGGGGCCAGCGTCTGTAAATCCGCGAGTCCCCAGCTCAGTCCTGGTGCTCCCTGTCCCCTTGTGGGCTGTCGCTAGGCTGGCACGAGACACTGTCTCTAAAAGGGACAGACGCGGAGCCCCCAGGAGTCACGGCTTCCATGCACCATTCGAGCCGTGAGCCGTTTACAGCCGGCGAGGGCGGACCTGGTCTAAGGAGGTGGCCTGGCTCCCGGATCCTGGGCCAGCACCGGGCTTTGGCCTAGGTGTGTGTGTGTGAGTGTGTGTGAGTGTGTACATGTGTGTATACATGCATGTGTGTACACGTGTGTGTGTGGCAGCAGGTGGCTCTAGGACACTGGCCATGGCGACCCAGGATAACTGCTCTCCATCTGGTCCCCGTGATGCCCCCGCCTCCGCTGAGTACTGCTCCTCAGTGTTCTCTCTCCTGGGAGTGGGGAACAGATGATCACTTCCCTGCCTTTCAGATGGGGGCCGCCCGCCCCGTCCCCGCCCCGCCCAGACTTCCGACAGGCAACAGCGCCACCTGCTGGAAAAACAGACGGCCGCAGGGCTCGGAGACTGGGGGACGAGGGGAGGGTCCGACAGCCAGTGTTGGGCTGTGGTAGTCACCTGCCCTCTGTAATGAACCAAACCTTTAACTGCACGATTTTAAATTAATTACAAGGGGGCAGAGAGCTACGGAGGAGGAGCAAGGCCGGGCGACACACCAGGGTTTAGCTGGGGACGTCTCCCACTGGGCTTGGCTGGGAGCACCTCTTGGGGTGTCCCTCCAAGGAAGTTGCTCCAAGCGGCATGGAGGCAGGACCCATGTCCTTGCTGTGCCCAAAGGTGGGTGCCGGGACCCCTTCCCACCAGGCCAGGGGCAGCCCCTGGAGGTGGCCACATCGCAGGTGCAGCTGGGACATCTTATGGGTGTCCCTCAGCAGGGGGCTGACCCGTCACCCAGGACTTCCTCCGCCCACCTCCTTCTAACCGGGTGGGGCCACTGCACCCCTGGCCTGTGCCATGCTCCGCTGGCCTCCCCGGCGGTCACCACTCCTGCCCCGGGGGCTGGGTACCCCAGGGTCGGGTGGCCCCCCAGCTCCCATGCTGCTTTCAGGCCTGACCCCCACACACCCCGCACTGCCTCTTCTCCACCAGCACCCTCGAGGGCTTCGGGCACTGGCTCACCGTGTTCCTTTGCCCGGAATCCTGCCCCCTGATCAATGGCCTGTGTCTGTGGACACGCCAGCCGCACCCTCGGCTGAGCCCGACCTCCTCGCCTCGGGGGGCAGCCGATTCCGGCCCCAGCTCTGCTCACACCGCCCAGTCCCTCGGCCACACGCCCTCCAGACGCTGCTCACACCGCCCAGTCCCTCGGCCACACGCCCTCCAGACGCTGCTCACACCGCCCAGTCCCTCGGCCACACGCCCTCCAGACGCTGCTCTGGGGGGCTTTGCAGTTGTCATCAACGTCCCAGGTCAGTTCACCGTCACACGGGGAGCTTATCGAGGTGGCCCTGTTAGCTCGGGGTCTCCCCAGCAGCAGAAACTGTCAACAGTGAGAGGTCACCTTGCGGGAGGGAGAACGTGTTTGCGAACCCCGCTTGCCTTAGGCTCAGGCCCGAGCCCGTAACTGGTCTCAGTGGCCCCTTAGGGCCTGGCCCCGGCCCTAGCATCTCCCTGCCCTTGCTGAGGGGCCTGTGCCCCAGCGAGCAGCCTCCCCTTCCCCTCAGCATCTTGAGTGTCCAGCTCCCGGCGCCCAGAGCACCCCCTCCCTGTTTTGGGGGTCTGCTTCATCCACCAGCACTCGGGACACCTCCTCTGAGAAGCCTTCCCTGGTTCCCCCAGCCTGGGCGTGAGGCTGTCCTGACACCCTCGGGGGAAGCCCCTGACCACACTGCTGGTGAGGTCTTTCCTTCCTGGCTTCTCTCCCCATTTGTCACCATGGTCCCTAAGCACAGGACTCGCCTTCCTAGATGCTTGATCTGAACTTCCTCTTCCCTGTAGCGCCCAGTGCCCTGAACTCCGCTCTCAGCTCTCCGTGATTTTAATTTCCTTCGAGACTTCCTCTTTGCGCAGGGGTTATCTAGGAGGGTGCCGTTTGCGTTCCAAGTGTGTAGAGATCATCTTCCTGTTTGTCGTCTTTGTGTCCTGGGTCACTGTTCTGATACTGTTACAGTCAGAGGACGCATTCCGGATGGCTTCCGTTTTTAACAGTCCGTGGAGGTGTATTGTACGGCCCCGGATGTGACTGATCTTGGCGCCGTTCCCTGGACACTTGAAAAAACGTGGCGGCCTCTGCTTGTGTCCGTCAGACCCCGTGTCTGGGTGCGGTGCCATCTCCCGGTCCTCATCCTTGCTGAGTTTCTGTGGTTCTGGCAGTTGTGGGCGGGGGGTGTTGAAGTCCCCAGCTACGACTGTGGGTTTGTCCTTTTCAGTTCCTGCTTCCTGTGCGGGCCACATGGCTTTGGGACCAATGTGTCCCTGGTAAATTAACACTTTTGAATGATGTAACGTCTCTCTTTGTCTCGAGTAATTGTCTTGACTCCAAAGCCTACTTTATCTGATAGGAATAAGCCACTGTATTTTTTGGTTTGTTTGTTTTTGTTTGTTTGTTTGTTTGTTTTTAAGTAGGTTTGCAAGGCATCTGTTTTCTCATTCTGTTTACTTTCTACCCACTGGTGGGGTGGGAATTGGAAGCGAGACCTGTGAGCGGCTCACGGTGGGGCCGTGGCTCCATCCACGCTGACGACCTCTGACCCGGTCCACTTAAGGCTGACGCCGGCCATTCTTACATTTGTTTCCTTGTTTTTCATTTATTCATCTGTTTTCTTTGTCTTTCCTGCAGCAATGTTTTAGGACTCCACCTTGATTTATCTGTGGTGCCACTGAGAGTTTTGTACAGTTTTCTACACAGAATCGCGTATTCCGACACACGCATTCGAACACACTGGTACCAGTGTTTAACCACCTCCCGTGAGTGTGGAAAACACTCCCGCTTGGGCCCCGTTTTTCTCCCTGAGCAGCCCCATCAGAGGACGGCGTGAGAATTCGCCTTTCGGTCACGTGTGATTTAGAAAACTGGTGGTGAGGAAGACAGTATCGTATGAACACGACTTTCTGCTTTTTCCATTAAGTTCTGTTCCTTCTTGGTGCTCCAAGGTTCCTTCTTTTATTGCTTCCTCTCTGTTTTAAGAACTTCCTCTAGCTGCTGCCCTTCCAGGATATGTCAGCTAGCAAAACTTCTCAGCTTTCCTTCCTCAGAGGAGGCCTTTCTTCCCCTTCATTCCCGGAGTGGACTTCCCCCAGATTTAAAATTCACAGCTGATGGGTCTTTCTCTTCAGCACTTTGTGACAACCTGATTTCCAGAGCCTTCCCGGGCTCTTGGGTCTGCTTGGTGAGCCTGGTGCTGCTGGTGCTGTCTTGGGGGCGGGAGGCGGGGTGCTCCGTTGCCTCTAGTGGGGGAAGGGACCCTGGGTCACGGGGACGCAGGGCTTTCTCCATGACCAGTGGGTCTCATGCTGGGAGTTCCCTTTGCTGCCAGTGTCTGTATCCCCCTGTGCCAGGCAGTGTCCCGGATGAGGAAGGAGAAGGCTCAGCTGGCCACCGACTGTCGGGGGTCCTGGTCCATCCCCTTGCTGCTGCGGTTGCAGGAGGGGTGTTGCTGGGTGTTGGGGAGACCCTCCAGCTCAGTGCGGGGGAGAAACGAGGCCGCCTGGGCTGCCCTCTGTTGCTTGGTGGCGGGTGGGGCGGTGCGTGGCTGCGTCACCTTCTTCTGTTCTGGGGGTGGGGGTGGGGACTCATTCAATGTCTCCGAATCTGATTGTTCCCGACTCAGGCTTGGGGTCCCAGCCATTTGGCTTGCCTCGTCCTCTCTTCAGAATCCTCTCTTGGCTGCCTCATGCATGAGTCAACAGCCTCGCCTACCAGGGAGGTGACAAAGAGCCTGGTCCTCCAGACTGGGAGTCTCCAACCGGCCGGGCGCGAGATCCTGGTGGGACTCCAGGTGGCCGGCTTCTCTTGGCCTGCAGATGGGGTGTTCGGCAGCACCTCCTCACGGATGGGCAGGAGCCCAGGCCACATGGCCCTCTGGGCAGCCGGCTGCTCCCCCGCTGAGGGCAGGAGGGAGGCCAGGGGACGGGGAGCAAACCCATCGGAGGCACTGGGAAACAGACCCCACAGAGGCCACTCGACCTGAGACGATGGTCACCATGCACTCTGCGGGGGGGCGGGGGGTGGACAGGCCGGCCTCTTGGAGAAGCGGGGGGGACCAGCCCTAGGCGCTGACGCCACACACCCCGCGGAGCCCGGCGACCTCTTGAGACCGAATCTCCTTGCCGCCCGGGCCGAGCCTGGCGACTTCACGGCAGGTGGGGGTGGGGGCTGCACAAACTTGGAGACGGCCTGTGGGTGACGAGACTCAGCCTTGTCACAGGTCTCTGGCCCCAAGGACGTGGCCGCTGCCTCTCAGAACCCGTCAGCCTCCCAGCTTCCCAGCGTCTCGGCCACGGCGTCCGCGTGTACATACTTCCTCGGGGGCCAGAAGGGGAGGCTGGGGAGACAGGTGACTTTTGGGGGCTGAGAGCAGGAAGAAAGGGAGACCCCAGAGGACCGTTTCTGTTCCATTCCATTTCCTTCCATAAACGTAGAACATGCTTTTCTCTGCCCAGCTCTGTGCTGGGCGAAAGACGGGGGGTGGGGCGTGGGGGACACACAGGCCCGTCGGACCAGGCCTCCCGCTTCATGCCGAGACGTCCATCCTCGAGCCACATCTCCGCCCTGAGCAGAGCGCGGGGGGCTGGGACGGGCCCGCCGCGAGGTCTCGGACGCCAGCGTCCGTGGCCAGGGCCAATCTCTCCGTCGGCACCCGGTGGGGCGAGGGAGCTGCTCCCCGGTCACACGGGTGCCGCCGAGGCTCAGAGGGACCTCAGGGGCAGGTGTCCAGCCCCCAGCCCCTACCCCCAGGCCTGTCCTGTGCCCCCTCCCCCATCCTTCCTGACGGGGCCTGTCCGTGTCCCCCCTACCTCCTGTCACCTGTCCCCCAACCCTCCTTTTTCGGGGGGCCCTGTGCATGGCTTTTGGAAGATGTGACTTGCGTCGCCATGGTGGAGGTCCACCCCCACCCCCAGGCCTCCGGCGCTGCGGCCAGCTCCCCACTGTTCTCCTTCCCCCAACACGTACTGAGCCCCCTAGGGGGCCGCCTCCACCGACAGGCCCCCACCGTCCACGGAAGCCTGTAATTTCCGAGGGCTGAGTTGTCGTCGGCCGGCTGGAGCGGGTCAGCGTGCCATCTGGCACGGGCCCCCAAGGGAGCTTCGGGCCCTGCACCCTGCAGTTAGGGGCCCAGAGACCTCTTTCCAGAGGACTTGCCTGTGCATAAGTCTTCAAGTTCAGAGTCAAGGCAGAGAATAACCACTCCTTCATTTCCTCACCCCCCTCCCCAAAGGAACCTCCCTACCGCCAGGTTCCCCCGGGGTCTCTCCCAGAGCTAACGACTCTCCTGATGTCTGTGCATTTATAATTTTATACTTTTTTTAAAAAAAACAGGTTTAAACATCCATAAGCAATACCTAGAATTGTGTGTTAACCTTGCCGTTCATATCACTTTGCATTCCTGATATATTTGGACTTATCTCTGCCATTTAATTTTATGTTTTCTATTTACTTTGCCTCTTTGTCTCCCCTTCCTGCCTTCCGTCAGGCTGATAAGGGTTTCAGCACCCTCTTTTTCTTTCTCTGTTGGTTTGGAAGCTGCAGGATGCATCCTTTTGGTAAGTATTTCAATATAGACATTTAACTATAAATTTGTATGACAAAGTTGAAAGTTATTCAGTATTTCTATGCTCCTTTGCAAGCCTTAACTTTCCATTGATCATGATCGTTCACATTCCTTGTCATTGTTTTTAGAATTTCAGTTGCATTCTTCATAATACATGGAATCAGTTATTATTTCTTTAATCAATATTAACTCAATTAATCATCATGTTTTTGTGTTCACCCTTGCCCCTTGCAGTCTTCTCTTTCCTCCTGGGCTGACTCTTCTTCTCCCTAAAGTGTACACTTTGATGAACCTTTCTGGGATGGTTTGCTGTAGGGGGACTTTTTCTTAGACTTTGCATGTCTGAAAATGCCTGTACTTTATGCTCATTCTTGAATGATAGTTGAGCTAGCTATAGAATTCTAGGATGACAGTTGTGTTTCTTTAGTCCTTGAAAATATTGCTCTAGACTATAAGAAATCTGCTGAATTCTATTCACTTCCTTGTGGATGATCTGTCTTTTTAGCTCTGATAGCTTTTCAGATTTTCTCTTTATCCTTGGATATACTACAGTTTCGTTATGAAGTATCTAAGTTGAAATCATGTTTATATATCCTGTGAAGCATTTTGTGTTTGAAGATTCATATCTCTTTTTAGTTTTTGAAAGATTATAGCTGTTATAGAACATTATCTCTGCATCATTCCTTTCATTCTTCTTCTGAAGCACCGGCACGTGTTCTGCAGCTTCTTGATCCGCCCTCCACATTTCTTACCTATAACTTTCTATTTTTATCTATTTCATTTGTTGATTTCTGGGCCACGTTCTCAGTAATATCTGTCGTTTAACTAATTCTGCTTTCAGTGTAGCCAACCAAGTGAGTTTTCAATTTCTATCACGCCTTTCGCTTCCAGGATTTCTAATTGATTCTTTTTCATGACCACCTGTTTTCTTTTCACTGAAGCCAGTGTTGCTTTCAGAATTTTTAAAGTTTTTTGGTGATCCTAAACATTTTTATTTGAAATTCATTTTCAGATTCCTCCATTATTTCCATTTCATCTGGAGTGATTTCATATCTCCATGACTGATTTTCTTGATTGTCTTCACGAGCATTAGCTTTGCCCGTGTTTGGGGGGTGGGGTCAGGTTCGTAGGCTCATCTTAAGCGGATGTCTCTTACTCTTCAAACTCTCTTCTTCCCCTTTCTCTCCCACCTTATTTTCAAGCTGCCTCCAGTTGGCCTCCCAGGGGCCCCACTCCAGAGAAACGAAGTCATTTGTTGTTGGCTTAGAGCACCTACTGGGGGACATTGGGGAACCTTTCACTGAGTCCCTGGGGGTCAAGGTTTGGAAGCTGTGGCTGCTTCCTCCCGCCATGCCAGGTGTACAGCTGGGAGCCCTGCCCCTGTACAGAGCATGGCTCCAATCCCTGCCTCGTTTTAGTGTCTGTTACATGGAGATGGCTATCTTGTTTTGTTTTGTTTTGTTTTTATTATGGTTATGTCTTTTAAGTTTCTCTTTTTATAGTTTATCTGTCTTTGCTATATGGGATGACTTGAAAAATGAACTTGAAGTGCTATTTTTTTGTAAGCTTTAAATATTTCCTTTTATTGTGAGTCCATTAAAAACAGAAAACCAGTGTAAATTTTCAGTTTCCTGGAATGTAGTGGGTTTGAAGGTTAATTTTTAAAAATAAAACCTCATCAAACTGACCCACATGTGAGCTCCGCCAAACGTTTGTTCCCGTAGTGGTGGGCTCTGTCAGCTGCACGCAGGCAGCAAGTAATAAATTACTGTCCCATTTAAAAGCTGGGGGCAGTAACATTTCCTTGCGAGATAAATGGTGTTCATTTTTCTCTACTGGAATTGAACTTAGTAGTCAGTTAATTTTTGATAAACTCTTTTATTGAACTATGGCATTGGCACAGAGCGGAGTGCTAGTTACAAGTGTGCAAGGGGAGGGCTGACGGCACGTGGACACACCCGTGATGCCTTGGCAGGGCCACCCTGGAGCCTGGGGGCCGTCATTGTCTCCCTTCCAAGGGTAGGAAAACAAAAGATCAGACAGGTTAAGTGCTTTCTCCCAGGTTCCCAGCGAGGGAGAGACGTAAAGGAGGCACAGCCAGGCCTCCTGGTCCCGTGTTCGGGGTAGGGGCCCTGGAAAGGCAGGACGTGCCAGCTGGGAGCAGAGAGATGAGCGGCTGAGCCAGAAGCCCTGAGATGAGATGGGATCCAGGAGGGTGGCGGAGCAGAGAGGGGCCGTGGGGACAGTCCTTTTCCTCCCCCGGGGCTGTGGGATGGCGTAGTCCAGTTTGGTTGGTTTGTTTAATGGAGATTTTAAGATGAAGTGCCTGTGTTTCAATTTGCCAAAAATATGTATTTTAAAAGACACACACTACTTGCTATTACTCTTGCTTTATTTTTTAAGGACATTTTCTCATGTAGGCCCTTTACATACGTATGAAGGGACAATTTGAGAATAAAGACCAGTCCTTTGATTTAAAAAACTTTTTTCTTTGCATTGTCCTCACTTGTCTCATTTTGCCCCTGACCGGAGAGGACTTGTGCGGCCAGGCCTCAGTTCCCAGCACGGTGTCTGTCACTCTGAGTGGGTGGTGGCCAGAGCTCCCTTCCAGGTGACCAGTCTGGGGCTGAGGCCACAGGGCTTCCAGATATAGCAAGTAAAAATATGGGATACCCAGTTAAATTCTAATTTCAGACAAATAAGAAATTTGTTTTAGTATAAGTATGTACCGAATACTACATGGGACAAACTTACACTATACAAATCATCGTCGTGTATCTGAAGTTCAGATCCAACTGGGCATCCTGAGTTTCTCTGGCAGCTTGGTGGAGGGACACCTCTAGAACAAAGGAGGACTGAAGGGAGAGTGCTAAGCAGAGCCAGAGGGTGCCAGGGACGGAGCCAGCCTTGATCTCCAGTCTCCCCTGTCCTGCTCTGTGACCCTCAGCCGCCTGTAGCCCCAGCCCCAGCTCCGCGGCTGCCAGCGTTTCCCAACACCCCCTCCAGCCCTGTCTGGGGGCCCCTGTATTTATTTATGTTTTTATTGAAAGCATGTTAAGATTCATTTATTCTTGAGAACTATAATGCAATTGGTCCTGTGAGAAGTGGGGACACCTGGCTTTTCTCTCTGCCTGGTGCGTCCTGCGTGGGGCTCAGGCTCCCACAGGCTGCTTTTCACCCATCCTCTTATCTGTATGGTTCACCTCTGCTCACCGCACCGTGGGAGGCCCCAGCCTTCACTGCCCAGCCGGGAGGCGACGCAGGAGCCGGAGTGGGAATAAGACGGGTATTACCCCCCAACCCCACAACAGCCCAGGGCAGGTATTGCTGTCCCCATGGAGCAGACGGGTAAACTGAGGCACGAAGGTTTAGGATCTTGCAGGAGAACTGGCTGACGCCCAGCAGCCCTGAAATTCCAGCCCAGGAGCATTTTTAAAAGCTCCGCCCCCCTCCCCTCCCCCGTCTGACTCAGTGGCCTGGGCGGGGCCTGGTTGAGGCCTGGGCGGGGCCTGGTTGGGTCTGGGCGGGGCCTGGGCCGGCAGCTCTGCAAGCTCCCTGGGGGATTCCAGCGGCCAGAGCCAACGCCCGAAGAGCTCCCGCTCTGGAGAGGGGAGGGACTGCGCAGGTGCCAGGCTCCAAAGGCGGTCCCGGGGAAGGGACGGCAGGAGCAAAGGCCTGGGTGGGAATGAAATCTCTCACCAGCTGAGATGAAAATAAGATTAAAGATGGGAGATCACCCCAGCTTTCCTGCTGATGATTCTCGGAAGTCTCGGCTTCCCCTTGAGCCAGAGGCACTGGTGAAATGGCAGCGCGAGGCCAGTCCCTCCTTCCTCGTTCCATGGAGTGACAGCAGAGGGACAGGAGGAGCAGGCAAGGCCTTCATCCGCGGGCAGAGGGTTGAGCGTCGCAGACCGTCTAGTCCCGGCTGGTGTGTGTCCCCGGTGTGTGGCCGTCCCACCGCGTCGCTCTGAGGGCCCGGGACAGTGCTGGAGTCACAGAGGTTTGCTTTGAAAACGAGTAGCCCAAACCGCCCAACTCTAGAAAAAACTTGCTTTCCGTCCTAAAAACAAGTTAAATTGTAAAAAATATCAAGATAAAGCACAGAGACTAAAATATACCGATGTTGACCTCAAAACAGGTGTCCATGATTAAAAATATCCATGGCTGTTCCTGTCCATATGTGTCCATGTAGGACAAAGATCTCTTTTTTTCAGATTATGAAAGCGATGTATGTTTATCATGGAAAACACAGGAAAACGGGGAAGAAACCAAGTCACCCGTGATCTCGCAACGGACAGGCAGCTGCTGTCTGTTTCGTATGTTGCTTCCCTATATTCTTACGTTTTTCCTTTCTTATATGTTTCATGTTTCTGTTTTCTGCACAAGTAGGGTCTTTAGTACATACAGCTCTTGCAGCCTTCATTTAAGAAAAATAATTTATTGAGGAATTCACACGTGAACGTGAGCAATTCCATGGCATTTAGTGCATTCACAATATTGTGCGGCCAGTGAGAGAGGTGGTGTTCACCTGTCGACCCGGCATTGAACGCTCGCTGGTTTTAAATTTCCCGGCGTCGTCCTTAGGCTGCTGGGAGCGCCCTGTGCACACCTCCGCCGCGCTGCGTCTGTCTGTCTGTCTGCTTCCTTACGGCAGGCCCGGGACCTGGGTCTTGCCCAATCGTTTCCGCCCGCAGGTCCGTCCCCACCTCCACCCAGCTGACTGCGAGTTGTGTTTCCAGGGAGACCTCGCAAAGGAACCGTCCGAGCCACGCCCACCTTCAGAGCCTCCTCTGCAGACATGGCTGAAACCCAGCCCGTCCCTCTGCCGTCCCTCTGCCGACGGTGCCACCTAACCTCCTGTTGTCCCTGCCAGGAGCCTGAGCCATCCTGACACCTCCCTCCCTCCCCCACCTCCCATGCAGCCCATCCCGAGGTCCAGGTGACTTCACCTCCAGATTTCTCTCGGGTGCCCTGCAATTCCTCTCTCACGTCTCTGCGTCACCCCATCGTGGCCCAAGCCACCATCTCGCCCTGTTGGGGGACACTGCTTTAGGCTCCCGACTGGGCTCTGGGCTCTTCCCATCACCCCACAGTTCATCTAGAGCCACGTTTCCAGAATGCAGAGCTGGGTGCCTCGGCTCCGTCTTTTCCTTCTTAGAACCTTTCCATGACCTCCCGTTCCTTCCAGGACGAAGGTGTGAGTCCCCGACGTGCCTGCGGGGCCTGCATCCTCCGCCATCTCTCCAGCTGCTCTGGGCTCCTGCCCCCGGAGGCCTCCTCCAGCTCCTCATACCACATTCCCTCCACCCCAGGGCCTTTGCACGGGCTGTTCTCTGCCTGCAATCTCTCTCACCCATTTTTCCTCATCAATCCTCGCTTATCTCCCCGATCTCCGCACAACCTTTCCTACAGGGAAGCCCCCTGCCCCCGCCCCCAGACCAGATGGAGCCTTTTAGGGTATATGCTCATCGCACCTTCTTATATGATCATTTGCTTAATGTCTGATTCCCTGACAATGTACAAGGTTTAAAGGGCAAGGACCATAATAAGTAATTGGGAGATATCTGTTGAATCAGCCAATGAAAAAACAATGTAACTACTGGGACGAAGCACACGGGCATTTTAAAGCTGTCGATGTTTGGTGCCGGGGTGCTTTCTAGAAGGCAAGAGCAGTGCATGTACCTGTGAACAAGGGTGTCGGTGTAGCCACACCTTCACCGTAAATTCTGTGCCCGCAGCAAGTCCTCAGTCATCTGACAAGTTCACAGCCGGGGACAGCACAAGTCAGAACAGTGAGTGGCAGAGATGCTTGGCCATGTGGGGACAGAGTGGCTGAGCCATGTCAAAGAAACAAAGGTGGCCGCACATACGGGCGCCCAGGATGCTCTCGGGCCAGAATACAGGAGCAGTTGTTCGGTCGGCCCGTTAAAACCACGGCTGACCATTCAGGCCTGGAGGCCTGGGGGAAATGGCTGGGGAAAGGACTAGAAAGAAGTTGACAGAAGAGAGAGAAGGAAGGGTGAGTAGAGGCAGCAGAGCTCAGAGACGGGGCAGATGGCAGAGACAGGGCCTGGAGCAAGAAGCCGCAGACCTGCGATGATTCGAGAAGGTGTGGTATGTGAGGACTGCGTCATCTTGCTGGCTCACATTTCTGGCACCTGGGCTGCAAAGACTCTAAGCCCAGGACTCTGGCATGACCCCCGTTTGAGGCCTCCCTGAGCTGGGTTGCTTCTAAGATGGTCCCAGTGATCCTGCCTCCCAGTACTCAGGGGCTGCCACTTTCATGGTCAGATTAAAGATGGTGGCTTTCGTCTTGCCGGCCGACTGTCTTCCCTAATGGCTTTGCTGGACATGCTGCTGTGTGGGGGAGTCCCATGTGGCAAGGAAATCAGCTCTAGCTGCTAAAAACCGAAGTCTTCAGTCTGAGGGCCTCCGAGGAGCTGAGTTCCACCAGCGACCGAATAGGCTGGGGTGCACTCTCTTCCCCAGTCGAGCCTTCTGGGGAGTCGCCTGTGGGCTGGGAGATGCTCGGAGACGAGAACCCAGCTAAGCCAAGGCCAGATGTCCGACCACAGGAACTGCGACACGATGAACGTGTGTCATTTTAACCACTGTTTGTAGTGATTTGCTATGCAGCCGTAGACAACGAATACACTGCCCACAATATTGAGGTCTCAGGGTGATTCGACTCTTAGTGGCTCGAGACTCCAAGTTCAAAGGTTGCAATCAAACAACAAGCCTGCCTAGATCCAAAGGGAGGGGACAAAGGAGGAAGCCAAGGTCACATTGTGGAAAAGCAGGAGGGATGGGAGATAGACTTGTGGCCATTTTTGGAGGATATGTTCAGACACAGCCCGGCTGTGGGCCACAACTCACACCCCTCCACATGCAAAGTGAGCTCACCGGCCCCCAAGACCCCACGGTTTGGGGCTCAGACTCAAGGTGCGGGATCCAGTCACCAAGACCAAGTCTGGTACAGATGAGACCCCTGGGGAGGGGTCTTCCAGTCCTGACAGGGTTCTTCGTGCCCTTTGACTCTGTCCTGAGTCACACTTCCTTTTTCATAAGACTGAATTTGCAACTGAATGGCCTTCTCAGCCCGCTTCCTTCCTCAAAAAGGTCAGAGTCCAAAAGCCTCTTTAAGTTTTGTTCTGTCTTCATCCCATTTAGTCCAAGAACCCAATTCCTTGAAAACTTGGGGGCCGCCTATATGTAAATTTAAAATCCACTCCGTGAGATAAAAACCTTACCCAGAACCTTTTCTTTTTTAATTAACATACCTTTTTTATTTTTTATTTTTTTTTAGCAGTTTAAGGTTTCCCCCAAAAAAAGAAAAAAAATGGAGTGGAGGGTAGAGAGAGTTCCCCTATGCAAACCTCCCACCCCAGTCCCTCCTCTTATTATCACGTGGCACATTTTTCACAAGTGATGATCAATATACGATTAGAACGAAAGCCTATAGTTTGCAGTAGAATTCACTCATAGTCCATAGGTTCTGTGGGTTTTGACAGATCTGTAATGTCATGCGTCCATCATTACAGTATCATACAGAGTAGTTTCACCACCTAAAAGTCCCCAGTGCCCCCTTGTTCATCCTTCCCCCTCCCCAAGCTCCTGGCAGCCACGATTACTGTCTCCACAGGTCTGCCTTGTGCATGAGAAAGGGGCCATGTACTGAGCCTGACAGGGCCTTACAAACCCAGAGACCAAGGCAACCACACGGGGTGGTCCGAACTTAAAAATTCCTAACTAAAAGCGGGTCGTGGTGGTGGTCATGGAAACACTTGTAGTTTCCTTGACAAAGGTCAGTCTTTACCTTTGAAATCGTCTACTGTCTTTGTGCATCTTAGATAGCATGCCTTTGAAATGTCAGAGTGACCTTCCTTTCCAGACCCAGCGTGAGGCCGCACGGTTATCTCGTTGCCCACATACCGTTGCCCACATACCGTCTCTACGTGATGTCAACGTCGCCGCTCCTGAACCCACCGACGTAAGAGAAGTGTGTCTCTCTGATTCACTTTTTATGCAGTCTGTGGTTTCCCCACTTTGCTTTCTTCCGCCCCCTTAATCTACCACCGGTGGATGTCACGTAAGCCCCCTTACGTCTCCTCCTTTGATTCTCATGTATAAAATAAGCTGCAAAACTGCCATTCTCCGGAGCACTTTCTCAATCCGTTGAGATTTTGCTTCCGGGCACTTGTCGTCAGTTTGGCTCAAACTCTTACGAGACTTTTTCTTAGACTGGATGTTCTTTTGTGGACAGCCAATTCTGGAACGTCTCGTAGCTGGAATCACAGTAGGTAGGCTTTGCGGACCAGCTTCCTTCCCCTAGCACCACAAACCGGTTGGAGACGAGCCTTCTCCACCCCAGCTTCACGTGAGGAGTCACGGGAGGATGCCCCAGAGAAGCCCCGGGGAGTTCAAGGCTGACTGTTAGTTACTGGAGCAGGCCTCCGGGCGGGCTCTTCAGACCTCAGAATGTCTTGCCTGGAAGGCTGTATGAGGTGCCTTTGCCTTTTCCTCTGAGGTCATCATCCTAAAGCATCTTCCAGTGCCATCTGGCCTTCTTTGTTCTGAAGCCCTTTATTCTGAGAATCCTCGCCTGGCTGAGAAGACTGTTTTGGCCTTTGAAGTCTCCCAATTCCACTTGAAAGTGGTGCGCTCTTAGCTCCGCAACTCTGTTCTCACTTCGATAGGCAGAGCCAGGCACCACCGTCAGCGTTCCGCCTGGAAAACCCCTTCGCTGGAGCGTCAGGGTCGCCAGGTGAACCTGTCCGCATTCTAGGCTGTTGCAGGCAACCGTTTTACTAAACTTTCTGCCACCACAAAACAAAGTTCCTTTCCTTCAGGGTCCAACAGCATTTTCTTTAACTTCCTTATAAGCTCTCACCAACTTCCTGCAAGGCTGCCAGGCTTCTGCCCACTGCCTGCTCCTCAAGCCAGTGCCAGGTGTTTTAGGCTTTGGTGACAGCGGCACAGTTAGGAATTATACATCACGTAATATGCTAATTACTGTCCCAGTTGCTACAACCACCTTGCAATCTATGCGAGGTATTGTAATCCCCATTTACAGGAGTGGAAACTGAGACTCAGAGAAATTATGTGACTTGTTACAAACTGCACAGTGAGGGAGCTGAGCGTTGAAAAACAATTTTTAAAAACTGGAAAGCACAGGAGCCTGAGGACATTTAGTAAAGGAGCAACATGGCAGTATATGAGTCAATAACCATTAAAGGTATCATTTACAATGATCCCAAGCCATGAGAAAGTTTGACATACTCTCTTCACTGAGGCAGGTGACTATATTATATTTTAGTGAGTTCATAAAAAATAAAAATTTTGTGCTTAAACAATTAACCTTCATGTAGCTCAAAAAAATACACTCGTGTAGAACACCTCACCCCCTCCCGCCCTCCCTCGCTCTTGTCCTTCCTTCTCATTTTTGAGAAAGTTCCATGTCCAATATCACAAGTGTTCTGGGTTCCTGGCTGCCCAGGTACATGTGATTTAGGACCCATAGGCCAAAATGTGAGCATGGAGAGGGGCTGGCCAAACACCCAGAGCACCCGAGGGTCCTCTGTGACGCCGGGATCCATCTACACTGAGGATGGATGTGCACCAGGGTGCCTCAGACTTGAGCTAAGTAAAACCAGAAAAGCCACGACGTGCCCATTAAACAGCTTCTTGAGAGGTGGTTGGATTTGAGAACCGTAGGCATCATGTTTGCCGGCCAGAATCAGAGCACAGCTAAGCCTCTGGCTTGGCGGGAACAAAATTTGTACACGCTGGTACAGGTGGCAACGGGTGTGCATGTGTGTGCATGTGTGTGTGTGTGGGGGGCGGTTATCCCAGAATCCAAGGGCAGCTGTTCACAGTCCAACTACACTCCCCAAGTCAGTGGCTACTCCCCTCCATCATACCCCTCCCGTCTCTCAGCCTCTGATCCCCAGAAAAGAATCTGGAGGTTTACCCGGCGCAGTCTGTGTCCACCCTGGTCCGATGGGCTCTAGCCAGGGCTTGGGGAAGGTCCCATGGTCGGGCTGGTCCCTCTGCAGGGCTGCAGCTGGACAGATTTCTTAAGAAGGGGAGCAAGTGGGACTGACAGACCAGTGAGCCACATGTGCCTTGGTTCTCCTTATACAAGTTCTCACTCTCTGGTAAGACAGAAAAACGCTTCTTGGACCCAAGGACAGTGAAGGAGTGGGAAAAGGGAAGAGGGTTTTGGGTGCTGTCAATTACACTTCCGGTGTCCCATGTGCTATCTGGTGGGCAGGAGGCAGCGCTGTGCCCTGACAGAATTTGTATGCGCTCCCTGAATCGCCTCCCCCACTTCCTTCATCTGGGGGCCCCACTGGCAAACCTGAAAGGGCCCACCCATGTGTATCTCCCTGCAAGCTCCGTGACACATCGCGCCTCGGAGGCTCGTCCACGCCTTTCCGCCTCCCCATCACCTTGGCTACCTAGCAAATTCCTACTCACTCTTTAAAACCGTGTTTTGGCATCACCTCAATAAAAGTCTGACCCCACCCTTTAGACAAAATTCATCACTTCCTCCTCCTCTGTACATAAAAAGACCGTTTGATTATGGAAAATTTCTTTAATGATACAAAAGTAGAGAGAATTCGGTATGATTTTTGCACGGGAATGCACACCCCCATCACGACAGGTATGACCGTGTTGAAAAGACGCGAGTCCCTGCGTCTGCTCGTCCACCCCGAGACAGTGACCGTGCACAGTGCCCGGAGCTGAGCTCAGTACTTCCCAGATGGAACAGAAGTTATCACCTGGTCCAACGCGCCCACTTTAAAGATGAGGAACCGAGGTCCGGTTCATCAGCGGGGTCAGTGCAGTTGGCCCTTCTGCTCACCGGGAGACTAGCGGGCCAGGCACGGTCCCTCGCCGGCCCTGCCCTGGTCCCGCCCCTGGGGGCGCTCTGCGCCATCGCCTAGCCCCCCGGCGGCGGGGCGCTTCCTGCCCTCGCTCCTCCCACAGCCACCTGGCGGGCCCCGCCCCTCCCCACCTGGACTCGGAACTGTTAAGTGGCTGCGACGCCCCGGAACGAACCATTCGCGCTCGGGGGGTGGGTGGGGCGGCGCGCGGGACCCCAGCCGCCGCTGCCCCGGGACGGCCTGCGTGCGGGGGCCGCGGGGGCGCGCCGGGCGGGGCGGGGCCGAGCGCGCGGCAGGGCGCCCGGGGCGCGCCCGGGGGCGGGGTGCGCGGGCCCCCGGCGGCGCCAGGTGTAGCGCGCGGCCAGGGGCGCGGCGCGCACCTCCGCGGGGCGGGGCGGGGCGGGGCGGGGGCCGGGGGCGGGGCCGGGCGGGGTGGGGCGGGGCCGGGGGCGGGGCCGGGCCGCCCACTCCTCCCCGCGCCCGGCCCCCTCGCGGCCGCCCGGGATTAGCGACCTGGGAGCCCGCGCCCCGCCGGCCTCGCCGCACACTTTCCGGGGAGCAGAGGCCACGGCGGCACCATGAAGAAGTCGTACTCAGGTGGGCGCCGCGCCTGGGGCGGGGAGGGGTCGGCGTCGCGGCACCGGCCCTTCTTACCTGAGCCGAGGCGCCCTGGGAGCCTAGTGGGTCCCCGAACTCCCAGGGCCCGCTTGGGCGCGTGGCGAGTTCGCGCGCGGCCAGTTGACGCAGCCTCCACCGAAGCGGGACCGAGGGCCCCTCAGGGCTTTGCACCCCTCGACGGACTTGGCGTCCCACTGGCTGAGTTTCCAGGACCCGCCGTTGGGGTGCTTCTGCTGCGTGTGTGTGTCTGCGTGTGCCTGCGTGTGCCTGTGTGTGTGTGTCTGTGTCTGTGTCCTGTGTGTGTATCGAGGCTGAGTGGATGATTTCCTTGGGTTCAGCCCCCAGCCTGGCAGTCAGGGCCACAGCGCCCCTCAGTTAAACCCCTTATTCCTCCACCCGGTGGAGCCAGGAGGTTCGCCAGATGGGACCACCCTGCAGTGCCCGACCTTGGCAACGCGGGTTCACCTTCTGGGCCTCAGGTGGCTATGGGTGTGCTTGCAGGTCAGCCGGTCTGACTTCACACAGGTGGAGGAGGCCTGCCCGGCTCTCACGCACTCAGGACCCTTTATAAGCCTTTCCCCTCCGGTACTTGGAAGTTCCACTCCACAAGCCCGAGGGAGGGCAGGTTAAGGGCAATCCAGATATCTGTTCTTTATTCCTCTTGGTGGTTTTCCTCTAAGGCTCCAGGGATGATTCTTCACCCTCCTCGGTCGCCAGCTAATAAACGGTACCTCCCCTTCTGCTGACCCTGCACACTTTCTGTCGATGTTCCTTCCCTTAATCTGTTTGGACATGAAGTTTTTTGCCAAGGACTCGTGAATTAATTTTTATCGATAAGAGGACAGAAGAGCCATTTGGATCATCTCCCTGCCTTTGGGGCCATTTCTCCTCCTCTTTTGTACTTTCAGAACCCAAAAAGAGAATAAATAACTGGTCTCAAGGAGGGTTACTTAGAACTTCCCAGCATGCCCTTCTGGGTCACTGGCTTAGAATTTCAACTTTCACCGCCTTGTTGCAAACAGCCCGGTTTGCAGACGCCCTGGACACAGCTCCACGCCAGGCGTGTGACGGTGGGAGGCGGGGGCGTCCAGGTGGCGTGTGCTGGGGTTTGTGCTTGGCCTCCCCTCCTCCCCGGCGTGCTCCGAATACTTGAGATGATTGTGGGCATCACATCAGTGCAGCCCCTCGCCTGTGATCCGCAGCCCAGCGTGGCTGGTCTGTGGGTGTTCCTTCCCTGGCCCCCGAAATTCACCTCCCACTGGTCAGCCCGGACAGTGGGGAAGGCCGGTGTCCTTGGCCTTTTCCTGGGGGAACTTCGAGACCCCGTTACAGGTGACAGCAGGTGCCAGCGGGTCTAAAGTCTCCTCTCCTCCACGCCTGCCTCTCCCCCAGGGGGAAAAAAAATGGAGCTTTCTGCAGTAGGTGGAAGTGGAGTTTATGGGGTGAGTAGCAACCAGCCCTTGTAAAAGCAGCCAGCAGGCCCCTGTGTTTACCTACAGGGTGGAACCCTGGAAGGCTTGGACCACTTCCAGTCTCCCCCTCCTGGCAGTGAGCCAAGGCGTTCTGGGTCATGGGTCACTCTGATGCAGTGCGTGGGGCAGGCTGGAGGGGGCTGGCCCAGGGCGGTGGCCTCCTGGCTCCGTCCTGAGTGTACTCCAGCTCTCTCGGTGCTTCCGTGGGCATCAGTGCGCTTTGCAGAAGTCACACTGACCCCCGCGTATCACCAATGCCGTGGTGTTAAGGAAAGCAGCAGACGGTGTTAAAGTCCCCCCGCATCGAAAACCCAAGGACAACCAGGAATGCTTTTCACCTGGGCTGGGTGGGATTATCGGGCTTGAGAGTCAATCTCATGATTATAACGTCTTCCTCACTGAGTTGGTGTGAGCACTCAGGAGTCTCTGAAAAGGGGGAAATGTTAAAAATGTTTCGGGAGGGATTGCGAGTGTCTCGAATCTACACTCACTCGCTGGACGCACATCCTGTGGTCCTTGCTGGAGGCAGCTGGCGAGCTTGCGTTCTCACCCGAGAGGCAGGACGCAGGTGAGGCGCCCATTCGACACCCCTTACACCTGTGCAGGTCAGGCGCCACACGCCGTAGGGTGTCCTGGGCTTGTCGGGAGGTTTGCGGGGAGGCAGGATTGAACTAGGCCTTGAGGAATGAGAAATTTTGAGTAGGTGGAGCCTAAAAAAGGTCTTTCCAAGTGGGGACGAAGCAAAGGCCCCGACGGGAGCCGTTGGACCCCAGGTGGGTGCTTGGGGCAGGCTCTCTCTGGCAGCTTCAGTACGCTCCAGGCTTTTCCAGGGTCCACCTCACCTGTCACTCTTATGGGGGCAGAGCTGACGGCAGCGACAGGCAGTGTGGCCCAGTGGGCCATCGTGGCGGCTCCCGGCACTGACTCGCTAGGGTTGGGCGTCTCATTTGTAACGCAGGGATACTGCTAATCTGTTGTGCTGATTCAGTGATTTCACACGTAACAGGCTTGGAGGTGCCCACTCTCGAACTCGGTGGTGCTGTCATCTTCGTTATTGCTGACGCCTCTCCCGGACCTCTGCCGGGCGGAGGCCAGGACTGTGGCCGGGCTTTGCCCTGCCCCTCGGCGTGGGACTGGGCTGCAGGCTGGCCCTGTCTGGTCCTCCGGCGTTCTGCGTTTGGGGCTTCCTTTTGCACACTGGGTCACGCAGAGCTTGCCCTTTGGTGTCTGTGGCTCCTCTGAGACCCCTCAGTGGCCCTGAGAGGGTGGGGGTGGGGGGAGAGGAGGAGGGGGACATTTACGGGAGGCTCAAGAGCACAGAAGTGGGGGAGTTGGTCTGTGTATGCATGCGGGAATTATTCTGAGATTCTTGTGGCTTTCAGAGGATCCCAGAGGGGGACCTGTCCGGCCGGAGACCACAAAGCCCTGTGCCTGCTGACTTCTCCAGGGCCCCGCAGGGCCGGAGGCTGTCCGGGGAGGGAGATTAGACCTGTTGCTCACCCACCTCCCCCACCCAGTGCTCTGGGAGCTGACTTATGGGAAGGGGGAGGAGCTACCCAGTGATGGGTGAGCGGGAAGGGTGCTAAGGCAGGGCTCCCTCCTCTCTGCCCTGGCCCCTCCGCCCCCTCCCTCGTCTGTTCTGTTGCCTCTTGTCTCATGTCCAGGCTTGCTCTGGCTCCTGCAGGGGACGTGGGTGGAGAGGAGGAGCCACCTGTGCAGTTCCTCGGTGGCCCTGTCGGACTCGTGCCCAGGACCACGGTCCCTTTTGGACCCCCAGGGTCCCCGAGTCGTCAGAGAGCTGGCCGAGCCTGGGTCCTGTGGCCAGCCCTCCCCTCAGCCCGTTGCAGATAGGGAGGCAAGCTCAGGTGTGTGGCCTGCCTGCCTGCCCTTTCAGCCCACCCCAGGCCACAGTCACCTGCCTGTCGGCATCTCTCCTGCCTGCCCAGAGGGCTTCCGAGAGCCCAGTGCCAGCACCTGACTACACACCTGAGTGTGAGACAGCCCACCTTCTTCCTGGAGCCCACTGTGTGTTCAAGCCAGGACAGGCACAGTGGGGACCTGGGGTCACAGCGAAGGAGCAGCCGCCTAGAGCCCGCATCCAGGTGGGCGTGGGGCTGTCAGCTGGGTGTCAGTGCAGGACATCTCACCTGAGGACCCAAGGACCCCAAGAGCAGGAAGGAGGCAGTCCCCCTCTCCTCTGAGACTCTGCCCGCCCCAGACAGCCCCGCATGATGGGCCCGGGGGGACCTTGTTTCTGACACTGTTTGTCCGTGGGCAGTCTTGCATGGGCTCTACAGTTTGCTTGAGATGTAGTCGATAAGGAAGGCACACAGCAGGGCAGGGCCCAGCCGGTGGGGGAGGGGGAGGAGAGTCAGCTCCCTGCCGATTCCGCAGGCGGCCTTGGGGGAGGGGAGGGCCGGAGGGAGAAGCCCCAGGCCTGAGGGAGGTGACATGCTGGGTTCCCGATGCCTCTGCCTGTTGGAGCAATGACCTTGGAAGACCTGGGCTCTAGGCTCTAGGTTTATGAGGAATCGGTGGGTGCAAGTGGTGAGGTGAACAGCCCTTGCCACACTGAGGGACTGGGTCTCCTGGAGGGACCTTGGCCAGGGAGTCCCGATGGCCGCTGACAGAGGTCAGCTGGCCCAGAAGCGCTGACTGAGGGGAGCCGGTGCTGGCGGGCGCCGGGCCCTGGGGTGGGGGGTGCTGCAGTCAGGCCTGGGACTGTGGACACCTGGCCTTCTGGGCATTGAGCTTCCTTGGGGGCACTGACAGGTCCCTGAGTCTGGTGTCTGGTGGGCTGGGCCCCAGGGACTTTGCCAGCAGGTCGGGGGCCAGCAGGCTTTGCTGCAGCAGCACTCCTGGGCTCGGGGCGCCCAGGTC
>CM053506.1:105335567-105357680 GCA_028627145.1 Eidolon dupreanum
GCCACAGTGCCCCTCTCCTGCGGGCTGCACGTGGGTGTGTGCTGACCGCTGACCGTGCCTCCAGCGTTTCCTTGTGTGACATTTGTCCCATGCCGGAGCAGGGCCTCCTGGCTCACCCATGTCCCCTCCCTGGGTCCCTGTGTGCACCAGGAAGGGTCAGGAGTGTGGAGGGGTTTGCTGGCAGCCTGTGGTCGGAGCAGGGGCCTTCACAATGGCCCTGGGCTGCAGGCACGTTCCTCCTTAAGCTGCCCCAGATCCGGCTGCGGCTGCGAACCCCCTGGGCGGGGCGGGGCCGCCGGGAGGTTTGCCTCTGGGGGGCGGGGGGCGGGCTCTGGCGGCTGTAGCGGCGGGAACTGCAGGGGTTTGCTGGGCTGGAGAGGGCCGAGCTTTGGGGCAGGGCTGGGCTGGCTGCGCAGGTTTGATGGTTTTGTCCCCTGAAAATAACCAGTGACCCATATTCCGCGTCGCGTGTTGGGAAAGACCAGAGTGTGTCACGGAGAAGATCACCCCCCGCGGGGCCATCCGGAGACAGCCGTGTTCTGCGCGTGCGCGTGTTCTGCGCGTGCGCGTGTTCTGCGCGTGCGCGTGTTCTGCGCGTGCGCGTGTTATGCGCGTGCGCACTGCACGTGTGCGTGTGCGAGATTAAATCAGGACCCTTGCGTGCACACATCTTGTGTTCTCCTGTTTTTACTTCATATTCTTAGCATTTCCCATCTTCAAAACTGATTTCCATGACGGCATCTCGGACTTCGCATGTGGGTTTAGAAAATCTGCATAAACCTGAATTGTTTCCAGCGATTGCTGTTTGAATGCTGATGCAAATGTCCTCAGACCATAAATCGTTGTTCTTCGGATTATCAACTTGGGATGGATGCCCAGCCGTGGCCCACAGGACATAAACAGCCCTGGGGCTCTTCTCGGTGGACGTTGGGGAAGGGTTTGGGGGTCAGGCAAGGTTCGCGCCTGTCTTTGGGGGGACTTGAATCCGGCGGCGAGGACACGGGGTAGGCAGAGGTGGGTCCCCCGCCCCACAGGGCTGGCAGGATCTCTCCCTCCCAGTCCAGTTGGGCCCACGATCCGTCTGGCGCTCTGTGGTGGTCCAGTTGTCCCGTCCATTTCAGACTTCCCGCATGCCCTCTGGCTGCACGAAAGCCCTGCAGACAGGAAGGGAGGCGGCCTGGTGCCACTCCCCGCTGCACCGTCCAGTTGGTCATCAGATCCGTTGCCACATAGGGGTCTCAGATCTGCAAAATGACCAGCTCATGAGCACTCTTGCTGGCTTCCGGGGCGCATGTGGACACCCCTTGGCTGCCTCTGCCTCCGCAGAATGAGTGGAGTAGGCCACACCTGTCCCATCCCCCCTCCCTCCCGCTACCCTCATGGAGATGGGGAAGGCGTGTCTCAGGAGCGTGGCTGTGCGTGCACGTGGGCGCGGGCGGGTGCGCAGGACCCAGGGTACATTTTTTAGGACTCTGAGCGGGGAGGAGATGCTGGAGCGCCCTGTCCTGCGAGCTGTGGGACGAGCCATCTCCTGATTTTTCCCAGCTGGGTTCTTCCCATGTCACGACGTCCTCTGTGGGCAGGCGGCTGTGTGCAGACATCCCCGGCAGAGCGCGGCTTAAATACATCACGGAGTATTTCAGCGCAAACCTAGCGCTGCGCCGTTTCCCTGACGACATCTCTCTCCGCCCGGGGTGTCGTGTCTCCCTCCGCCCGGGGTGTCGTGTCTCTCTCCCTCCGCCCCGGGTGTCGTGTGCGTCCAAGGACCAGGGAAGGAGGCAGCTTTTCCTCCTCGGTCCTGGAGTCGCTCGGCCGCGCTTACGGTGGCCGGTCCGTTGGCCATTGTGGGTGGGACCAGATGGAGAGGGGTGAGGCGCACAGCGGCCACTGGTGGGAAGGGCCCCCAGCAGCCTCATCCCCCATCCATCTTTCTGCTGGTCTCTGCGCTAGTTTCCTGTGGCTGCCCTAGCAAATCCCTACAAACTGTGTGGCTTAACCAGCAGAAGTTGATTTTCTCACTGTTCTGGTGGCCAGGAGTCCCAAACCAGGCTGTCGGCAGGGTCACGTCCGTCCAGAAGCTTCCCCGCCCCTTCAAGCTTCTGGCCGTCCAGGTCTCCCCTGGCTCGGGGCAGCATCAACCCCGTCTGGCTTCTGTCTTCACAGGGCCTCTCGGCTATCCCTGTCTCAAATCCCCTGCCCTTTCTTATAAGGACACTTACAGGATTAAGAGCCCACTCTAAATCCAAGAAGATCTCATCTCAATCCTCACCATAATCACACCTGCAAAGACCCTATTTACAAACAAGGTGAATTCACAGGACGTGGATATATTTGGGGGCGGGGATACTATCTAACCCATTACAGACTTAGAAGAAAGTGGAGCTTCTCAGGCTGAAATGGGGGTAAAGACCCGGGGCCTACCTATTCTCAGAAGCCCCTTCCCATACACCCCCCCCAAAGTCCTGACGTGGCCTGGGTGACATGGGGAGGGAGTGGTGTGAACTTTGGGGCCCAGGGTGGGCTTTGGGAGGAGCCAGAGTGAGCTTGGCTTTGGGGGGATTCAGGAGGAGGAGAAATGCTTGTTTTGGGGGGTTGGCATAAACCAACAACCCCGACAACCCTGGTGTTTGGTGAGCAGTCACTGTCCTGATAGTGTGAACAGCCCCTGTTCTCTCGAAGCATAGGACTAATGCAGGTGGGTGGTGCCGGACAGTACGTGCCTTAGAGAGAGATGGCCCAGCTGGACAGCAAGCAGCAGATAATACAGGGCCAGGGAGCCCCGTGTGAGGAGAGCAGTGTGTGGCGGGTGGGGACGGGTGTATGCGCTAGTGTAGATGGCCAGGGTGAGGGGTGAGCAGTGAAGACGCCCCGTGGAAGGAGCAGCGTTACAGGGTGGGGTCCACCCCAATCAACGGGGTGGGGTGCCTGAGTCAAGGAGGGCTTGGCTTTGGTGCAGGGTCTTACATCGTGAGTTGGGGTGTTCTCATTCTCCCTGAGCAAACCTGGGAAAGGCTCTCCCCCCCGACTTTCTGTTCTCCCACTCAGCCCCAAGGGACCAACAGGGACACCTGGAAATGCCCGGGCTGAGGGAGGTGGGGCACGGACCCCTCCTCTAAGGGATTCACAGACAGAGGAGCCACCATTGGGGGACAGTTTGGATGGTGCTTTCGAGGACCTCGCGGAACTGCATGAGGGTGGGGTCCCAGCGCTGGCTCAGGACCCCGCTGCCCTTGGCCGTGTTATCAGCGGGCGTTGACGGGGCCCACAGTCTGCATGCAGCCAAGGACGTGATTTTGTTTGACTCACTGTGTTTTTAGAGGGGCGTTTTGCTTGGTTCGTGCCAGCATCTAAAGACCAGGAGACGACATATGAAACAATCCAGGTTTCCAGGTTCTCCCGAAGTCTGAAGCCCTGGCCACCGGGGACCCCCAGCCTGCGCATCCCCCGAGACGGGGTGCAGGACGGCATGCCAGCTCTCCAGATCCATACAGGGATGCGTCCGGTCCCTGCCGGGCCTCTGGGATGGTTGAGCTTTGCAACCCGGGATTTCGTGCCCTCCGTCCACTGAGAAGGAGGCGCGCCCGGGGCTTAGAGACGGCCACACGCGAATGCACATCTGGGGAGCTGGTAGTTCAGGGCCTCCTGTGCTTGCGCCCACTCCCAGCCTCAAGCCCGCCCGCTCCCCCAACCTCCGCCCCTCGCAGCCCCCAACCAGGCCCTGGTCTTCTGAAGGAAGTGCAGAAGAGATGAGAGCTGTGTTGGAATTTGGAGGAAAAAGGAGGGAGGGCCGCTAAGATGGGAACCAGGAGAGCCGTGGTTGGGGCCTCAGGACCAGCTGCGTCCCTGGGGAAGGAGAGGGTAGGGTCTCCTGAAATCTGGGCTCTGGGGCTGGGGAACCGAGGCAGGAATGGGGCGGGGTGACACGGCGGGCCTGCTGTGGGCCTGGCTGGGGAGGAGCTGATGAGTGTTGCTGCCACGTGGGCCCCTTCCTGCTCTGGTCTTTGTAACTGGTGGCAGCTGGTTCTGGTTTGGATCGTGGCCGCAGGGACTGTGGGGGTGGCGGCTTCCCAGGCACTGTCCCCACAGCTAGCAGGGGGCGGGTCCTGGTGGCGGTGGTGGGCGGCTGGGCCGAGACGCTGGGCTGTGGGGCGGGGATGAGACGGTCAGTGTCCTGTAGGGGCCCGGGTCTGGCTGGGGCAAGTGGTACAGGATGGAGGCACATGGGAGCCCAGGGTGAGGCGTAAGAAAGCCGGGGGCCGTGGGCCATGCTGGGGCTCCCCGTTATTCCACCAGAAACTGGGCAGCCATGAGATTCGAACCCTGGGCCTTGGAGTCAGATGCATCTGCTGGCTCTGCCGCTCGGTCTCCTGCCGGTGGGCATGCCGCAGAAGCACGTGGGCCTCAGTTTCCCTGTCTGCACCAGGGGATGGATGACAGCATTATTTACGCCATCCGGTTCTTGTGAGGCATCGTGATCTTGCCTGGTCCGGGCCTCTTAAACGTCCCAGTGCCGCGGTTCACGCCATCGATCCGACAGCGTCCCCTCCCGTCGCGATTCCGATTGGTTGTGGTCGTGGCTGTTACCATCAGGGATGTGTCAGCATGGCTGCAGGTGGCGGTGGTGACGGCGTGTCTGCCGATGGCGTCCGTGTTGCGGGGAGGTGAGGAGGGATGAAGGAAGGCCACGACAGAAGGAAATCGGAGGTGCCCGTGAGCCGGGACCTCCTGATAGAACACGTGGGTGGCAGGCCCACGCCGTGGCTAGGCCGGCACCGAGAGGCCGGCGTCTCCCAGGGTCCAGCCTGCCCTCTTCCTCGCCCAGAACGCGTGGTCGCTGGTGCCTCCGAGTCCCCCGGTAGAGGGGGGCTGTCCCCTTTTCGTTCTGAGCGGTACAGGGGGTCCTTGTGGCGGTGTTCCCGCCGGCCCCCTTCCGACGTTCACGGTGAGTGGGGTTCAGGAGCCGTCGACTCATCGCACCCTCCCCTCTCTGTCTTTCAGCCTTGAAAAGATCTTTCGAGGTCGAGGAGGTCGAGACACCCAACCCCACCCCACCCCGGAGGGTCCAGACTCCCCTGCTGCGGGCCTCTCTGGCCAGCTCCACCCAGAAATTCCAGGACCTGGGCGTGAGGAACTCAGAGCCCGCCCGCCATGTAGACTCCCTGAGCCAGCGGTCCCCCAAGGCCGCCCTGCGGAGGGTCGAGCTGCCGGGGCCCAAGGCCGAGCCCGTGTCTCGGCGCACGGAAATCTCCATCGACATCTCCTCCAAGCCGGCGGAGGGTGCCGGTGCCAGCGCTGGGCCGTCACGGTTTGGGCTCAAGCGGGCCGAGACGCTGGGCCACAAGACGCCGGAGCCCGGGCCCCGGAGGACGGAAGTGACCATCGTCAAGCCGCAGGAGCCAGCTCACCGGAGGATGGAGACCCCCGCCTCCAAGTCTCCCGAGGTGCCCGCTGCCCCCACTGCCGACGCCGCCCCCAAGAGGGTCGAGATCCAGGTGCCCAAGCCAGCCGAGGCGCCCGCCTGCCCCAGCCCAGCCCAGACCCTGGAGAATTCGGAGCCCACCCCCACGTCTCAGCTGCAGAGTAGGCTGGAGCCCAAGCCCCAGCCTCCGCCCGCCGAGGCCCCACCCCGGAGCCAGGAGGGTGAGTGCAAGGCGCGGGTCATCTGCGCTGTGGCGATGGGGGGCGGGAGCTGGCTTTGCCGTGGGTCTCGGCTGAATTGCGGGGAGGGGGCCGTGCTTGCGTGGGGACCTGGGAACGCAGGGGTGAGTGTCCGAAGGCCCAGGGAAGGGACCTGCGGCTCCGTCTGTCCACGGGGGAGGGACCGGGATGCAGCAGGTGGGGCTCGAGCCGGACTGGGAAGAACCGCTGGGTTTTGAGGGGCCCCTTTGCTGGTCAGCGTGGCCATGCTGGTCAGCCTCCGCTGTGTGCGCCCAGGACGGCGGGGAGCCGTGAGCCTGGGGGACGAGGGGCAGGGCGGGTTTGAGGCTCAAGGAGGCTCTCGTGTCCCGGGGGTCGCTGGGCAGAGGGGAGGCCAGCTGAAGGAGAATGGGGGGCGGCCCTGCAAGTGCCCAGCAGAGGCCAAGGCCACGGGCGGGGGGAGGAGCAGAGGTTTCTGCCCTCCTGAGGTTTTGCACTGGAGGGTCGCCCCCCAGGGAGAGGGTCGTGGCTGGAGGCAGAGGGAACAGAATGTCTAATCTCTGCACCCTGAGACTCTCGGGGTCACGGGAAGGGGTTCTCAGGCTGGGAGGCCCCATGATAACTGCCTGCAGCTCCGTTTGGGGGTGCTCCAATGCTGAGGGGAGTAGAGGAAAGTGAGGGGCTTGGGTACTGTCCTCGGAGGACCCGAGTCCCGAGGTGCCAACACGGGGAGCTCGTGGGGAGGCAGGACCGGTCCCCGCCGCGCCCTGGGGCACGGTGCCGTGTGCAGGAGCCGGCTGAGCCGTGAGCCCCACAAGCACCAGGTCAGTTCTGCTGTCAGGACGCGTAACTCATGAGTGTTGGACAGGTGTTCTTTGGGCTGGACAGACAGAACCTTCTGAATTTTCAATTTGCCTTTTCAATAGTATTATTTTCAATCGCGGTAAAATGCACGTAACTTAAAATCGACCGTTTGAACCACGTTTAAGCGTGCAGCATAGTGACGTCAGGCACATTCACACAGTTGTGCAGCCATCCATCCGTCTCTAGGACGTCCTCCTCTTCCAACCTGCAGCTCCGTCCCCGTTAAACACTCCCTCCCCCCGCCCCCAGGCCCCGGCACCCGCCGTCCATTCTGTCTCCAGGGACTTGATCCCTCTGGGTCCCTCGGGAGCGGAGTCGCCCAGCGTTTGTCCTCTGCTGGCTGGCTCATCCCCGGTCCTCGAGGTTCATCCGCGTCCTCGCGGGGGTCAGAAGCTCCTTCCTTTCAGACGCTCGTGCCCCGTTGTCTGCAGACCGCTGTGTGCGTGTCCAGCCGTCTGCCGACGGACGCGCGTGCCGCCGTGGCCGTGGCCCCCACGGAGCTCTTCCAGCCCTCGTTCTCGGTCCCTTTTGATTTTCCTTTTCTGAAAGAGAATTTTCCAGTGGTCAGTGGACCTGGGGACCTGGGCGGGGGCGTCGGGGGGGCAGCTGGGAGCGGGAACCGGGGGGCTGGGACTGACTTCCTCACGGCGCCGGCCGCACCCAGTAGCCCGAGCCTAGAGGACATGGAAGGCCCCTTCTGGCCCTGGTGCGTGCGAGTGTGTGTGCTCGCTGTCTCGCCCCTAGACTTGCCCCCGTGGAGCCCCCCCGCCCCGGCCGGACGTGGGGTGCTGTGTGCCGCGGCCAGGGCCCTGCCCGCGTTTGGGGAGTGGCCGGCGGCCGTTTCCTCGTGGTCTCCTGTTGGTCCAGGGCCGTGGGCACCGGATTCGCTGCGCTCCTGCGGGTGAGGCGTTCACGCCCAGCGCAGTCAGGATGTGCAGGGGACACGGTCATCGCCGGGTCATCCGGGTTTCGGTGACAGCTGGTGCTGGATGTGCACGGAGGTGGCCCTGGCTCTGGGGGGCGGGTGGGGCGTTCTGCTCAGGGTGGCGCCACCCCGGGTTGCTGGGAGGGCGGGTGGGGTGCAGGACGGTGGGGACCGGCCCGGGAGTGGTGTGGGCGAGGCTTCCGGGCCCCGAGGCCCCTTCCCCTGAGGGGTGGAGACAGTAGGATTTCACTGGGCCAAGATGGGGGGGAGACGCGTCTGCAGTCCAGCGGTGTCGGGGGCCTGGAACAGGAGGGAGCTGCAGAATTTCTCTATCTATGGAGAAGAGTTTAAATGTCCGAGCGGGTGTGAGAGCGAAGGCCTCGGCCTCCCAGACCCCGGCGTCCCTCGGGCAGCAGTGGGCACGGGGGACGTCCAGCCCCCTGAGGAGGGGCCGTTGGCCAGCATGGCTGCCCTCCCCTGGGGCACGAGCTGGGGTCGGGGCTGTGCCCGTCGTGTGTACACGTGTGAGAACTCACACGCCTGCCTGCTCCCCAACCCCCACATCCGGTCGGCTGGGTGGGGCGGAGCTCTGAGACCGGTCCTGCCCAGGGGAGGACCTTTGTGCTGGCCGGATGCACTCGCGTTGCGGGGGGGTGGGACGGACACCGTGAAGGGGAAGGGCGCGCGGCCTGGGGGACCCACGTTGGGAGGGTCGTCCCCTGACAGCAGAGCTCACTGCGGGGTGAGCTGCCCGCGGCGGGGCCGGGAGAGCCCACTGCGGCCGGGCGGTGTGGCCTTGACCCGGACAGAGAGCGGGGCCTTCCCGATGGAGGGGTGCTCCCAGAATGCATCGCAGCGTCTCCTGCGGCCCAGGTCTGCGTTCCTGCCCAGCCCCCACGCCATCTGCTGCGTTCTCGCTCCCCCTCCCCGGTCAGCGTCTGTCCAGCCCCTCCAGACGCAGATCCGCTTCTCCCTGGGCCCCGCTTCCCGTTCACCCCTCCTGCAGGCCTGGTACACCCGTCCCCTTCCGCCCTTCCGTTGGGGGCCGGGCGGGGAGCTTCAGGAAGCCCCCCACCCCGCAGGCCCTGCTCTGAGCGCACTCTGCCCCTTGCACCTGAGGGCCAGCTGGCACGGCAGGGGCAGAGGATCGGGGACGGAGGGAGCTCGGTGCCCTGTGCCTCCGCCTCCAGGAAGCCCTCAGACTGCAGGCCCCCAGCTCGGCTGCTCCCTGAACACTGATGAAAAGAAACCGTTGCCCACCCTGAGCCTTCCCTGGCGCCCCCGCCCCGGGGCCCCCACAGCCATTTACGCTCTCGTCCCGTCTCCCTGCTCCCCGCGTCCAGCTCCTGCCCTGGACCTCTCACGGCCTCCCCAGGTCACCTTTCCTCACGGGGGCTCTGCCCTGACCTTCCGACCCCCGACCTTGCTCCTCGGCGCAGCACTACCCTCCGAACTCCTGTGCACCCTTCAGAGCCCAGCTCCGCATGGCACCTCTTCCAGGAAGCCCCCCGACTAGCTGGAGGGAGCCTCACGTCCTCTGGCTCCCGTGCCTTTTTGCACCGTTCTCACGCATAGTATCTCGTGTTCGGCTTGGAATGAAAATTATTTGTTGTATGAACCTTCTTTCTTCTGCTAGAATTTTTAACATGGAAGTAGTTTTTCAGAGTACCTTTTCTCTAAAATTCAGAAAGCACAGGTATTAGAAAGGAACTAAAATTCACCTGTAATCCAGTGATACCCACTCTTCATGTTTGCCATATTCAAAATTCCTCCATGCCTCACCCCCAGTGGATGATTCTAGATTATTTGAGGGTGGAGGTGTTGTCTTTGTTCTTTTTTTTTTTTAATCACATAAGATTAGTCAGTAATTTGGACACAGTGCTCAATAAAATAATTTTGGAGGCGTGAGATGAGATAGCTTTTTTGTGGCTCTTGGAAGCAGATGCATTACCTCTGGGACCTCAGGGGACCCTCCAGGGTCCAGGCAGACACTTTCCTGGCCACCTGAGAGCCCCCAGGTCTGACCCGCGCCACTGTGGCATGCTGGGTTCTCGGTTTGCGAGGCTGCTGCCCATCCGTGGTCCTGGCACCCCGCTTGTCCCTTGGGCCATCCCTGCGCCTCTGGTGGCCCGGGCTCTGGGTGGGAACAGCCTTGCCTTCTCTCCCGGGTCCTTGTGGATGGCTCTGGGTGGGGCTGGGCGTCTGCAGGGCGGGCGCTGGCTCCATCTTGCCCTGAGACTCCCTCCTCCCTCGGGCCAGCACGGCTGACACCAGCCAAGGTTCCCGAGGCTGCCTTATAAGGCGGCACTGTTTGCTCGCTTATGGGGCTGGTTTTTGCTGTTCTGGATGCTCACAGGAGGCCATGGGGGAGGCCAGGGTGACAGGGTTGTGGTGAGTGGGCATCCCTGACCGGCACCCTGCCGAGCTCATGGGCGTGTCCTGGCTCTACCCAGTGAGACTTCACTTTGCCTCCGCTCCCACCTCAGTTTCTCTGTCAGATGGGGAGGGGCTGGGCCTGCTGGCCCAAGGTGGCCTGAGCGCTCCAGGTGCAGGCCAGGGTGGCACCAGGGGTCACTTGTGACAGAGGGCATGATATTGGGGCGGGCAGACTGAGCGAGTGTCCTGACAGGATTCCCCTCTGACTAGGAACGTCTGTAGGTCTCCCGGGTCCCTGAGGAAGTACACCCTTGAGTCGTCCCAGACGCCCATTCCCTCCTAGCTTGGGAGCAGGGAGGCCCCCATTCATGGGGGACAGAAGGACCCTGCTGGACACATGGCCAGGCCCAGGTGTCTTCTTCAAGATGGGGCCGAGTAAGGGGCAGTGAGGACAATTTGGTTCCTAGGCCCAGAAAAAAGAACCCAGCTCCCTCCCGTCACCTGCCCCTGTCGGTGGCTCGCCCGGCCGCCTGCCAAGCCCAGCCCAGGGCCGAGGAGGGCCGAGGGCCAGGCCGGGGAATGTGGCCGCAGCAGCTGCAGGGGCTTACGCAGAGCCGGGCACAGCTGTGGGGCGGCCGGGCGAGGAGGCAGGCTCTGGGGCGGGCCTCCGCTCCGCCCGCCCGCCTGCAGCTGCGGGCGCCCTGCCCTGGCCGCCCAGTCCAGCCCCGGGGTGGAACCCAGGCCTCCAGACACTTGGCACTGGGCGAGGCCTCCCGAGGCTCGTCCCAGGAAGCCGGGGCAGCTGCCCGCAGAGGAGCCGCGTCTGCGTCCACAGCCTCCCAGGCCCAGGACAGCTGCTGGGAGCCGGTCTGCACAATGGGGCCGCTGTCCAGGGGACGCGCCCGGCCGGACCGCCATGCTCGGTGCGGTGGGGACAGAGGGCCCATTCAGCACTGGCGGAGCGTGCTCGGACCCCGCCTCCACGCCCCGGGTGTGGGCGGCCCTGCCCAGACCCCGGTTCCCCGCAGGGGCACAGAGGCTGCCACGTGGCTCACGCTGGCCTGAGGTGGCCAGGTGGGGCCCTGCGCCCGTGCACGGCACCACTTCCTCCCCCGTGTCGTCTCCGAGGTGGCTTTCCCTGACCTGCGGCTTCCCACGGGTGGCCCGGGTCGCAGCTCTCAGGCAAGGTCAGCCATGCCCAGGACCCGCTGTGTATTCTCTGAGTAGGGGCGGGGGATAAACGTGGACATGCTCTGATGAAGGGGGGCACCCCCGTTCCTTTCCCACTGCTGCCTCCGGGCCACATCTGTGGAACCCTAGAACTCTGGGGAACCGGTTTGGAAACCCTTGGTCTGGTCCAGTGCCATTTGGAGGGACCAGGAGAACGTGGAACCAGAAGTGGCCCCCTGGAGAGCCCCCAGTCCCTAGGATGAAAGCAACGATACGTGGAGACTACGGTGTGGGCCCTAACCCCCCGACCCCCCCACAGGTTTTGGGGGACCGAGCACATAAATGGACACTAAACGCAGCAGCCCCTGTATAGTGAACAGCTCCCACTTCCCCATAACCGGTTCCTCATCTAATTCTAAAAAGTGATGGGTAGCCGAAAACATCACAGGAAATGTGAAGAGAAACCTGCCCCTCCCGTTCCCACCTTCCCCCCAGGGCGGCCATTTCAACAGCCTGGCCTGGCCAGGCCGTGTCCGGCTCTGGCCGGGCGGGTGGCCCTCCAGGACACACGAGCAGGCGTCTGCACACGTGTCGTGAAGGTCTTTCGAGAGCCCGGAGGGAATCGCATTTCTGCGGCTTTGCCTTCTTCCTGTGTGATTGCGTCCCGCACGCTTCCCTGACAGCCCGTCCCAGGCCACAGTGCGGCCCACTGTCTTTGTCCGGCTTTTCGCCACCATGATAAGCAAGGCTTCGATGACACCGTCTCATTTACATTCGTGCATGGACTTTTAGGAGTCTTTCCTGCAGCAAGGTTGTGCATTTTAAAGTTTTGATCCCAGTTGCCAAATTTGCCTCTGAAGCAGTTACACCAGTTTTAACCCGAACATGGGGGCGGGGGGGTTGTGACCTGTGCCTCAGGCTCAGAGGGTAGGGAGACACCAGGTGGGTGTTTTACTTTGCGCCTCTTGAACTGATTCTGTGCATCCTTAATTTGCTGTTTGCAGGCGGAGGACTCTGCTTCCCTGTGAACTGCTTATTCTTGTCCTGGCTCATTGTTTTTCTAGTTGGATTGTTAATGCTTTTCTTGTTGACGGTTTGTAAAGGGTTCTTTGTACACCTTTGTTATACCTGGTTTACGCAAGTGCTTTTTGCCAGTCGTTGGCTTTTACTTTTATTTATACTGTGTTCTTCCAAACAGATTTTGCTTTTTAACCCTTAGGTTGTCAAGTTTATACTTTTTCTTTTCTCTTTTGGGAATTTGTCCTGTGTACAGGCTTCTGTCTTCCAAAATTATAGAAAAGAATTTTACCCAGCTTTTTCATCTAGTACTTTTATGGTTTCGTTTCTGTGTCCCGAGATCATCAGCCCCTTGGAATTTGTTCGGGTTGAAATGGCGAGGTGGGACGTTGAGAGGTTTTGGCACAGATTCGCACAGGTGGGCTTGGTCCCTGGCACGTGTGTGCTATTTTCATCAGTTTTGGTGTCAGTGTTATGCTGGCTGAGCAAAAATAATTTGGATGCGTTTCTTTTATCCTCTGTTCTGGGATGTTTTATACAGCAACACAGTCATCTCCGTGTCGAAACTTTAAAGAATTCCTTAGTGAAACCGTCTGAGTCTGGCGCTTTTGTGGGGGGCCTAGTACTTCAGAAACTTAAAATTTTTTTCTATGGTTCTATTTGAGTTTTTGTTTTTGTTTTCCTTCTTGTATTTTGTATCTTTTCTCTAGGAAAGCATCCTGTAAGCTATTTAAAATCCCTCAGATGGTTCAGAGGTGGTGGTGTGTAGGGGGGTGGTGGGGGGCCAGCCCCCCATGACAGTACCATCCACTCACGCACCCCAGCCACTGCCCTGGGCCCGGCGCTGTCCCCAGAGAGGAACGGACAGAGATGGATGGGACAAAGCGGTGTCCTAGGGATGCGCCCTCTGAAACACACGTGTGCCGTGCAGTGTGACAAGCATCCTGGGTGGGTTGAGTCCAGAGTTCTCTCAAAGGTCGTGAGAGGGGACCCAGGCCTAGAAGGGGGCTGAGTGGTCCAGGCAGGCGAAGGGCTGCTGGGTTTCAGGAATTGTAATTTTGATGTTGCCCAAGGAGCAGCTTTCAAAATTGTTTGGACCGCACGTACAGAAGTACTTGTTCTGCTGTCAACCAGGCACATGTATGTGTAGGGGTGTGTGTGTGTGCGTGTGCACAGGAAACGGAATTTCCATGGAGTAATTGTCACCTTTACTGTGTGCCTGCTGCCCTTTGATGTTCACTGTTCTCCTCTTTTTTTTTTCGAAGGGGGGAACTTTTCTTACGTTTTAAAAATACTTAAGACCGAGCTCACATACCATACAGTTCACTCATGTCAAGTGTAAACAAGTCAGTGGTTTTAACACGGTCACAGGGTTGGGCAGCTATGACCACATCCAGTTTTAGACCATTTTTCTCCCCTCGACAGGAGTCCCTGTGCCCTGGAGCTGCCACTCCCCTCCTCCATTTCCCCCCGCCTCGCACAATGACCGGTCACCTGTCTGCAGGTTCTCCTGTTCTGGACATTTCTGAGAAATGGAATCATGCAAGACGTGGTCTTCGTGTCGGCTTCTCTCACTTACGTGATGCTTTCAGGGTCCATCCATGCTGTGGCGTGCATTGATGTTTCGCTCCTTTTCATGGCTGAGTAGTATTCCATTTGTGGATGTACCACATTTTGTTCATCTGTTCATCCACTGGACGTTTGGGTTGTTCCCACCTTTTACTTACTGCGAATGTATTCTTTTTCAGTGCAAAAAAAAAAGAAAAAAAATGCTGGTCATGACCTACTAGAAAGTTCTCAGGATCCGTTTACTGGGTGAGGACCCACAGTTTGGTACTCGTGGCCTAGACGATGGGCTGGGCTGGAAGTGGTCCGGCTGGAGGGGTGCCGAAGGCGCTGAGTGAGGATTGATCCCCCACCCCAACCCCACACCCTGGAGGCGGTTCAGCAGGGCCCGACAAGGCTTCCCGGAAGGTTCCCGTGCCAGGAATGTTCGTACAAGGACCACAGAGGGCTGGTGTGTGCCAGGCACTGTTGGAGGCCCTGAGGAATTCAGGGGTGACGTAAGGACAAACGGACAAAATCCTGTCTCAGAGCTTACACGCTGATGGGAGGAGGTGAAGGGTGCCCAAAGCGGATAGAGGAACGAGGCGTGTGGGACACGGTGAAGGTCGAAGAAACAATGGAGCCAGAGAGGCGCCTGGGCAGTGACTGCTGGCGTCAGCAGGGGGTGACCTTGGGGGAGGGCGGGCGGGAAAGGCCCTCGGGAAGGGCCTGGGTTCGAGGTCGCCCTGGGTTCGAGGTGACCCCTGTGGGGACGTAGCTGTTGCTGGGTGCATGCAAGTCAGGATTAGGGTGAGGCAAGCGAGGCACTCACCTGGGACACACAATTTCAGAGGGCGCCAGAAATCAGGGATCAAGATAAGGAGCGTTCCAGCGCGGTATTTTTAAATATCAAAATTATGCAAAAAAAAAAAAACAAACAAAAAAACAATCCGGGATGAACAAATACCCGTATTTTAAACGAAGATAGGCCCCGCTTCGCTCTTCTCACCTTAATCTCCTCCCTGTCGGATTTTGCTATTTGAGGAATTTCTGCAAGTTTTTGATTTTTTTTTTAAGAGAAAGATTGCATTGAAATACTGTTTATCTTGATCCCCCAGTTTCTTGTTCCTCCTTAACTTTCACACCTCAGTTTCCAAGCCTCAGTTTCCTCATCTGTAAAAGGAAGGTAATAACAGTCCCCACCTTCTAGGGGTGTTACGGCAGGGGTCGCCAGACCCCAGGCTGTCAACTGGTACCGGTCCATGGCCTGCTAGGAACCGGGCCGCACAGCAGGAGGTGAGCGGCTGGCGAGCGAGCGAAGCTTCATCTGTATCCGCAGCCGCTCCCCAGCGCCAGCATCACCGCCTCAGCTCCGCCTCAGATCCTCAGGCATTAGATGCTCATAGGAGCACCGGTCCCTGGTGCCACAAAGGTCGGGGACCGCTGTGTTACAGGATGACTGTCCTGTTAAGAGCTGGCGTTTGGAGCCACGCTGCCTGGATTTAACTCCGGCCCTACCGCCCCTAGTCAGTGGCCTTGGGTTAGTCTCGCTTCTCTGTGCCTTGGTTTCCCCATTTATAGAAGTATCTGATCAAGTTGTCGGGAGGACATATGTAAAGACGTGTGCTGATGGTGCCTGGAGCATTTTGGGTTTATTTATTATTACTGAGCCGGGCATGCAGTGAGTGCTTAATAAATTCTCGGTGTTTTTCTGTGCACCTGTGCAGCTCTGGCAGCCACGCCCCTCCAGGTGGGAAAGCCCTTGACGGTTTGCAGAAGGCGATTTGGGAGAGGGGCCCGGAGCTCGCGTGCTGAGGAGGCAGGAAGGTGGGGTGCAGGGGACTGGGGGTGAAGCTGTGAGTCAGAGCAGGGAGGCAGGAAGGCTTGGGCCAGCTCTCGGAACCGGAACCGGTGGCCTGGAACAGGGCAGGGGGCCCTCGACAAGTCAGTTTCTTTCAAGCTCCTGGGGTCTCTGGCCGGCAGATCTGCAAATCGCAGATCGTGAAACTGGAAAGACATCGAAAACTCTGGCGTGGGGTTCCAGACGCAGAAACATAACACGGCCCAGCGTGTGTGGGGTGTTCCACGGAGCCGGACGAGGGTGCGTGTTTCTGACGGGAGCTGTCAGGGAGATCCCAAAACCTTTTCGGCCGGACAGGGGATGGCGAATGGGAGTTAGTTATGCAGAAGCCATCGTTTTTACTCACAGATGTTTACTGTCTCAAAAAACATGTAAGTGTATATGTTTTTTTATTTGGGGCTTTCCAGAGGTGATCTGTCTTCCACCTGTCGGTCCCCCGCCGCCCAGGCGGGGGCTGCTCTTTGCTCCTCACTCCTGTTTCCTGCTGGTGGAGGGGGTGCCCCGAGATAACACACATTGGACCCCCTCCCCCAACTCAGATTGGGCCACCCTCAGCACCTCAGTGGCCTCTCGGTTGGCGGGGCAGATGGACCAAACTGGGTTAGGTCCAGGAGTAAGTGGCCTGCCCAGGTGGGGGCCCAGGTGGCGACGGAGTAGCCTTGGGCCCCTGTGAGTCTACTGTGGGCGGCCTCTCCTGGGTCCAGAGCTTGGGCCTGGCCTGGCCGCTCCCGCCAACGGCACCTCCAGACTCAGCTTCCTATGCAGGCTGGCCTCCAGCACCGCCCCCACCCCGCCCCTCCCCGCCCAAGGCGTCGCCCCTGCGGGCTCCCTGAGCTGGCCCAGTGGCACATCCGTGCTGTCCAGGTAGCCCCAGCTCCTTGCGGAAACTCTGGCATCTGAGACCTGTGGGCTCTGCTTCCTGTGCTGGGCCTTGGGATGCAGCTCCTGGGCCATGTCTGGTCTGGGACGAGGCCCTCATGGTGCAGGGGATGCGGATGGGACGCAGCGGGGCTGGCGGTCCTGTCCGGGCGGCGGCCCCTCCCAGGCTCTGAGGCCCCCATCACCTGTTCCCCAGGCCTCTCAAGTCCAGCCTGGAAGCCTGCTCTCCCTGTCACTGTCCCCGGCCCACTTCCTCCCATTCATCTTCAACGAGATGACACTTTGTAGCAGAACAGGAGGCCCCGGGGGTCCCCCGAGGGGCGGGGGGAGGCTGCTGTTTGAACAGAGGGGCTTGGGCATGTGGTGGTTCCCACCCCCCCGGGGGGGGGTCACACTTGCAGCCACAGTCTCCTCCTCTGGCAGAACTCGGGGTGTTGGCTCCTTCCTGTGCCCGGGGATGGGGAGCATGTTACAAACCGAGAACCAGGCTAGAGAGACAGTAGCACCCACAGTCATCACGAGCCACCGGTGACCCCAGGTGAGCCCAGAACGTGCCATGACCCCTGCCCTCTCCCCCAGGGACACAGCCGAGAAGAGGGGCCCTCGTTTTCACGCTCAGGGTGACTCCCCCCACGTTCTGCTCCTGCAGCAGCCCGTCCTTAGGTGGTGGCTCCCTGCCCGCGCTCACCGCTGACTAATGCATATCTGGTGCCTGGTAGGAAGAGCTGGCAGGGCGAGGCAGCGGGCCCTTGTCACACAGGGCTCGGGTTTCAGAGGGCTGAGGCGCCTCCCAAAACAGGGCCCTGCAGCCACCCGCCCTGTGCTGCCGAAAGGCCTGGATTTCCCCTGCACTCCCCCAGGTGAGTTCAGGCTGGGTGCCACAGGACCTGGGTGCAGTGCGTTTCCGGCGCTGGGTGTGGCTGAGGAGGGCGCCGTAGAGGAGGCGCCGTAGAGGAGGTGCCGGCCCGGCCCGTGGTTGGGGAGGACGAGGGCCCTCTGTCCCCGCCTGTCACTGACTGTCCCCGGGGCAGGAGCCCCGCCCCACACCTGGGCCACGGAGGAGCGCCACAGCGCTTCTTCCAGAAGCATCCCGGGTGGTGGGGGCTTGGCCGTTCCTGTGTCTCTGGGGAGGGCAATGGGCAGTCGGTCAGGCTGCGGGACAGCTGTGTGGGCTGGACAGGCGCACGGACAGGGCTGGACCTGGAATCCAGACCCCGGTTTCGCTGGCGGTTTATGTGAGTGGACACCTGTTCAGGTGGCCGAGCCCAGCTCCGCCACGTTGGCCTGCGTGTAGGTCCCGGCTTGCTTACCGCACGTGCTCGTGCTTGGCAGGTGTTTGCGCCCTGCCCTGTAGGCGGCACGGGGCCTCGGCCGCTCTGGCCTTGGTTCTGAATGATCACCTGGACAGCCCCACCTGGGCCTTCGGGCCCGTGAGACATTTGGCTCCAGCAGCGGGTGGTTCTGTCTGGACGTGGGTCCGGGCGGGTTCGGCCGCAGCGTCCCGATGAGTCTCTTTGGGGCTGGGGGAGCGGTCGGAGCGTCTCCCAGCCGCCCACGGGGATGGCACGCGCGGGGGCCGGAGGGGCGGGCCGCTCCAGCTTCGGCACGCTCCCGCCCTCCCTGGCTGTCTCTTGCCCTCTCCCCCGTGGCCGGCCAGCTGGCACCGGCACCCCCCCTCTGGTTGGGCTCCACTTTGGGAAGACCCCCCTGATCCTTCCAGGTCCAGATTGCTGTGGCGACAGTGATTCGTGAGGCCCTGATGGCGGCCGGGCTGGGAGGGCCGAGCACCCCGCCGACTCCGGGGGGTAGCGCTGGCTTCCAGGCACAGTGCTCACTCCCATCAACCCACTTCGGGGCACAGAGGGCTCCAGCCACTTGCCCGAGGCGCCAGGGCTTTCGACAGTCTGGGCGTGAACCCTGGGGAAGCCCCGCGGCCGAGCCGCCTGAGGCAGCGGTGGGGCTCTCTGCTGGCCATCGGGGCTGGGGACCGGCCCTCATGCAGAGGAGCCCAGGCCGACACCCGCCTCCTGCCTTCACAAGGCGCCACAGATGACGAAATGTAAGAAAGCCCCAGTCAGGAAGGGGAGACCCTGGCATCTCCCCCCTCTTCCTCCAGCCCCTCAGCTGCCCTGGGTTTTGCAGTACGATGCTGCTGGCTGGAGGGTGAGTGGGGACAGACCGGGAGTCCCATTTCTCCCCCCGTCGCTGATTCCGCTGCAGGAAGAGCCAACAGGGCACGTCTGGGCTGGGGCTGGGGGGTGCGCCTTCCGGATTGGGGAGGGGGCTGAATCGAGACCGCCCTGGGCAGAGCGGGAGAGCTGAGCTGTCACGCCGGCCTCCCTGCCGTCCGGGGTTGCTCCCTGGACCAGGGGCAGGTCCCTGCGGGTCCCCAAGCTGTCCTTGTGTGCGGGGTTGGCTCTGCAGGCTCACCTGGGCTTATCGATCTTTCTCTCCGGAGCTCGCAAGTGGTTCTGCCGCCCGCCGGGTTGGGCCGAGCTTGGTGCTGAGGGGGACTCCTCTCCCTGGGGGCTTCCTCTAACCCCGCCAGGGTGAAGGTCGGAAGTGGACGAGCCTTAACTCAGAGATGGGCAGCCCCCTCTCCTGCTCCCCGGTCAGAGGTCCTGCCAGCCCCACGGGCTTTTCTTCTAGCCCTTCCTGGGTGGCCCTGCGTGCCGGGCACCGTGTTCACCTCTTGACGGCGGTAGACTCGAACAGCACGGGCCTCGTCCACTGTGCTGGACACTGTGGCCGCGGCCCTCGCGACGTCGGAGAGAGAGTCAGATGGAGAAGCCAGTGGAGGTGTAGGATCTCCACTCTCGTCAACACCCCGTCTCGGGCCAGGCCGGGCGGCCAGGACAGTAGCGGTCACCACGTGGCTTTCTGGGAGGTCAGCCCGTCAGCATGGCCTTGGGGACCAGGGGAGGAGTGTCTTTAAGTCACCTCGTTTCTGGTCTCTGGGCCTCAGGAGCAGACCCTGGAGCTCTGCCTGGGGGCGGAGGCCGCGTGGGAACACGGGCTGGGGGCCGTCTGCCCTCACCCCCGGAGGCCCTTTCCTTCCCTAGCGGGCGCTCAGAGCTGGTCCCAGGGGGCGGGGCTCGTGGCCCCGTGGGACGATGGGACGATGGGAAGCCGGTGCCCGTGGGGCGAGGCCCACAGGGAGGCTGTCACCTCTGAGTCCTGCTGCTCCCGCCAGGCTCGCGATTCCAAAACGGGCTTCCTGGGCTCCATCTGGCCCTTGGGAACCGGGTCTCCGTGGGGGGCCAACTCTGCAAAGGAAAGTTTGCTACACGCCCCCTCCCCACACCCTCCAACCCCTTCCCTTTTCCTCCGGGGTCGTGGTCAGGACTCAACTCCAGTGTCACCACGTGAGAACTCTAGGCTCTGAGGTGACACGTGTTTTGACCAGGCTGCGGCGAGGGTGAGAACCCTCGGCCCCCTGAGCATTTTGTCCACGGAATGCTCAGGATCCCGCCAGGCCACCGCACCCCTGAAAGTGACGGGTTCGCTGCGACGTTCGTGACCACGTGACTGAGTGTGAAGTCTGTAGTGCGGGGCACTTTGTGGCCCCCGGCTCCGTGCCGACCGGGGAGCAGGGCCAGGCTGGCCCCGCCATTGCCCAGAGACTGAGTCTCGGCGGCCCCCCACCCCCGCACCCCAGGTTGGGCCGAGCTTGGTGCTGAGGGGGACTCAGCCCTTCGGTGAGTAATCCTCCCCGTCACCACCCCCCAGCCGTGGAAGCACACATGCTCATGACATTCCCGCTGCAGAGAGAACCTTTCCCAGGAGCCAGCTGACACATTTGGCCCTGAATCTTTGTTTTTGAACAGGAATGAAAGGAGAGAGTGAGTAAGAAAGTGGGGGCGGGAGGGGTGACCGAGCAGGGGAAGGTCAGAGAGAGGAGAGGAAAGATCTGGAAAGTCCGAGTCTGTGCTTTCAGGGCAGGTGCCAGCTCTGAAATAATCTGAGGGTGGCGGCCTGCCCTGGGCCTTGCGGGTGACCCACCCGGGCGGGGCGGGGGCTGGGGAGCCACCGGGCACGGCCTCGCTGGGCGCCGGGCCTGGGAGCCTGCTCTTGGCCGGCTTTCTGCTTCGGCGAGAGCCAAGCAGATTTGTTTCCATTTGGGGACACTGTGGGGAGGCTGTCACTCCCCTCCCGGCCTTCATTAGTATTTCGTTAACCACCGTGACCGCTGACTGTGTGCGAACACGCCCTGAGAGCCGGGCTCCAGGCTCCCTGAGCTCCGCGTCTGGGGTGTAGCCCAGCGCAGGGGCCCAGAGAGGTTGAGCGGCTTGCCCCAGGCCACACAGCGGGAAGGGTCCCACCCGGCTTAGTGTTGGCACCCAGAGCCGTTTGACTCCAGAGCCCCAGCTGCTTGGTCACTAAGCACGGGTTTCAGTGTCTGGCCCACGACCCCTCAGTCATCCCATCAAGTAATAGGGACTTTCGCTGACCCACTCAGGCACCAGCCCCCTCCGTGGCCCCTCTGGGTGGTAGGGGAGGGGCCTCAGGCGCAGAGCTCAGCCGCCTTGACCTTGAGGGCAGCGTGGGGTGGTCCCTGAGTGGTCGGGTCACCGGGGGGCTCCCAGGACTGTGCTCCTTGGCTGTCGACGCTGATCTCTCTGTCCTCGGGAAGCCCCTTTGGGACTCGGTTTCTTTGTCTGTAAACGGGGTGAACCTCAGCCCCCTCAGAGGGGTTTTGGGTTTGGGGAGAGTCCGGGCGAGGGGCTGCTGCAGCGCTGACCCTGCATGAGTGGACACCACGTCCAGGTGCCGAAGACGGGACTTTGTGGGGACGCGGCACCCACTCGGGAGAGGGTCCCCGCGGGCAGCGTCGGAGAGTGGGGTGACGGCGGGGGCGTGCAGAGCCGGGGGGCCGAGTGGCCGTGCGTGGAAGTCCCTGTGCAGTGTGCGTCCTCCTGCAGCAGCGTGACCCCGCCCCCGGCTGCCCCCGGCGCCCTGCCCTGCCTCCGAGCAGCACTGACCCCCGCGGAGTGGCGGGGCCTGGGAACATGGGCCCAGCTGTGGGAGGCGGGCTGCCCGGGGCTGGGCCCGGGGACGGAGTGGGCAGGGGAGCCCAGCTGCACAGGAAGCCCGGCCAGCGGCCGCGGGAGGCCTCGGGGCTTCGCAGGCTGGACGCCCAGCATCTGTTGCTGCGGCCCCCCTGCCCGTGGCCTAGAGCCCTTGACCCCCACCCACTGGCTCAAGGTCCAGGAGGGGGGGTGTGGCTGTGTCCCAGGTGGCCGCCCACCGCGCCCGCGACTCCGGCTGCAATCCCTGCCTCTCCCTGGCCTCGTCTCCGCCGTGGGGGACGCCGCCCCCGGCCGCCCCAGTGTCCAGCTTCCTGTGTCTCTCTTTAGGACCTGAGGGACCCTCGGGCCCAGTGCACACATACTGGGAGGCTAGAAAGAGGAATCCACCCGCCCGTCCGCCTACCACCCACCCAGCGTTTACACGTGAGCTCCGGGGTCGCACGGAGCAAAGCCCCATGTGTAGCTTGGAGCCAGAAGTCGCAGCTTAGCCCGCCCTGCCATGTGACCCTGGACGGACACCCACCCCCTGCTTGCTCGCCCCCTGTCCTGGCCACGCCCGTCCTGCCCCCCTGGGCCTTCACACTGCTTGTTCCTTCTCAGGACATCTTTCCCCAGATCACAAACATTCAGTAAGCACCCACCTCGTGCCCGCACCTCGTGGGCTTGAGGAAGATGGGGAGGGGAGGTTGGAGCCCGACCTGGGTTCAAACTCTGATCTCGCCCTTTTCTTCTAGGTGGGTTACTCCGAATTTGTCTTGTTGCTTGTAAATCGGGGACACGTGTGGGATTTAATGGCGTAACGTAAGACG
>CM053506.1:105358180-105388223 GCA_028627145.1 Eidolon dupreanum
GCTCAGTGGCTCAGCGGCTCAGGCCCCCTTCGGCGTTCGTGGGTGCCTGCTTTCTTGGGCGCTGGTTCTATAAAACGTTATCACCACGGTTGGGGTGCAGAAATGTTGCATCACCACTAAGAGTTTTGCCTGGTTTGGGACTTTGATCTAAACAGCACCATACAGCGCACTTTTATTTTTGGCTTCTTTCACCGAAGAGTGTGCTTGCAGGATTTCTTCTTCTTCTTTTTTTTTTTTAAACATGTTCTTAGAGGAATTTCCCGGAAGAAGCTTTGGAGCCACCATTAGGGCCCTGAAGCACCGATACGGAAAGTCACTGAGCAGCACAGAACTCTTCGTGTCAGTCGGCAGTTCGGCTGGTCCCTTTCACCCTTGCCGCTGGGGGGGAGCGTCGGCCGGCCGTGCTGGCCCGCGCTGGCCCGTGCTGGCCCGTGCTGGCCCGTGCTGGCCCGTGCTGGCCCGCGCTGGCCGAGCTCCCTTCCCGCCGCCTCCCCGCCCGCAGGCCCCTGTCACGTGCCGTGGCCGGAGGGCAGCCGCACGGCGCTCTGCTCAGGTGCCGGGCACGGCACCGGTCTGCACGCAGGCCGGCTCTCTCCCTGTCGTTCTGGAATTCCGGTGGGGGCAGAATTCCTTTCCCCCTTTCGACAGATGAGACGGCCGCTTCCCAGAGGTGAAGAAATGTGGTCATAAGCAGGACGGATTTGAACCCGCGCCTCCCGATCACAAAGCCTGCGTTTCGTGGGTGACGTGGAGAGTTGGGTGGTGTGGCTCATAAAGGGGTCACCGGCCCCCTGGGCAGAGGGGCTCCGGCACCGGGGTTGCCCAGGTCTGGGGGGTGGGCCGCGAGGGGAAGGTGGCTTTGTGTCCCCTCTCTGCGTAAACAGACAGGCGGTGTTCCCGCCGCTTCGCAAGCTGGAGCTTCCGGAGCGCCTGGCCGGGCTGGTCCGCGCCCGGTTCCCGGTTCCAGCAGGCTTCTCATGTCCCCACAGTAGCCGTCTTGCCTGCCCCAGGGTCTCTGCTAAAGAGACAAGGGGTTCCAGGCACCCCCCACCAAAGGCGGGTCTGGGGCTGACAAAGGTGAGACCAAGGCCTCCCTGCCCTAGATTAAAAAACAAAGGCTTCTTCAGGGCGTTTTCTGCCAGGTCATGGAAACAGGCCTCGATCAGGTGCTTCGTGTGGTTTTCAAAGCCCTTTTGGCGTCCTTAGCTCGTGTCATCGTCCCCAAAACCCTGTACAGAAGGGCAGGAAGTTGGAGCGACCTTCTCGCGGGCAGCCACACTGCAGGGGGGTTCGTGGCCCTCAGTTTACAGGTGAGTAAACTGAGGCTCAGGGCAGTTATGACCTGTCTCCCGGGTCACCTAACCAGCTAGCCACAGGAAAGCCCCCGGCTGGTTTCTACTCCCCAGCACCTCCGAAGGTGTCTTCCGCTTTTCACAAACATGCAGCGTCTCGGAGGGCGGGCACCTGGCTGCCACTGTGTAGCCTGCGGAGCAGCCGTGGGCCGGTCCCGTTTCCTTCCTGCCCCTCTCGTCGTTCCCATGTCCCCTTGGAACCCTGCTACACAGCCATGTCCCTCTCAGTAACACGCGGTGTCGTGCGCGTCACAGAACCGTGGCTGGAACGAGGCGCCTGTGACACTTCCGCAGCCTCCTCCTCACGTCTGGCGGCCGAGGTCATGGGCCCTGGAGGGCTGGCCTGGGTGTGTTCACCGCCAGGCGGTGTCCAGCAGGTGGGCTAGCCCAGCCCCCTGTTCTCTCCTCAGTGGGCATTCGGGTTGTTTTCAATTTTTTTTTCCTTGATGAACGGTGTTGTCATGATCAGTCTGGTGTCCTCTGCTAAGTTAGGAATTTGGATCTAAAAACAGGATTCCGACACCTGTGGCCTGTCGCAGGTGAGGCTCCCACCTGTGGGGCTTGTCGTCTCTACTCCCACCCTCCTGGGGAGGCCGGATGGATCTGATGATGTCTGGCCTAGAGCAGGAGCAGAACTGATGGACAGATACGTGTAGACCGGCGTTTCCCGCAACTGTCCTCTGCGGCCCGGGCGTAGGCACTATCGGAACAGACGCGTTCTGCGGTCGACGAGTTTGGGAAGCAGTTAAAGAGTTTAAACTTAAAATAAAAAACACGTTGTGGACTTTAATTAATACGTTTAACGTATTGGTAGAATACTTATAAACGTTCAGAAAGAGGGGCTGTAAGGGTAGCAATTGCCAAATTCTTTTAACTGCAGAAGCCTTTCGGATGGGAGTGTCCTGTGGGGCAGGGTACCCTGCCTTACTCGACTTTGAGAAACAAGAGTTCTGAGTTGCTTGGTCGTGGGTGGGGAAGTTGCAGATGGGGCTTTATTTATTTATTTATTTAGGGCGTCGGGGGCAGGGCATCTTTTCCTCTGTCCTCAGGGTCGGGAGTTGGGGATCTGTGAATTAACCTGACAAGAGCCACTTTAGCAAGAAAAAAGACCGTTTTAATCACATACATGTTGGGGTTCACAGAAAAATGGGACACAAAGGGGCAGTTAGAATTTGGAGCTTATTTGCCGTGGGAGGAGGGGAGCAGGGGGGCCCTTAACTGGAAAACAGGTGATGTTTTGGGACGCTAACTGGCTCTCAGGAGAATAGGTGGAGGTGTGATAGCTTTGTGAGGGTGTCTGTTTTAGGAGTGGGGTGGAGACTTATCTTCTATGATAAAGGTCAATGTTTCCTGGCCGCCCAAAGGACAGCTTGGTGGCAACTGAGTTCTGGGAGGCTCTGCTCTTAGGCAGATAAGAGATTTCAGAAGCTAAACGCCTTCTGCTCAAACTCATGTTTACGCCACAGTGGGTGTTCTGGATCCCTTCTTAGGTGTCCCCATCCTGTCTCAGTCAGTCAGTGGGCAGGGTAGAGACCCTTCATAGAAAGCCCAGGCCTCGCCCACCGAGTTGGCCTGAATCCCTCACAGCCGCTCGGGCAGCGAGAAATGCATGGACCTTCTTCTTCTGCCTTTAAGTCCAGTTCTGTCGAAGCTAAGGGTCGATTTTGTGCTGAGTTCATTTTGGTCCTAAGGCAGGATGAAAACTCTGAGGACAGAAGCTGCTTCGGGTAGTCGAAGGACCAGTGACCCTCAGTCCCGCTCACCCAGTGTGGGTCTCTTGAGGACTTTCAGCTCTAAAATGTTATCAAGGGGTGCGTGTGTGTCTATCAGTCCTAACCAGTAGTTCCCTGGAGAAAATGTTTTATACGTACCAACCCCCAGATCAGTTCAATCAGAATCCCTGGGGTGGGTGGGGCCCAGGCCTCCGTGTTTCTTAGAAGGTCCCCGAAGACCCTAACAGGCTCCAGAACTGAGAACCCCTGCCCACCCACCCCTCCCGGCTCAGAACCTGTCCACCTCCAACCAGCGAGGCATTTATTGTTCTACTCAGAATCCTAGCAGTTTTAGCTGCTGAGCTTTCCTTCTGGTCCTCATTCCCCGTGAAGGGTGAGGAGGTTCTGAGTGTCTCAGCTCACGACGACCTGGAGCGCCCCCACCTGGCGGTTCTCCCTCCCGACACCCTGGGGAGAGCTCAGGGACGGGAACAGGCACAACTGGTTTATCCTTGTCACTTGTCACTGAAATCTGGGCAGGGTCTGATTGTTTTGTTGCCCGGTGTCTGGGATTCTGTTTTGTTTGTTTGTTTTGTTTCGTTTTCATTTGTCGGTGCCAGAAACCGGGAAGGATTCTGGTTTTGTGTCAGCCAAGAGTTTGCAGCCCTGGGACACCCCGGGGTTGGTCCTCACGCCTGCACAATAGAGCCGGCTGCAGACAGGAATGCTACAATGTTCCAACATCGAGATCATCAAATAATTTCTAAGATACATTGTTGTTATAATGATAGCTTTTTAAGAGGAGAAAGAAATGTGTATTAAAAAGGTGCCTGCCAGGGGAAGATACGATCTGACAGTGGGGGTGGGGGAGCCCTTCTTAGAAGAGAGGAAATTGGGGCCTTCTTGCTGCTGAGTTCCACAGTTATTGAGGTGGCTACCTAGGAGACTCAGGGGGAGGAGAGTCAACCAGCACCCCCTCCCCCCACCACGGCCCCAAGTCAGGGTGTAGTTCAGGAAACAGGAAAGAGGGGGTGGTCATATCTGATGGAGAACATCTGGAGGGCTTCCTGGAGGTGGTGACTTTTAACAAGGGATTTTAGGTGGGGTTTGGGAGTCTGTGGGGCCTGAATGAAGGATGCAGAAAAGTAAATGCTATGGAGATGTGACTGAGTTGGGGGGGAGGGTTGGGACTGGAGAGACTGGTCTAGGGGCGGTGGCTGATGCTGGCCATGAGGCCGAGGCCACCTCTTCTTCCCCCCAGGAGACTAAGATGAGGCGAGAGGAGACCCCCATGTGCTGTCTAAACCCCTGCCTTGGGGGTGGGGGGAGCAGTGGGAGACCTGCTTTTCCAGGAGGTGGTTAATGCCTGTCGCACGCTGCCCTGAGCTCCGAGGGAGTGGAACTGGTTGTTGACGAGGATTTTTTTCTAGAACTCCGGTTTTGGTACAGAGATAGGCAGAAGCCAGGCAGCGAAGGGTAGGAAGCGAGTGGGTGGTGGGGAGGTAGAAGCAGAGTGTAGACCGCCTGGTTAGAGGTCTACAGCTGGAGGAGGCAGCCGGCCGAGGGAAGGCGGGGGCGGCTTGTTTTTGAGATTAGGACCTGCTCTTCTCCTAGGTTAGATTGAAAAGGAACCAGAAGAAAGAAAATGTCAACCAAACGTGAGGACACGACCAGGCTCCGTGAGCTCGCTCTGCCAAGAAGCTTGGCAGGGCCTTGCTTCCCCCGCCTGCCCACCCCAGGGTGGCGGGGGCCTGGCCTGCGTGGGCACCGGCACCTTTGTGAGGCTGCCGGCCTGTGGGCATGCAGGTGCCACACCGGCCGCAGCCCCACACTGCCCGCCCGCCCAGCCCTTCCGCTGCCCCCCACGCGGGGACTCCAGCGACAGGCCCACAGACCAGGGGGGAGGGGATCTTTGGCATTTGGGAGAGCCTTCTGCCGCATCCTATGAGGTTTGCCCAGGGTGGGTTGGGAGAAGTAGGGGCTGAGCTTCAGGCTTGGGAAGAGAACAGTGAGGGACCCGGGGACCAGCACGGGAGCAGGCGTGCGTGTGAGCGTGTGCGTGAGGGAGGGACGGAGGACGCCGTGTGACCACCTCCCCTCTCCTGCCGCCGCCGCCGAGGGCTGGAGCGAAGGTGCATCGAGCATCACGTGGGTGTCCCCATGCTGTGGACGAGTGACATCTCAGAGATTGTGCTCCTCTCCCCATTCGAGGGGGTGGGCCCTGATGTCCCCTGGGGCTTCCTGAGTAGGACGCTGCTGCCAGACAGCCGACCAGGGGCTGCTCACGGGCCAGCGCAACGGCCTATGGCCTCTTTGTCAGGGACGCCATGGGACCCCCTTTCCACTGCACGCCAGCCTCGTGCCCAGCGAGGGCGGCTTCCTCAGCTTTGTGGGCGTGGGTCAGAGTCGGGACTGCGGGGTGCATGAGCTTCCTGTGGCTGCCATAATAAATGACTGCAAACTCGGTGGCCGAAAGCAAAATTTTATTCTCTTAATAACAGGCTAGCAGCCAGGAGTCTGAAATCAGGGTCCCTGGGCCCATGAGGCGAGGCATTGGCAGGGCTGGGTTCTTCTCAAGGCTCCAGGGGACAATGCATCCTTATCTCTTCCAGCTTCTGGTGGCTGCTGGCGGTCCTTGGCTTGTGGCTACATCCCTCAGTCTTTCCGCACCACCCCATGGTCCCTTCTCCATATTCTTCACATTTTCCTCCGTGTCTCTCTCATAAGGACGCTTATGATCACACTTAGGGCCATTAGGTAACCCAGGGTAACCTCTGCATCTCCCCATCCCTAGTCACGTCTGCACAGCCTCTCCTGCCACGTGAGGTTCCAGGGGAGGCTGCTTTGTTCTGTCGCCTGCTATTCGGTCATCATTGCTCTTACGGCCCTTCCGGTTTTCAGGTATAAAACAACAACAAAAAAACAAACTGGCTCAGTGGAAAAAAAAGACACATTAAAGTCTTTTTTTCCTTCAAATAGATCTCTTTTTATGATGGTGAGATTCACAGAACGTAGAATTCACCGTTAGGAGCCCTTAGCACACTCACAGCATTCTGCAACCTCCCTGTCACCGCCGTCTAGTTCTAGAACAGTCTCATGCCCCCCAGAAGGAGAGCTCGTCCCCATCAGCCATCACTCCACATCCCCCCACCTCCCCGCAACCACCAATCCGCTTCTGTCTTTGTAGAGTCTGTTCAAATTGATGCATTTCTGGGTGACCATGAAGTAAATGAACAAAAGCATGACGACCCGGTTACCTGGGTGTTGGCCACCCACTCCCCTTCCAAGCCCCTGTGGGCCAGGAGGGGTAGGGAACCCCAGAAAGGGGTGGGTTGGCAGTGACAGGAATGGTCTGATTGGGGCTTAGCATGCGTCCAGCAAATTCGCTTCTTAGGAGAGGCTCTGCTCCGTTTCCGATAGTGGAATCCGAGAGAGAGGTCCCTGGTACACTCCCCCAAAGGGGACACTGTGATGTAGGCATCAGTGGCTTTACAGCATCTTATGGTGGACACCACTGTGTGTTCCTTCATGCTGTGTCCCGGACCAGCCCCGAGTGTGGCTGCATCTCAGGGCTCAAAGTGATATGTCAACTGAAATAATTTGGTCCAAAGACAGAGCCGTCCAAGGGCCTCGTGTAATCCCCGGATAACACTGAGAGTGTCGAGAGCTGGGCTGTTGGTACGGTAGCCACTGGCCACATGGCCACTGACAACTTGAAACGTGGCCTGTCCACATCGAGAGGTGCCATAAGTATAAAACGCACACTGGATTTCAAAGCCTTACTATGGGAAGAAGAAAGAACGTAAAACATCTCAATGTTTATGCTGATTACGTGTTGAGTTGATAATATTTTAGCTCTGATAGGCTAAGTAAAATATGTTAAAATTAATGTCTGTTTTTTCCTACAAATCTAACGTGGCTACTAGGAACATTGTGGACGTGTCCCGCCTTCCGTTTCTGCTGGAGAGTTGCTGGGCAGCTCTGGGTGCCTGCGTGGCAGGGAGCTCCGAGCAGCACCGGAGGGCAGGCACTCGGTGTGGAGAAGCAGGAGAGGGCTTGGCGGGCACCGAGACTCCCTCTCCTGTGCCCTGAAGACCCCTGTCGGGCGGTGAGGGGCTGCTGCTGCAAGAGAAAGTGCGGAAAGCACCCAGGCCGCCTCCCTGGAGGAGGAGGAGGAAGAGAAGGGTGGGCTTAGCGAGCAGGGGGCTTTTGTGGGCCCGCATGATGCCCAGGAAAGGGTGGTAGGCCCTGAGAGTGGCCTTTGGGGCCAGGAAGCTGGGGACAAAGCAAGGCCAGGGACAGAGAAGGCGTTCTCAGGGGAGCACTGGGCAGGGCAGGCGTGGCGTGGGGGTGATGTCCCTGAGGCTCCGTGGTAACCCTGACACCCAGTGTGATGGGGGTCCCTCCTGGCTTCCTTTGTGCCAGTTCCTGGGGCCGCCCTTCAAGGCCTGGTAGGGTGGGCAGGGGGTGCAGGGGCGGGGGGCAAGCTGCCCACTCTGTGTCCCAGGAAGTCCCCTTCTTGGAGGAAAGGGAAGCGTGTTTTGAGCGGCCTCCTTCTGGGTTCCGGACAGGCACCCCTCGCTTTGATTCTTGCAACCAGAGCCTCTCGTGCCCATTTTACAGACGGAGAAGGTCAAGTCCTGCAGACATTGAGTGCTGGGCCATGGTGACCGTGAGGGAAGGGGCTCGGTTTGGCCTCGCTTCCGCGGAGGCGGGCCGAGGACTCCAGACATGCAAGCCCTCCCTCCCCTGGTCCCTCCTGGCTCTGGCCAGATGCCCAGGGACCGATGGTGGCCACTCTGAATGGCCACTCTGCTTGGGGGTGGGGAGGGCCGTGGGACAGCAGCCCCCTAAAGCCTTTGTGACAAACCTGCAGACCCCGGGAAAGCGGGCCCTCGGGGTGGGGCCCGGCTGGGTCGGAGAGGCCAGGTGAATTAGCTGGACATTGCCTGCCTGTGTGGCCGGTGGGGTGGCGCCCTGGGGACCCACCCACCAGCCACATGGGGGGTCTGGGAATGGAAAACCAGAGCCAGCAAGCTTGGGAGCTGGAGCCCACGGGGGCTAGACCAGAACTCTTCCTCCAGGAGGCAGGAGGAACAATGGGCTCCCTGTGTGAAGCCAGCCACTGGCCCTGAAACGGCCTTCACTCAGGCCTCCTGGAACTCATGGCTCCCTGCCCCAGGCAGAGCCCCAAAACCAGCTCCCAGGAGCTCTCTCGTGGTGTGGGAGCCAGCCCGGGGCCTCCGCCACACCCGTGCCTGGGAATGACTCACTCGCTGGGGTTCAAAGGTCGCGGCAGGGGCTGGGTCAGACCCGTCCCAGCACCCAGGCCCAGCCCCATCAGGGCTGCTCCCTTGCTCCCTCCTCTGGGACCACCGAGCCCATCCCCCAGCGGTCCCAGCTGGACACAGGGCCTGCAGGGTGGGGAGAAAGGAAGGCCCAGGACTCACCCCAGGCCCTCAGGGGCTGGAGAAGCAGAGCCAGCCTGGGATCCTGTCCCCAGACTCCAGGAGGAAGCTGAGGGTGAGCTGGCCCCCAGCCCCACCCCCCAGCCTCTGCCCCGCGCCTCTTCTTCCGGGGTCACCTGCATGGTGGCACGAGGTGGGGCAGACAGGGCCTGTGGTGCTCCGACCCCCGGCTGCCTGGAAGCCTGGGACAGCTCAGGGCTGCGGGTCCGGCCTTCCTGCCCAGGGAGCCCTGCAGCCCTGGGGGGCAGGAGGGCCAGTAGCTCAGGCGTGCGTGTCAGCTGGGCCCGTCGGGGTCAGGGTCAGGTGGGGGGCCACACCTGGTAAAGGGGAGGCACGGGGCGGGGCAGCAGGGAGAGAGGACACCACCTCACACTTCAGTCTGCCTCGCCCGGGCAGGGGAACGGGCCGGGCGCCATGCAGGACACGGACCCAGCCGGGGCCGCTGGCCGGATGTCTAGGTGACCCCTTCCTGGGATGACAGGCTGGCGGGGAACTCGGCTCTTAGTCACAGATGATGCACCCCGGGCAGCCGTTGGCTGCGGCCGGCACCCCCCCTCTCCGCCTGCCCCCTCCTCCTCTGCTCCCCTGGCCCTGCCCCTCGGAGCCCGCTCCCCAGGAGCCTCCCCGCGAAGGCCATCGCGGTCCCTCCTACCTCTGCCCTGCTCTGGGAGGCTCCTTGTTCCTCCGCCACAAAGCCCCTTTGATCTCTGCTCGGCTCCGAGCCATGTGACCCGGTGGGCGGGCCGTGCTCTGGGCGCCGTGCAGCCCGACGCTGCTGCTGGGTGAGTCCTCCGGTCTTTGTTCCCTCCAGCCTCCCACCGGCCGCAGCCGGGCCCTCAGGTGTGGCCAGCCCGTGGCCGGGCGGCCGGACCCGGAGCAGCTCCTCTCCAGGCCCGCGGCCCGGCGCCCCCGGTGCGGGACAGCTCCGGGGCCGAGAAGGGGCAGCGAGCGGGAGCTCCGTCTCCACGCAGGGCCCAGATTGTCGGCCTCTGAGTAATTTACTCAGAGAAAAAGGCTTTGTGCGGCCCCGGCTACCTCTTTGTAAATATTTGGCCCGCTCAGCCGAGCGGCTGAGGTTCTCCTGCAGCGGGAGATTCCTGGAGGAGTCGATTTCCTTTTGCAAGGGGCTTCCCTGACTTCAGGGGGGCCGGGGGAGCTGTGGCCTGGCCGCTGCCACCTCCCGCAGTGGCCGCACGGATTGCCAGCCGTTAGGGGCAGGCGGCTCTGAGGACCGGCTGCAGAGCAGCTTCAGCCGGCGCTAGCAATGCCGGGTTCGGAAGCCAGCGGCTGGCATCGTGACCGGGCGGTTCTGCCACAGCGTGTCCGGGTTTCTGGGAGGTTGGGGGCGTGCCGTGCCGGTTGGGGAGGGGGTGGTGGGGTTGGGCGGGTGGGGGGCTGGAGTGCACGTGCTCCGGGGCATGCCGGCCGAGCGGAGACGTTGGGAGAACCCCCAGACTCAAATCCCACAGCCAGCACACATGTCACCCCGCGCTCCAAAGCTGAGGTGTTCAGAGGCAGTGCCGTCTGCTCTGAAACTTTGTCCCAGCTGTCCCCTGGGGATTGGCTCAGATTCCCGGCTACTGGCCTCATCCCCACCTCCCTTTTCTCCCTGCTGTGAAATGTGCTGGTTTTTTCTTTTCTTTTTTTTTTTTTGGTCAGAGGTTTGGGGGAGCATCTTTGCTCACCAAAGAGAAGTTTGAAATTCCTTTCCTGGAGAAAAAAAATGTGCCCCCTGGCAGTGGCCGCGGGTTTCTGGCTGTGGGGACAGTGCCCTGGTTGGAACCCAGCTGGGATCCCGCTTGGAAAAACGAGCTAGGGGAGGAGGTATGACAGCCCCCTTCCCTTGCTCCCCTTCTAATCGCGTGTGGGTCACCCCCTTCATTCATCGTTGCTTTGCCTCGAAACTCGAGGGGCCTCCGCTGGTGTTTAAATAAACGTCATTTCTCTTTGGCTGGCTCCCCGTGGCAGCCCAGGAAATAGGAAGGGGTTTGTTTAAGCGTTTGGGGGGGGCAGTGTCCGCCCGAGGCCTCTCTGGCTTCTCTTCCCTTGAGTCTCTTTTGAGTTAAGATTGGGTGGGGCAAGGAGGCTTCTTCTTTGTCTGATCTTTTTTAAGCCCGTCTCGGGGGACCTGTGTTGTCACTGACCGTTTCAGGGGACCTGTGTTGTCACCGACCGCGTCACCCACCCCTTCTCCGGGGCATCTTTCCGTGTCGTGGCCCCCTAGTGTGGCAACACTGTTGCGTCTATGGGTCTGCGTCTGTATTTCCACCTGACTTTGCTCCTTGCGGCTGGCACTGTGACAGGGAGGGTGGCCAGGTGAGGTGGCATGTTGGGAGGGAGGACCCACTGTGCCTCGGGGCACAGAGCATTCTGAGATGGAGGTGACAGGGCCCTGTTCTGATGGGAGGCGGCAGTCACAAGCCAGACCATGACCAGTACTGTCACAGGCCTCACCAACCCAAACCAGAGATGGCCCTTTAGGGCCTGTGGGGTCGTTCGGAGTGCCAGCCCACTGCCCTGGGCCTCGAGGTTGGGGTTTGCAGGGCTTTCACCCCAGAAGCCCAGTACCCCTTGGGCAACCAGAGTCTCCCACAGACTTACCTCCGCGCCCCACCCCCTCCCACTTCCTGTTGCATCGTTGCAGGCCGGAGCTGGTCTGTCAGGGAGCGTTGCAGGGGCCAAGAGGCATTCAGCAGAAGGGGAAGGAAGACCCTGTCCTTAAGCGAGCCCCCTACCAGCCTGCAGCCCGGCCCAGCTGTCTGTGGTGTCAGAGGTCCCAAGGCTTTTTTAGGAAGCTGGTGGCCGTGGCTGAGCTTCCGTTATCTGACACCACCTCCTGCATTCAAATCTTGGGCTGGCTCCCCCATACCACGGGAAACTTCTCCGTTCCCTCCCTCTCTCGCTGGCCCCCGGTGTGGGAAGAACGACTTTTATTTTAGTGTTGGGGGGCACGCGTGCTTGCTGTCCACACCGTGTCCCCTGCTGGGGTCCCTGGCTGGGGTCGTTGGCCGTGGCGGTCAGCCTCCCACACCCGGTTGCTCCCGCCCACCCCAAACCTTGGTGTCGGCACCATAGATGCCCCCTGAGCTTCAGAAATGTGGGGTTGGCTATGGCCAGGGCCGATGACCCTGGGGGCCCAGGCTCCCCACAGCAGGGGTCTTGGGCAAGATGCCTGCAGCAAAAATCGTAGCCCTTGGCTGGGCAGGACTCCGTTCCCAGACTTCTGCCTTCCAGCACCAAGCTTTGAGTAGTTCTGTGAGCACCAGCTTGGATCCTTGGACAGGTGGGGACAGGTGGGGACCTGTTCTTGGGAGCCCAGGGCAGCCTTGGACGCCTTCCCGGGAACGCTGCAGAGGATGGCAGCCGTGCACGGGCAGCTCCACGGGTGAGCCTCGGGGAGCGGCCAGAACCGGGAAGGCTCAGGTCCCGTGACAGGCTTGGGAGGGTGTCTCGTCCCAGCAGGTTGCCTGCAGCCTGCCCACCTCCCAGGGGGTATTGGGGCCATGATCCGGGGCTGGCACAGTGGTGGGGGGGACTTCTCTCCACTTTGGCTCCTCCCTGGGGTGTGGGTGGGTGGGGTTCATCTCTCTTTAACACCCTCACCCCAACCACCCTCAGGCCAGGCCCTGAGGGGCAGGAGAGAGAGGGCTTAATCTTCATGTGGAGGCCGGGAGCTGCCAGTTCTTATCCCGACCTGCAGGGCCGAGCTGCCACCTGCCCTTGTCTGGGCTCCCAGTCCTGCCTCCAGAGCAGAGTTAATGATCACCCCGGCTCGTTCCCTGGGGGACGGGCTGGGCCTTGGTTTGGGGGGCGGGGGGCAGCTCAGCACACAGGCCCTCAGGGACAAATGCAACCCATCTGCCCACTCCCTTCTTCCTCGCCGTTCCCCCCTAAAGGCGATTTTTAAATGCTCTAATTGGGGTTCAATAACTGGATCATGGCAGAAGCACCCCCGCATTTCTTGTCACTCTTCTGAAGCTGCGGGGAGGGGACCCCCTCTGTGAGATGTCAGCTCCTGAGCCCCCAAAGCTGCACCCGGAACCGCAGCTCCATGACCCTCCCCATGGCCTTTGAGAAGGAGGTTCATGGCCACTGAGTACCCCTGCTCTGTTCCATCACACCCGCCTGGCATGCAGCGCATCCCTTTCTGGGGTTCGTGCCCCCCAGGGCTGCGGGCCCCCGCCCTGCCGTGAGTGCCAGGCACCGGGCACCCAGTGTACAGTCATCTCAGTAGTCACTGGCAGAGCGTCCTTGTCCCTGTGCCCCGTGGAACGTGCCGGCACCACCTCCTGCCTCCCAGATCCTAATCTCTTATCTCCTAGGCCTGGTTCCAGGTGGCTGTCACCAGGCCTCTGACCTGGGTGACAGACAGCGACTGGCATGGGTGACAGGTAACAATTTCCTCTGCTGGTGAAGGGGACGTTGGCGTCTGTCTCCCAGCAGACTGTGGACTCGGGAACGGATTGTGTCGTATCGATCTCTGTGCGGGGCCCGGACGCCACAGCTGCCTGCTCGGTCAGTGTTTGAACGCACGGTCGGCCCCGAGTGGCCGCAGCTCTTTGTCTTCTATCTGAACAGCACGCGATTTCCGCAAGGCTCGCACGAGCGCCTCGTGAGAATAGCCATTCATCCCGCTCTCGTTCCAGTGATCTCCTTGGAGCCATTTTTAAGAAAGGGACAAGGACAAGGAGCAGTGCTTTTGCAGTGACTCGAGTGCATTCTTCCCGGGCGGGGCAAGGGACTGGACGGGATGACCCCGGCCCTGCCCCCGTGCCCTGGTGCTGGGGGCTCACTTGGAGAACGAGGGCGAGTCTCTGTCTTTGTTCCTTTGTTCGTCTGCTGAGACACAGAGGAAAAGCCGCCCACTGCTGGGTGACAGTCGTGGGCCCTGAAGGCGAGTGGCAGGTGGAGTCAGGAGGGAGCATCACTGGACTGTGGCGGGGTGGGGGGGGGCAGGTGGCACTCCGCCTCCTCCCACGAAGTCTCTGTGTCTTGGCCTCGCTCGCCGGCGCCCGGCCCAGGTGAGAGGCCACTCTGCAGACCACGTGCTCCGTCAGCGTGTGGCTGTGGCCGCGGCTCGGAGCCCGGGGTGTGGAGAAGTGCCTCCGGCCTCTGGCCTGAGATCCGGGAGGGGACCAGCTTGGATGTAGGGGCAGCAGATGGAGCGGGAGCGGGGAGAAGCAGCTCGGTGGGTGTGGGGGTACGCTCGGAGGTGGGGCTGGAAGGGAGGGTTGGGCCAAGGAGGGAGCCTCCCAGGGCACAGTAGGTGGGGGGCAGCAGAGGGGGCTCGGGTGGTGGGTGCCTGTGCCTCCAGGTCCCGGGCCATGGTAGCTGGCTGCTCCCCACACCACTCACCCTGCCCCCCCAGCAGATGCCTGCTTCCTGCTCGCCTGGCACGGAGTTCCGACGTGAAGTCCTCAGCTGGCCTTTCCCGGTCGTCTTCGCTGCCTCCCGGCCTCCTCCAGGCCTCACGGTCCCGCAGACGGACCGGTCCCGCCTCCCCGGGGCTCCTGGACCCTGCCCGGGCGCCAGCAGCCGCCTGGCCTGTCCACTCCCTCGCGCGTTCACCCAGCAGTGCTGCTTGGACACACAGAGGTGACGAGACACCTCAGTGCTTGAGAAGCTGGCCCGTCTGCAGGGGCCTCGCACCGCCGTCTCCCCAGAGAGAATCCCGGGGTCAGGTCCGCGGTGGGACGTGGAGGGGTGAACCACTGACCCCCGCCCCCCGCCACGTATGCGTCGGCTTCCCCATCGCTAAGCCATAGACACTCCTGTCCGTTGCCGGTTCATAGGGTTGCCGGGGAGACGCGTGCGTCAGGGATGGGGGGTCCAGGTGTTTGGGAGGGCGGGGGTGAGGGAAGCCCCCTGTGTGTGTCTCTCCACCCACCGCAAGAGCTGGCTCTTCACCGGCCCCTCCCCAGCTCACCAGGGGGCTCTCCAAGGCACCCATGGAGGAAAGAGAAGGTTCAACCCCGAGCAGCCCAAGGCCCCTCCCTCCGCGGCTCGTGCGCCTGTCAGAGTAGGTCTTAGTGCATGCTCTTATTTTCATGAAGACTCCTCCAGGACAAGTCCTCAGGTTTGGGACAGGGGGAAGGAGAGGACTTGGGGTGGGCCCTGCCAGAGATGGCCCTGGAAATCGGGCAGCCACCTGCCGCGGCCACTGGCCCCCGCGATGTTATCTGACCTGCACTGGAGACCCTGGCCGGACCCTGCCTCTGACCCTTGCGCCAGGCCTGGGTCTGGCTGTCTGCTGCGAGGTACCAGACAGGGGATGGCAGTGTCCCGAGACTGGGACAGAGTGCTGGGCCCCACCTTGGGGAGCCTCTGCTCCCCTCCCGTGGGGTTAGGCCCTACCGCTCCTGCGACGTGACAGGTGCCACCATGAGGCGCCGAGGGCCCTTTTGTGAGGTCGGCGGTGAGCCCTGATCAGCGCTGGTGGTGTGAGGGCCCCGCCCCCCACTGGGCTGCAGAGTCGGGGTGCACGGATGTGGAGGTTGGAAGCTGGATCCGTGCTGGGGGGTGGCCGTGGGCGAGCAGGACCCGGTCCTCACTCTGGTTCATAGGTGAGGCCTCACCGGTCACCCGCATTGTTAATGGCAGCTTTATCGGCATAGGTCACATACCCTAAAATCCACTCGTGTAAAGTGTGCAGTCCAGTGGTTTTGAATATATTCGTGAAGTTATGCAACCATCACCACTAATTCCAGAGCATTTGTATCATCCCCCCAAAGAGACCCCGCCCCGCGCCGCACCCGTCAGCCGGGAGCCCGCATCCCCCGTCCCTGCTCCCAGCCCCGGCAGCTGCTAACCCCCTTCCTGTCTCATTTGCCTGTTTGGGGTGTTTCCCCGTAAGTGGAGTTGTTAATGGGTGGCCTTTTCTCGCTGAGCGTAATGTTTTCAAGGTGCGTCCACGGTCAACGCCTGCACTTTATTCCGTTTCGTGGCGGCCATCACGGTTTCTCCGCTCTCCAGCGGACGGCCGCGTGGGCGGTCTGCACCTTTCAGCCGGTGAGGACCCTGAGGCAGTGAACACCGGCGTCCGGCGTGGCGTCTGGGCCGTTGGGCCCGTCTGTCTCGCTGTCTCGGGAGCGTCGGCCGGGTCAGGGTCGGCCGGGTCCACAGTGCCCGGCCGGCTCACCAGCGGGACCCCGGCTGAGACCATCTGAAACTCTCACCCACGGCGGGTCTCAAACCCGCGTCTGTGTGGTTTGCTGGGTGCTTCTGTGTCTTGGCGAGCCCAGGGCAAGCCCAGTGGAATGCATGAATCCATGGGTGCCTGGATGGGGTGGGGCGGGGTGGGGGTGCGGGCACGGGTGCCTGGATGGGGTGGGGCGGGGTGGGGGTGCAGGGTAGCCATCTGGGGCTGAGGCTGGCTCTGGCTTCTGGTTCTCTTTGTCTGCACGGGGCCCAGAACTAGGCAGAAGGGGAAATGGAAGGTTTGGATGTCCTTTCTCACAGATAGGGAGTGATCAGCAGTGAGCAGTTGCAGGGTGAGTGAGAGAGGAAGTGGGTGGGCTGGGTGGCCCGGAACTCCCCCCTCCCCCTTCCCCGCCCCAGGGAGAGGCCTGGGAGTGTGGGAAGTGGCTTCTATAGCTGAGGGAATGCGCCCCCTCCCATCCCCCACCAGCCTTGTGTGCGTGGTGGGGCAGAGATGACACCCTCTCCTTCCTGGGAGGGTGGACGTTCGGGGCTGCCTCTGGGGTTCAGGGACGCGGTGTGGGCGGCCACCGGTCTCTCGAGGCCGAGGTCTGTGGGAGCACCATACTGCGGCGTTTCTGGACTGTCCCATGCACGCCACACAAAAGTTAAACTGTGAAACCAGTGCCTGTCTATTGCTGTTTTAAACCATTACACAAGTACATAAAGCAAAGCCGCCCCCCACCCCACATCTGGGCTGGCCTCATGGGCTGTCCCTCCGTGTCCACTCCTGAGTGTCGCAGCCCCTGAGCACACTGGGAAGGCGGCCGGTCAGGCGGGCCAGGCCCCCTCCCTCCTCCTCCTCCTCCCCCAGCTGGGCAGCTGGAGGGGCCTCTGCCGGTTTGCAGGCAGAAATTACCATATGAATGTGCCTCCTTCCCGGAGCCGTTAGCTACAGGGACCTGGGAGGGGACAGGCTCCCACCCTCAGGGGCTTCCAGGTTCTGTGCTGACTGCCAGCGAGTTGAAGACTGCAGGCATTTTCTGTCCCACGGTAGGTCACCCCCCCCCCCCCCGGGAAAGAGGGTGCGAGGGGCGGTTGGGTCTGTCTGTGGGTGGGGGAAGGCAGGCCGGGTCCCAGCAAGCGTGGGAGACCCCCGCAAACGGGTACAGTTCTCAAATTTAACTCCGTTTGCAGCAGCTTGTATGAGAACACATTGTTACTGTGGTTTTTGTTACTTTAGTCTGATTTCAAAAATCTCAGCTAATTGCCGCAGGAAGGACGGGAAGATGAGGATTAGAGACAATAAAGCGAAGTCGAGCTCTTTGTAGAGTGTAAAGTGAGCCGCGCCCGCCAGCCCTGGGAACAGGCTCCCTCCGCCGCCGATAGCCCTTGGCCGAGCCCTGGGGACAGGGCTGACTGGGTCTTGCACATTTTGGAGCTCCTGGTTGGGTCTCGATCAATTCTCTTTGCCGGTCGCCCAAAACGACTCTAAGTTCGGGCTGGCGATAGGTTATGTTTAACTGCTGGACAGCTAACAAGTGGACTCCAGGAACAGCCATCCTTGAGCTGTGAGACTGAGTGACAGATAGTAGCTCTCGGTGCATTTCAAACCTTCAGAGACACCTGGTGGCCAGTGACCTGGTCTCTACACACAGAGGTCCCACTCCTCGCCGTAGCAGAGGGCAGAGGCCAGGCCGGCCGAAGCCTAGGCAGTGGCTTGCCTGAGCTTTCGGGGTCCTGACAGAGCTGGGGTGGGCCCGGGTGTAGTGACCAGAGCCTCCCGCCGCTAGCCCCATTCTTAGGGCTGCCGTGCCCCTGGGAGAGCCTCCGGGGTTCTGAGCCCCAGCTGGGGGCGGGATTAGGGCCCTGCCACAGGCCCCCAGGCCATCCGTCCTCCACCCGCCTCCGTTTCCAGGTGGCTGGGCTCCCACAGTCCCCCAAAAGCCATTTCCTGAGCAAAATTTCCTAAATGGGCAGGAGCTGTCCCAGGAAGTCCGTCCATCCTTCCTACTCTACTCTTTGTGGCTCGGAAGGCCAGCGGAAACCGGAAACTGGACATCTCAGCCCGCGGGCTGGGGAGGCGCGTGGGAAAGGGTGCATGCCGGCAGCCCTTGAGGGGGGCGCCACCTGGGTGGACTGGGGAGCAGCGGCTGGACCCCCACAAAGTCTGGGGAGAGAGGAGGCTGGAGGCAGGGGCAATGAATGAGCTCATCATTCATTCATTCATTCCTTCTTTCCACCAACAGCATCTTACGGGGTGCTTTGATGTGTGAGGTTTGCAAACAGAGAATAAGACCCTGTGAACTCTCACCTAACGGGGAGGTGGGTGGGTGGGCGGGCGTTCGGCACAGGAGGCCAAAACATGTGACTACGAGCCGAGACCAGGGCCAGGTGGGGAAAGGACCCCGTGCGGATGAGCATGGGATGGGCTCGTGTTTCGTCGGCAGAGGTTCGGCGTTGCTGCTGCACACACTCTTCTGCATGCTTTGCAAATACCTCGTTTGGTCCTCAGCACTCTCGGGAGGCAAATCATCTTATCCCATTTTACCCCTGAGAAAATCGAGGCCCAGAGAGGTTAAATCACTTGCTGGGGGTCATGCAGCGAGGGTGGCGGACCCAGCCCCAGGATTCTGGGGCTTCAGGGTTCTGCTATCCCAGGTGAGGTGGGAACCACCTGGGGGACCACGTGACTGATTTCAGTTTTCTGCATCCATCCCGGCGCTGCAGGGAGGATGGACTGGGAGGTGGGCAGTTACTGGCAACGGCTTGGACGGCCATGGAGACAGGAAGTGGGGTGACCGCCTGCAGATATATTGGGTTAGAATTGATAGGGCTTTGGAGTGGGCGATTGGACTTGGGGTGATGGAAAGGAAGGGACCAAGGCTGGCCCCTGGATTTGTCGCTGTCGTAACTGGATCGTGGAGATGCCGAGTGGGGGCCGGGGGAGGGTCCGAGTTCTACGGGGCGTGCTCAGTTTGCGACATCCAGACCTCTCCAGGGCAGGAGCCGTGGCTGCCCAGTGCCGGGCAGTGGCCTGACGCGGCTGGTCATCTGCTGAGTCACGATGGACTCGGGGACTTTCAGGTTGGCACGGGTGTGTGAACTGGACCGAGGTTGGCGTTTAACGCCCAGGGGTGGGCACGATTCCTGGGGACAGTGTCCGGCCAGGGACCGGGGTAGAGGCTGCACAGACGCCGAGAGAAGACAGCATTTCAGGAAAGGAAGTCTGGGTGGTCGGGGCTCATTCCCCGGGACTTGGGGTGAGGGGTGACCCCTACGTGCTGTGCTCTTTAGAGGACGGGCACTCTGCTCAGAACCCCGAGTCCGGAGCGGCACCCAAACTTCGTCCTACAGTGCCAGTGGGGGCTCCTCCCCAGTGTCCCACCCGGCTCAGGGCTCAAGGTGTCCCTGTGTTCTGTCCACAGACACTGCTTTTCCCTGGGGACAGCCTGGGCTAGCGGGGTGTATGTTTCTGAGACTTCTTGGCTAGGCCATCTCTCCATCCATCCTCTCTCCCTCCCTCCCCGCCCCCCCCCTTCATCTCCACCCTCACTTCAGAGGTGTTTGAAGTCAGGATTGTGTGCTTTCACTTGCCAAGTGCCTCTGAGTGCCTCAGGGCGTGTTGTAGGGTTTCACACGCTTATCCTCAGTAGGCTCCCGTGGGAGAGTAGGGATGGGGGGGGGGCGACCTGGGGAGGTGAGCAGTGGGGTCTTTGAGACACACAGGATCTGAGCAGGACTGGGGGCTGCTGGGCACAGACCAGGGGGGCTGCCTGCAAAGTCCGCCTTGAGGGGGCCGTGGAAGGGGCCTTGCTGGTCTCCAGGCCACCACCACGAGCCCACTGCCTCAGGGCCCCTCCCTGCCCTCCTGAGCGGGAATGTCTGGCGGCTAGGCCTGGGAGTGTGGGGAGAATGACCCCTCCCCACCTCCCCCTCAGCCGTCCCAGACCCGAGGGCCCCGTGCTGCGAGCTGTCCTCCCTGCTCACGGGGTCATCGGTCAGCCCTCCGCTCCTCGTCCACCCAGCGCCCTGCCTTCCGCTCTGACGCTGCCTTGCTGGAGTTGGCTGGGCCTGAGCCCCCTGCACAGAGAAGGGAGTTGCTGCCTATCTTTGAGTTAAGGCTCTTTTCTCCTCCGCTGCTGGCGGGGGGCGGGGGGCAGGGGGGGGTGGGACGTGCTCTCGCACCCCAGAGACCCCCGTCTCCTCCTCGTTGTTTCGGATGATCTCATCGGTGTCCCCAGCCTCTGTCCCTGTTTCACCGCTGAGCCCTGGTGAGCATCTGCTGACAGCCCCGCTGATAGGAGCGGGGGCGGGGGCGGGGAGGCGGCCCACCCCCCAAGGGGGACATCCCCGATAAAGAGAAATTCCACCCTGTGACAAATGGCCCGTTTCCACCCCTCCGTGGGGGAGGATGTTCTCTTTCTCTTTTTAACTTTGCAAACATTCGCCAAGAACTAACGGGATCTCTGTGGTTGGCTGGCCGCTTGGGGCACAGTGGGCGGCCTGGCCCACGCTGGGTTCTGGGTTTGCTCTGGGGTAGGGGTCTGTCTGCTGGAAGGGTCCTCGAGCGGGGAGGAGCCCTTGGAGGTGGGGGAGCACATTCCCTGATCCTGCGAGGCAAGCAGGCTATAGGAAGCGAAGTGCACAGGCCAGTCCCCCCGACGCAGGAGGTGGAGGGCTCGCCCTGGCCTTCCGGGGCTGTGAGTTCTGCGAGGTGGATGGGGACGCTTGCAGGTCCCCGCCTGCTGTGCCAGGAGATCGATGTCTCAGGAGGCCCCGATCCTGCCAAGGACTGGGCTGCGGGAGGAGGAGGCGGGCTGCCGGAGAGAGAACAGAAGAGGGGCCCCTTCCAGCGGGGGGGGCGCAGGACAGTGTCCACATCTGACCTTCCCGAGGGGGGCCAACAGAAACCGTGCTGGCGGAAGCCAGGCCTGCTTGGCATTCCTCCCCTGCCCGTGGAGGCGAGGCTTGCTTTCAAGGGTTTGGGGAGAGAAAGGCCGCAGGAGGGAGCCTGGGCAGGCAGTAAAGACGGGTGCCTCTGGCTTCGGGGCGCCTCGGGCGTCTGGGGGAATGAAGGTGTGGGACGGGGAAGGGCGCTGTGACCTCGCCCGCGTCCTGCAAAGGCCTCGGGGTCGTGGGAAATCTCCATGTGTGCCTCTCCTGGCACAGAGACCCGTAAAACCGCGACTTGCTTTGGGTCTGGAAGCGGGCCGGACGACGGAGCTCCGTCCAGGAGGGAGGGAAATGCAGCCGTCCACGTGTGCGAATCCCGCTCCTCCCCCAGGGGCGCCGTGTTTTGTGCTGGGTTTCTAAGCGGAGTCTGAGGCCAGGGGCCCAAGTCTCAGATTCCTGGTATCCTGGCTGTGACGAGCGGCTTCCTGCCCTGACCAAGTGTGAAGTGTAACTCGATTTGGAATTACTTATCGAATTAGACGAGCCCTGTGCGCTCTGAGAATTCCGTCCCGGATCCCGCCTGCACGGATTCTGCAAACTTCGGCCTTTTATATTCAGCGTTTCCATCTTTAGCCGGAAACAGGAAGTTCTCTGGTGACATTTATGGGGAGTTTGTAGTGGCTCTGGTAGGGTAACGGGAACGTGGCGGGGGGTGGGGAAGATCGTGTGTTCAAAGCCCCCAGGTCCGTGCCAGCTCCTCCCCCGCCCCCGGCTGGGCACAGCCCCGTGCTGGGGCCGGAGACCAGCTGCCCCCAGCCACCCAGAGCCACGGCCCTGTTGCCCCACATCTCCCTTGGCTTCTCGGAGGCAATTCCCGCCTTTGATGATATTTAAACTTTTTCTCACCCTTCTCTGGCCACACTACCCTGAACTTCTAAGTTCCTAGTAGATCCTAGTTATTTTTTTTTTTTTTAATTGAGATCCACGGACCTAGGGGTTCTTTGATGGCCTCCCCCAAATTGTCCAAATTTATTTGTGGGGTCTCCCCTTCTTGTGTATTTTTTTAAGGGAAGGAGTCCTCCTTACCTTTCAGCAGCTTCTAAAAGAAATTTCTGATAAAAAAAAAACACAAACATCCTGAACTGTCTGTCGTACCAGACTGGGTTCTTCATGTGGAAGGGACTACTGAGAACTTTCTAGAAGTTTTGGGTAATAGCATTTGAATAAGTGAACTTCGCATGCCTGTGTGCCACCACTGGTGTTATTCACACTGATCTCAACTCTGCAGTGTCTTCTCTCTCTCTTTTTTTTTTTTTTTTTTTACCATGTAGTATGTGCTTAATAAATATTCGTTAAATGAATAGGGTCCTGGTCCACTGGGACCCTGGGATCTTTTTCTGCCATCGTTGCTCATAGCCGTTTCTGTAACACCTTTTCCAGGGCGGTTCCCCCCACATGGTGTCCCCCCCATGCGTGCGTCTGGTTTCCAGACCCACTGCTTTCCATTTCCTGAGTCGGTTAACAAGCGCTCCTGCCTCGACCCAGCCCCTTATATCAGAAGTGGGGACTCGTGTTTGAGGGCCCTGTGCATTTGGCCAGCTCGACCAGACGGCCTGCCCGAGGTGGGGTTTCAGGGTGAGGATGGGCATGCTTTGGCTGGGGCAGTAGTTTGGCTGGGCTGCTGGTGTGCTGGGCTCTGCCTGCATCAGCACCAGCATCCTGGGAGAGCTGTAGGCGACCCCGAGAGGAGCCCCTGGAATCTGGGACCCCACCCTGAGCCTGGTAGCTGGTATGGAAGCACTTGACCTGTGGCGCTTGGTCTTCAGCCACCTTTTCTCAGAGATTATGGAGATAAAAATGCTGAAGGCCCTTGACAGGCCTGGGGCCCCCAGAGGGAGCTCCCTTTCCAGCTGGCTGGGCGTGATTACCTCCTGGCAGCTTTGGGGGAGAAGAGCCAAGGGCTGGAGCCCCGTCTGCACTGTGTGGGCCTTGGCCTTGGCCTTGGCCTTGGCCGTAGAGAACCAGCGGGACCTGGCCTGTGGAGTCGCCCTGCCCGGGCTCACATCCCGGCCCTGTCTCCCACCAGCTCTGTGACAACAGCAACGTGGGCCTCAGTCTCCTCGTCTGTGAAACGGGGAGAGTAGCAGTAGCCGGCTTAGGGTTCCAGGGCGTTCCGTGAGGTGGCACGTGTGCGGTGTTTAGAATCGCACCTGGCACACGGCGAGCCCCCGGTAAACGCGAGGTCGGCACCGTCCGTTCGTGTGTTCATGCATTCATTCAACGAACATTTGGTTGTGGACTTGCCGTGTGCCGGGCACGGCTGTGCCCCAGGCAGTAAGGAGGGGGCGTGATGGGGGAGGAGTCTGGCTTCAGGAAGCCTGGGGGTGGGTGGGAGGGCGTCACGCGGTAAAGAAAACTACAGGCACCACTCCGCAGTGTGGTGCAGGCTCAGCCGAGGGCAGGAGGGCGGGCCGGGGCCTGCTGGGCTGCGCAGGCGCCCGGGGAGGCGGGAGAGGAGCAGCTCTGGTCACTGTCCCCCGCACTACCTGTGTCAGGCGCCCGCCCACCTTTAAGAAACCCATTTGCAGGGGACAGGGAGCACCAGCTGTCTGTGGGACCCCATGTCCTGGCTGTGGCTCAGACATGCTGGTGGGGTCTGCAGAAGTCCCTGCGGCGTGGCGGGCGGCCCGGGCCCCCCTCCTGTGTGTGTTCCCGTGTGAGGTCAGGCTCCATGGCCGCTGGGACCGCCTGAGTGAGGGAGCGTCGCCGAGGCCAGGTGGGGACGCACCTCCTCCAGGAGAGAGGCCGGGGTGGCCCCAGGGCCGGAGGAGTGTGCCTGTCATCGGGGGCCCCACCATCTGTCCGCCGAGCGGGGCCTCCTGGACCTGCTTGGTGCCTGGCTCCCAGTGTGGGCCCGTCAGGTGGCCTTCAAGCGTCCTTGGGCGTGTTGGCCTTGCTTTGTGCTTGGCCACTGTGGGTGGTGATTGAGCAAGGCTTGTGTGACAGCAGACAGTGGCGTCCCCTGGCTTTAAGAGCTGGGCGTGGGGGAGGGGGAGGATGGGGTGAGATAGGGGCATGGCGTTGTTTTCACCCCAAGAGCTTTGTCCTGGGGGCGTGGGCTGGCTGTGATACAGTGTCACCTGGCCGCCCCTCCCTGCCTTAGAGCAGAGTCTGGCAGTGGCCCAGGGCCATCGCCCCAACAGAGCCGCCTCTGCGTTTGGCAGATGAGGCTGGAGTTTGCAAGGCTGGGACTTCCAGGGACAAGTCTGGGATGCAGACAGACAGACAGGGCAGAGGAGGGCGAGCTGGACAGGGGTTTCCAAGTCAAGCCTTGCCAGCCTGCCGTGTCAGCCTTCGCCATGGCCACCCTGGTCCCAGAGAGCCGCGGAGGGCTGTCCTATCCTGTCATCCTCGGCAGGCCCAGGGGTGGAGGGGAATCTGTCACTTGGTACAGACGTCCTCAGATGGTGCTGGCTCAGGGCTGTGAATCACAGCGCTGTAAAGGCACCCAGAAGACTAGCTTTGGGTGGAACTCTGCCCCTTCCTCTCCCTAGCTGCTTGGGGACCCCCTACCCCATCCCCCCACCCTCAATCCTGGTATAAGGCTGGCCCAGCAGGCGTCCGTGGGGAAGGAGGAGCGGGCAGCCCCCATATAGGTCAGGGCTCAAAATACAGAGACCCGGCTGGTCTGCCACCCCAGAGCCACCGTTGCTGGGAGCGGACAGGGCTGCTTACGCGGGGCGCTGTCTGGCAGCGCTAAGGGCGCGAGAGCCTCCGGCCCAAGGGTGGCGTCCGGGCCTCAGCTGTCCTCGAGCTCATGGCTCCGATGGGCATTGGCGGGTGGTTTTCAGCTGCGTCTCCCTTTGTTACTGTACCAGCTCGCTGAGCCGTAATTCCCGTCCCTTGCAACTCACTCAGGCGGTATACGGTTAATTCCGTGACCTTGATTCACAGTGTCGTACAAGCATCACCCCCAGAGGAAGCCCATACGCATTAGCCAGCCACTTCCCCTCACCCGCCCCCGGCGGCCACTGACCTGCCTTCTGTCTCTATGCCTTTGCCTTTTCTGGGCATTTCGTTTAAGTGGTGTCACGTCGTGTGTGGTCTTCCGTGTTGGCCTCCTTCGCCTCACGTAAGGTTTTCAAGATTCGTCCATGTTGTCTCTGTGTCAGGATGTCACTGCTTTGGTGGTGGAGTCAAAGTCCGTCATGTGGTGGATACGTTGCATTCTGTGGGTCCGTTCATCGGCTGGTGGCCGTTTTCGATATTTCTTGAGTCGATTCTTTGTGCCACTCCCTGGGCTGGGAGTCGGGGATACGTCTGAGTAAGCCACAGCCTGGGGTTCAGTGGTCACACCAAATCGGACGCTTAAATGTGGTTAAGAAGGTCAAAATGTTATCTCATGTATATATATATAATCACAATAAAGAGCATAGTTTGCAAAGAAGGCATAAGCTGGTGTGTAAGGTCACCCTAGCCCGGGTGGTCACCTGGACTGTCTTTCCATGTAGGAGGGTGGCGGGGTGACAGGCAGTGATGTCACCTCAGGCCTTGGGGCCTGGGGAGCAGGGGTGAGGCCGCCACAGGGGCCCGGCCCCCAGAGCTGTCCGGCAAGGTGGGGGGAGGGGCCCGGCAGCCACTCTCCAGTCCCTGTGCTGAGCATCGGTTTCCACTTAAACACAGGCCTCTCCTCGCGCTCTCTCTCTCTCTCTTTGTATAGTAGCTCTGTATCGATAACAATGTAGCGATCTGGGGCATAACTGTGAAACCTTATTTTTCTGTCAAGAACTTCCTTTTTCTATTAATAGCATTTGACGAAGTTTGGGTATGAAACAAAAGATCAGGTGACAGCGTCATGGGACAGAGTGAGGCCGCAGCCCAGGCAGGGGTCAGTGGGAGAGGCGGATTGGACACAGGTCAGGGAGGAGGCAGCCGTGGCCGGGGTTGTGGAGGGACCATGGGCCGGCCGCGTCTCTGCCGTCCCCAAGGGGACACTCCCAGGTCCCCATTCATCCCATGAGTCTTAATTGAGTGTCCCCGCCCTGTGGGGCCCTGGAGGTCCTTTGGGGGATCTGCACAGGTCATTGCTTTTCTTGGTGAGCTCACAGCCTGTGGAGGGGACATAGATATTAATCAAATGTCACAGAAGTGAATGACATTACAGGGTTGATGAAATTCAACGACGGTTTCCGATGGCATTTCAGGAAAAAAAAAAATCTGTCTGGGGACCTCGATTTCCCCATCTGTAAAAGGAGGAGGTCAGACTGGAATTCTCTGCTGTCCGGTTTAGTCGCCATTCGCCACGTGGAGCTATTTAAATTTAATTAAAATTAAGTAAAACAAAAAATTCATTTCCTCGGTTGGACCAGCTGCCTTTCGAGTACTCAGAAGTCACATGGGAAAACCCTTGGCAGGTCCTCAGAAGAGTCAAAAACTGCTGCGACCGGGTGACCCGGCGGTTCCACCTCTGGGTTCACACCCAGAAGGACGCCGCGGGGTCTGCAGGAGGCTTTCGCTCACCCAGGCTCATGCAGCGTTTGTCACAAGGGCCGAAACGCGGGAGAAAGCCACGCCCACGAGATAGCCACGCCCACGAGATAGCCACGCCCACGTTCGCGGGCGCAGAACGGGCAAACGGCCCGCGCTCCGGCCATGCAGCGGAACGTTCTCGGCCCCCACGGCGGACACACACCACGGCACCGAGGGAGCTCTTGGGGCGCCCTGTCTGCTGCGTGAAATAAGCCAGACGCGAGAGGACAGATGCCGTGTGCATCCGCTCACGGGAGGCTCCTGGGTGGCCCTGTTCTTAGGGACGGACAGTAGAATGGGTGTTGCCAGCGGCCGGGGGAGGGGAGGGGAGGGGAGGGAGTTCGTGTTCCATGGGGACAGCTTTGGTTGTGCAAGACGAAGGAGTTCCGGGGACGGGCGGTGGTGACGGCTGCGCAGCAACGTGCGTGGGCTTCCCGCCGCCGGACCGCACACTTAAAAACGGTTAAAATGGCCAGTTTCATGTGATGTGTATTTCACCACGGTTTTTAAAAAGTCACGTGTGGCTACTGTACTGGACATTGCTGAGTGGATGTCCTCTACCGTCCCTTCCGGCCGGAGCACCTGGCGTGGCTGCGGCCAGGCCCTGGTGGCTTCTGTGGAAAGAAGGGTTCACAGGAAGTGTGTCTGGGTGCCAGGCCCCCGTTCCTCATGTGGGCGTCCTGATGGCAGACCCCGAAGATTGTCCTGGCCCGGTGGAGGGAGGGGCTCTGGGTCTCCACCTGCAGCCATGGGCGGCTGGAGCAGGCAGAACCGAGGTTGCCTGCCAGGACCCCGTTCCCCACACAGGAGGGGAGCAGGTCCCGGCCGTCACCTCCGTCTGGGGGAAGGCCGGGGCTGGCTGTGTTTTTATTATTATTCCCGGAGCAGGGTCCCGGTGGGCAGGATGTTTGCCATAGTGGATGTCGGTGGCTGCAGAGGGGGCCAGCTGGACGGAGCACCTACTCCCAGGGCCCGTACAGGGGAGTGAGGGGTGTTCAGGGTCCCTCCCTGGGCATGCCAGGGAAAGGGGAGGGGTGGAGGGAGATGTGGGGGTAGGGTAGAGAACTGCTCCCAGGCCCGCAGACAGATGGAAGCAATTTTCAGTCACGTGGGGCCGGGCTAAGCGGCTGCCCCGTCAGACAAGGCCCCGTGTCTGTCTCCAGGAAGCAGCCCCAAAGCCACACGTGGGCCCAGATGCAGCGCTCGGCTTTGTTTATTTAAAGATGCAGGGGGCCCAGGGAGAGGATTTCTGAAGAGGGAGGAGGCCCGGAGTGGTGACTGGCGGGCCTCAACCCTGGGTCCCGAGCGGGCTCAGTGTGGTCCTTGCCTCCCCCTGGCCGGGGGTGGCGGCTGGGCGGCCTGGCCCTCGGCCTCCTGTGTCCGCCTGCTGTTAGGAAGGACCTGTGGGACTCCTGGCATTTTTATGTGCATTATATGATTTTCTCGTTCCCTCGAGTCTCTGAAGTAGGAATTCTTGCGAAACAGGGAAGTGAGCGAGTGACTTGTGAGGATGAACCGCCCACACCCCGATTTCTCGAATGTGCCAGCCAGTCACCGTCACCTTCCTCTCCCACTCCCGCTCCGCACGGGCCTGGGCAAGGTGGGGAGGGGTGCCGGCCCCCGATCCGAGCTCGCCGGGTGCTCCTGTGAGACGGGAGGGGGGCAGTGCAGAGGCAGCTGCTGAGCCGCAGGCCCCGGGGAGTGGGGGGAGGAGCTGGTTATTCCCCCAGGAAGTGGAAGCGCCGTTGAAAGGCAGTGACCTTCTGGCCCGGCATCCCGTGTCCTGGCTTCCTGTGGCAGGGGCAGGGGCAGAGCAGGTGGCGGGAGGGTGTTTGGGGCGGCTGCTTGCCCACCTGGCTCTGGGGTGCCAGGGCTGATGCCCAAGGAACCAGCCGGCTCCTCCTCCCTGGGCTGAGCAGGCGTCCGGACCTGCTGTGTGGTCAGCACGTGAGCACAGGGTGCAGCAGGGGAGGGAGACCCGCGATCCCCCTCGGAGGTAGGGTGGAGCTGAGAGTTCTCGGTGTGCAGGGGGCAGGGAGCGTCTGGACCCGCTGGGGCAGGGGGAGGTGGCGGAGGAAAGGGGCGGTGTCTGGGGGTGCACTGGCAGGCCCTGGGGGGAACCCACACTGTCTGCGTGGCCTGACCAGCCTGGGTGGACAGGGACACCTCAGGCCCCCAGCAGGCACCTTGTGGGCACGTCTGCCCGCCGCGCCCCACCAGCCCGGGGCGTGTGGGTGTGAGGCGGCCAGGGTGGAGTCTCTATGGAGGAGGAAGGTTTCAGCTCGCAGACCACAGACGCTCGGCCCCACCGGCCTGCCTGTCGCAGACCTGAAAGCAGAATCTCGTCCTGGCCTGTGGGTGCGGGGCACGCGGGTGCCGGGCAGCCAGAGAAGTGGCAAGGTGCCTGAGTCCAGTCGGGGGCGGGGGCGGGGCGGGGCCCCAGGCAGCCACCCCCAAGGCCACGAGGAATGTGACTCCACACCCAGGCTCGCCTGCCTCCACGGAGCCCACCGGGCACCTAGGATTGCAGACGCCTCACCCAGGGGCAGCGGCACATGACAAGTGCCGTCCCTTTTTCTTCGTGAGGCTGCCCCTCCTTTGTCCCAGCCCAGGCTGTTGGACCCTGAGGGTCCTCGAGGCCTTCAGGCTGCAGCAGGTGTCGGGACATCCTTGAGGCAGGTGAAGGAGAGGGCTGGGGATACCCAGGCAGGGTGAAGCTCAGGTGACGAGGACGGGGGCCTTCACGGGTCAGCCCTGCCCCAGACCCAAAGAGGGGGCGGGCTGGTGGAGAGGGACTTTCAAAAGGAGACGGGTCTGAGAGCCTGCGGCGGGGCTTTGCGGGCTGATGACTGCTGGACGATCTCTTTTGTACGGCACCGTGGCCAGGGGGTCAGCTCGGGCGTTCTTCCGGGGTCTCCTGGGCACCAGGCTTCGTGTCCCTGTCTGAGAAATGGGGACGGTGGTCGGAGCTGCCTGAGCGTGCGGCTGCCGGCCGATGCCCGCGTGTGGCCTCCATGTGACACCCCTCCTCTTCTCTCCCCAGCCACTGAGGCAGCTCCCGGCTGCGTGGGCGACATGGCTGACACCCCCAGAGACACCGGGCTCAAGCAGGCGCCCGGGCCGCGGACCGAGAAGGCCGCCGTGGACTTCGGCTACGTGGGGATCGACTCCATCCTGGAGCAGATGCGCAGGAAGGCCATGAAGCAGGGCTTCGAGTTCAACATCATGGTGGTCGGTGAGCCCCACTGCCCGTGCCAGGGATGCCGGGGACCCTCGGGCCCGGGGCGACGGGATGATCACGGCTCGTGCTGTGTGTGCACCAGGCCCTGCCTGGAGGGCCCCAGCTCTGGCCAGCTCTGCCCCTCCCTGCGGAGCCCCCGACAGCCTGGGAGGGTGTCCGGTAAACCGTGGCTCTGACCGGTGGCCTCCGCCTTCCGCTCTTAGCTGCTGTCGAGGCGTCCCCATCTCTGTCCTCAGCCTCGGCCTTCTGGTCCCCCGCGGGGCCGACCCCCACACCCAGCAGGTCTGGCTGGGGGCTGGTCACCAGGGGAGGCCGCCGACCAGCCCGCTTAGCTAGTGCTAGGGCCGGGTGGGGGCAGCAGCCTCTTGTCCCGGAAACCCTCAGGCCCCATTCGGCCCCCACAGTAACCCTGTGATGGGTGCTTTACAGGGGCAGTAAGGCCCAGAGAGAGCGTGACAAGGCCACAGCTCACAGGGCAGAGAACGGGAGCCCTGTCCCTCTCCCTTCCTGCAGCAGCGTCCCCCCCACGGAGACGCGGGTGGGGTGGACGGGCGCCTGTGGGGGGCTCCACAGGCCCAGGGCGGAATCCCAGCTTTGCCTCCTCTAAGCTGCACGATGCTCGTGCCGACTTCTCCGGGGCTTCGTTCAGCCTGTTTCCTTGTCCGTAAAATGGGACAGTCCAAATTGCAAGGGCCCGTAGGGCAAACA
>CM053506.1:105388723-105404530 GCA_028627145.1 Eidolon dupreanum
CACACACCAAGCCCACAGGCCACCTGGCCCAGGTGGAGGGGGCCGTCCATCAATCACGCCGCCCGCCGAGGGTCCCCAGAGGAACAGATGGGGCTCTCTGCGTCGTGCCCGGGGGCCGGCGGCCGGCAGGCGCTGCCCGAGCCAGTACGAGCCGTGGCCTAATTACAGAGGATGGTGACCCCAGAGAGCAGAGTTCAGGCCCTGGTCAGAGGGTCAGACGAGCACCCCAGAGTCCAGCCGTGCCCCAGGCCTTCCAAGGAATGGAGTGGGGGTGGGGCGGGGATGGGGGCTCCCAACGCAGGACCCAAAACCGGCCGAGCTGGGCTGGACGAGGCGGTCACGAGTCCCTGCACGCACCGGGGCGGACTTGCGGGTGTGGGCTGCAGTGACTCTGAGGGCAGACTGGACCAGGTCTCTGTCCTCAAGGACACGAGGGGTCTGGCAAAGAAGGGGGGGAACAGAAAACTAAAATGGGGAGCTGGGTCTGTTGTGTGGGAGAGGACGCAGCTGAATACTGAGAAGGCTCCAGAAGGGGCCCAGAGAGCAGTAACACCTCCTCCAGGCGGGCCTCCAGGCTTCTCCAGTGGGGCTGAGGGAGGCCTTACTGGGTTCTCTGTCACCAGGGGCCACAAGCTCCTGGCACACACCATACGCCCATCCGCAACCCAAGAAGACCCTGGAAACCGAAGTCGAGCTGGGCCTGGCTTCTCGGCCAGAGTGGGTCACTGGGCCCACTCAAAGCCACAGAGCCTGGGGTCTCCGGCCCAGTGGGCTGCCCAGAGCCAGGTGGGAGCTAAGACCGGAGGGGACAGGGAGCTGCCATGAAGGACAGGGGAGGGTCTCTGCCTCCGAGGGGACAGGGGCCCAGCGATGCCACCCCTCCGAGTCCCAGGGGTTGGGCAGACTCGGGAGCAGGCTGCGGTCTATCCACAGCAGTGAAAGGCCTTGGTCTCTGGGCCCCACTCACGCACACACCCAGAGAAAACCGCAGGCGACAGCGCCCCTGGCCCACCCACGTCGGGACCTGGACCCTCGTGGGGGGTGCCGGAGGGGACAGGCACGGCAGCAGGATCTCAGCACAGGGACCAGCCCACCCACTCCACTCCTGAGCTGCAGAGCTCAGATGACCTGAGATGGTACGTGCCACAGTGTCATGACACACAGCCCAGGGACATCAACGCTCCCTCAAAGTCACATCACTGGGGACGTCCGAGCCTGGTCTCCCTACTGCACCCAGTGCCCACCCCACTCACCCCAAGCCTCGAAGATAGGCTACTGCCGTGAGTTGAAGAGTGGCCCCCCCACCAAGGCACGTCCATGTCCTAACCCCCAGAAGCTGGGAACGAGACCTTATCCAGAAGTAGGGTCTTTGCAAGATGAGATTAAGAATCTCAAGCTACATCATCCTGGATTTACAGTGGCTCCTAAATCTAGCGGGCGTCTCTAGAAGAGACAGAGACGATGACGTGGAGACACATGGGGGGAGAGCACTCGGAGACACAGGCAGAGACTGGAGTGACCTGTCCCAAGCCACGGAGCGCCAGGGGTTACCGGGAGTCCCCAACACCAGGAGAGAGGCCGGGGACACGTGCTCCCTCAGGGCCTCAGGAGAGGACCCGCCCTGCCCACACCTCCATTTTGGACTTTGGCCTCCAGACCTGTGTTTTGAGCCCGTTTGTGACACTTAGTTGCAGTGGCCACGGGAAGCTCCACGCTCGAGGACACCCTGCCTAGCCAGCCGTCCCCTCCTGCCAAAGCCCCTACCCCGTCTCTGGCCCCACGCCCCTGGACTGGCTACCCACACAGCCCTGTCCCTCAGCTCTACCTTCCCGGCCACCAGCGGCCAACTTCCTCCTTCCAGTTTGTTCTTTAAGCCTCTGCGTGTTCATCTACTCTAAGCCGCACTCTTAAAGGGTGGGGAGAGGGTGAGGAGGGGGAGAAGCACCTCTTGAAAGACAGAACAGACCCCTCCTCCAGGTAGGGCGGGCACTGTGCCCCAGTGTCCTCGAAGTGGGACCGGCCTTCACGGTGACCCTGTAAGGGGACGTTTTCCTTTGCCTGCTGTTCTTTCCAAGAGGCTGGTAGTGTGTGGCCCTTCGGCTACCTGCCTGCTCGGCTGCAGGTGGACAAATAAACCATCCTCTCCAGGGCCACACCCCATAAAGGAACAACCCCTCGATTCTGTGGGAGAGGAAAAGATGAAAGTTGTCTACAGTGAACTCCAAATTCTGCTTACCATGGCTCCTGGGAGACTCGCCCTACCCCCACAGCCCAGCCCCAACTCAGCTCCGTAACCTCTGACCTCTCAGATTCCCACGAAAGCCCCCAGGCAGCCAGGCTCTTCCCCCCACCCCCCACCAGCTTCAGGGGACACGGGGCAGGGAGAGGACCAAGACCCCACCCACTGAAACTGCCCAGGTCTGCCGCACCAGTGGGGAGCCCACCCACCCCGGCAGCCTGAAAGCCCTTGGGAGACTGCAGGAAAGGGAGCTGCAGGCAGGAATCATTCTTCTCTGAACTAAAAATGGAGCATTTTCACCAAGTTGTCCTCAGCATAGCCGCTCAGTGTGGGAGGGCAGGGGAATCTCCACGGGCACCCCGAGCCCAGGAGGTAGCTGGGGTGAGGCACAGAGTTATCACAAGTGCCATCCAGGCCCCTCTCAAGCCAGGCAGTGACCCCTCCGGCCTCGGCTTCCTGGGAAAGTACAGGAAGGGCTGGACTGAAAGGCCCCTACTAGCCCAGATACCAGATAGTCCCGTGAAGGCCATTTTGCGATCTGCCACCAGCTCCAGGGTCCCCTCACTGCCCCGACCGGGTCCGGCAAGGGCCACCCTCAGCAGAGGCGGCGGGGCCGGGCCAGGGGCGGACGGGGAGGGCTGGCCCGCCTACCCCCCAGCCCCCCACCCCTACCCCTCCCCAGGCAGAGCTCTGGCCACACTTCCCTGTGGCCAAAAGTGCCCCAGCCCGCAGAGGCGGATCCCAGAGGCAGAAGCACCTTCGGGCAAGGCCACCTTCATGCCACTCGGCACCCCGACCCGCAGCTGGCAAAGCCAGCCGGGGCCCGGGAGCTGTCACCGTCGACCAGTGGGCTGTCACACCCCAGGTCTCTCAGCCGTGGGAGCCAGGGTTGGATGAGTTGATTTTCTTTTTGAAAATGAACTTTTCATAATACCATTGACTGCTCTTTTCCTGACTATGAAAAGCAGTTTAAATGCAATGCAGAAAATCTGCCCGACACAGAGAAAGCTAAGGGAAGAACATCTATAATCCCAGGACCCAAACACAGCGGCCAGTGTTTTCGCAAACGTCGTTCCGATCCCCTCGCGGTGCACGTGTACCAGGACCTTTCGAAGCGGCCCCAGGCAGTGGCACTGCTGGGCGCTTCTCGCCACACATCGGTAGCTCGAGTCTCTCTGCTTGTATCCTGCCTCTCACCCTCTAAATTCCTGTGGTTCTCCAGTTCTCGTTCCAGATCCTTCTCAGTTCTGGCTGTTGATCAGAGTCATCTCTGGAGCTTGTTAAAAAGCAGACTGCTGAGCTCCACCTTGGGGAGGTTCTGGTCTGGGAGGGCTGGGTGGGCCTGGCACTCCAGGGTGTGTGTGAGGGGCACAAGCCTTGTCCTGCCACCACCCCACCTCCTCCTGAGAATTCTATAAGAGAACCCTAAGCGCCAACCCTCTCGGGGGGCCCTGAGCCACCACCAGCTCAGCAGCCCATACCTTCGGGAGAGTCACCCAAGGTCGATACCCAGCCTCGGCCACCACCACTCAGCTCCTGGGTCAGTACACACCCAAAGGACACACTGGACACTGCTGGGGGTGGAGGTCCATGTGACAACGGGATGTGTCAGTCGCAAGACCCCAAAACCTGCCCAAGGCCCACTCTGTGTCCACCCTACACACACGAGGCCCGAGCAGCCGGGTCCTCCGTGGTAATAGTTGCTTCAGCTCATTTGCCACAAGAAATAGCGGACGGGCAGGACCGCAGTGTGCTGGCGTCCAGGAGGCCTCCTGCCAGCCTCCAGCCTTCCCAGTGATCACCCTCCTCCCCTAAGACTGTCACCCTCCTGAGGGCAGGAGCGAGGCCTGTTCATACCTGCTATAGACTGAGTTTAGGACCCCCGAGTGCCTAGTTGAAATCCTAATCCCCGAGGTGATGGTGCTAGGAGCCGGGGCCTTTGGGAGCGGGGGAGGACAGGAGGGCGGAGCTGTCACAGGTGGCCCTACTGCCCGCAGACAAGAGACCCCTTCTGCCTGAGAGAACAGAAGCGAGATAATGCCACCTAGAACAAGGACGAGAGCCCTCCCCAGACACCGAATCTGCCGGGAGCCTGGCCTTGGACCTCCGGCCTCCAGAGCCGTGGGAAACAAGCGTGTACCGTTCAAGGGCCCAGTCTGGCACCGTTACCGCAGCCCGAGCTGAGACGGGCACCCTCTCCACCAGCGCCTTGGGTGCTGCCTGCCATCTCCTATCCGTCTACAAAGTGTCCGCTGCTTTGAATTTTCAAGCCAGCGTCTGTTAAGTGCTCGGCAGACGCCGGGCGCTGTTCTAAGGGCTTCCGTTACAGCGGCCGTTTAGTTCTCACCACGGCGATTTTACTCTCGTCCCCACCGAGGCAGAGAGACTGACAACCCGCCCAGCGTCACAGCGCAGGTAAGGGTGAAGCCGGATTGGAGCCAGCACGCTAAACCGTCACCCCACTCTGCCCCCAGCTCCCCCCCCGGCCCCTGAAAGCCGGGCTCCAGAAGCGCAGACTGACCCCTTGTGCCGGCACCGTGCTAAGCCCCGTACAGGTGCACGGTGCACTGAGACCGGAGCAGAGGTGGCCCCTGCCAGGCCCTGGCTCTGGACCCCCCAGCTGTCCCCACACACCACTGCAGCTGACTGACATTTCTGTCCCGGCCAGGCAGGGCCAGCCCACGTGAGGTGGCACTGGGGAGGGCCACGGTCCAGGTTTCAGCAGGAGGGAGTGACAGACGGATGTAAGCAGGGGTGACCTGAGTCTGCCTTCCAGTGGGGTCTCGGGCCAGCTGTGACCGGAGCGAGCCTCAGCGGCCCGTCCACCTTGCTGGGCTCTGGAGGACGAAGTGCCCAGTCCAGTGTCTGGCACAGGGTAGGTGCTCAATAAAGAAAATGATTACGAAAAGTAACAAGAACCAGCTTGGTCAAGGGAAGAGCGAGGGGGAAACAGCTGGAAGGGCCAGGACTTGGGTCAGAGAGAAAGAATGTGGGAGGGAGGGAGGACGGCTCCAGGGCAGCTGTTTGCAGGAGCCCGGCTCCGGCTCCAGCATTTAAATATCGTCAGAGATGTGTAAGTCTGAGCAGAGTCCCCCACCCCCAGCCCAGCCTCAGGGGGCCTGCAGCCAGAGCAGGGGGATTTCCTCCCTCACTAGCACCCCCATCCCCCTCTCTGCCCCAAGACTCGGGTACTTCCATCCGGGGCAGCAACCCCTCTCTGTTGCACTCGGCCTGCAAAGGTGCTAATGAATGCTCACCTTCCCCATCTCACCCCCAAGGGGCCCCATGCCTGCCAAGGGTTTCTTTTGTAGTTTAGCAAAAAAAAAAAAAAAAAAAACACAGCAGAGCAGCCCTTACAGAGGTTTGCTGATGGAGGCCCGGCTTAGAGCAGCCACTCCAAGCCTGCTAAGCTAAGGAGGTGGGCGCAGCCCTCCCACCCGAGTTATTCAAGCCCCTCCCAGCTCTCCCAGGCTCCCGACCAGGAGGAAAGATGGGGCCTTAATCCTCTTCACACCTCCTATGCTTGCAAGCTCGGCTCAGTGCCCAGGGTACCCGTGCCAGGTGCGGGCGCAGTGGGGTCCCTCAAACAAACTACGAGTTGGTGGAAATTGCAAGAGGAGCCAACCAGCATCCTCTGCCTGGAGACCCTGCCTAGTAAGCTCCTTCCCAGGAGTCTGCTTGGGTGCTCCTTCCTCCAGGAAGCCCTCCTCAACCTACCCTTCTCCTGGGCTCATGCCTGGACCCTCCGCCAAACCTAGAACAGAGCTGGCTTTTAACTGGTGCTCACGGACAGCTGCTGGAGAGACAAGCCAGTGAGCCGACTGCCTCCCCCACGCGGCGACCCCCTCCCGGCCCACGGGAGCACTTCGTTCTGAACCGAAAGGAAAACAAAACCCAGTTGCCTTCCAGAGCACGCCTTCCCCTGCGAGCAGGGGACAGCCGGGGAGGCCGGTGTGGTGTGGAGCCAGGAAAACGTGTCAGCATCACCGTAGATAATACCCAGCTCAGGGGACACGGGGCAGGGCCTGGCCCCGCGGGGAGGCTGCCCACCCACGTGGAAAGGCAGGCCAGCTACTCTCACTCACAGCCGGCTTCCTGCACCCCGGGAGGGGCCGGTGGGTGCACGGTGAGCTCCTGCCTGGGGAGTGTGGAAATCCACCGGCCAGCGTCACACCAGACACATCTCCATCTCCAGTCGGTGCCTGGGGGCTGGGGGACGGCAGAGGCCACACTCGCTCTGCTGGGGACTTCACCGCCAGGGAGATGCGACTGGTCCACAGTTAACCTCCTCCCGGCAGGGAGGGTGCTGTCTGTGTGGTCCCTTCCTCATTCCCAGGGGGACCCTTAGCTGCAGCCTTCCACTAGGAGGTGCCCAGGACCCCCAAGCCTTGCCCCAGGGGACAGCGGGAAGCCCCTCCACAGAGGCAGCCATTCCGGCCAGTGCCCCTCCAGGGGCAGGGGAAGGCTGTGGGCTTAGAGGTAGGAAGCCAGACACAGCGTCACCACTGGAGAACTGACAACAGCCACCAAGACTCAGGGACTCCGGCCTCTCCCTATGGAGAAAGGGGCCAGGCACGGAGCAGAAGTGGCTTCCTGAAGGGGGAAGACGGAAAAAGCACCCCCGAGAACCCCCCACTCAGTCTACACAAGACCCAGACCGCAAGACAGACCCCACTCCCCACCGCCGCCCGACCCGAGGCCCTGGGGGTGGCCGTGCCCCATCTGTACCGGTGAACGATCTTCGAAACCCCGTCCGAGGGTCCCTCGAAGGCCGCAGCCAGAGCGGGAGCAGAATGGACGGGAGGAGGGTGTCAACTCACCTGCTTCCCTCCCCCCGTCACCTGGCTCGCCCGGGATGCTATTCCCTGTGCTCGAGGGCAGGGGCTCGGGGACCGGGGCACAGGAAGCTCTAAGCCACGTGCAGGGAAGACACAGCACTGCGTCTGAGGCCAGGCCCCCTGGTGTTCTGGGTTTTGTACTCCCGCTGACATCGGCCCCCACGGCTCACCCAAAGACGGAGGTGGGGTGGGGGAGACGACAGGGGGGTCAGCCTGCCGAGAGGGGGTGTTAGAGACTCAGGGACATGAGAAAGAGAGTGGACAGGGTCAAACACGAGAAGGCGCAGGGCAGAGCCCGGCCCTGGGCTCCCGCCCCCCAGGGGCCTGGCTCTGTCATGGGGCGGACCCAGGGCGTCCACTGGAAGCGAGGCCTTCCCCTGTCCCTCCGTCTACACTTCTGGACACTGACAGCACTTTAAAAAAATGACAACAAACTTCTGGAGTTGCTAGAACGTCTCCTGGCCCAGGCTGGATGGAGCCCCGGCTGTCGAGACCGAAGTACACAGCCTGAGCCCCGAAACGCCCCGGGCGCCGGGGCCATCCAGGGGCCCACCGCTGGCCATTTGGCCGGGAGACTGCAATCCTCGGGCTTCTGGGACCGTGTGCCAGGGAGCTCCAGGCCACTCAGTCCCACAGAGACTCCAAATTTGGGAAAAACTGAGAGGACTTTGGAAGGACGGCCACGGTTCCACCGTTTTGCCTCAGCGGCTTTGTCGAGAAGCCCGTTTCCTGCCTCGGTTTCTGGGATGAAGCAAAACACTGAAACTCCGGGGCCTCGACCTCCGAGGCATCTCCCACGAGGGCCCCCCAACCCCGCCCCACCCCGTCATTCCACGCACACCACCAGGCCTCCGAGGGTCTCCCATGTGCCACCAGACAGCGGGCAAAGACACCCGAGTCCTGTCCAGACCCAGAGGGGGCACCTGGTCTGGGCTGGCGGCAGGGGGACCGCGTCCTGGATGTGGGGTCAACCTGGATCCTTCGGCCTGGCCCCCAGGTCCTCCCTGTGGCCCCCTGCTGCTGGCCGTACCCCAAGGAGACTTCCAAGAGACAGGCAAGCCCCCCTCCCCAGGGGCATTCAATTGATGAACCAAGTTGGGGGGTTAATCTCTGCATGTGACCTCCCGTGACCTCTGGGCATGTGAGGAGGGGGAGGGGAGGGGAGGGGGCACCCCGTTCTGCTCGGCAGACGCCAGGATCCCAGGCTGCAGCACTTGAGAGAGGTGGGCTGAGGCCGGTCACCTGGTGACACGTGCCCTCTACACATTCCCATTTCCCTCGGTCACGCTCCATCACGAATGGGCCACCATGCCGCTGCCAGGCCCCGCCCCGCAGCACAGCCTCCTCCACAGACGTGGCCTAAGCAAGGGCCACCATGTGCCACCACAGTGCCCGCGGCTGACCGGGAGCTCAGACTCCGGTGCGTCTATTTCTCCAGGCGCGGAGGCTCCGAGGCCCCGGCCCTGGGGCCAGACGCCCCTGCCCTGCAAGGGAGGGGGGTGCAGAGCTGACCGGCCCCAGCGTCTGGAGAGAGACATGACTCTCCCCGCCGGCCGGAGGTGGGGCTGCTCCCCCAGCTGGGGGCTGGCTCAGCGCCACACGCACTCAGGGCTCGCCAGGGGCTGCTGCACAAGGCGGGTGGCCGCCAGCACACCCCTCCCGGACCCCAGCTCCCTGTCTTGACGGCCTCTCAGGAAGGCTGGTGGCCAGCAGAGCCTCGGGCAGGTGGCCTGACTCCACCCCACCGCCTGTCCCCGCAGCCATGTCCCCAGCATGTACCTGTGTCACTATCCGCACTGGCCCTTTAGGCAGACCTACAGCCCACCACCGTGACACTCTGGGGTGCAGGGGATGGCAGAGGAGACGGGGCCAGCACCCCCCCGTGAAGGAACCCCGCAGCCCACGTCACCCCAGCCTCAGCTGTGACAGGAAGAAAGCAGTGGTATTCCCAGACAGGACGTCTGCCAGGCGCAAGCCCAGGTCCCTGCCGGAGTCGGGGCCCTCAGGCAGGCTTCATGGGTACCCCGAATCTGTAGTGCTGGCCAGGCCGCCCACCCTCCTGCTCCAGGGGATCAGATAGGCCCCTGCCTGGGCCTCTGAACGATTTCCACCACCCCGATCGATCGTGACGCTGAGGCGGCCACCCCCACCCCAGCTCCAACACCAGTGGCGGCAGCGGCAGCAGAACCCAGCACCCAGCACCCAGCAGGACCGGCTCGGTGCTGGACAGCCCTCAACAGAGGCGTTTATAGCCCCACCCAGCAGCGGAGGAACTGAGGCTCGGGGGCAAGATGCTTACCCTACGCCACCCGCTCTCAAATGGCAGCGTGAGCTCGCCCTCCTAAGCCTTTCCAGACAGAAGCGCCACAGCGTGGGGTGATGCGTGCTTGCCCCAAGTCCCTGGCCCAGGTCTGACCCTCAGCCCGGCTACGAGGCTGATTACAGAGGTGCTTCTGCCCCCCAGGGCATGTGCATCTGCCCTCCTCATAATCCAGGTGGCAGGTGAGCCTGAGCCCTTCCTCTGGACATGAGGGTCCAGTGCTTTGGGTGGCCGGGACCCATGAGAGAGCCCCTTAGCTGCAGGGCCCACGTCCCAGAGCTATCTGGGCTCCGGGACAGGCAGGCACATCAGCACGGTCCCATCTCCCCAGGAGGCCTTCTCCCATCCCAGGCCCAGAGCGTGACCCGAGGGTCCTCCAAGGAGGCAGCGGGGTGCTGAGAGGGGCAGACAGGCAGACATCCCCCCGGCGGGAGCTCGGCTGTGGGACCAGAGCGCCGGCTCTGGTTTTCCCAAACATCGAGGGCCCTCAGGATTCTCCCTCCGCCTGCAAATCTGGTTACAGCAAACACGGCGGGGTGGGGGGGAGTGGGCCGACAGCTGGCACTTGGAATATCCTTTGTTGCATAAAGACGTGAGTTGTAACAATGTTCCCGAGTTGTAACAATGTTCCTGATAACAGATTTGGTCTCTATCCACTAAAGAACACGCCGCCTAATGCCCCCTGCCTCTACCCACCAGGACAGGAGCGAGACAGGGGAGAGGGTCACCCTGCCTGCCGTCCCGTCACGCAGGCAGTGATGGGTGCCGAGGTCACCTTGGGGCCATTTGTGTCAGAAAAAGTGGAAAATGAAGCTCTAAAAATCACATCAGCAAAATACAAAACACAAAATACATGGTGCGGGGGGCAGAGGGCGGGTCTCCACAGAGCCCCGAGATCATCCTCGAAGGGAAGGTAAAGGTGGTGCGGGAGGTTCAAGTTCACGAAGGAAACCACCACCCTCTCCATCCCCAGGGGGCACCTGAACCCAACACATGTCCAAAATAGACAGGCTGAATCCCTGTGCCACCCTGGTGACGTGACTAACGGTCTCACCCTCAGGAACCATGACTACCTGGGTCCTCACAGGTTCGGGAAGGGACAGGCACAGAATAAGATGATGAAAAGAGGTGGGTGGTCCCCAGAGCAGGGGGCAGATGTGCCCAGAACGTGGAACACCAGCAGAATGTTAACTTGGGGCACCCGCTCTCTCCCACACACACACACACGTGCCCACACACCTGGGGCAGCTTCCTACCTGCCCTGCAGGGCAGGCTGCTCTGGCCCCGGGAACCCGCCCCACACCCAGCCCCAGGTACTCGGGCCTGGGTACCACCACTGCCTCCAACCGTCCCAGAAACACACTGATTGGGGCCCTTTGGCCCCACTGCAGGATTCCAGCCTGCTCCAATCGAAAAATCAGCCCCAGTGGCCCCCCAACATGAGGGGCCAGGCTGTCCCCCAGGGACTATGGTCTCCCAGCGGCCCAGGAGCTGGCAGTTTGCTCCTCCCCCACCCCGCCCCTTTTGCCCTACCTTGCAGAAACCAAGACTTCACGGGGGCAGCACCCTCAAAACTAGCTGGATCTTGGCCACTCCAGCTGCCTCCCCAGCCTGGTCCAGGCTCCGGGCCGGCACCCCTGGCCTTCCACAGCCACAAGCTGACCCCTCTTTCGGCCCCGGCCCCCTAACAGACCAGCTCATTCCAGCCTCCCCCGCTGCGGCGGCCGCCCCAGCCGAATGCTCTCCCCCTTCCTCCTGCAAGCAAATCCCGACTTTCGCCCAAGGACTGCCTCCCCCGTCCGGACTGCTCTGCTCAGCCAGCGGGAGGTGACCTTTCCCTGCCCTGGCTCCGCCAGCTCCTGTCACCCACTGCTGTGCTGGGTCGTGCCCTCTCCTCCGTCCCCACGTCCTTCCAGCCAAGGCTGCCAGCCCCCCACGCCCAGCTCTGCTCCAAGTTTCCGGGCAACACACAAAGGCTGCCTTTCTGGTCCCCGAGGTGGCACACGCACGTACACACTCACACTCAGGCACACCTCCGCTTGGGAAGCAGAGGTGGGGGGCCCCCTAACACCCGAATCCCCATCGTCAGAGCACTTCAAACTTTTCAGGGCACGCGACGCACACAGGGAATCAGAGGGTCCGAGGCCCCGCTTCTCAGTGACCAGTCTCCCCCTGGAGTCACAGGGCTGCCAACTGTTGCCCCAGTGTGGTCTCAATGAGGCCATTGTCTCCGACTAAATTAGAGAGTCGAGAAGCTGCAGAGGCCGCCAGCGTCTCCACGCGGGGCACGTCGGGGTCGGCGTGAAGATGGACACTGAGGTGGACGCACAAGCAGCCTACAGAGCACGAACAGTGACAGCCGCAGGACCCCCAAAGCCCCGCCTCCCACCCCGCCTCAGGGCGCCCACAGCCCAGCCCATCACACCCCACTCTCCCCCAGAAACCCCACTGCCAGCACAGCGAGCTGACCTCCCCCCCCACCGCCTGCCACCGGGGGGATGGGGTCAGGGACAGCAAGCTGACCTCCCTGCCCCACCACCGGGGGACGGGGTCAGGGACAGCGAGCTGACCTCCCCCCCGCCCCGCCTGCCACCGGGGGACGGGGTCAGGGACAGCGAGCTGACCTCCCCCCCGCCTGCCACCGGGGGACGGGGTCAGGGACAGCGAGCTGACCTTCTCCCCTGCCTGCCACTCGGCACTGACCTGAAGGTCTCTGGATGGGCTGACTTTCGCCCTTGGACATTTGGGAGATGAAAGGCCCTTGAGGAGTGGCTATAGGGAAGCAGCTGCTCCCTAGGGGGGTGGGGGGAGGGGCGCATGTGGGCAGGCAGAGGCAGAAGGAAGCAGACAGAGGAGCCCCCAAGACGAGTATGCGCCCCAAGATGTCCAGGTGGCCAGCAACAGCCATCGCAGCTCCACAGAGCCTGCACTTCCCTGTTCAGAGCTGGGGTCAGTCTGAAGTGTCCCCGTCACTGAGCCGGCAGACAGCACACTGGCCCTCTGCACAGGGCGTGCCAGCCACGGGACCACAGAACCACTGGGGCTGGGCTCTGCCTGGGTCCAGCCAGACTCTGGCCCCCAGATGTGCCCTGCACTGGGGCGGACCCCCAGTGGGCTACGTGAGCAGCTGGGCTCCGGGAACCCCGTCTGGTCCTGGGTCAGAGGACCTCCCGGCTTGGCCCGGCCCCTGGCCGTCTCTAACTCTTTTCAGCCCATTCTCCCCACCCCGGCCCACCAGAGGGCTCTGCCCAAGGCTGCCTGGGAGCCCCTCCGAGGGGCGGGGGCTCCAGGTCCCGGCAGGGGCAGGACCGCCCCTCAGAACCCCGCCCCGACGGGCTGGAGACTATTGTGTGAGCTCCCCTTCCGATCGCTTTATTTACTCCCCAGGGCGAAGGACGCGAAGCCACGGGCCGTCACGAGGACGCAGGAAAGCACGCGCATGCACACAGCCCCCCCCCCCCGAGAGTTGGCCCGCACTCACGGGGAGAAGCGCCCCCCCAAAGGGAGGGGACCAAACCGCGCTCCCTGCCCGCAACCGCGCGCAGACCCCTCCTTCCCCACACAGCGGGACTGGGGGAGGCGGCTGAGGATGTCCCCAGGCCTGGATAGGGGACGATGGGGCGCCCCACCCCAAGACCCCATCGTCCCCGGGCCGCGTCCACTCGGCAGCCCTCCTCCGCCCGGATTCGCTCAGCGCCGGCCCCGAAACGGGCGTGGGGGAGGGGCTGTCCTCCCCAGCAGGACGCAGGGGCGAGTAACCGAGTCCCCCGAGCAGAGCAGCCGCCGGGCCGAGGGCCCCGAGGGCCCGGAGCCCGCAGGGAGGGGGGTGCGCGGCGCGCCGGCGGTCCCGAGGAAGCCTCGCAAGCCCCCGAGGACGCTGTCGTGGCTCGGCACACACAAACAACAATAAAAGGAAGGAAACGGGGCGGCAGCGGTCCCCACACTGGGTCCTCCACGTAGGCGACGCGAGGCGGGGGCGGGGGGCGCGCGACGGGAGGACACCCCATCGGGGGTCCCGCCCCAGGGGCCTCCGAGCACTCCCGGGGCCAGCGCGGCACCCACCTTCGAAGTCCGAAATGATCCCGTCCAGCTGCGCGTTGACCGCGGGGTCCGACATGGTGGCGCGCGGACGGCTGCGGCGCGGCGGCGCCTGCTCGGCCCGGGCCCTGCGCCCGCGCTCCGCCCGCCGTGCACAGCTGGCCGCGGAGCCCCTCGGCCCCCGGGCTCCGCTGAATGAATGGGGGAGGCGGGCGGGCGCCGGCCTCCCGCGCCCCGGCCCCGGCCCCGCCCCCGCGCCCCGCGCCCCGGCCCCGCCCCCGGCCGGATCGGGTTCCCGCACCGGCCCGGCCCCCCGGCTCCGCTCGCACTGGCTGCTGCGCCCGCCTGTCAAGGCCCCGGGCCTGGGGGGCTGCGACGCGAGCGGGCGCCACGGGACCCGCGGAGACCTAGGCGCCCGACCCGAGCGCCCCCCTTCTCCCCGCCTGGCTCGTGCCCAGGGGACGGCCACGGACGCGGCTGGCCCCCTCCCCCCCGGACGCCCCGCTGCGGCCAGATGTGGGCGGATGTGGGGGCCGGGCGGCGGCACGGGGGCGGCGCCGAGGCGGGGAGAGTCCTCCCCTTCCCTGGGGCTCAGGGCTCCTTCTGCTGGAGGTTTTATTTACCGAGCCAAACAAAGTTGGCCGCCGCCGCCTTCTTCCCGCGCTCAGCGCCTGCAAGGGTTAAGCGCTGGGGCTGGCGGCCCGCAGGATCCTGGCCTGCTGGCAAAGAGCCGAGGAGCGAGCGCAGGAGTCACGTGGCCCGGGGCCCGGGGATGGGGTACCCCTCCAGCGACTCCCCACCCCCGCCCTTCCATCCCGGGGTCCCTGCTGCTTTCTCTGGGGTGGGTGACAGAGAAGGCACTGGCCCCTGGGCACGTGGGGCAGGGAGGGAGTACCCCCGTCAGAACAGCTAGGGCCGGGCGCCACCCCTGCCCCCCACAATAAGTGGCCACTGGAAGGCAGAATGCAGACCTGAGCTAGAAAGGAGGAGACATCTCACGCTATATGAAGGAAGGCCGCGGGGGAAGTGGGGGGGGGCTGCTGCTGGGGCTCCTGCTCCCCAAGTGTACCCCAGGCGGGGCCTTGTCCCCCGAATTTCCATGCTTCTCTGCTCCTCCTACAAAACCTCTATTAAATCCTGTTACCTACCAGGCAGGCAGGTCCTAGGAGCTGGGGACAAAAGGATGGTTTGGAACTTGAGAAGCAACAGGAACAATTCCCCAGGAAGGGCGGTCTAGGTCTGGCACTGACGACCTGGGGGACAGGGGCGTCTTCCACTCCCCTTGGCTGAGCCTGAGAGGCGGTCCTGCCCGTTCGGCCTCATCGCCTCAGACCTGGGCCTCAGCCCGAAGTCAGGGGACCCTGGGAGAATTCGTAGCAGGGACTAACACCCTCCGAGCTGTCCCCTCCTGTCCCTTCCATGCGGCCCGAGAGTGCCCAACAGCTTGTCCTGGGTCATAGGGTGGCCACCCCCACTCCCCCCCAGCTCCCCCACCCCTAGTTCTGACGTACAGACGGGGATGCTGAGGCCTGACGGTCACCTCAGTTATGCGGGGCCACTTGCAGAGAATGCGCTGGGCTGGGTGGGCTTTTTTGAGCCGATAAAATTGAGGCCCTCTTTTTTAAGAAAAGCGGTCCCTCCCTCCCTCATGCTTTAGATATTTTGAACTATTTTCAACCAAGTGAGTTTATGGACATGGAACTGCAAAACCACAAACATTTCAGATGTGCACACACCCTCGTCTGCTGGGAGCCCTGGGCTTCAGAAAAGAAGCTGGCACCGCCATTCACGGTCCCCTGATGGCTTTCGTGCCAGCCAAGGCATTTGTCTGAACACCAGCCCTGGGCCTGCCTGATCGTCCAGCCGTCTGGGCCACCTGCCCACCCAAGTATCTGGCAGTTTGGTGGTCCCCTGCCCCTAACAGCCTAACAGCACAGCTGCCTGGGAAGATTCGGGGTGTCCTGGGTGGGGTCTGACCTCGGCCTCAGCGTGAGTCTCCAGCGTTTTTATAAAGAGCCCCTGGCAAGTGCAGACACACGCACGACTGTGCGTTACACACTGCTGCTCACGGCCCAGCGAAACACGCTTATGCTTATCTCCTCGGGGAGCCCGGCCAGGGTGCAGCCTCACCGAACTGCTCCCCGATGCGAACCTAAAAGACAGCGGCAGGAGGGGGTCAACCCACAAGGCCAGAAAGCACCCAGTTTGGCATGACTGTGCTCCAGAGCCAGTCCGGTCCAGCCCCCTGCCTCCAGCTGCCCTTCACTTAAGCCACCGGGGCCACGGGTGCCACTGGCAGGAAGGTGACTCCCCACACTCTCCCGGGAAACCCGGCCCGGCACTTGGCCACACTCCCAGCCAGGAAGTTCATC
>CM053506.1:105405030-105427220 GCA_028627145.1 Eidolon dupreanum
AATCATCTCTTGGTTGTGTCCTTGGGTGGAAAAACTGCAGCAAGAACAGAAAGAGTTAAAAATTTTTATATATTCGAAATATTTAGTCTATGTCAGCAGAAATGTGAAGTCAAGCTGCAAATCTTTTTAAAAATAAATAACTTTAATGAGGGAATAAATCCATACAACCACTGCTAGTCATTCGACCCAGATGTTTGGGTTTTGAGTTTTCAGGAGACCACACGGCCTGTATGTCAGGTTCTGCCCACCGATTTTTGTTTTTTATCCAGATAAGACATTCTTTATCAGATTTTACTTGTATGTGGATAGAAAGAAAAGCGATTGGAAAGATTCACTCTGGGAAGCAACGGATAACCAATTTTGCAACTGTTCCATCAGTGTTTGAAAAGAGAGCATATTATGGTTGTAGGACCCACATTTAGAATCTATTTTTCTACTCATGTATCTATCTTTATATTAGTTATCTATGGCTGCTCAACAAATCACTGCGAAACATCGTAGTTTAAACAGGAGACATTTAGTATCTCACAGTTTCTGTAAGTCAAGAATTCAAGGACAGCGAGAAGGTTTTGGCTCAGTGCGTCACCAGGGGATAAGTCTACTTCTGTGGCCAGGGCCACTGTCATTTAAAAGCCTCAATGAGGATTTGCTCTCAAAATGGCTCATCCATGTGGCTGTCAGCAGAAGCCGTGTGGGCCCCTCCCCACGTGTGTGTCTCTTCTGGTTCCCAAGAACGAGTGCTTCTAGGGAAAGCAGAAGTCTGCATGGCCCAAACAGGAGCTGCTGTGTCTTTTATAATCTAATCTTGGAAGTGACATACCCGCCTCCCTTTATATTCTGTTGGTTACACAGTCTATCCTTGGTACCAAGTGGGCAGGGACTACACGAATGGTCACCCGCGGTAGCTGGCTGTCACAATCTGCCTCTTTCTCTAGTTATAGGTAGAAACATATTTAAGCTTATGAATTATATTATTAAAACACTCTATTTTTGTGTCCACTTGACTACCAGTGACTGAGAGTGATTTGTCTACCGCAAGAGTAATTGTTAGTTTTCTTTGCGCTTGACTGTTTTTTTATTTATATATTTTGATTCCATATTAATTTGCAGCATGGCGAATTATGTTTTGTTTTCATTGCGGATTCTGCCTTTTATCAATAGAAAATAACCTCATCCATGTTGATAGCTTTTGCTTTTGATTCTATGATACCTAATAACATTTCCATCTCCGCTTTGTGTTTCTTTGCATTTACTTGATAATCTTTGCCTGCTATTTGAATTTTAAATCTCTCTGATATTTAATTTCTTTTTTGTTTTGGATGTGTCTCTAGTACTGAATATATACTTGTATGTTTTTTTTTAATAAGAGAATCTCAATCATTTACTTTTATTTTTATAACAAATATATTTGTTTTTAACACTATCTTCTTGCCTTTTTTTTTCCCCTCTAAGTTTTCTGGATTTTGCTCTACAGATTTTATTTTTACCCTCCTCCTCTCATATTCTCTCTATATTTTTAAGGTATGTACCTGCTTTGAATTCTTTCTTTATTTAACTGGAAATTTAAGAACATTAAAGCTACATATTTTTTAAATTATCTTTTCAATTACATTAATACATGCATAGTTTTAAATGTCAAATAATATTAAAAGGAGAGTAACAAAAAAATAAGCTTCAAGTCACTTTCCTTCTATAAAACTAAACGTTTGTGTCTCCCCAAATTCATATGTTGAAGTCCTGACCCCCAAAGTAATGGTACTAGGAGGTTGGCAGGAGGGGGGCCTTTGGAAGACAGTTAACTCATGAGCACAGAGGCCATGAAGGAGATCGATTAGTGTCCACATAGAGAGACCGGTTCTGCCACGTGAGGTCACAGTGAAAAGACAGTTGTCTATGACGCAGGCTCTCAGCAGACGCTGAATCTGCTGGTGCCTTGAACTTGATTTCTAGCTTTCAGAAATAGAAGTTTCTGTTGCATATAAGCTATTCAGTCTATGGTAGTTTGTTACAGCAGCTCAGACAGACCAAGACGCCTTCCCACCCCGCCTCCAAGATCCCTTTCTCAAACACATTTTACCTGGGCTGTTTCTGATTTTTGTTTTTGGTACATACCTCTGTAATTTACTTCTTCACGTCATCACCGACCTCCCATTATAGAGGATGGAGATGCATCACCATGCTCCTTCCCCCGACCCCCTCCTTCCTTTCTTGCCATCCTAATATAATCATATTACAGTTTTGGGTTAAAGTCATTATTTAGTGTTTATATTATGGAGATTATGTGATGGGGACTTAGAAAAAAACACTTAATTCCGCCACTGAGGTATTATTCTGATAACATCTCCTTTCCTGTATAACTTTCGGTTCCTCTTAAATAACGTACTCACAGGAGGCATGGCACTCCACGCAGGGCCGCGTGGGGCCATGCGGGGCTACGTGAGGAAGGCAGGTTGTTCAGAGGGCGGCGGGGAGGGGCAGAGCCTTCATTCGGTTCTCATGGGAAGGACTGGGCAGGAGACACACAAAGATGCTTCTGGCCCACAGTAAAGAATGATTTGGCTCCAATGTCAATACTGCTGAAGCTGAGATACTGTTTAGTCTGAAGAGCTTCCCTTATAGGAAAGATGTTATCAATAAATATTTGCCATTTTGTTTATATGGGAATGTGTTTACTTTGTCTTCTTTTTGGCAGTCTCGTTTCAGTATATAATTATTTGTTGACAGTTTTTTTTTTTTTAAATATATCAGTCTACTGCCTCTGGCCTCCACTGTTTCTGATGAGATGTCAATTGTGAACACATTGTTATTTCTTGTGTGTAACGAATTACTTTTCTTTTGCTACTTTCAAGATGTGTTTCTCTTTGCCTTTCGCTCTCAGCAGTTCAGTTACATGGGTCACTTTGTGCCTATCTTACTTGTAGTTTGTTGAGCTTCTTGAATGTGTAGATTAATACATATTTTAAAAATCAAATTGGGGAAGTTTTTGGTTATCATTTCTTCAAAAAAATTTTTTTTTGCCCTTTGTTTCTCTTCTCTCCTTCTGGGACTCCCATTATATGTGTTGATTTCCTTGATGTCACCTTACAAGTTTCTGAAGCTCTGTTCATTTTGCTTCGCTATTCTTTTTCTTTCTGTTCTTCAGGTTGGTCTACTATTGAGAGATCGGGTCTTTCTTCTACTATCTCAGGTCTGTAAAATTTTGAGCCTAGCTAATGAATTTTTACTTAGTTATGTTACCTTTAATTTCTAGAATTACAGTTCCTCTTTCTCTATTGAGATTTCCTATTGGCTGAGTCATTGTCATCATGTTTTCTTTAATTCTTTGAACATCGTTTCATTTTTTTTTCTTGTTCTCATTTTAAAAATAGTGGTAAAATATACAGAACATACAATTTGTCATTTTTAACAGTTTCTACGTCCTCTAGTTCTTTGAAAAGATTTGTCACAGCCACCTTGACATCTGCTGAATTCTACATCTCTACTGATCGCTTTATTTCCCAGGGTGTGGCTCATGCTTCCCCATTTATTTGCATTTCTCAAGATTTTCGATCAAAATTAGACATTTTAAGTAATACATCGCAGTAACTCTGGATTCTGTTCATTTTTCTGATTTCTTTTTGTAGAGCCTGTAGCATCTGCGGCCCCTGTGGTGTGTGCCCCTCCCCCCATGTCTTCGCTCAGATGTTTGACTCTCAGCTTGCCTCCCTGAGGGGCCACCCCCTCAGTCTGCACTGAGGCCAGCCAATGATTTGGACAGTGTGTGCTCAAACACGTGAGCTCCCAGCCTCTTCCCTCTGCTGCTCTGAGATTTGGGAATATATTCAAAGCCACGTCTCTCTTGGCTGGCACTCGAGGCTGCCCCTCTCAGGTCCCCCATGCACGCCCGCCATTCCCAGTCAGCCTCCTAGCGCTGTCGTTCCCAGGATTTCGCTGGCTTGCTGCTTGCCCCAGCTCAACCCCAAGCTTATGCCACTGTGGGGTTTTCCCCCTCGTCCATAATCGAATGCTTCACCCCCCGCCCCCACCCTGGCTACAGCTGTCCTTGCTGACCTCGCTTTGGGAGGGTTGAAGCTCCCCCAAGTGCCAGGTAAGAGAAGATCACAGGCCGCGTTGTTTTGACCCGAGGCACCAGCAGTTTTCCAAGAACAAAGCTCCTTAGCTTACTGCTGGCCTTTGGTCAATTCCCAGTGCCCCAAAACATTGAATTTTGACAATTTTCTCCAGGTTAATACTTTTTTTTTGTGGCGAGAATTCGCCAACCTGCTCATACCACCATAGCCCAGATGTATCTCCAATGGAGTGAGGTTTAAAAACCACAGAACCACTCATTCTCAACAGATACAGAAAAGGTATATCACAAAATTCAATGACCACTTAGGAATTAAAAAAAAAAAAATGTGATCTACTAACAATGGTTATCACCAAAAACTGACAGCGGGCCTCGTCCTTACTGATGAAGCGTTAGAAGCCGTCTCTTTAATTTAAAGTCAGAAACCAGTCTGGGTGTCTCAAGCCAAAGGGGACTTAATATAGGAAAGGAGGCGCTTATAGGATTAACGGAAAGCTGAAACGCTAGAAATAAGAGTGCATCCGTAGCTTCAAAGTCGTGACACCGCAGCTGTGACCCCAAAATCCTAAGTGACTGCGAACATTGTGACTGCTTCACACGCAGGAGCCGAGATGAGACCGGGAGAGGCAGAGTCGGGGGGACAGGAAACTCATCCGTGGACCACGATCACCGCAGAAAAGAGCAGGTCTTCTGTGTCGCGTCGCATTCCAAATATCACACCAGTGCATCGCGGGTGGAGCCTGAAGCACATCCGGTACCCTATGGAAGCGAGGCGGTCTGGGAGATGCGGCTGTCAGCCGTCCGGCCCCCCCAAGACGACACAGTGGACATGGATGCTGAGCGCCGTGGAGGCCAGCCAGCACGGGCAGAAACACCCTCCTGCGGCCCTTGGCGAGAGAACAGGATCTGCTTCGGCTCCAGCCCTGTCTTGTGTCTTGGACTTCAGGGGAAGCAAGGAAAAGGCCGGGCAGCATTCACAGAGTGTCTGACTTCCTGTGGACGAGGCTTCGAAACTTTGAAGCTTTGGCTACCTGTGGTGAAAAGAGTCTGTCTTTACACTGCTCGGCCGCTTTAACTAAACGCCACAGTCCGGGGGTCTTCCAGCCCACACACAGTTATTTCTCACAGTCCTGGAGGCTGGAAGTCCAAGATCAAGGTGCCAGCAGATTCCGTGTATGGTGAGAACCCTCTTCCTGGGTGGCTGTCCTGTCATTGTAACCTCACACGGCACAGGGGACAGGGAGCTCTCGGGGCGGGGTGTGTGTGTGTCTCTCTCTTCCTAAGGGCACCAATCCCATTCCTGAGGGCACTGCCCTCATGAACTAATCACCCCCAAATACTATCGCACTGGGCATTAGGATTTGACAAATGAATCTGGGGGACACAAACATTTGGTCTGTAGCAGGATCCCTAATTAGTAACAGAGAGACTTTGCAGCTAAGCAATGTTAGGGTCCAGGGGTCTGACCAACATGTATATCAAGGAGAGAAGAGTGTGGGTGCTCCCCGAAGGGGGTGGGGGCAGGTCACTGGGGACCTGCGTGCTCTGCTCCCCCCAGCCTGGTGACTCTGTGGCTTCCCCTTGCAGCTGCAGGCCTGTCCCAGGGAGTGGCAGCTGTGACACTGGGGCCAGAGTCCCCTGGAGCACTGAGCTTCTCCGGCCACGTCAAAAGCCTTTCTGGCTGGCTTTGCCTTCCAGACATTCAGTCCCCTCCCTGCACTCGTGCCTGGCTGCCTCCCTGTCCCCTCATCATGCGGATGGATCAAATCCCTGCCACCTACACCTACCGTCATGCCTTTGGTGACCTCTGGACCCGACTCCTGGCTCATTTCACTGCCCTGCTCTGTTCCCATTTGGTCCAGGTCTTGTCCGGTTGGACCCCTGAGGCTCTGCTCAGCTCCCTGGGGACAAGTCTCCTGAAGACAAAGGCACTGCGTGTCCTTTGCCCGGCTGGTCTCACGTCAAGCTGGAAGCACTGGGGGGCTTGAGAGTGTCCAAGAGCCACCCGGGAAGTGGCCGTGACACCTAAGCACTGTAAAGGTCAGACTACAGCCCCCTCGTGATTTTGAAGTTCGGTCTTACCTTTCTCCCTGGAAGCGTGTCACATTGCCAGGTTTCTGCCACAGAGGCCCCACCCCTGGGACTGGGAGTCGGCGAGGGAGTTTAGTGTGGCTCCTGCAAAGGATTTTGGAGGACAGTCTACCTTTAGCAACGACAAGGACGCTCGCAAGGGTCAGGAACAGTTTTAGAGAGAGAGGCGGGGTGGGGGGGGGCTCTGCGCCCCGCCACGCAGCCTGGCGCGGTTCCCGGCTGAACGCCCTCGCAATGTGTGAAGTGGATTTCAAATCGGTGCTTTCGGGGAGAGGTGGCGCGGGTGCCGGGCCCTCCGCCCCCCTCCCTGTCCCCGCCAGAGTGATGCTACATCCTGTACCCCGACTTCACTCGTCTGTGACGGTGCCGGAGGCTTTCCATCCTGCGGGTGAGCCGGCCGCTCCTCCGCATCCTGGAGGGAGACACGAAGAGACCCACGTTCATACAGCCCCCCGCGCCCCCCACTTACACCGCACAGCCTCTCGCCACGCCCCCGCCCGCCTCCCACGTGGATCGGCATGGAACCAATTACTATCGCGTTCATCGAAGCTCAATTCGTGTTCTTGTAGTTAGTACACAAGGATTTTTAAAAAAATCCTACCAAGACAGCAGTAACAGGCTCGGCTTTTGGGTCTGGGGACAGTGGGTACCATGAGCCCCCAGGGCAAGACTGTCTGGCACCGCCGTGTCTCCCCAGCTCAGGGCGCGGGGCTGTTGACCACCGGCACCCCCTCCCAACGCCAGCCTCCCTCGCGGAGCCGTGGCGATGCCCCGCCTGGGACCATGTCCCTGGGTGGCCGCAGCGCAGGGGTTCTGGGCGTTTCTGGGCGTTTCTGGGTGAACCCCTGGGCGGGCTGCGCTGCCCCGCAGAATGCCAGAGGCGGCCTTGCGAGTCGCGCCTCGCCCCCTCCCTCCGCCGCGAGGACCCCTCCCTGCCAGTCGCCCTATAGAATAAAGGAGAGGTGGCGCCGGCGGGGCGCACGTGGCGCCCTTTGATTGGACGGGCGGACGCAGTCCGAAGACCGGCGTTTGGGGGCTGGGCTGCCGAGGGTCTTCCCGGACCCGGAGCGCCATCCGCATGCCCAGGGGCGACGTCTGGGCGCTGGCGCGTCGCGCTCTGAGCGCAGACGACGCCTGTCTCCGGGGGGGGGGGACCTCAGGGGTGGGCCCAGGGCCTTGGTTCCAGCCCAGCCCCTCCATGCTGTCCTCCTGCACAAGCCCCTCTCGTCCCCTGGTCCTGGCGCGGTCCCCGGGGGCCTTGCCCTCGTTAGGGCAAAGCACAGCTGTTTGGGGAAGAGAAAAACGGAGCTGCGGGGCGGGGAGCGTCCCCGCGGGGCAGGGGTCAGGCAGCGTGGCCGGGGTCCCCGAGGCAGGCGGGCCAGGAAGCCGCAAAGTGTCCTGGGGCTGGGGACGGCCCCCACCTTTCATTTTATAATCAAACGAAAAGAAGGCCCCCTTCTATTCCCCCTTCTATTCCGGAGGGCGGGGGTGGGGTGGGGGCGCACAGCTCGGAAGGCGGCTCCGGCTCGGAATTCTTTGTTTCGCCGGCTGCTTCTCCCCGGGTCCCAAACGGCTGGCGGGGGTTTTTCTTTGTCGCACCTCCCGTCCCGCTGCGTTTTAACTTCCTTTCTGCGAGGCTTTTCGTGGCGGCTCCCCGGCCTCTGAGTCGCCTGCGCGTGCGGGCCCGCGGCGCAGCCGGGGGATGCCCCCTCCCCCGGGGGTCCTCCAGGCAGGGCGGGGAGCGGGGGACCCGACTCCACCCGCGGTGCCGGGCCTGGCGCCGCTCCTTCCTCCCGCTGCTGGCCGCCCACAGCGGGGGACTGTGAGCCGCTAGTTCTTTCTTTCCTCCTTCCCTCTGCCCCTTCCCCTCGACACCCCCTCCTGCCACGACTTCCCAGGAAGGAGGGAAGGGACAGGGAGCAGAGTGCCGGTGGTTGGGAGGGAAGGCCCTCCCCACCCCACAGGGCTGTCTGAATGCCCTCCCAGGTGCCTGAGCCGGGGCCGGGGACGTGGGCGGCTGGACCGCAGGCTTGGACAATAGCGGAGGGCATTTCAGGGGTGGGCAGAGGGGCGCGCAGGGGCTGGGATGTGCGGGACCCGGCTTGGTGCGGAGCCAGGAATGTCCAGGTGGCAGCGATGACGACAAGTGAAACAAGCACCATGACAATAAAACATAAAGGGGGGGGATGGGCTGCGCCACAGGCGGGGGAGACCAGGACCACCTGCTTGGAGACACAGGGACAATGCAGTCCCCAGGGAAATGGGTCCCTTCTTTTCTCTTTGCCGCCTGGAAATGACGGGCTGGGCAGGAAAGGCAGGGGCCACCCCTCCCAGCTGTGCCTGGCTGCCACCCCGCCCCTGGGACTTTTAGCCGCACTTTGTTTTAAAGCGGGGTGAAAGCCCCAGGGAGCATCCTTGGCCGTGACTGTCCTGCCGGTCCTTGGAGACCCGGAGGGCAGAGCTGTTGGGCGCCTGCCTGGCATGATTAGGGCCACTGTCTGTCTCTCTGTCCACCGCGGGCACGGCATGGCCGGAGGCAAGGACGACAGATGAGGAAGATGTTTTCAGGAGAACTGGTGATGTGGCCTGACACCTGTCAGTCAGATAGGCACTGGCCTCCTGCCTGCACCCCCCAGGCAGAGCGGGGAGAACAAACGGCCCCTAAGAGCAGAGCACAGCTTCCAGCCAGGAGTGGGCAGGAGCGGTGGGTGCCACTGCTTGCTAAGCCCCGGGGGGGCCACCCTCCCCCCACACTCGAGGCTGACCCTGGAAACCTGTACCCCTCTCTTGTCAGAACACTCCTTCAAGTCTGGAACTTTCTGGAATATGCTCTCTCTGCCTTTGAAGTGTTTGTTTTATTAATGATTATTTAAAAAATCAGCTTCTGGCATATTTGTCCTGAAAGATAAATAAAGCCAATGGCCAGAACCGGCGTCCGTCCTCCGCACACAGGTTCTCAGGGACCCCTCCCCTCACCGGGCAATGTGCGTTTGCAGAAGGATCTGTTATGGGCTGAGCTCTGTCCCCCCAAAATTTGTATATTCAAGCCCCAGGACCTCAGGGTCCTGTAAGGAGGTGACTAGGTTGACTGAGCCCTCACCCAAGGTGACTGGTGTCTTTATTAGAAGAGTCAATTAGGACACAAACACACGCAGAGGGACAACCGTGTAAAAACACGGGCAGGGGACAGCCTTCCACAAGCCAAGGGCACAGGCCTCAGAAGAAACCAACCCCGCCTGACACCTTGACCTTGAACTCCCAGCCTCGGCACTGTGAGGCAATGCACTTGTGTATTTAAGCCGCGGGGTCTCTGGTGCTTTATCATGGTGGCCTGGGCACCTGAGCACAGAATCTGTTGGGAAAAATGAATCCAAGCGTGTATCTAAAGATAATCCCAGGTCCCTGAAAACACCTGTTCTGACGGGAGGGGAGGCGCTTCACGGCGTGTCGCTGCGGGAGCATGCCCGGATGTTTCCGTGGTGGCCCTTCATACCCCCAGCCCCCTGCCCAGCGCCTCCCCGCTCCCCCCAGGGTTTTCCTGCTCTTTTAAAAAGGTATTCACGCAGCAACAGATCAACATTTAAATACACGTTTAAAACCCAGCGAGGCCCCGTCCGCCTGTCAGAGCAGGATGGCTTGCTTACGGGTTTCCAGTTCCTTGGATAAATAATCAGCTTGAGTGTGTGTGTTTTTAAAACCTACCCCCTACTGTAATTACCTATTTACCTTTGTGATAATGTCACATCGCTCTCATTTTTTAGCGACTGAGGGGGATGAAGTTGTTCCAGCAAAAGAGGGCTGAATTCGGTGGAGGAATGACCCCGTTTCCCGCCCGCCCCGCCCCCGCTGTGCAATAGTTTCTCGAAATCCTAGGGAGCCGTAGTCGTGAGCGTCAGAAGCCGCAGACGCCCTGCCTCCTGCAGCTTTCCCGTCTGTGACCCGCTCGGTGGTAGGGCCTCCCCGCGTGGGGACCGGAGAGCGTGGCCCTGCCACCCATCCACGGGGTCCCTGGAGAGGGGAGGGGGCCGCACTGAGTGTGCCTGCTCCCGGGAGCCCGGGCGTCGGGGCGCTGAGCGCCCCCACCACGTCCTACGGGGTCACGTGTTCTCAGTCGGACCACGCGACCTTCCTTTGCTCACGCAGGGTTCTGCGACGACGCCACCCCCAGAGGTGGCTTTGTCGTCCTTCAGGTTTCCAAAGCCCTGGGGACCGGACACCCTTTACCACGGCGTCCTCGCCTCACGCTCCGCACGCCAGAGCCCCTGGGAGCTGGGGACGCGGGGCCCCGCTTCCCTGGCGGCTCAGCCGCCGCCATCAGCGCTCGTCGCACCGAGGGAATGAAAGGTCGGACCATCCCCATTTCACAGGCGGGGATGGAGAGGCACAGAGCGGTCACGTGGTCAGGGCTTGTTTCCTTCTTCCCCGAAATTCCACGTTGCAGAGGTTGGGACGTGAAGCCATTTAGCAATGGGGTCACATATCTAGGGAGGGTGTCAAGAAGTTTTAAGAAATTCTTCAGTCCAAATCTACTTACGTGTAGGTCGGGGACAGCTGCTTTTGTTAAGAAAACGTTTCTACAAGACACCTGGGAACAAGGAGTCTCTAAGCGCCCTTTAGGTGGCTGAGGCCACACGCAGCACAGTGGAGGGCATGGGGCTTGCTAGCTGAGCACACATGCGTGTGTGTGTGTGTGTGTGTGTGTGTACACGTGTGCACACGCGCACGCGGTGAGGGCGGGCGCACAGGTGAGGTGCTGTTAGTTCTTATTGCCCGTCATTCTCAGGTAGAGTGATTATGAGAGGAACTGGGGAACCAAATTCAAAGGAAGTGCAAAAAAAAAAATTTTTTTTTAATAGCAAAAACAAGCAAGAAAAATCTCCAAAGTCTTACTTCCTCGTAACTAGACTTTTGCAGGTAAAGGAGGAAAGCACTCAACTGGGGGTTGGAATTCGAGCCTGTCGGGGATCTAACTGAAGGCTTCCTGAGGGGCTTTGGAAATGTGCCGGGATGAGCATGGCCGAGCGTCCGGTCCAGCCTGCAGGCCGGTCAGGAGAGGCCGGCCCGGCAGCAGAATGGAGGGGAGCGGCTCGGCCCGCCTGGTGACATCGTGGAGGCCTGGGCAGCAAGCCCTCCTGGACCATCGCACCAGCCAGGTGTCTCCAAGGACCTCTGAAGTCTTCCTCGAATATTCTCTAGGTAAAACTGAGCACAATAAAAACCGGGTCAAATCAAAACCAAAATGAGACGTCACACCTACTAGAAGGACTTGTTATTCAATGAGCCGAAATGACAGGTGTGGGAGGATGTGGAGAAACTGGAGCCCTGGTGTGTCACCGGTGGGGATGTAAAATGGTGCAGCTACCGTGGAAAACGGTGTGGCAGGTCCTCGAAACCTAACCACAGAACTGCCGTCTGACCCAGCAGTGCCACTCCTCGGCCTGTGTCCCAGAGAATTGCAAGCAGGGACTTGAACAGATATTTGTACACCGATGTTCACTGCAGTACGATTCGCAGGAGCCAAAAGTGGAAACCCGAGTGTCCACCAACGGGAGAGTGGATAAGCAAAGTGAGGTGTGTACACACGATGGAATACTACTCAGCCATGAAAAGTAATGGGATTCTGATATATGCTGTGACATGGGTGGGCCTTGAAAACGTTATGCTCATTGAAATAAGACAGATGCGGAAGGACAAATACTGTATGATTCCACCTATGCGAAGTCCCCAGAGTATGTGAATTCACAGAGACAGGAAGTAGAGTAGAGATGTGAGGGGCTAGGGGAGGGGAAGTAGGAGTTATTGTTTTACTGAGGCCAAGTCTCCATTGGGGACCATGGGAAGGTTTTAGGTGCGGATAGTGGCGATGGTAACACGACACCATGAATGCATTTCACGCCACTGACACGCACTCTTACGAATGCTTAACAAGAAGATCCGGGCTAACTCTTGGGGACTTAAACATGACAGAGGATATCAGAGGGTGAGGATCCAAGTCGCAAAGCCAGGCAGCCTTGGCTGTCTCCCTTGTCTCTGCCTCTTGGATTCTGGGTGCTCTCCCATCTAGATCCTCCTCTGAAGATTCGAGGCCAGGACAAGGGTCCCAATATGCGGAGCGGTGACGCGAGGTCCGGGTGCGTCTCGGAGGAGTGCCACCACCAGAGTCCGAGCCGCGGGTCCCATTCGCAGACACGCTGCACTTCGTTGTTTGATGGACGCTCTTGTCCCCGCTCTGGCTCCAGCTTCCGGACCTCCTGTGCTTGGTTTCCGGTTGTCATACCTCCCTGCCTTCCTGCTGGCGTCTGGACAAGAGCCAGTCCCCAAGCCCTGCCCCAGCCTCACACCTAAGGACCGAGGAACACCCCTCTGGTTGGCTGTCTTGGAAGGAGGGGTATGGAAATCCCGTCTTCCCGAGAACCCAGGTTCCCATACCTGCCCCGCCTGACAACGGCTGGTTTAAAAGGGCGTGGAGTTTTGCCGGCAAAGAGCAAAGCTCCCGGCTCCCACATCGCTCCCCCACTCCCCGCCCCAACCTCCTACAGGGTCTGAAACAGGTGGCCAGAAAAAGCAGCCCCCAAGGGGGCCGAGGTGTGCGAGGTGCCCTTGGTCACCTCCTGGGAAGCCAGGAGGGCGTGTCCTTGCCTGGGGATGCTGTTCGCTTCCCACCAGAGTCAGCCGTATGTCATCTGAGGAGTGCAGTCTGGGGGTGGCGGGGCAGCCCCCCCAAACACCCACCCTTGGTTTCCAGCATGGAGTGGTGGGGGGAGGTCCCATCAAGAGTTCCCCTCTGCAGAGGACAGTGTCTTTGCATTAACCACTTGAGGGGAAAATTTAATTTGTAATGAATCTGTATTACAGTGGAGACCCGACTGCTCCAGTGGCTACAAAAATTAATTCCTTCCCCTAAACACAATCACACAGCTTTTAAAATGGATTGACTTGTGGTTGGTTCCTGGTTCGGGTTGTTATTCGTAATGAGTGTAATCGAATAGCATCGCCGTAACATTTCCCTGCTTCCTCCTGCCCTTGGCTGGCCTCGCTGCCTCGTCTGGTGCAGAACTGGGTCCCCCTAAGTCATCAGACTTGTAAATGGGATATGATGGGTCCAGTGAAGCTGCTGCTGACTCCGCAGGCTCAGAAAGATGCTTTTTTCCTATTCCGGAGTGGCCCATTCTGCTCAAAGGTACTGTGTACCTTTGGGGACAGCAAGGTAACTTTCCTCTGAAAGGAACCTGCTGAGTGTATAAAGACCTTGACATCTGTTTAGGGAAGAGGAGGGAGGTCTCGGGACAACCTGCTTTTGTCCGGAAAATCTTGTGTTCACCTGCTCAGGGGGGCGTTTATTTTTCCGGAGGAAACAACTCAGTAGGTTCCCACAGATGTTTGAAGGGCAGCCGTGCCCCAAACACTGGTAGCTCATATTTACGGAGAAGTGGTAAGGACCAGACTGGCGGAGGTCCCTAGCCCGGCGGTCAGGGACCTTACAGGATCTGAGGAGAGGGTTCGGGAAGTCCAGGAGCTTGGATGAGGTACATTTGCATCTTTAGTTTCCAGAACCTTCTATAAAAAGCTAGCATTTCCTTCCATTATGAATGGAACCAAGGCACTAGCAATTTCTCCACTCCATTAAAGTTGTCAGGTATTTCTCAAAATAGTCTTCAGGTCCATCGTTACTTGGAAATTACGTTCACTACTAAACCAGCAACTGGGCTTTATGTAATACATTGATAAAGAAGCACACATGTGATCATATCTTGATTTTTAAAACGCTTTTTAGGAACCGGTATCCGAGCTCATTGGTTGCTGTGGTAATTCCACATATTTCATTTCATGCGTTTAAAAACAGCATTCTGAGAAGCCGTCTGGAAGCTTGCCCGGTGTCACCGAAGCCCATGGCGGAGCCTCGGCTGGGACCCCCGGCGGACAGTGGACCAGGTGTGCGTGCCGGGGCCGTGCCGTGTCTGGCCTTGTTTGAACCCGGCCTCCTGCTTCACAGCTGCCCGGTTCCTGCTCAGACACCTCACCTTGAACCCGGAAGACAGTCGCCACGCAAGGTCAAGGAGCCGGCACAGCGAAGACCCCAGCGCGGTCAGGAGCTGCTCCCGCCCTCCACGTGGGCCGTCGCGTTCAACCCGCCTGCAGCCCCGCGCACGGAGTCCCATGGGGACCTCCCTTTCACAAGGAAGCGGAGGCTCGTTTTAAGTGCCCGAGCTCACGGGGCTGGACAGCGGTAGAACGGGGGTTGGAGCTTAGGCCATTGGGCACCTGGTCCCACCGGCCACACGCTACCTACCGCCTTCAGAAAGAGCCGGCCACCCCCAGTCAGCCTGCGGAAGGCCCGTTTCCAATTTCCAGACTCCTGGAGATTCTTATGCGACCTTGAGCCCCAACTAGGTGTTCGCAGACACGAGCTCGTGATTCCCCACTGTGAGGTACTTTGGGGGGCCGGGGGTGATGAGCTGCTTCTTGCTGAGTGTGAAACAGAGCTTAGCAGCACTGGACCTATGCACCCAAGGAGGGCTGGGGTCCCCCTGGCTGAGCCGCTGGGACGGGAGCCCCGTGTTATCTTCTCTGCCACCTCGCTGTCCCCATTTCACAGTACTTCTCCGCCAAGCCACAGGATTTGAAGCTTTGTCGCTTTCTCCAAGGACTTGCCTGTCAAGGGGAATTAGTTTGAGAGGCAATGGGAATAAGAACGCCATGTGAATTTAAGGTTAAAAATCTCCGGGATCTGAAGAGAGTGGGTGTGACAGCGAGTGAGGACCTCAGGGACCCCATGGGGACAGGCACAGTCACACAGGTGTCGGACTGTGTGCTGACCTCTGACCAGAGAAGAACCTGCTGGGACCAATTAGAATCCTTCTTCCCGGGCTGGGTTCATTTGCATAAACTCTAGGCCCCCAGGAAAAGAAATTCCAAAAAGCCCCGTATTCTTTGCCAAACGAAAAACGCGTCTCTTCTTTCTGTAGCTGTCAGCTCGGTGGCGTCCGGGCAAGCGTTTGCTGGGTCCTCTGACCAGGTCCCCTCTTTGGGCTGTACCCTTGAGGACTCTGCCCTCTGCTGCACGCACCTCAATGACTGGTAATTGTTTGTCCCCAGATGCCCGCACTGAGGACAGAGACTCACACGGCTGTGCAGACAGTGCCTGGTGCACAGGTGCTACTGACTCCATGGCAGAGCGAATGGGTCTCCTTCCACGACACCGGCTGCCTCCTTGCGAGCCAGACGTTCTACACAGGCCCCGTGAAGGCCACTCGGGAGGCTGGCGTTCGGGTTTTCATTAGTTCTTAGCCTGGTTAAGTCCCTGCTAGTTTCTGGACCCTTAAGGAGCTTAGAGCTGAGCTGGGGAGATAAGATGTAAGTACATGAAAAGATTATTTTTATTTTTGGAAAGTTGAACATTGTAAGCCAGTGTCCCATGAGGTTGTGGGGTTGGGCTGGAGGTAGGACATTCTTATCCACTCAGGAATCGCTGCAGAGTTCCAGAAAGGGCTCAATTCAGCGTCTTTTTTTTTTTTTTTTTTTTTTTAATATTCTGCAGAGATTCTGAGATGCTGAGGTTAGGCTTGGGAGAAAAGCCAACGTCGAAATGTCAAATGATGTGTTGGAGCGAGGAAATGGGAGACAGAGAGAGTGGGGACTTCCGAGATAATTCGAGAGGGACTGGCTTTGGGGGGCTCCGTGGGCCGTCTTGGGGTCCCACTAATACGTTTGCTCAGGATGCCGTTCCTGGGAAGCCTTGTGCACATCCTGGCTCCCGTTTCTTAGCTGGTGGTGCATCCAGGTGCTGGAGTTCGGGATATAAATGGCGCGCGGTTAACAGGGTTTCAGGTGCTGCCTTTGTCCCAGGGAACTCGGCAGAAGGTGCTAGAACATCTAACGAGCATCGGAGGAACGTGAAGACAGCGCCTCCACTGAGGAGAAGGATGCGGTTGCCGGGGTGGGAACATGGAGACACAGCTTATGTGTCCCCGAGTTCTCTTTCACCTCCTTCCGGGGAATCCTGAGCATCGGAAGGTACCGGGGCAGTGGCGCCGAGTGCCCACGGGGTGGCAGTGTGGACCGACGTCCCCGAGCGTGTTGTCGCCAAGCCGCCCTCTGTGAGCTGCTCGGGGAAGCTGAGCTGCAGCCGGTGCAGGCTGGGTGCTGAGGCAGGAGCCGAGAGGGTCGCGCCTTCATTTAACCGACTGGGAACCGGTCCCGGAAGCTGAGATGGGGCGGCTCCCCGTGTGTGGAGGCTTCGGGGTGCTTGTTCGCTGGGCTGGGAACACGCTGATAAAAAGTTAATTTCTATTTGCTGTTGCTCAGTAATTGGATGAACATGAAAGCAATTAAATATTAAAACATACAAACAAATAACTAAGTCACTGTAATTAGCCAAAGTTTGATCACTGTCATATTTATTTAAGAAGAGGTGATATGTCTCAGCAGGTGACATTTTAAATACCCTGGGCCTCTCTGGTGGTGTCTTTGGAGAATGCTGAATAATGTATGGAGAATTTAATTAAACTCTGTTGTAAATCAGCTACGATGACAGGGAAATGACAGCCACATGTTGAAACGAGAATTAGTCCACAGCAAGGGATATTAATTAACTCCTTTTCTGAAGGCCTTTGGCACCGAGTGGCATTAAAAAAAAGGAAGGAGAAGAAGAAGGAGAAGAGAAAGACGCATCAGCAGCCAGGGCTGTGACATGGCGAGGGGGCTGTGCTCGTTATTATTTTCGTAATCATCATTATTATTTATGGCTGGAATTTCTTCAATGGCCAAGTGCAGCTAATAATCACATTAAACAGTTCTTTTCCCAGGAGCCCGAGATTCAGGTAGAAAGAAGCAGCATAAAGGACGCCAGGAAGGAGAGTCCCTGTGGAAGACACGGGCGTTTTTATACGCAGTGGATTAGTCCCGTCCAGATTTGACTCAGGTATTAGAGGTAAGTGTACAGGCCTCAGAGCTGCCAGAGCCCGGGCACACCGTGTCGCTTAACCCTGCACCCCACTCAGGAGAGGAAACGGAGGCTCAACGAGGGTGGAAGGTTCACCCAAGGTCATGGCTTCCTGGGCAGTCAGGGTGCAGTGTGACCCGGAGCCAGTCAGCCACCTCCCCAGAGTTTTGAAATAAAAACACTAGAGGCTATAGACATGCCAGGAGTGGACAGACGCTGCGGTGGAAGGCCGAGTGACAGGCACGCTGCGTCTGTGCCTGACGCTGAAGCCACCTGTGCCGACGGAGCAGCTGTGTCCACACCCGCGGGGACGGCGGGTGACCCCTGCCACACGTCTCCGCTGGCCTCAGCCCCCGAACGGGAGGCCGGGTTTTCAGAGTCGCCTCGATCATTCTTTGCCCGAGTGTGAACACAAACGCTTGCAAACGGGACGTGTCTTGCCCAGGCCCTCTGCGGGGAGGAGCCTTCATCGGTCAGTGAAGAGCTTGACCCTTCGCTGAGGGCGGGGATCACTGAGACCACCCCGTGCATCCCATCGCCTTGCAATTACCATGACCCTCCGGGAGCCACCCCGCTCACTCCTTTGGTGGCTGGGACCAGGGAGCATCTCATGCACCTTCCTCCCAACAGGACGCATGGTCGCGACAATGTGTATCTAGGTGTGTGGACGCCGTGTCTGTGCACAGCCCTGGACCTCGCTCATGGAGCCATCAGCCCCAGCAGCCACACATGGGCCACAGATCGTCACCCTATTGGCTCCCTTGGTTGGTGATGGACAACTGTTTTGGCCAATCAAGAGCTGAAAAGGGTGAACTGTCAGTTGCAGTAGAGACAGCACCCCCTACCCCGGCCCCACATAGGTGGATGTATGGCTTCCTGAATGTCCCAGAGTACCTGCCGCACGGTGCCCCTGAGAGGAGAGTGCCTGACTCAGGCTTTGCAGCCTCCCCGGGGGCGGAAGAGGTCAGTTCCGAAGGAGCCTGGTGTTTCGGAAGCGGTGCCTTGGGGTCATCGTTTGAGGCACGTGTGCTTAAGGGTGTCCCCCGATGCTGGGACTCCGCAGGTCCTTCGAGGGGGGCTGGTGGGAAGCAGACACGGAGCTCATGCTGGGAGCGGTCTTGGCGAGTCTGGGGTGCATTCCTGTGGGGAGGAGAAGCCCACGTGCCCAACGTCCTGTTCCCTCGATGTTATCTGGAAGGTGAGGGACGGAACAGGAGATAAAATTTAATCCCGGAGGGACGAGTCCTGTGTCAGGGTCGCTGACACAGAGGCCGCAGCCTTTCTCATCATGGGGAGTTCATCTTATGCGGGTCAGCCCAGCACTTTGCCGCTTCCAAACTAAGTTTGGCTGGCAGTTAGAATTGAAGGTCGGGTCACTATTTTCACCCTAAACCATCGTTCTCTTCTGTGGGGTTGCCGAGCTCAGCTGTTTGATGGCCTCAGGTGAAGCCTTTCTGGGGCTGGGGGTTGGGGGCAGGGTCCAGCCCAGCCACCTGCAGAACTCCGCTACGGCGGTGCCAATAGTTACGCAAACAAGAGGGGGTTCTGGGGTCACTTCTGTGCCGTCATAAGCCTGCAAAATGCGGCACGCCTTTCTCAGGATTCACGCCCATCGGCGTGGTAAAGGCTCTGAGCAGTCCTGCTTCAGCTTTGCTGAAGATGGTGAGTCTCACATGTACGTGATCACGGAAACACCCTCCCCCTCCCCGCTGTTTTGGTTGCTGTTTATAGTGCACTGTGGTGGGTGGGAAAATGGCCCTGTCCACATGGAGGTGCATATGTCACCTTGGATGGCCACAGGGACTTTGCAGATGTGCTTAAGGACCTGGCGACGAGGGCTCATTCCGGGTTATTCTGCCACCGAATCAAATCGTGAGCCCTTGAAAGCAGAGGACTCTCCTGCCTACTGTCAGAGGGAGGGGCCGGAGATGCACCGTTGCTGGCTTTGGCGGTGGAGGAAGGGGCCGGAAGCCGAGGAACGCGGTGGCCTCCGGGAGCCAGAAAAGGCCGGGAGGCGGGGTCTGGGAGAGGACCAGCCCTGCCCACGCCTTGATGTTAGTTCAGTGAGACCCACGTCGGACTAAGAACCTGAAGAATTTTTAAGATGATAAACCCGTATTATCTTAAGCCCATTGGTTTGTGGCAATTTCTGCAGCGACCGCGGAAGGCGAGGATGAGCGCCCGTTCCCAGCTCTTGCACGCCGACCTCGTCCTGGTGCGATGCCGGCCAGTGATCCGATCGCGGGCTGAACTGAGATGCACGAGACGCACTCTACGTTTCGCTCGAGAAGCCGGGACAGGTACATGGAAGGGACGCAGCGACATTTCTAGGGCGTGCTGACAACATTTCTAGGGCATGCCAGACCTCGCCCGCCCACCCAGGGGCGATCTGGGGGGTCCCTGGAGGAAGGAGGTTGGGCCTTGAATGCAGGGCTCCCGGCTTGAAGCCTTGGAGGATGACCCGGATCTGGGGAGGGGCCGGCAGGGACCGCTGAGCTGGTGCAGGGAGAGGGGCACGAGTGAAGGTGGGGGGGGCAAGGGCAGGGTGGGCAGAGCACAGATGTGGGGCATGGAAGCTGGAGGAGCCCCGGCTTCTGCCCTCCTCCTTCGGAGAGGGAGAGAAGTGGTGATGGCTCTCCCTCAGCCGCTGGGTGACTGGGGGGTCCACACGCTGGGCAGTTTCCCTCCCTTGGGGCAGGGCATGAGTCTGCTAGCACAGAGGCAGCGCCAGCCAGGAATGTTTTTGGGGCGGGGTCTCTCCACCTTCCTCCCTAAGACCTACCACTCCAGGTATGAGTCCCTGGGTTTTCGAAAGATGCTTCTTCCTAGTCCCTTCCCTTGGGGCTTCCGTTTCTGTAAGTTTGCCTGTAACTTGTTTTGGGGTGCAGGGGTGCGTGTGTCACCGCCGCATGGACAGCGCTGGGGGCTTGGGACAGGAGACGAGCCGTGGGAGCTGGCTTCCGCTGGAGGGCAGGGCACGGGAGGTGGTGGCCCGGGGGAGGGGTGCCCCTTTGCACCTCAGGGGGCTGGATCTTTGGCCTGCTCAGGTGACTTGCAGACCCCATCTTGGCTCAAAGAAGAAATGGCCCAGGTGAGTCCGCTGGTGGTCACTTCCACGTGAAGCCCATCTCAGGAGGGAAATTCGAGCTTGGTCCCGGCCAGCGGACAAGCAGCCGGTGGGCCGATAGCCCCCATGCCTCCCCTTGTAAGCCTAAAAGCCAGTGCCAGCTACTGGGGACGGGGGGGGGGGTGAGTTCCGGAGAGAACCATCTGGATCCTTCTGACCCTGCCTTACCTGGCAGGACTCACCTGCAGCCTCTACACCTGCGAGCCTGGCCCCTGTCCCGCCCCTCGGCCTGCGGCCGCCTCAGGCAGTCCCCGCCCTCCGCTCTGCGGTGGGGTGAGGCCTCGCACAGGCCGAGCACAGCCCACGTCCACGCTCAGGTCCGTTGGCACCCTCTTTCCCCAGCTAGCTGCCCACCCCTCGCTGTCCCAGCCCTGCGTGCTGCCAGCTTGTCCTTCTCTCTCGTCCTGTCCCTCTCCTGCCCCTTCCTCAGCCTGGCGGGGGCCTCTGCAGTCCCCGACGACACGGACACAATCGGTTTTGAGGTGGAGGAGCCTGGCCGGCCATGCGGGGTGTCCAGAGGCTCCCAGGGTGGCCGGGGCTCAGCTCTGGGACTCGGCGGCGTCGGGGGCTGGGGTCTCGGCTCTACCCGACTGACCACGTCACTGCAGACCAGCGACGTCACCCCCCAGGGCCTCGGAGCTTTATCAGTAAAATGGAACAGGTTCCTCAGTAACGGAGCCCCCCACCCTCACCCCGAGCCTGACCCCTGAAGGCGCCACCTCCGCCTCGCGAGGTGAACGCATGGACCAGCCACGCGGGGAAGACCGGCGGCCTGCGCTGTTGACCCCGCGTCCAGGTCGGGGCCCTGTCGTCCATTCGGCGTTCTGTGTGCCGGCTCCCGGGGCCTCGCCTGAACCCAGGGCCGTGTGGCCCAGGCAGGTGACCTGAACGTCAGCAGCACACTGGGGGCCGGATGGCGTCCTCCCCAGGTGACAGTGACTTCATGGATAAAGCAAGACGCCCGTGTTCGGGCAGCAGACAGGACCGGCGCGCTCTGGCCTCTCCCCCCGCCCCCGCGTCCCCTGCCCCCCGCCCCCTGGTGTCCGTGACTCTAGGAGGCAGGAAGAAGGTCTCTCCCCGGCGCTGGGCTTCACAGAGCGTCCCTTAAGCAAACAGGACAGTGTATTTGTCTTCGGTCAAACGGCACGGAGGGCAAAGGGCTGGTGACCCTTTTTAGTTCGGAGCGAAGGGGTCACTGGGTTATTTGCTCATGAGCTAGACGATCCCGGGAGGGGTGGTGGCTGCTCGTGACAATTACACCCCAGCTCCGCCGGTTCTGCTCACGTAACAGAGATGGAGTAGACAGCCGTGACCAGCCGCAAAGTGGCACCTAATGCCACTGAGGTGGGCTTCGCCTGTCCCCTCCCCACACGCCACTCAGCTCTCGTCTCTCTTTTGAGTCCCACCCCTCCCCCTCTGCTAGACACCCCTTCCCCCTTTTTCCCAAGCTGTCACCTATCCCGGGCCCTCAGTGGGATTTCTCAGCCTGAGGGGTGACCCACAAGCGTGCCGGCACGTGAAGACGCCGCTGCTGTCCCGCTCGGCCCCGTCTTGGCGGGAGGCACCACCTCCAGGGCGGGAGACGCCGGGGCAGGCCGCTCTCCCGCGAGGAGCTTCCCCTGCCGCCGGCTTTGGTTCGTGTTCGAAGGACGGGGCCACGGGGTCGTAGAGGGAGCCGCGGGGGGACCCGCCATTTCGGAAATGACCGGAGTGTGACCCGGAGTAATTGTTCGGCCCGGCATGGCCACCGGGACTCGAAAACCTGCCCCATTTGTTGACGGTCAGTACGTTCGCTGTTCCAAACGCCGTTTCCCGAGATCCGTCTGATCTACGACGTATCTTTCCCAGTCCGGGTTCTTGGGGTATCGTTTGCGTGAAGCCAGCTTGACCCTTGCTGGTGGTCGGCCCCGTGAGTTTGGGTGGACACACACGGTCTGTAATCAGCGCCACAGGGGGTCCCC
>CM053506.1:105427720-105449631 GCA_028627145.1 Eidolon dupreanum
CCCCTGCCCCCCCAGACCCCACGGTGGGGGGGTGGGGGATGGGGTGGAAATGCCCATTCCCCCGGAGAAGGGAGGGGAGCTGTCTCCTGGGAGCCTGGCGTCTGCTGACGTAGCAGATCCAGCAAGATGTTTACAGCGCTTGGCAAAATGGCTCCTGAGGCGGGGAGAGCAGGCGGCTTAGAGATGGGCCAGGTCTGGGAGCACCCCAGCTCCTGGGGGGGGGCTTTGATCTGGAGCCTCATCCTGGGGGGCCAGTGAGGCCTGCATGGGGGGCTCCCACAGCTCCCCGCCCTGCCTGCCTCTTTCCTCCCACCCACCCCCCACCTCTTGCTGTATTTCACGCCCCAGCAGAAAGCCTTGGTGGCAGGGAAGATTGGGGAGGGGCTGTCCTCACCCTGATGGCACTGGGCCCCGTGTGGAGGGTGGGGGCTGTGTGGCCTCCGACCCCCCAGCTCTCACCAGAGCCCTTCCCCTGGACTTGCCTCGCCCCATCCCTCAGCCTGGTCTTCCAGGGGCTGCCCGTGTCCCGTGCCTGGCCAGCACCGGGGGATAAAGGCCAGGCCACCTCATCTCAGCTGGGGCAGCTCAGCATGGTCGCCATGCTCCAGAGCTCCCAGCAGGGCTGCCGAGGTCCCCGTGGCTGCAGGTCTCCAAGACCACGTGCATGCGAAGCTCCGCGGCCCCAGGTCCCCAGTGGCGACCCCAGCAGCGACCCCAGCGGTGACAGTGGGCAGGCATGTGACTTCTGACTGCCGTCTTTCCTTCCACACCTTCTTCCAAAACACTTTGAGCACCTACTACGTGCCACGCGTTGTCACCAAGGTAGGCAAGTGTCCTGTTCTGGGGGAGCGGCCATGTTGGCTGGCGGAGACAGAAAAGAAATAAACAGAATGAAAAACACGTGACAGCGAGACACTCTCTGTGCAGAGGTCAGGTCGGATGACGTGCTAGCGCCCGGCGGGGCAGGGTGGTCAAGGAGGGCCTGCCGGAGGAGGCGGCACTTAAACCGAAAAGTGAGGAGCGAGAAGGAGCCAGCGGTGAAGGACTTGTCAGGCAGGCAGAGCAGCAAATGCAAAGTCCGGGGAGGAGGGGACAAGCTGGGTGTGTTCAGAGGACAGAGAGGGGTCTCTGGGGTGGAGAAGGTGGGGGACGGGAGGGGGGCAGAGAGCCCCTGGGTCTTGCGGGGCGTCGTCTGCCAGCAGAAGTTGGGGTTTCCTTCCCAGTGACACAGAGACGCAGGGTGGGGCCGGGGGCCGACGCGATGCAGGGTTTTCATTTTTTAGTTTCTTCGGTGGTAAAATACACACGCCATGAAAATCACCGTGTTCACCATTTCTCAGCGGGCGGCCCAGCGGCATTCAGCACATCCCCACTGCTGTGGGACCGATGCCGGCCGCCGGCTGACCGCCCCCTCCCCCAGCCCCCGGCTGCACCATCCTGCTTTCGGTTGCTGTGAAGTTGACTCCCCTGGGGACGTCGTGTCAGTGGGCTCGTATTTGTCCTTTTGCGTCTGGCTGATTTCCCTCAGCATAATGTCCTCCAGGCCCACCCACGTCGTAGCCGGGGGTCGAGAGCCCCTCCTTTTTAAGGCCGGATGATATTCCCTCCTCTGGACGGACCGCGGCGTGTTTACCCGTTTGTACGTGGGTAGACGTTTGAGTGGCATCGGGAATGGTGCCAAGACGGGCACAGGCGGTGGCACGGCTGTCTGTGCGTTTATTTTATTTTATTTTTTATTTTATTTTTTGCCTGCAGCACCTGGTCTTCCTAGGTGGTCTCCCACCCAAGGACTAACCAGGCCCGACCCTGCTTAGCTTCCGAGATCAGACGGGATCGGGCGTGTTCAGGGTGGCGTGGCCGTACAGTCGTGTGTGCGTTTAGACAGGGCTCTCTGGGGAAGGTGCATCGGAGGTAGAATAATTGGTCGGGAGGCCAGTGAGCCGCGGAGGGAGGGGGTCATTTTCTGCTTCCCCTGGGGCTGGAACCGTCAGGCTGTACCCTGGGTCCGGTGGCACTAAACGCCACGCAGGCTGGGTTCTTGTGTATTTTGTTAACTGAGTGTCTTCAGCCTATAGGACAGCACGTGGCACATAGTAGGCCCTCAGGAAACCAACAGGGAACTGACAGGGACGAAAAAATGTTTCCATGATCCGTCTTCTCTCCCTCTCTCTCCCTCTCTCCCTCTCCCTCCCCTCTGTACTTGCTCATCTCTCAACTCCATTAAAACAGTCTGTATCAACTTGGAAACGGGAGTGAACTTGGGTGGGGAAGATCGCGTCTCCAGACCTCCATTTGCAGAAAGCAGGGTTGATCCTGGACCACCAGCTCAAGCGTCAGGGCCTGGACCAGCCCTGTGTGAGCCCCATCTTTGGGTTCCAGGAGCGTGCGTGGGTGCCGTGGGTGCTGAGGGTGCCAAGGCCCCGGCTGACGGAGATGACATTTGATCAACCGTGAGCCAGCGCCTCTTCCCTCCCTACCCCGCTTTTAGATACCTGGTGTTCTTTATGGCTTTGCTCAGGTGGATTATGCATTGCCATAAATTTTCTTATCTCCAGTGCTTTTCCAATTATGGATAACAACAGAAAAGCAGTCCTTGGTCTCTAAAAGGTCATCAAGATAGAGAGCCCGTTTGGGAAGGGGGTGACTTATGTAGTTGGCTTGTATAAATCTGGAGAAGTTTTATGCACAAGTCGGACAAGAAATGTGAGATTCATAAAATATATGAAGATTTACGGTGTCTCGGCTGATGAAAATCGCCTCTCCTTTTGCTGTTCGTGTGGGGATTGTTTGTTCTTTCCAAGTGCTTTGCACATGGCTTGTGAGCCAACTCGTCCTCACCTAGCCCTGGGGGGCGGCCGGTGGCACCCTCGGGCCATGGCCTCCTTCCTGCCTTTTTCTCCTCCCCACATCCTCATCTCACTCCATCAATAGGAGGAATAATTTAATGGTTAAAAACTCAGACCGCAAAATTCAAACCTCAGCTCCGCCACTTACAATCTCTGCAGCGTTGGGGAGATGATCGAAACTGTGCCCAGTGGCGTCGTCCACGCGGCAGGCCTCACGGCGGTATCCGTGGGCCTTAAATGGGATGGTGAAGTGCGTGGAGCCGCCCCTGGCACGTGGCACGTGGCACGTGGCGGGGCCTGCTTCCTGCGAGGACCCACCTCCACGATGGCAGTGTCTCCGTGCCACCTCCCGTGTCCCAAGCTCCCTTGTGTGTTGGTCTCGTTCTTGTTTGCTGAATTCTAAATCAGGGCACACAGTGGAAGCGCCTCACCTTGCCCAGCACGTAGTAGGCACCTTACAAATCACTGCTGCCCTCCAACCATCTGGGCACACAGTGTCCCTCTCGCACCTGGCACAGCGCCGGGCACGGAGGAGGCCCTCCGAGAGGGGGCCGAGGGGTGAGCCTGGGCGCCCCGTCTTCCTGCTCACGTCCCCTCCTCGGAACACGGTCTTCAGCCCGCATCGAGGCAGCGGCACGAGTGAGCTCGGGAGGAAGGTTTCTGTGACACGGGCGGGGCCGTGGCAGGGACGTGGGAGAAGCAAGCTTTCAGGACAGGGTGGCGGGAAGGGGCTTGATTTCAGCTGGAGTGAGGAGGTGACTGTGCCTCGTGTCGCCCCCTCGTTTTAACAGCCAGCTCGTGGTCGGGGGGCAGCTGGGTGGCCCGCCCACGCAACTCACGGCATGTCCGCCCTGTCCGACACCCCAGCCTTCTCTCAGAGGGCACAGACCCCGGCCTCCCCATCTGACGTGCGGCCGGAGTAAGATCTTGTCTTCATGACAGACAGGATGGAGGGGACAGACTGTCCCCACCAGGGCTCTCCTCCAGGACGAAGGCTGGCCGTGAGGCTGTGTCGGCTGGCAGACCGACTAGACGCTGGGAGTCGGTGTGCAGAGGTATTTGTCATGCTGGAGAATGACAAAGAGGAAGCAGGTGTCTGACCTGGGGTGACGAAAACACAGTGTCAAAGGCCCACTGGGAGGGGCAGAGAGGCAGAGACACGGCCTCATTTTTCAGCACAGTTTTCCTCCATTTAATGTTCCCATAGGTTATAGGCCCCATCATCCGATGGCCAGTAGTGATGTTTTATGGCGTCAGGGTGCAAGGTTTTAGGAGAAAGAAAAATTAATTGTGAACTTTCTGTCCTACAAAACCCTCATCGTCTGTAGAATGCAAAGTTGATGTTGTTTTGCTTTTCTTGGAAGTGGTTCAAGGTGAGAAAGACAGGATTCACTAACTTCCTTTCGTATGCAAAGAAAAAGAAAAGAAGCTTCCCCTCTCGAACTTTCCTTTTGGCGTGGGAGACCCTGGATGTGCCTTCTCGCTCCCCTCCTCAGGAGATTTAAGAGGTTTCTGGAACAGCAGAGAATTGGATGCTAAATATTTTTCGAGACCTTTGGGTCGTATGCTACAGTGCTTTTCCCTTGGCTCCGTGAGCAGGAAGGTCTGAGGAAAGAGGTGGAAAGTCCTCTCTCTCAAAGGGACCCTGTCCCAGGCCACATGTGTCCCAGGGCTCAGTTTATAGTTCTTGCGAGTGAAAATCCTTATCGAGAAACCACATTTCTTTGCAAAGAAGAAAAGAAAAGAAGCCAAGGTCACATTTACATCCAAGCCAACGAGCACATGAAAAGATGCTCCATGTCATTAGTCGTTGGAAAACGTGAGTCAAAAGCACAATGAGATGCCCCTCCACACCCACCAGGACGGCTCGAATCGAGACAGGCGATGATGACAAGTGTTGACCGGGATGCGGAGGAACTGGAACCCTTGCTCACGGCTGGCGGGAATGTAAAATGGTGTAGCTGCTTTGGGAAACGGTTTTGTGGTTTCTCCAAACGCTAAACCTACAATTACCATAAGACCCAGCAATTCCCCTCCTAGAAATATGCCCTGAAGAATTAACGACGTGTATTCAAACAAACACATGTACAAGTGGGTTCACAGCAGCGCTGTCGCAATGGCCAGGAGATGAGAACAACCCACACATGCCAACAGATGAACGGATAAACAAAAGGTGGTATGTCCATACGATGGAATATTATTCAGCCGTAAAAAACGGAATGAAGTTCTGGTATGTGATAAAACGCGGAAAAAGCTCAAAAACATTGTGCGAAGTCAAAGAAACCGGCCACGTGTTGTGTAATTCCTTTTTTAGGGAAGATCCAGGAGAGAGAAGTCCGTGGAGGCAGAAAGCAGATTGGTGGTTTCCGGTGGGGGGAGGGGGTGGGGAATAACGGGTACGAGGATTCCTTTCGGGGGGACAAAAATGTTCTGGAACTGTACAGAGGCGTTGGTTGTACAACACTGTGAATATACTAAAAGCCACCAGATTGTTTGTTCACTTTAAAATGGTTAACGTGGTCTGTAAATTTTTTCTCCATTTAAAATATATTTAAAGATTTTTCAAATAAGGCCTTGGGGAGCAGGCTCTCTGGGAGACGGGCTGACTCAAGGGGAATTACTACGAATGGGGGGAGAGTGGCTATTGTTTTCGTCTAGAATTTCTCGCTGCCTGCAGCTCAGCAGTGAAGGTTTGGGGAGGCTGGCAGGTGGTAGATAAACTCCCTCTTGGGAGAATCATGGGGACCAGCCTGGACAGAGCCAAGAGCCCCGGGGGACACAAACCGGCAAAGCCCGCAACCCTATTCACCCCGTCTGCTGTAACCACCTCCCCTCACCTCAGGCGCCAATGACCACCTGCCCAAACCGCCAGGCCCTCTGCCCGGGCCCACCCAGCACGAGAACCAGCCCAGGCGAGGGTGCTGGCAGCCAGCACCGAGAACGACCCCAGGAAGCCAAGCCCCTGGGACCTGTGCACGGCCCCCGGGACCGCTGTGTCCCTCCTCCCCCTCCGATGCCTGGGCTTTGTCTGGCTCCCTGCCCCGAAGCCGGCCATGTCCGGTCCTCGGCAGGCCTCTGCTGGTCACAGGGCTGGGCGGGGAGCTTCTGCGTGTGGCGCTGAGCGGGCCCAGGAACTGGCACCCACAGGCCCCGATCCGCCCCCACCCTCTCCCCCCACCCCCGCTGACACCCTCCATCTTGACAGCCTGTCCTCAATTGTTTTCTCGAGTGTTTCCTGGTGCTCTGGGGACCCCGTTCGTCCTCCACGACAGTCCTGCCTGGGGTGGGGGGGCAGGGAGAGGTAGGTCCCCAACTCCCAGGCCTCAAAGAAAACTAACAGAACGGAAGTGGCTCTCGAGGGTCGAAGGACCCTCTCTCCTTGCATTGAGCGACACATCCAAATGGGCCACCCCCAAACTGCAGGCTGTAGGTGTGGATATGGAAAAGCTTCCTTGATCTTTATCTGCCGCAGCCCTGCCCCACCCCCTGCTGCCCCCAGCCCTGGAGACTCAGTAATCGAGCAGGAGAGGGTCATTAATTCAACAAGGCCCAGGTCCCGCTGGCCCTTTGAGAGGGAGCGAGGCGGGGAGGGGGGGGCGAGGGGCTGAGGAGGCTGCTGGCTGGCGTGGTAATCCCGGCTCTGGGCAGGACTGTTCCAGCCCTAATGAGACCCCCGGGCACTGTCTCTGCCTCCCATTGTCTATCTCATCCCGGAAAAGGGCGAGACCAACTTTATTTCTGAATGTGGACCGACTTAAAGAAGTGGCATCACGTTTGAAGGGCACCCGATCAATCTGTCACCCTCGCTGCATGAAATTGTATTTGCTTGCCACTTCCTATCTCGCTGGGCGCAGCTGGGCTCTAAGTCACCGGTGATAACATTCTTCATTACGCCGTCCTGTTTATGAACAGTGCCTGGAAAGAGATGATAGAAATATGCAGCAATATGCAAAGGCTGGGGGGGTGGGGGGGGGGCGGGGGAGGGAGGAGAAGGGGGAGCAAATGCGAGTTGCCAGGGCAACAATGGGGCTATTTTGGGCATCGGATTCCGTGGATGATGAAAATCATTCTCCTGCGATGGTTGGACTCTCCCCTCCCCCTCCACCTCAGTGGCAATAAATGCGGAACCGAATATTTAGGAAGAGATGACTTAATTTCTTAATTACGGATTCTGTTTCACCTTCTCCCTCCTTTAAAAATGGACGAAAAAATCTAAGGGTGTCGATCAGCAGTGCTGGGTGGAAGGCGAGCTTTTGTTCTGGTGGAGAGAGAGATGTGTGAATAATTCACGAATCTTCACGGATCCCGCCGCCTCCCCGGCTGCCTTCTACCTACACAGGCTTTAACTCTGATCAACTCCCCGAGCGACGTCCCCACGCTCCGGGCCTCGGCCAACTCTCAGAACCTGCAGGTGTGCACGGGCAGCATGAATGCCGATGAGTGTCCGGCAGCCCGGCCACCAGGGAGACGGCGGGTGTGCAGACTCCATCTCACAAAGGCCCTGCCCTGTCACCTAAGACAGGTTCCCTGCACGAGGGGTCCGGCCCCTGCGGGTGCTGTGCCAGCTCCGTGTCCCAGAGGGCCGCCGGGCGGGTGCCCTCAGATCTGTGTCCGTCCATTTTCCTAGGGACCGGGAGCTGATGGGTTCAGCCTCGCGGCCTTGCTGTCATTTCATTGGCGTTTCTCCAAGCGGGTCTTCTGATCGGTGGCAGTAGCAGCCTGGGGGACTTGCTACATATGCAACTTTGGGGGACCCCCCCAATCCAGACTTGCTGAATCAGAAACTGGAGACGGGCTTGGCCACCTGTGTTTTAACGAGCACCCCCTCCCCCACGGACGCTGGGGCTGGTCCAGTGTGAGAAGCGCGACGGTAAAGACAGCCGACAGCCGGGCACTTGTACCCCGCACGGCAGCTGGCGCGGCCTCCGTCCCGGGCTTGGGTGCTCAGCACACAGGTGCGGAACGGACGAAGATCTTAGATTTCACCCTTCCGCCCTCCTGTCTCGCCTCGGCTGTCGTCCGCCCACCTGCCCACTCCCCAGTGCCCTAAGGTGAGCAAAGTGACAAGGGCAATGGGCAAACCGCAGGTGGACTCGCTGTGTCCACAGGCCAGAACCTGGGACCGGATATCGGTGGCCCGTGGCAGACTTGCTTTTTTCCCTGACCTGGGCAGTCTCACCTGTCCAGCTCCCAGTGGCTGGGCGCCCCTGCCCGCTCTGCTGCGGGGAAGGGCGCTGATGTCCCAGGGGCACCCCGAGAACGCGGACGCCCCGTCCACAACCTGCAGAGCCATGTTCCCCCGCTCGCTGAGTTCTGGTATCAGATCCGAGACATGCTCTGGGCCTGGGGAGCATCTTACGGGGCCAGCTAGGTTCTGGAAGTTTCTGTAGGTATGAAAGTGGGTGGGATGGGGGCTCTCGTTCCGTGGTCGGACGTGTTTGTGCCATTCAAGTACTTCTTTTGTGACTCTTGCTTTGTGACAATGAGCTATGCTGGTTTCTCCCAAGTGGTCCCCTTCTACCTACTCCCAACACCAAAATGAAGTCCTCTGCAGATGTCTTCTGCGGGCTAATTTTCAGGAGGTCCTTTGTGATATTAGGGGAGAGGTGCTGTTGGCTTCTGAGGTGGGTTCTTCTTGTGGTAATACCAGAGCATCATCCTCTTGAGATTGAAGAGAGAGGATTTAAGCTTCCTTTTAAAAACAAACAACTTTTAATTACATAGTATCCAGGTAATAGGTACTCATGAAGAAAAATTGGAAACTATAGAACAATACAAAGAAGTAAACAAATTACCTGTACTTTTTCTGCCAAGAGATAAAAGAATATTTTTCTACCTTTTTTTTTGTTCCATTCCTATTTTATTTTTACAAACTTGAGATCATACTGTATTCCACTTTTCTCAGCTAACATCATAATGCGAGCATTTTCTCCATTTAAAAAAATAGTCTTTAATACATGTGCTTTTCTTCTTTTAGTGGGTGCATGCAATTTTATAATGCGAATGTATCCTAGTTAAGCTTTATCTGCGAATAAATTATCTTCCACGTCTCTTTCAGGATAGGGAAGTGGCAGCTTGTGATTTTAATACCGAAGAAAGCGGTGGGGGGTCACGGAGAGAGGCAGGGGTGATTCCCTTTGTCTCTGGCGCCTGCCTGGCATTCCAGTAACGTGTCGGCGGGGTTGGCAGTGAGTGTCTCTGTGACATTCCGGTGAGAGGCGAGCGACTTCCCCTGGGGCAGGTGGCAGCGTTTGGCATTTTGAAAGTTGGCAGGGACATAAATGTCGCAAAACAGAAGTTCATGTGATGCTTCCTTTTAACGCACTAGGATGGGGCTGTCGCAGGAGAAAGTGGTCCCGTGGGCCGTTCCCCCTCCCCCCAGCCGGACGGGTGGCCTGCAGGCCCCTCGGGGACAGGGACAGGAGCCGGGGTCTTACCCTGTAGGGCTGGACAGAGCTCTCGTGGGCCTGCCAGCAGGACCCCCCGTGGCGGAGATCAGACCAGTCTCTTGTGGTGATATTTCTGCTCCGTTTCCCCTCTGTGATTCCATTTTGGGTCCAGACACCTGTGCACGGGAGTGGACAATGGCGTGGAAATCTCTGCCGGAGACGAGACAGGAGGCCTGCACACAGGGCCTCCTGCCGGCGACACTCCTTCTGCCTCGGCCTTCCCGTCCCTTCCGGCTCTTCCTCGACGAGCCTTTGGACTTGTCATTGATTCCCAGAGCCCTGCCAGGGGCTTTCTTACCGCTGTCCCCATCCCAGCCACCACCACTGAGAGGGAGTTCCCCAAAGACCACGAGTAAGGGGGACACATGGAACCCTGGGGACCAAGAATCGATGGTAGCGTAAGTGCAGATGCCCTTGTGACCCCCGAGGGCAGGAGTCCTCCGCTGTGGCCTTGTCGACACTTGGGGCCGGATAGGTCCGCGTTGTGGGGACTGACAGCCCTGTACCTCATAGGGTGACAGCAGCCTCCCTGGTCCCCACCCGCCACACGCCAGCAGCGCCCCCCGTCAGTCATGACGACCCAAACCATCTTCCTCCCCCGGGGGACAGAATCACCCCTGGCTGAGGAAAATCCATCCAGAACAGCTCCCACCCCCACCTTCCGCCCCCACCGACCCTTATTACTGTCGCTACACTTCCGCCTTTCTCAGAGCTGGGACCCCCGGCATGGGCCCCGCTCGGGTGGGCTTCGCCACCGGTAATGCGCACGTAAGTGTCCCCCGCGTCTGTTCACGGCGCGTAGCGGGTTCCTTTTCAGTGCTGAATAAGCTTCCGTTGCCCGAACGTCCCCCAGTTCGTTTCTCTGTCACCTACCAAGGGACAGCGTGGTCTGGGCAATTGTGAGCGGAAGTGCCGGAAACACCTGCGTGCAGGTTTCTGTGAGGACAAGGGTTTCCACCTCCTCTGGGGGAACGCGGAGGCGCGTCACGGCTGGATCCCGCGGCCAGGGCACGTCTGGCTTCCGGGGTGGCCGCGCCAGCCTGCGTCCCTGCTCCTGCTGCCCTCCGTCCTCGCCAGCATTTGGTGGTGGCGGCGTTCTGGACTTTGGCCATTCTAATAGGTGTGTCGTGGGATATCGGTGTTTTCGTTGTCATCTCCCTGATGACCTATGACCTTGGACCCTGTTCACGCGTTTATGGCCATCTGTGTGTCTTCTTTGATAGGGTGTCTGTCAGGGTCCTTGGCCCATTCTTTAATTATGTTGATTGTTTTCTTATTGTTGAATGTCGAAAGAGCTTTGTATGCTTTGTCTGACAGTCTTGCATCAGGCGCGTCTTTTGCAAATACTCTCTCCTGGTCTGTGGCTTGTGTCTTCCCTCTGTCAACATTGCCTTTCGTCGAGCGAAAGTCTTTAATTTTAATGAAGTCCAGCTTATCAATGATTTCTTTCACGGATCGTGCCTTTGCTGTTAGGCATACTTTTCATTTTGAAATCGTTTTAGATTTATAACACGGTGCAAAGATAGTACAGAGCTCCTGTTTGTAAGTGACCCTCAGGCAGGAGCCAAGACCTCTCTCTTGAGGACAGGCTGCCACCTAGAACTGGCTCCCATGGGAGCCACTCACGTCTATCACGAGGTGATGCGAAGGACCACCCCACAGTGACGACTGCCCCTTCAATCTGACAGATATTTACTGAGTGTCCCCAGGCCCCGGGCTCTGAGGGGGTCACAGTGGGGGCAGTCACTCCATGACCATGCCAGGGTTAGGCCTCTGTGGTACCCAGGGCAATAGAGTCAGCCTCTGGACTTCCCCACCGGCCCAAGGGGAAGAGAGGTTTGGGGAGAACCTACCAGCCATTGTTGTCATTGTCACCGGCTTTCCCCAGCCCTGAGCCCTGCTCCCAGAGCTCCGACCCCAGGTGGACCAGGGAGAAGAGAAGCTCCTTCATGCAACGAGGCAGCATAATCACTCCACCGAAGAAGTGCCCGGGGTCGGCGGCCTCAACCCGGACATGCACACGGTCGCCTGGGAGTCTTGTTGAAGGCGGATCCTGGACCACGGTTTGAGAAGCCGGGGAAAGCCAGCGACCGGTGTGGGGAGAGGACATAGAGAGCCACGGTGCCTTTGAAATGCCGCACAAAGCATGGGCTGCCCTGGGCCTTGAAGCGTGGGCAGATCGGAGGTCACAGGTCGCTGGTTGCTGGGACAAGGATGTGAGAAGCCCGGGCAGGGGCTGGAGAGGTGGAGGTGGGGCCCTAGGCTGCACGGGGCTCTGCAGAGAAGAAGTCTTCATTTTTAGGCCTTTCATTCTCCTCGAAGCAAAGGTCTGACTCACGCTGACCCGGAAGTTGGACAAGCTCATCCGCACTCCATTCAGCCAGATCCGTAAGAGACACCTATGAGCCTGGCGGGAAGGCGGGAAGGCGGTGGCTACTTGGGGACGTCCGTGGGGGTGGGGGAGGGCTTTTTCAGCCAGGCGAGTCCCTGGCAGCTGGAGGGTGAGGATCCAGCCGTGGGCAGCCCAGGCCCCTCCCGGTGGACACGTTTGCCTTCGGACAAACAGGGAGGCCACCACCCTCCAAGGGCGAAGTTTGGGCGTGTAGAAATTTCTCTCCGAGGAAGCGATTAGCCAGCCAGACCTGTTGTCCTTTTGCGAGCAGCAAATTACCCAGGAAAATGTAATTACCCATTTGCTTTGTTATTAGCGCAGCGCTAAGAAGATTGAAGCGATCTCCCCTTTCATGGTATTTCAAAGCTTACTCACACGATGCATCCTCGATATTAAACACAATGAGACTTTTTTTTTTTTAGAATTCAATTAAGCATTTGCCTACTGTGACTCTTTATTCATCGCAAATTGTCTCAGTAAATAATCTTCATCAGAAGTCAGAACCGACCCGCATTAGTTGTTTAGATTAATTAATGGGTCCCCCCGGAGCCACCCAAATGAATTCAATTTGAACGTCAACAACTCTGGGATGGAGTGTCCCAGGCTGGCACTATGACCGTATTAGACCTGCAATAAGTCACATTTAAAATGTTAATTCGGAGAACCTCTCCATTTAGAGCATTTAATTAAATCCTTAAATAAACTGCACGGGCTCAGTACCAGATGGTTCTGCGTTTCCACGGCAGCACCGAGCCCGCTCGGCGGAGATAACCAGGATATATAGAGTAATAAAATCTAATCTCGTTTCCAGCGGGGAGATTCAGTGTATGTACACAGCCCGGGCTCAGGTCGGCGGTTAATTACATTAACCCCGGTGTACGCGGGGATCTGAGCACCCGGAGATGAAATTAGTCTTTTTCCTATCGTAAGATTCTTTTCGGCGTCACTATATTAATTTTTAGCCAAATATGAACTCATAAGGAAAATTGAAGTTAATGTAACCAAAGATAAAGTAACGCGGCCTTAATATTCTGAAGGGATTACGGGGACTGCGAAACTACACTCTGCAAATGTCATCGGGTTTATTGGGGTGGGGGGAAGAGAGGAAATGAAGATGGCAGGAAGGCTCTCTCGTCCCCGCCCGTCTCCGCCTCCCAACCTGGGGTTAATAAAGGAGTCATCTAGAAAACTCAGTCCTTGGAATCAAACAGTCTCACAGAGGGTGGTCGAGTGTCTGTCGGGGGAAGGGACACCCCCTGGGAGAAGTCACTCTTCCGTCTCAGTGCGGGCGATGGGCCCAGGCGTCTCCAGGCAGTAGGATGACTTCCGCCTGCCCCTGAGCGGCCCCTAAATTCCCAGTGGCTCAGGTTCCTGATCTCCCGGTCCTGAGAGCACCCGTCCCCCCCACCCCACCCCCGGGGAGGGAGCAGGCCGATCGCTCTCCTCGGCCTCCTCCTCAGGAGGTGGGACACCGGTCCTTCATTGGCCAGCGAGAGACCCCTGGCAGCACCCTGACATAGCACAGTGACATATGACCGCGTGGTGGCTGAAGATCTGGGGCAAACCTCCTTTTGAAGGACCAGATCGACGTGGCCCCCGATGGGCTGCCACGACCCTGCACTCACCTTCCCCTGACCTTCGACTTGGGCCACCGGGCTTGCGGTTACCTTCCTGATGAAGACCCCCAGAGTCGGCACTTCGAACAGCTCGAGAGGACAGGTTTGTGTGTCCCTGTCCTCTGCGCTCCAGTACAGAGAACTGGTTCTTCCATTTCAGGCCGAAGTGAACCCAGCACGGCTGGGGCCCTGAGGGGAGCCAGCAAAGGGGCCGCCCCAGCTGCCTCGGGACGAGCCCCTCACCGTCCCCCTTACCCCGCTGGGCCGAGGTTTCGCCAGGCCGCTGGTCGGGGGGGGGCTGGCATGCACACACACTGTCTGCGGTCTGGGGTGTCCCGGTTTTCCCTAAGTGAAAGGCCGGGCCCACTGCGTCCAGCTCCCTACGCCGTCGGAAGGGCCGCATCCCGGGCAGCTCCCTCGGGGGCCTGGCCTTGGCTCTGACTCTGATTCAAGACGACAATGTTAACTCCGCTGCCTTTTCTCCCCTAAGAGACTCACCCGCTGCAAGAGTGTGCTCGCCCTCGGCAGCCTGCAGCTTGCAGAAGGGCCCCTCCCGGTCCCCCTGACTCTCAGCCTGCAGCGTGGCAGTGGGTGTGACGGCCCCGCTCTCCCGCAGCCAGCCCGTGTGGGACCGAGGAACGGGGTCCTGCACATCAGACACTTCTCAGGGGCCGAGCCGGTGACCGAGATGGCAGAGGGGAGGGAGGGGCAGCCCCAGGAATGCGGGGACCACAGTGGCAGGGGGACCTCAGCCCCGAACCCGCAGCAGGGAGGACAAGGCTGGGATCATCCCCGTGGCTCACTCCAGGGTGGCCCTGGTGACTCTGATCTCACTGTGCCCAATAAACCAGCCAGATCCAGATCCGCTGGGACCGAAGAGAGCCAAGGCACGGATGCTTTTGTTTCCGTTTTGTTTTCCGCGGTTTTGTTTTGAAATACAGAAATGCCATGAGACTCAACATTTATTTCTCCTCCTCTCTCACCGGAGAACAAACAGTGAGCGTCCATAGTCTGGCTGCCGCGGGTCGAGCCTGACGGGTAATGTAGATTCCGTGGCGTGTGGTCCTCTCCACGGTCCTCCCTCAGGTCCTGTCCCCAGGGCCGGCCAGCAGGGGCGGCAGACCAGCGCTTTGTCACTTGGCACGGCCCTGACTGCTCCCCGCTGAGCTGGGAGATGCCTGCAGCCGCCAGTCCTGTGGGTGAGACACGGGCGAGCAGGTGGTAGCAACCATGATATGAAATACTGCAGATGTGTGATGAATTTAGCCTGGATTTGGGCAGCACAGGAGGGTGGGGGGGGCAACCATCTCCTCTGGGCGAGAAACGGGCGAGGCGGGGCCCAGCCTGGGACGAGTTGATGGGGGCGGGGAGCCCCCCTCCCCCCGAGGGAAGCTCCTAGAGTGCTTGGAGCCGAGGTCCATTGTGCTTTGGGGCAGAGTGGGGTGCGCTCCCCACTGCGGTCCCCCCGGCTGTCCGTTCCCATGAGTGGGAGGAGGCTGCTCTACGTCCCTCCCCTGGGGCAGGCCCTGCAGTAGGATCCCCAACCCGAAGCAGCCCCTTAAGGCTGAGCCAGGCAACAAGTGTTAATGAACACCTGTGGGAACCTTCCCCGGAGATGGGGTGGTCAGGTGACCTGGCCGCTGCCTTCGGGGCCTCAGCCCTGCGGAGAAGTTCCAGCTCCGACCCACGGCCCGGCCCGAGGCCTCGCTGGGCGGCCACAGACCCTACTCCCCGCAACGGCACTTGTCAGGAGCCTTGTCACCAGAGGCGTTAGAACCAGGAGGGGCTGCGAGCCTGTGCCGGCCATGACCGGCTTTATGGAGGGAGATCGCGGAAGTGGGAGAAAGCCCCGGAAAACTGAGTGCGCCATCGAGGGCAGCTCTTACCCAGGAGGACGGGGTGCTGGGTGCCGAGGACGTAGGCACGACTGGACCAGGGCCGGAGCCGGGCTGGGCGGTGAGCTCAGCCTCACTGTCCCTCTGGTGGCCTCGTGCAGCGGCGGCCACCTTGACTGGTCCAGGTGGCCAGGAAGGATTCCCTCCGAGGTGTTTTAAAGGGACATGCCTTTGACATTGCGTTCCCTCCGGGGACAAGCTCCCCTCCTGTCCCCTGCAGGGTGAGCTCAGCCACCCAGCTGGCAAGTGGGGTTCTTCATTCGCACGTGAGAGTCTCCGATGGCTTGGCACAGACCGTCCCCGACGCAAGGTTGATGCCACCAGCCTGGTCCCCAGAGGCAGACTCTGCTGGAATCTGGGGCTCGTTCTCAAGGATCCAGTGGTTCCAGTTAGTAATCCAGGGGCCCGGGTCTCTCCTAGCAAGAAAGACTGACACATTGAGACACATTGTGCTTGATCCTGGGTTTTTAATCAGCGTTGTATTTCCTTAAAGTAAAGGAGACGCGGAGTAGCCAGTCGTCACCGGCAGTCCCTTGGTGACGGCGGGAGAAGCTAAGATGGCAGGATTGTCTGTCTCGGGCCCAGGCCGGGGCCACTGTCTTAGCATCTCTTTTCTCAGCCCGGCTCAGACCTGGGGGGGAGGAAAATGATCGTGCGCCTCTGGATCAGGCGGAGCCTGAGTTCCGGCCCAGGCCCCGCCACTCAGTGTGGAGGGGAGCGAGGGCGACGGCACAAGGAAGCTCCCGGAACGTGGCGCGTCAGGGGACCAGAACCCCACACTCAGTAAGGAGAAGGACAAGCCGTCGGCTCCAGTGGCCTTGGGCATGGCTGGACCCCGGCTCACAGGCAGTACAGGCCCAGTCCCTCGCTCTCTGACCGCCCCGTTCGCTTCGTCCCCGGGGGGGGGGTCCTTTCCCACGCTGGACCCCGACAGCTCTGAACCTTCACTTATAGCTTTAAAATCATCGTTCTTTCCGAAAGCCGACTTCTTTGCCAGCCGTTGGCCAGGGCTCGGGAGCCAGCGGCAGGCAGAGCGTGGCCGGCGTGTGGGCCCACTCACGGGCCGGGCACCTGCGAGGGAGTGGCAGGCGAGGCGTCTTGGCTCACCTGTGGGTTCAGGTGCAGCCGTGTAGGTGGGCCCCGTTGCCCTCCGGTGTTCTGCCTGAAGGCTTTCCCCAAAGTTAAGGACAGGGAGACGGGGAAGTTCACACCCCTAGGGGCCACCCTCTGTCAATGGGGACAAGAGGGACAGAGGCAGAGAAGCCCCCTGCCTGGCCTCTGTGCCCTTTCCTCTGGCTGCCCCATGACTTTCGCAATACGAAGGCCCCATGGGGCTGTCCCAGGGCAGGGGAACAAGGCCTGCCTTGTGCGCCCAGGAGAGGCAGGGGCGGGGCCGGGAGGGCAGCTGAGCCCACCCCCGCCCCTGCCCGGGGACACCCCTCCTCCTCGTTGGCCCTTGGGGTCGTGACTGCGTAGGGCCTTCGGGATGTTTCTGTGACTCTTGCAATGTCCTTTCCCCAGAAGTCCCTGATGAAATACTTCTCTAGGATATTTTATGCCGTTCACAGACCTGTCAAACTGACTGTCCCCAGATCACGTAAAATTCTCCCCCTCGCACCTGTGCTAGGGATGATGAGCCCTACACTCGCCTTTCTGAGGTCCCCCAGCCTGGACAATGCCAGCTTTCCGAGACGTCCGAGGTCTGGCCCAGCTCTGCACCTCGTCCTGGGGACGGGAGCTAACACAAACGTGCCCCGCACCCCTAGAAACAGCAGGCCAGTGGCACGTAACAGCCGACGCTCTGCTCGGGCCTCGGGTTTCGGAGCTGGCTTGCCGAAGGAACTTTTTGTCCAATCCGTCACATGCTCGCTCTGTGCAGACTTCGCGGTGGAGCCCTGTGGGGAGGGCCCCGGGCTGTTCCAAACCACCTCTATAAATAGCTGGCTTCAGGAATTAACGAGGACCAAGGACTGTTTCACAGGTTTGCCTCTTCTCGTCCAGCAATGCAGCTGAGTGTAGCTGGACGTGAGGCCATGGCCATGACGGGGGGACAGCCCGCAGCTGCCACAGGCGGAGAACTTGGAGGGGGCACCTCTTTCCATGCCGTTTAGCAGGGAACAACTCGCGACCCGGCTGGCAGCCCGCTTGGCTCATGAGTCCTGGACTGGCTTTGGCGCTGTGGTCAGCACGTGACTGTGGCTGTCGGTGCACGTGCATCTTCCTCGAGGCCCGTCTTGGGTGACACGTCTGGTCAGCATCAAAACAGGACAGAGAACGCTGCCTAACAGGAACCGACCAGGGACAGTCTAGGCGTCCCTTTTGGAGAAAACTCTTGCTGTCAAGTCTGACTCCCTTGGCTCCTAAGTCAATCGTATGTGCTTCTCAGGGCAACCGGCTGGCTACCAGCTGGCTGTGCGCACGGGCAGTCAGTGACCTACGGGTTTCCCGTCCTCGTCAGTGAAATGGGGTGTACCCCGAGGGGTCTCCTGCCCCACTTGGATTCAAACGCACACCTTGATTGTGTGTTGACGCCCGAGGCACCCGGCCATGGGGAGGGGAGCATGCTGTTGGGGAGCAGGTGCCAGGAGGGGTCCCGGTGGCCCTGTTCCTGCTCCGAGGAGCAGTGGGTCTGCTCACCTGTGAGCAGAGACCACGCTGGCCCTGCAGAGAGAGTCCCAGGAAGTGACGGGGTGCGCATGGGGCGGGGCAGGGGGTCATGCAGCACAGCTCTCGTCACAGAGTCGTGTGAAGGTCGGAGGAAGGCTGATGGGCCTGCACCTTGCAGCCCTGTGGCCGTGACTTGATGAGAGAGGCCACATGTCCCCCGACCTGACCCGGCATCCCCTCAGGCTGAGCCCTTGGCCTTGCATATCTCTCACTTTCCTCCCTGAGCTCACTTTATCTCCCAGCTCCTGTTCCCTGGCTTGCTTGCTCCATCTATCCACCCATCCATCCATCATCTACCATCCATCCATCCATCCGTCATCCATCCATCATCCATCCATCCAGGAAGTATCTTTCGAGTGCCTTAGGTAATGCTCTCCCATGCCCTCTTCAGCCCCTACAGGGCCCCCACCCCACCCTGGGGACCCTGGCACCCCTCCCCAGCACCCTCTCCTTTGCTCTTCTGATGCAGCCACTTGCAGCTGCTCTGCAGAGACATCTTCCTGGTCCAGTCCAGTCCCCCAGGAACACCCCAAGCATAGACCCCAACACAGCAGCGGCCCTGGAGATAGGACACGAGCGTGGGCAACACAAATGAGACCGCTGGCAGGGGTGTGGCCTTCCCCGTTCCTCCCTCCGGGGCCAGAGGAGTGAATCGATTCAGGGTCATCTGGGTTCTTTGACAGAGCAGCAAGTGTATTAAAGAGAGAGAGAAAATAGATTCAGACACGGTGGGCAGAGGACCAGCTCAAGTGTTTCTCTAAAGAAAGCTGAGGAAGTGAGAAGAGCCCCCCCACCCCCGGTGGTGATTCATCTCCAGTTGTCCAGGGAACGGCCCTCCAGGGCCTCGGCCATTCTCCCAGGAGACCCTTGCTCTGACGCTTCGCAGTGGAGGCGCTTTGTGCCTGCTGTTGACCTAACTGTTAAACCGTGAAAGGGAGGGACGGTTCCCCAGGGCACGCCTGCGCGCCTTCGCACCGCAGCCTCCTGCGAGGCGACCCGTGGACTCGTCTCTGTGAGGCTGCAGAGGCAGCTAGAGAGTGGCTCGGAGTGTCCCCTTTGGAGCCCAACAGACAGCGGAAGGAATGAATGAATGAATGAATCAATCAATCAATCTCAGCTCTGCCACTTGCTACCTGTGTGACCTTAGTGAGTCTCTGAACTGAGGCCTTAGCCTCCCTTACCTGATACATGGTGACAGAGCTGGCCACCTCGCAGGGCCACCGATGGACTGAATGGGATCAAAGACAGAGGTCGCTCAGCACGGGGTGGGTGTGGACAAGCATCCAAAGGGCGATGTTTGCCATTCTAGCATGGCTCCTGAGCCCCCACTGACTGGGGGGGGTCTGCCTGGCAGGGCTGGGGCAGAGGATGCCAGCCCAGAGCACACCTCAGAGGTCCCCAAAGCCACAGGTGACCCGCAGAGAGTGATGGACAGTGGGCATGCACCGAAGCTCTGGGTGCACCTGTATCCCAGGCCAGCCTGGAGGTGGGGTGCTGCCCAATTTTCCGAATGACATCTGAGACATTGCGACACATCCGTTAGGATGGGCCTCCTTGACATGCGAGCCACCCTCACTTCTGGTTGTCTCTGCCGCCTTTGACTAATGGCTGACCCGACATCTTTCAGCGAGTGACCTTGTTGCAGCTGGCAATTCAAATATCTTTCAGTGTCTGTCAGAAATAATAAACGCCACCATGAGATGAACAAGCAGGGCTTAAACTGAGCGCAGATTAATGGGGTTTTAATATTCCTAATTTAATCACTCCTTCCTGTCGTACTGTGGGCTACATGATGGAGCGGCTAATTATTTTTTTTTAACCATGATGGGGATCTTTCCTAATCAATTTTATATTTAACGTGAATGAAGGGAGGGCAGTGATTAATGAGAGAATAAATCTCACCAAACAGGCACAAGCAAGTGATCAGTTAAAAATACGTTGGGATGATTGTTTTTTTCCTTCTCACGTAGCAAATTCTTCAGGGATGGGATGGGCACAATTTTAAGTCACTTTTATTGTGCCGAAGGGGAATACTTAAAGGTTTTAAAACGTGTTGGTTGGGCAGTACTAAGCATGCTTCTTTGTGATCAGAAACACTGATAAGTAGGCTGGCATTTCGTAGCTGCTACTTTTTATAGGGAGCAGAATATGGAGTCGTGTCGGGAAAACAGTGTCACCGGGTCCTCCGGAACCACAGGTTCCTCTTCAGCCACTTCAGCTAACGGCAAGTTAAAAATATTTCTTAAAAAATGTTACGTTGTTGCTCATGTGTACTATGTAGTTAGGTCTACGATGGTTGCCTGGTTTTGTCTGTATCAAACATGTATAGACTTTTTTTCCTCGTCATTAGTCCCTAAATAATACATTGTAACACTATTTATATAGCGTTTACATTGTATTAGTATCAGTAATCTAGCGATGATTTAACGTTAATGAGAAGGTGTGTGTAGGTTATATGCGAATACTGTGCCGTAAGGAACTTGAGCGCCACGGATTTGGCTTCCGTGCTGGTCCTCGAACCAGGTGGTGCTGCCCTTTGGGCCTTGTGACCAAGGACCTCAGTTTTCTCATCTTCTAAATGGGCATGATGATGTCGCTTCCTTGGAAGACTGGGCGGTCCAGTGGGTGAAGATGTCCAGTGCCTGACACGTCTGCATCACGGATCTAACTTCCATGGCGCTGGGAGGCGTGACTTGGGCTGGGGTTCCCAGGAGCAGGTCCTAAGGGGGGTTCTGCACAGAGGGCTCGTCAGGAGGTGTTTCCTGGGATGCAGAGCAGGGGGGTGGGAAGTGAGACCAACAGGGCGGGTGGGGGGCGCATGCAGGGGACAGCATCGGGCCCAACCCACGTCTTAGAGGCGATGATTGTACCCACGGGGAGTCTCCTCGGGGGCTTGGAAGCTGGGGACATGTAACTCACTCCATCAGTGACGGGGTAAGAGAGATGTAAAGCCCTGGGCCCCCTGGTCCCCCGCAAACGGGCTTCCAGCCGCCGGAGGACACCCCATGCCACGACAGGCACCATGTGCTGTGTGTGCACAGGAGTGATGAAGGGGCATGGGGTGACCTGGGAGGAAGCAGCCAGCCATGGCCAGGAGGCAGGCCAGTTGCTCCCGGTCACTTGGCGGGTGTGACCAGGCGCAGGCCCCTGATCAGGGAAGGAAATGGTTGGGTCAGATGGGAACTTGCAGCCTGGAAGCCGGAGGACCCCGTGGGCCAAAGCGGCCCCCACCTAAGCATTTCTCCCAAAAGGAGGAGCCGGACGTCTCTGCTGGTGTTTCGCTCACTCACTCGCTCACTCGCCCGCCCAAGCTTCAGTTAGCAAGCGCCCACGTTCCCCACGGCTGTTCTAGGCTCGAGGCGCGACAGCGAACGAGGCCTCGGAGCTGCCGCTCTGGGGACGGGCCCCGTACACACGGGGTGCCTCAGAAGGCGACTGTCTCCCTGCAGGAAAGCGAGGCCGCTTGGGAGCCGCGAGGGCGGGGCCGGGGTGCCCTGTGGGTGCCCGCGGGAGCCTAACCAGGGAGGCTGGAGCAAAGGCCAGACGGAGAGGAGGGAGCCGCCACATCGCGTCTCGGGGAACAGCGTTTGAGGCAGTGGGGACAGCGAGGGCAAAGGCTCAGAGGCGGGAATCTGCCGGCCCCGGGGAGACGGGGAGCCCCCGTGGCTGCGGCGGAGGGCGAGGCGTGAGGGCTCGGTGAGCGGGTGGGACGGGCGAAGCTCCGGGCACCGGGAGGGCTGCGGCTTCTCTCGGGGTGGGTGGGCAGATGTGGACTGATTCCCCGTCAAAACTCTGGGCGCCACGTCGGAGAACAGTTGATGGGGTCACTGACAGGAGCAAGGAGGCGTGCAGGAGGCTCCTGCAGGAACCCTGGTGGGAGACGGTGATGATTACCCCAGGGCGTTGGAGGCGGGGTGGGGGGCATTGGGGTGGAAGGGGCTGGATCGGGGGCTGTCTGACAGGAGTAGCTGGCAGGATGTGGGTTTGGGGGACAGAGAGGAGACAAGAAGAAGCCCGAGTCCTTTGGCTGGAGCAGGTGGGGGGGG
>CM053506.1:105450131-105467738 GCA_028627145.1 Eidolon dupreanum
TTTTTTTTTTTTTCTAAAAATGTTATAGTTCTGCGTTGTACATCTAAGTCCATGATTCATTTTGAGTTAGTTTTTGTATAAAGTGTGAGACCTAGGTAGAGGTTTATTATTATTATTTTTTGCCTATGGATGTCCAATTGTTCTAGTGACATTGGTTGAAAAGCCTGTCTTTCCTTCGTCGGTTTGCTTTGTCACCTTTGTCAATAATTAGTCGGGCACTTTTGTTTCGGTCTATTTCTGGGTACTCTGTTCTGTTCATTGATCTATGTGTCGAATCCTCTGCCAACATCACACAATCTTGACCACTGCACATAGACAAGAAGTCTCAAAATAAGGCAGAGTGATTCCTTTTATTTTATTTTATTTTTTTCTTAGGGGAGCAACCCTTGGTTGACCTCACAGATTGCAAGGACCTTGTCAGTTTACAATCCCTTATTTTTTTTATTTTTATTTTTTATGCCTACAGAATCTGGTTTTCCTAGGTGGTCTCCCATCCAAGTACTAACCAGGCCTGACCCTGCTTAGCTTCTGAGATCAGACGGGATCGGGCTTGATTCCTTTCATTTTTTATTCTTTTTCAAAACTGTCTTGGCTCTTCTAGTTCCTTTAGCTTTTCATTTATATTTTAGGATAATCTCATCTATAGCTCTGAAAAATCTTGCTGGGCTTTTAATAGCTGTTGCCTTAAACCTGTGTATGGATTTGGGAAGACTTGGCATTTTTACTACACTGAACCTTCCAGCCCGTGAAGACCATACGTCTCCCATTTGTCTAGGTTTTCTTCCGTTTCTTTGATCCGTGTTGTGTAGTTTTCAGCATACAAGTCCTATCCGTGTTTTCTTAGATTCACACCTAGGTCTTGCTCTTTCTTTTTTTGAGTGGTATAAATGGTATTATTTTTAAATTCCGGGGTCCATATGTTTATTGCCAGTATATAGAAATATGATAGATTTTTGTATGTTTGTCTTGTATCTTTGTCACGTCTTAGTTCCAAGTGTTTGTCAGTTTTTTTTTTTTTTTATTCCTTGGGATTTCCTAAGTAGACGAGGGGAACCCCAGCAGTGAAGTGACTGGGAGTAGGGGAGGTGGGAGGTAACTGCACATGGCCAAAAGCTAAGCTTTGGGGCAGGTTCCCTCTGCTGAGGCTGGGGTGAGGAGTGACCTGAGTTCCACCTTGTGAGCCAAGCGCGGGACAGACTTTAAGTCGATGTGGAGAAATAATTTGGGGCTCTCGTCTGCCAGGCTCTGCTCTCTGGTATTTGTGCCTTTGCCTTTAATTTCCAGGCTAGCAGTGGTTGTTTGTGGTGGTTGTTGGTGGTGAGTGTCTGTGTGTGAGTGTGCGTGAGTGTGTGCGTGAGTGTGTGTGTGTGTGTGTGTGTGTGTGTGTGTGTTTTAATCCGCAGAGGGGAAGAACTTTGTCCGACCTTGGCTGGGACAGAGAAGGAGCAGGGTTCATGCCCTGCCCCAGCTCTGGAGGAGATGGAGCGAGAGGGTCGAGGTAGATGGAGATGCAAAGTCCCAAGACAAGGAGCATCAGCGTCTCTGAGGATGCTCGTGCCCCCAGCTGACGTCTTCCCCTGCAGCGGCTTCGTGAGTGTGCACTTACATTTTCAAAAGGGGGGGATGGTGGTCTTCAAAGCCACAGTCCCAGGAGAGAGCATGAACCACCCTGAGGACACTCAGCTCCTGTCATGTGGAGTCCACTCCTTATTTGCTGGATGAGCTGGCCCTGGGTGTAGAAAAGGGACAGGAATGAGATTTGTGGCCAGTGCCACAGACACCCACTTCTTATTTTTCAGAATAGTCTGAGAAATCCCATAGGCTCCTGAAAAAAATCCTCCAAATACCCTTTAGTATCCTTAGGCCTCTAGCTAAAATAGTTCTATTGATAATAGCAAACGGTAACTGACCACGAGGTGGGCAGGCTCCAAACCTACCAGGTATCATTAGTTATTCCCATGTGATGCTTCATGTTATGAGTCACTTGACCAGGCCTCGGGCTGCCCAGATATTTGGTCAAACATTATTCTCTTTTTCTTTTTCCTGTGAGAGTATTTCTGGCTTGGGTTGGCTAGACTGAATAAAGCAGGTTGCCCTCCACAAAATGGGTGGGCCTTGTCTGATCAGTCGAAGGCCTGAATAGACCAAAGGGCTGATCTTCCCCAGAGGAAGAGAGAATTCTCCTGCCTAGTGATCCTCAGACTGGGATATTGGCTCTTCCTTGTGCTACAGCAGCTTCTGGACTCCAAATGGGACTTTGACTGCAGATTTTGGACTTTCCAACTTCCATAATTGCATGAGCTAATTCCGTAGAATATATCTCTTTATATATATAATCAACAGGATATATCTGTGTGTATATATGAGTACACACATACACACATGTATAAATATATACATATGTGTACAATACATGTATTTACACATGTGTGTCTGTATAAATCCATATATACTTGCATACCCATATATATATGAATATAGAATATATGTATATATCCTATTGGTTCTGTTTCTCTGGAGAATGCCCTCTAATAAATCCCATTTCACAGATGAGACTGATGGAGCTTTGAATGGCTCCATAACTTGCCAAGCCCACCTGGGTGGTAGAGGGTGGGTCTGAACCTGTGGGGTCGAGTCTCCAAGTTTGAGCCCTTGGCTCTTGAACCATAATGTCACCGGTTAGAAGACTTTGTGCTTTTGGGAAGCAAAACTGAAGCTTTAGAATATATTTTACCATAATCCATAAATTCACACGCAGCCGTGGCTCCGGAACACGCTGGTTCTGCTCTGAGAGGTGTAGGTTCACCTCTGGGGTGGAGTCTGAGTCACGCAGGGAGCCCCAACTGCAGGCGAGTCTGGGAAATGCAGTTATCTGTTTTCTAGCCTCGGGGCTATAGGAAGAGGCCGTGATAAGGCTGGACTAGTGGAGGGAGGTGGAGAGGGAGCAAGCCGGCCACGAGAGACCCTGAAGCTCGTCCCAGGCCCTTCTCTGGGGGCGGGGGGGAGTAAATGCTGCAGCAGCTTTGAGTTTGTTCAGAGAGGTCAATCCTTCTCGATCTTTTCTGCACAATAATTTGCACACAACGATTTGTATAATTTTCTGTAAAATACTCTACACACACGCCTATGTGTGTGTCTACATTTCTAGTTTAAAAGAATATAAATGTTACATAATTGAAACTTGCTTTTTGGGTCTAAACTGCATCTTAAAGGGGTTTGCATGTCGATTCATTCAGAGTTGCTGTCTCTGTTTTAGCTGCCGCATATTATCCCACCTGTGAACAGTGCGGCTAAAGGTGCTATCGTCGTATCGATGGACGTCGATGGCCCTTTGTTCCGCTATATTATGATAAGGCCGTAATGAACATCCTAGGACATTACATACTGCACTCCAGAAAATCTGATGCAACCCATCATGAAATGTGCTATTCCTTTATATGACAGAAAGGAAGAAAACAATGCTCTTTATTGAAAGACACATATTTCAATAAATGTGAAAACGCATGCCCCTTAGCACCGATGAACTGCGGTATCTTTGCCCACATTTGAGAAGGTCTGTGGAGTGTCTTCACGGAGGTGCCAGGCTGGGGTGGGAAGGCAGAGAGGGGCCGAGGAGGGGAGGGAGGGGCCGGGCCGTGCGGGGGGCCCGCAGGCTGGTGGGCACAGGTCAAAAACATCAACAGACGCTGTGCTGTTGCCTGTTGGAAGGTGGCGCGTGCTGGCGAGGTGCCGTGACGTTTCCTGGGACTGCTGTGACGTCAGGTGTGTAACCACAGAGGTGCGTTCTCTCTCGGGCTCGGAGGCCGGGAGTCTGAAACCGAGGTGGCCGCAGGCCGTGCCCCCACTGGAGGCGCGAGGGGAGAGTCCCTCCTCGCCAATTCCAGCTTCTGGTGGCCCCAGCCGTTCCTTGGCTGGTGGCGACATCACCGCACACTCTGCCCCCGTCTTCACATGCTCTTCTCTGTGTCTGAGTCTCAGATCCTGCTCGGCATGAACCAGTTTCAGCATGATCAGAACATTCGAGAAATGGGGCAATCTGGCCTTTATCCTGAGCCCTGGAAGGACACTAATCTGGGGAGCGAGGAGATAGCCTCCTTCCGAGGGCTTGGATGTCCCTGGGACATGTGGGCCAGCAGAGCCCGTCCCCGCTTGCCTGTCACCCTCCAGAGGATGCCACATCCAGCCCCTGGCTGTGACACGTCCCAGTAACCCACGGTTCTTCTTAGAGCTCCAGCAGGAACTGTGGCCAAGAGAGCAAGGCCAGCAGGGGAGTGCGGAGGTGCAGGGCGGGTGCTGGTGACTGGAAGTGACCGTGACGCCCGCCCTGCCACGCGGAGCAGGCCCTGCCACACGGGGGACGATCAGGCAGCACTCAGGTAAGGAGGCAGAGGTGTGCGGGCTCAGCCTCAGCGACAGCAGGCGACACCTCCTGTCTGAGTAGGGAGCCAGTCAGGAAGCCAGGGTGAGGGACAGGGATCCTGTCTCTAGCTTCTCTGCGCCCCAATTCCTTGTTGGGGATGTGGCTGTCCCAGAGCCTGGCAGCGGAACCCCCACGCCTCTTGGGGGGCTCAAGTCATCTTAGAACCTGAGTTTCTTTCTGCTAGTTGATCCCGACCTTGAGAGCTTGTGTAGGTCAAGCCCGCCGGGGGGCAGAGCCAGACCCAAGCTGAACCAGGCTGGCAGGGCAGCCCCTCCCGTGGGGCCCGCCAAGGAGAAGTTCCCCAGCAATGGCCGGTCAGCGTCCTGCCCCCACAGTGCCAGGAATGCAGACCCTCAGCCTTGGCCGCTCTGCCTCTCTGCTCAGCCAGCGGGTCGCCATGGTGACAAGCCCACGTGAGCCTCTCCATCATAATGCCGCGTCTTCCCAGGCTCTGCCCAGCCTGGCCTCTAACGCAGACCTGAGTGAGCAAGAAGCCTCGGGCTTCCCACACACAGGCGGGCGGGCACACAGCAAGGACGGAGCTGGGAACGGCCGGCGGAAGGGGAGGGTCGGAGTCGACTAGGTTTTTCCCGTGGCTCTCCCGCTTCTCCGGGCAGGAGCTAGTCCACCTGGAGGACCATCCTTGAGATGGCGGGGGCGGGGGAGGTTGGTGAGTCAGGGAGGGCCGAGGTGTGGAGGGTGGTGGCAGAGGTGGGCCACCCGTCCCAGCCGTCCTCCAAGTAGGGCAGGGCCCTGAACAGCAGCCAGGGCCCCGTGGGCCAGAGCCTAAGGAGGCTGAGTCTGACCGCCATGAGGGACTAAAGGGGACGCGTTAGTCCTGCCCCCCCACGGCTTTCCGAGTCTCCCCCTCTCCTCCCCGGCTCTCTCGCACCCACCGGTGCAGTGGCGGGTCCTGCGTGTCGTCTGGGCCAGGCTGGAGTCCGCAGTCATCCGCCCAGACATTACCCTGGGAGCTGCTGCGAAGGTATTTTGTAGATGTGGCCGACATGGACAATCCGATGACTTCAGGTGAAAGAGACCGTCCTCGGGAACGTGGTGGGCCTCGTCCGATCAGGCGAAGGCCTTAAGAGCCAAGACGCGCTTCGTGGGGAAGGGCTTCTCCCTGGGGGCCGCGGCGGCCGCTCCTGCCCAGGGCCTGGCGGGCCTGCCCTGCGGGGCTTAGGCTCGCCAGCTCCTCCGCCCAAGCCAGCTTCTTAAAATAAACCCTTCTCTGCGAGCCCTGGCTGATGCTCCCACCCATTCGGCCCCCCCGCCCCCCATCTCTCCCCCTCTCCCTCCCTTTTCTGCCGGCTTCCTTCGTTCTTTCCTGGCCCCTCACCAACTACCTGCAACTACCTGCATTCTCCACGGCAAACACAAGCCCAGGCTCTGACCCCGCGGCCGAGAATGCGTTTCCTGTCCACCTGTTCCTCTGCTTCGGAGTCTCTCCTCCCGGTTCCCGTATGCCCTGTGGGGGCCGGGAGCCAGGCTGGGGGAGACGGAGCTCTCTCGGGGCACGTGGGGAGGGACACTGAGAGGAAGCTCTGTCTCTGTGGCCCGGGCGGGCGCGGGAGGGTTTGTCCTCCCTCAGGTGAGATTTTGCCCAGAGGTTGAACTCCACAGCCGAGTAGAAGGTGAACGGGCTGGCTTCGGCTGGCCCTGGGTGCAGGCTGGTGCCCGAGGCCGCGGGGGCGCGTGACCTGGGGGAACCCTGGCAGTGGGTCCGCGTGGAACCGGCCGGGCACCGGGCCTTCTGAGCCGGGCTCTGTCTTCTTCCTGCCGCGCCTGGCGCCCCTGCCCAGCCCGGCTAGGGAGACAGTGAGTACCGAATGCGGCAAGAACAATGAGAGCGAATTCCTCCGTGGCGGGGGGCGCAGGGCTGGGAGATGGCGCCACGTCCTTTTGGGGGGTCCAGAAGGCTGCGGGAGGACGTCGCCCTGGGCGTGGACCCTGAGCAGTGGCCAGTGCAGCTGGGTCAGCTGGAGAAGTGACCGGAGGGGCTGCTCAGGCCACACGTGGACAACAGCCCTGCGGGTCCGGTGGCTGAGCTCGTGCTTGGTTGGAAGACAGTGGGGAAGGCGAGCGTTTCGAGCATGTGTGTGGCATCTCCGGGGTGGGACAGAATCGGGGGACAGCCTGGGGTGGGGGGCAGTGGGGACCAGGACGTTGGGGGAGCAGCAGGGCAGAGGGGAGATGTGGCCTCAAGCCAGAGCAGGTCAGGCTGTTCAGCCAAGAGAACCCAAGGGGAGAAACACGGTTGGGGGAGAAATACTCCCGGGGAGGCGGACGCTGCCTGGGATGCGAAAGGCACGAATCCACCGATGCTTGAAACGGACAGAGGGATTTTCTACTTAGGAGACGCTGGCTGTAAAGCAAAGAATCATCTCGTAATTAGACTCACCATGACCAAGCCGTGTCCTCGTAAGTTTGGAGTTCATATTTAGACTTTTAAAAATGTCAGAGCCTGTCTATATTTGTCCCTGCTGTCACTGGGCCGTCCGTTCCCCCGACCTGAGCCCGAGTGATGGAATAAGGATCTCCTCCCCATAACTGCCCTGCCCGAGGGTCCTTCCATGCCATTGTCACAAAGAGGGGATAGGTGAGCTCCTTTGGCACTACAGTAGTTCCCTACAGTAGCGGTGACTGTAACAGACGTTCACAAACGGGGCGACCTAAAACGACAGACATGTATCGTCTCACGGTTCTGGAGACTAGAAGTCCAAATTCAAGGTGTTGGCAGGGCCACGCCCCCTCCAGAGGCTGTAAGGGACGTCCTGGTCCTGCCTCTTTCAGCTTCCGGTGGCCGTGGGCTTTCCTGGGCTCGTGACCACATCGCTCACCTCCACCCGTCTTTCTGGGACTCCATCTCCTCTCTAGGTTGGTCCCCTCTCCTGTTTCTTATTAGGATGCTGTCACCGGATCTAGGACCCACCCAGATAATCCAAGATGATCTCTCGGAGATCCTTCACTTAATTACAGCTGCTGATAAGGTCATGTTCAAAAGTTTGGGGTGGGAGGGGATTAGGGCGTGGCCATAGCTTCCGGGGCACCCTTCCTGCCACACAGGCTCAGAGAGGGGTGGGCAGGCCCCCCACCCCCTGCCCCTCCCGGGGTCTCCCTGCACTGTTCGTCTCGGCTGTTCAGCACCCCCTTTTCTTCCCCTGGGAAGACACACCACCTGGGTCTCCCTTCCCAAGTAGCACCCTATTTCCTCACATCCTGCCCTCCAATAACATTCACATATTTTGCATCCTATTTCTCCTCTAGCTGACAAATCACCCCGCCCTCATATCAGAAAAAATAGCCATGTGACCTGCATCCCAAACGGTGGGCTGGATCCAGGCAATAAACAATGCGGGGTTGAACCCCAGCTCAGCAATGCGTCAGCAGTGTGTTCAAGGTCAAATCCCTCCACTTTCCCGAGTCTTCCTCGCTCCGTCTATAACATGGAGATAAGACCCTGTTCCCCTTTGACGAAAAAAATAACAATAATTTCTAGAACACATTGTCTTCACCCCCATCCTGGCAATCTCTCTCCACCAATAATAGACTTAATTATTTAAATTTAATTTGTTAGGGGTCTGATGATTAATTCGAAAATTGTAATGAATTATTAATACTTAATAAGTAATAAAATTTAATATCTATTAACGTGGGTCTAAGTATATAAACTATTTAATTTCTTGAGTCAATGCCTAGTTTAAAAAAAATAGAAAAGACAGGAGGTTCTCCCCAGCCATCAGGCGCCCCCCCACCGCTCTCCGTCAGCGAACAGAGCACGAGGGGGCCTCCCGTGTCCCAGGCCAGCCGCGTGTACAGAGGGGAGAAGCAGGAGACTGGGTGGTCACCCGCTTGTCCCCTGCACCCCAGACCCAGGGAGAGCCGCTGCTCGGAGGCCCAGTTATGACTTAGCCCCGGAGCATCGTAGCGTGGCCAGCTGACAGACCCCAAGTGGCCTCGTCATCCTTTCTGGGGGCAGCTGCTGCAAAGGGGACAACCTCACCCAGGCCAGGGGAGGAAGGAGGCCGTCTCGAGAACGAGGCTCACACGGCGATGGCCACGTGGTGCGTTTTATTTGAATATTAATTGGCATTGACGTACAGTATGTCTGCTTATCTGGGCAGTTAGTGACCGACGCGGTTCTGGACCGCGGATTCTGCAGTTCCGACACAGAGGCTTCTGGAAAGCACACTGGAGTCCGGCCTGAAGCAGCCATGCCAATGGGCGAGGGGGCGTCCATGTCCCCCCAAAGAGAATCCATTTACATTTGACCGTGTGCCATGTGACAGCCCCCAAGGCCGCTTCTAACTGAGTCACACACTCAGGACGGAGCCATCTGAGGTGGGTGAGCCCTGGGGGGTCAGGGGTTGAGGCCGACGGGAAGGTGTCGCCCACTCCCTCACTCTTCAGGAGGCACAAGCCTCTTCCTGGTCATTCTGCCCCAGGAGGGGGAGCGAGGCTGCCTGGCTGTGGACGCCTGGAGTCTTGCACCGGCCAGGGTCCTGGCCCAGGCACTCGGGTCCTCCGGGCAGGGAACACCCATCCTGAGGTGCTAGGTCAGCTGCGGCCAAGCAGGGGACAGCCGCCCCGGGATCGCCTGTCGTCCAGCAGGCCCAGGCTGGTCATCCCGCTTCACCGCATGCACACCGGCCTCCCGCTCTGGACCTTTGAGGGTGTCCGCCTTGCCCACCTGTGCCTGCCCAGCCCTTAGCACGACACCTGCACGTCGCAGGTGCTCGGAGTGTGGAGCGGGGGAGAGCCGAGAGGCAGAGCCCAGCACCTCCAGCCTCTGCAGCAGCGAGAATTCACCAGGAGTCGGACATAAAGGATAGGGCTGGGGGCGTCCTTTATCACACCTGCCCTGGAGGGTCCAGGCCCGTGGCCCCCTAACCAGCATCTGCTTCCAACCCAGAGGCAGGTTCCCGCCCTCCCTCCCAGCCCTCACCCTCTGCCTCCACCCCAGGGGCTGGGGCAGCTCCCCTGCCGCTGGCGGGTGGAGGGGGAGCTGATGGAAAGCTGCTGCCTGGCGGGGTGCCCGGCTGGGTGCCCGGCTGGGTGCCCGGCTGGGAGCCGCTTCCCCCACCTCCCCGCTTCCCGCTTCCCGCGGCTGCGGCGACCCAGGCTGAGGGATTGCGGGCAGTTTCAAATGGGAGACAAGGAGCATTTCTGATCTCATTTTCCAGTATTTCAGCTGTGCCATAATCTATTTACCACACAATTTGTGTCACTTTGATAAGCGGCTGCTTCAAGACGGCATTTATTAAAATCAAGCGCGGGGACAGCTTTCAAGTCTCCCAAGAATTGTAATAAATGTTTGAAATTAGTCATTACGGTGTTTGCCATGGTTCACGTCGCGCACTCCATCTCACTGACAAACACTCGCTTCTCCCACACGTTCCCCGTGGTGACGCGGGCGGAGGCCTGGCTTCGACGCTCCCTCACCTGGGAGGGGGCGGGCCGGGCGGCAGGGGCGGCAGCCCTCCAGGACAGACCTGTCCCTGTCCACGGCTCCGATCTTTGCGCCTGAGCTTTCGTACTTCCGAAGGAGCACTTTCCTCCCTTCCTCTCCCGTCCTCCCCGCCACTCACCCCCAAATGGCTCTTATTTCTCTCCAAGCACCAAGGCCTCCCCTCCGCCCTCCACTCCTTACTCATCTAAGGGGCTATCTGAGGACATTGTCATCTGTGGCTTAGTTTCTGTTTCCTTTTTTTTTTTTTTTTTTTTAAGAGCTGTGGGAAGTAACCTTGGCCTCCAAACATGTCACCTTCTCAGAGGCTCAAGTTCAGCAGAGCTTTGAGCCTCAGGGAGGGGAGAGGAAGTTCCTCAGGGACAGCAGAGGGAGAGGCCAGGAGCCAATGCCTGGTCCTGCCTCCCTCATGCCCCAGGGGACTCAATCTCAAAGTGACTCCCAGGAGAGGCTGATCGAAGCCTGCAAACATTAGCATTAGCGACACGGAGAAGCGGGGCTTGGTGCCTGGGCGAGGTGGCAGGGCACACGACCTGAGGGGTGAGGGACTTCCCTTCGGGCCGGTCCTCAGAGTCGGGGGCTGTTCCTCTGAGTGCCCTTAGCACTCTGCAAGCCACCTGCTGTGGGGACTTTCCTGCTGGCCTGTCCCGCGGGTGAGAAGCCGAGTGGGCAGGGACAGCATGCCGACTGCGGAAAGGAAGACACAGGGACACGGGGTCTCGGAGGGGGCGAGGGATGGGGGTGCCATGCCAGGACGGGTTTCCATTCTCTGTTCAAAGTCGTCCCCTTCGAGAAAGCGTGTCAATGGGACCGAAAGTTCGTGTGTTTAACTGGCGTTGTTGGGTGGGGGTGTGCGAGGGTGTGCGTGGGAATGAGGCAGAAGGACAGACAGACAGACAGACAGAGACTGGGAGCTAAAACATCAGAGGGAGACGTGAGCTGTCTCTTCAGTCCTCTGCACTTCTCAGTTGAAGTTCTTTCCAGAGATGCGAACGGTAAAAAGGCGTCGTCGTTACCTTAATTTTATATATATATATATATAAAAGGAAAACAGAAGACTTTTTGGTCTGATTTAAAAAGAAAAAAAAAACGTATCCTCATTGCAGAAATTTTGGCAAACGTAGGAGAGATTGAACGCAGATCTATTTTAGAAAGAGCTGTAATTCACTGACCTAGAGACGCCCATGCTCACCCCTTGGTGTTTATGTGCCTCTTTCTGCTGTATGTTCCGTCTGGGATCCAATAGGACAAAACTTAGATCTGTTTGTATAACACATGCAGAGACACATCTGTAAACATCTCTAGACGTGACTGTGTGCATCGACATCAAGCTAAATATGAGTCCCTTACTCAGATCCATAAGCTTCTTCCCTTGCTTGTCTGTAGATTTCTTTTGCAACAATGTAAAACGGTCCTAAGATAAGGTTGTATATTTGTCTAGTATTTCTCCCAGGTTCCTGGGAGGGAGCACCCTTGAAATTTCAGTGTGCTCCGAGTGTCTTTGTTATTCACGGTGGGCCCCTGGGATCGCACCTGAGTTTTGGCTAATGAGGTGACTCACTGTGAGCCCTAGAGAGTTAATGCTAACGAGATGACTTAGAATGGGGCCTTGAGCCTTGGGATACTAGCTGGAGCTCTAGGGAAAGGAACGGAGATCAAGTTCAACCACATGGCCAATGATTCATTCAAGGATGTCCGTGTAATGAAACCTCAGTGAGCGCCCTGGACCCTGAAGCCTGGGTGAGCTTCCGCGGTGAACAGGGTGCTCTGCGTGTCTCTGCACGTCTACGCGCCAAGGGAGTGGCTCGTCCTGGCTTCACAGGGAGAGGACGTTCGCAGACTGCAAATCACCATAAAGAAAGATGCTCCGTGTCACGTGTCATTAGGGAAATGCAAAGGCAAACAACAATGGGATGGCTCTGCGCAGCTAGTAGAAATGGCCCAAATCTGGAACCCCGACAACAGCCAAGCTGAGACACTATGTTCTTATTCCCAGCCTTGGCTTTCCGCCCGTCTGGCCGCTCAGGCTTCTGTGTGGAAAGCCTGCTTCATAGCCTTTGCTTGGGGGGCAGGGGGCCTCCCGTGCTTTCCCACCGAGTGTTCCCCAAAGAAGCGCTATTACTCCACCTTCTGCTTCTCCTCTGAGCCTCCATTCCCTCCACCAGCCATTTCTTCCCCTTCTTTCTTTCCTCCCTCTCCTTCCCCCTCTCCTGGCTTTCAGAATCATCTCTGCCTCCGGCCGCTGATATGAACACGTGCAGAGCTCGGCTCCTGGGTGCGTGAACGTTGACCTTGGGCAGGGCTGAAGTCGCCACGGGATGGATGTGCAGTGGTCACCTTCATCAGCGGGGGCAGCCCAAGCCTTAAGAAACCGCAGAGACCCCGTTCTGCATCCCTCGCCTCAAGATGGCAATGAACCTCTGAGAAATAGCTAATCAATAAATTGAACAAACAACTCTGGCAGCTAAGTCTTTCCATCAGGACCTTAATTACCATCGCAGAAACAAATAAATAAATAAGTCGGGGGGTGGGGGGAGAGCAGGAGGCAGTCACGCAGCCTCTGTTAACCTCCGGTGGGGGTGCAGGGGGCGAAGTCAAGCCCTCCGCTCGGGGGACGGAGGGTTGTGGTTTAAGGGGCTGGGATTTGATCTCTGGGAGGTGACAAGGGACAGGAGTTGGTCCAACCATCTGTCTGGCTCTTTGTACCCACGCCGAGCTGGGAGTTTGGACAGTTAACCCAGCACCTTGTGGGCCGCCCCATGACATTATTTTGAGAACCATCACGTGCTTCCCGGCCGAATGACATGGTGACTACATCGACCATGCCTTCAGCTGAGAACCGCCTGGTTCCCGGCCGAATGACATGGTGACTACATCGACCGTGCCTTCAGCTGAGAACCTCCAGGTCTCCCCGTGGTCTGATTGCACCTCTGAGATGGGCTGTCTACCCGTCCAAGAAGCAGCTGGCCGGGCCAGCTGGCCATGAGGCTGGGGATCTGGGGAGTCACCGGAGTGGGAGGACATCCTGGCTCTTCCAGACTCCCTTTCTCCGAAGACCGTTGCCTTTAAGCACGTGTTTTATTTAGAAAAAAATTAAAAATTGCGTAAGATCTATGTTGACTATGGCAGACAAAATAAAATCAGATGAGGAAAAAGAAAAATAAATTCAACGTAAATCAATCCAAAACTCACCTTCCAGAAAAGACTGGCAGGATTGTGGTATGTGTTTTAATGTAATTTTCTCAGGGACTTTCCTGCTCCCAGCTTATGGTCATGGGAAGGTGTGTGTGCGTGTGTGTGCGTGCGTGCATGTGTGTGTGTGTGTGTGTGTGTGTGTGTGTGTGTTTGTAGCAGAGGGAATAGGCAGCAACGAAGAGCGAGATGCTGAGACTCTGGGTCGGGCGCGGCTAGCTGCCTGCCTCGGGCTCAGAATTTTCCATGGCGGTAAATAAATCTCCTCCGAGAGGTGGCAGGCGCAAAGAGGACGTGGGCGAGGTCCCAGTGTCAGCTCGGTGTTTACCGCACAGATAGAATATTTACAGCTCCATCTTCGGTGTGAAATGTGGCTCCTCCAGACCCCACGAAGGTCGCGGGAATGTCAAGGGAATTTATGGGTGTTTTACAGCACGTTTGTGCCGGCGAGCTGGGGGACAGGATTCTGTACCTCTGTGCCCGGTGTAGGGAGCGGGAGAGGGAGCAGCTGGCGGAGAATCGGCTTCCCAATCACGCTCGGTTCGGCTTGTCCGTGCGCGTGTAGAACATCTGTCACCCTAAGGCCGGGGAGGGGACGTTAACATGTGCGGAAGGGGAGGAAATTAGAAGCGGCACGAATCACGATTCCGCTTCTGCTTCTGCTGTCGGGCGAATCACTTCTCAGTTCCACGTAGAGATTCTGCGTTGATTAAACCCGAGCAGCTTCGTGTTCTAGAGCCCAGAATCTCAGCACCGGGGCAGGGACCTCCGAGATGATCAAATCCATTATCATGGTCAGGTGAGGAGGCCAAAGCCTGTAAACGGTTTGTTCAATGCGCTTGCACATTATCAGGGCAACTTGTTTGAACGTCAGCTCCCAGGCCATCGGCGGGAGCAGGTTTGGCTCCGTCTCCGGGGGTGGTCCCTCGTAACCCTGTGCCCTTGGGTCCGGGCCAGGTAGCCACACACCTCGGGCTGCTCCACACATCTCTGCCTCCCTGGGTTGTCGGTTCCAGGTCCTCTTGAACTTGATCGTGTGTCTCTTTGTTCACTGGCCTGACACGTCCCTATCGGAGGATGTCCTTACTCGAGGGTCTGCGACGTGGCTCTGAGGCCACAGAGGAGAACGCAAAACCACCCCTGCCCAGGGGCTCCCGGCTCCTAAGGCGCTGCACCCATGTCGCTAAGACGCGGGCGGCACCTCTGCAGCGGCTCGTGGCCCTGCCCCCCGCCGGGCGCCTGGGCTCTGCCCTGCGGCTGCTCCCCTCGGCTGTGTGGCTCCGGGCGTTTCCCTTCCATCTTTGTCACCTCGCGGCCACACAGTCTGTAAGGGCGTGGTCTTGCATTAAGTGATCTTTCATCTCGCTGGGTTTTTCTAACCCTGATGAGGAAGTGGGCACCTAGCCTGAGATGTCCTTTGGGGCTGAGTCTGTGCGGAGGTGCAGAGGTGTCGGGTTCCACAGAAAGGAGTCTGGGGACAACAGAATTGTCAAAAGTACGTGAAAACAAACGCACAGGGTGTAGAGAAAGCTTTTCTTTATAGTAGATGTCAGTTAACGGATACGAAAGAGATGATGGAGCTATGTAGTTAGAAAAACTCATCCATGGATGCTGAAACAGCTGGCGAAAGTAGGTACGCGGGTCCGGATACATATACGGTCTCCAAGTACCTCCCTGTAAATTCCATATCAAATATGAAGAGAAAGAGTGAACTCAGGCGTCAGAGCTGACGTCACCAACATGGGGACAAATCATTAGTGTGTGCCACCTGGCACACACATCACTTCTGAGATATTCCCATCAAAAAGGCACGATTTATGTCTGATCATGAAGAAACATCAGGAAAATTCAGATTGAACGTCTACAAAATAACCAGCTGGTATTCTTCAAAACGTTATGGTAAAGAAAGGCAACGACAGACAGACGCCGTTTCAGATCTAAGGACAGGAAAGGGATGTGACGGATGAAGGCAGCTTGTGATCCCAGGTTAGGTCCAGCAAATGGCAACCAAGGACATTATTCGGATAATCGGTGAAACTCGAATAATGTGTTAGCCTAATCAAAATACCACTAACGGGGGTTGGGGGAGGGGGTGAGGCTGAGCAGCAGAAATGCATTTTCTCACAGTTCCGGAGGCTGGAAGTCTGGGGTCAGGGTGCCAGCGTGGCTGGGCTCTGGTGACGATGGCCCCCTCTCGCTGTGTCCTCACACGGTGGAGGGAGGGGGAGAGAGGTTGAGAGCAAGCTGTCTGGTGTTTCTTTTTGTAAGGTCACTCATCCCATCGTGGGGGCCCCGCCCTCACCACCTCATCTAAACCCAGTCGCCTCCCAAAGGCCCCGCTGTCTAACACCGTCACCTTGGGGGTTAGGACGTCCAACGCACGAAGCTGGGGGGAGGGGACACGAACATTCAGCCCATGACAAATATGAACTATGCGCTAGACAATAACATGTTATCAATGGTAAACTTCCTGACTTGGCTACGTAAGAAAATGTCTTTATATTCTTAGGAAAATGTCCATGGAAGCATCTGGAGGGATTTAGAGGTGAGGGGGCATGATGTCTCCATCGTATTCTCAAAAAGTACAGAAAAACAAAAACAAAAACAGTGTGTACAGGGAAAGGACTCTTTGCTGAAGCAGAAAATGTAGCTGAGCAGTGGGTCTGGTGAAGGGTGTTGGGGGTTCCTGGCGCAATTCCTGTAGCTTTTCTTTTATTTATTTTTACTTTTATTATTATTATGTTTTTAGGCGAGGCAACCCTTGGTTGACCTCACAGATTGCAAGGACCTTGTCAGCTTACAATCCCTTATTTTTTTATTTTTTACGCCTACAGCACCTGGTCTTCCTAAGTGGTCTCCCATCCAAGTACTAACCAGGCCCCACCCTGCTTAGCTTCTGCGATCAGATGGGATCGAGCTTGTTCAGGGTGGCATGGCCATAGACTTCCTGCAGCTTTTCTTAATCTGAAACTATTTCAAAATAGAAATTTACCCCCAAAATAAAAAATAAAGTGGCTCAATAAGTTGTGAAATTTAAGTTATTGGTCTCCAATCAAAGCCTGCCTGACTTGGGATCTAAGTCTATTGAGTCCCCGAGTCTTTTAGAGTCCGTATGTTTGCTCATGGTCTTTAGGTGCAGCCATTAAAAGCATTTTTCCAAATGAGCGCTGCCATTAACCAGGACACTTGGATAGCCGAAGAAATCATTAAATGCTTCTACCCGGCCAGCCAAAAAAATCACCCCAGCCAGGAATCTCTCTCTCTCTCTCTCTCTCTCTCTCTCTCTCTCTCTCTCTCCTGCTTGGCTTCCAAGTCAATAATAACATTGATACAAGAGGACGGCATCTTCCTTCTCTCCTTTCTCGGTTCCAGTCTTTCCGGAGAGAAGTGGGATTAACGGTCTCGAAACCGCTCTGCGGAGAAAGAAGTAGCGGGGCTGAAGTTAAACATCGTCATGATATAAAACAGTAAGCAGCTCCGCCTGACAGCTCTGACAGCTGTTTGCGCTAGAAAACAGCATTTATGATGTCAGTCCTGTAAGGGAGTGCGTCTGAATTAAAATCATTACAGCTGATAGCACAACAAAGATCCTTTGTCATCAATCATCCCTCACGAATACCAGGGCTAGGACTAGCCCCGTGGCGGGAAAAGCCTCCGTCGAGGGGAAGAGGCAAGGGGGTGCCGTCGATCCTTCTAGAAATCCAGACGTCCTTCCGAAGCCGGAGCACCTCACCTGCCACGGAAGCCCCTGTGTGGGGGAGGCCTCTGGGGACACCCTGTCTGCTGCGATGAGAGGTCACTCGCTGCGTTTCACCCTCCTCCGGGGAACTGTTTGGACTGAAGGGACCTATTGTTTCGACGGCACCATAATGACGCCCAGAGCTAACGCCTTTACTGCTTGTCCCGTTCGAGTTCTGAATTTGAAGTGACAAAGTGTCTGGTTTCAACCTCCTTGTGGGTTAGAGAGTGGCTAAAGACCTAGCAGAGATGGCCCAATGCCCATAGCCAGCTCTCTTCCTGTTTACTCCTGTTCCTTAGGTTTGAATCTCCCCAGAATAAAATGACCGCGAGGAATCACCACTCAGAACCCACTTAGCCTTGAGGGAAGTCGCTGGGATGGGACCTGGGGCATATTGAAAGTTACTAGAGCCCAAAAGTGTGGGGACAGAGCCGGAGGAGGGTCTAAAGGGGTCAAGGAGACCAGACAGAGGAGGGGAGGGCTCCCCCAGCCCGTATGGGCCTCAGGGGGCCTGCTGGAGTCCCTCCCCTCTGCTCACTTGGCTCTGTGCTGCCGGGCGGGGTAGTGTCCCAAGGTCACCTGGATCAGAGCCCTCTGCAAACGCCCGGCCCCTCCGTCCTGCTTCTCTGGCCTCCCTGTGCCCCCTCCTCGTTCTGGACCTGCTCATCTCGGCCCAAGGGGTGAAAGTCAGCTCAGGAGTCTGCATGCCCTCTGAGAAAGGACAGGGAGAGCTGAGACACAGACCCCGAAGAAAGGCCCAGGAGAGGCCATGCGATGGCAGAACTTCAA
>CM053506.1:105468238-105487122 GCA_028627145.1 Eidolon dupreanum
GGTAAATGATGACCGGAGGACTTGCAAAGGTGGGGGCGGGATTAAGAGAACCAACAAGGCGGGGAAGTCCTCCAGGGGCTGAAAGGCACGGGGACAGGGCCACATCCAGGGGACACCAAGATGCGCATCCGTGAAGCAGCAGAGGAAGCAGCTCTGGCCAACGCAAACCTCAGCAGGGAGGGCGTGAGGAAAAACCCATATCTTGACCTCATTCCCCTCCCACCCTTTACATCTGCTGGTGTTTCCCATCGGCGGAACCCGGCCAGGAGCCCGAGGGCAAAGGAGACTGATTGATGCGGTCTGGTTGGCAGAGGCCAGCTTCCAAGGACACAGGGCAGGGTGGCTGTGGAGGGACAGGGAGAATACCCAGCCCACCTGGGAACCGGGGAGGCAGACAGATGTCAAGACCCACCACCAATAGTGTAATCATGTGGTTATGTCTGCAAAGTGACTTTTTTATGTTCAGTACTTCGTTTATTTTTACCCATCGAGTACATTTCATCATTGCCATTTTCAAATGAGAAGTTAAGTCCTTTGCCCAGAGTCATACAGCTAGGGAGCAGGAGAACCTCGGCTGGGCCCCACTCCCCCACCCCCGATGGATGGGCTCGACTCGGGCGGAGTGGACACGGCTGTGCTGACCCGCATCACGGGTGGGCGTGGCTTCCAAACATCCAGCATGTGTGGCAGGACGGAGATTTCCCTCGGGATCAAAAGAAAGTGCCGTCGGCCCCTCACTCACTCACTCAGCGTGGGCTGCAGGCGGTGTGAGTTCACAGACCGGGGTGGGCAGGGTCTCTGTTTCATTGTTTGTGTTTTTCAGGGAATTTTTCAATTTCATCTAAGTTGTCACATTTATTAGCATAAAGTGGTTCATATTTCCTTATTATTCTTTTAATTTCTGTAAGATCTGTAGTGATGTTCCTCCTTTCACTCCCGACATTATTAATCTAGGTTTTCTCTATTTTTTATATTTTTTTATGACCAGACTATTTTTGTTTAACAATTTTAATATTTTTTCCCAAAGACCCAACATTTTGTTTCCTTGATTTTTCTTTTTTTCCCCATTTCACTTAATTCTGCTCTTATCTTTATTACTTCCTTTCTTCTGCTCACATTAGATTTGATTTGCCTTCTTTTCTAGTTTCTTAAGATGGAAAGTTAATTAGTTTGAGACATTTTTTCTTCCTAATATTATTATTCTTTCTAATATGCATCCTTTACTTAAATGAGTTTCTTGTAGATGTCATAATAACTTTGTCTTTCATTTTTTGTTCACCCTGATGATCTTTGCCTTTTGATTAGAGTGTTTAGATCCTATATGTTTAATGTGGTTATTGATATGGATTCAAACCTACTATCTTGCTATTGGTTTTCTATTCAGTCCATTTGTTCTCTATTTCTTTTTTCCTCTCTTTCTGACCAATTTTTGCTCGGGTGTCTTGTTATGATTTAATTTTATCTCCACCATTAGCTTATTTGCTTTTCTCTCTCTCTCTCTCTCTCTCTCTCTCTCTCTCTCTCTCTCTCGACTAAACTAAGCTCCCTCTGGGGCTGGCTAGGTCCCAGCTCTCTAAGCACATGTATGTCCAGCACTGGACAGAATCAAGCTTTGTCAGCAGGGCAGGAGAAGACAGTGGGTAGGACGTGGCCCAACTTTCCAGTCCCCAGATCCTGTCTCAAGGGAGTCCAGTGGTCTCCCTTGAGTGTTTGTATCTTTGTTGCAATCTTCTGTACTAGGATGAATAATGTTCTCCCCAAAATTCATGTCCACTCAGAACCTGTGAGCGTGATCTTATTTGGAAAAAGGGTATTTTCAGATGTAATCAGGTTAAGATGAGTTCAGGCTGGATTAGGGTGGTCCTAATCCAGTGACTGGTCCTTATAAGCAGAGAGAAAATTGGGCACAGGGACAGGCACATCGGGAAAACCACGCGAAGACAAAGGCAGAGATTGGGCTGATGCATCTACAAGCCAAGGAATGCCAAGGACTGCTGGAGGCCACCCCAGAGAGGCCCGGGACGAATTCTCCCTCAGCGTCTCCAGAAGGAGCCAACCTTGCTGACACCTCAGTCTCAGGTCTTCGACCTCTAGAACCGCGAGAGAATAAATTTCCGTCGTTTTAAGCCACCAGTTTATAACTAATGCATCTTCCAATAACAGACCATTTTATTGAGATGCTTTGAGCATGTTTCTGTCCCTTTCGGCCAAAGGAAAAGTCTTAGCCATAATGCTCCTTTGTTTCTCCTTCCCACGTCTTTGCAAAGCCCACCTCCTCCTGACTTGTAAGTTCACGCACACCCAGTGCCTTGACCAGCCCTCCCTCTTACCTGTGACCTACTCTTGCCCTTCACCCTGTTGCATGACCTCCCTCTGGGCAGGCTGCAAACCCTAGAAGACATCTGCCTGGTCTTCCCCCAGCACCGGCATCTGGATCCCACTGCCAGCTGCTGGTGGGCTGGGGCCTCCCACAGTGCACGATGGGCAGGTGCCTATCCGGGATGGTTTGGGGAGGGTGGATCATGACCCTATCTGTGGATCTGAAGCTAGTCAACCAGGTTGAGTCCAGAGGGGCCAAGGGCATCTGTGCCCTTCCCCCGCCCCAGCCTCTGCTTCTGGAGCTGAGCCCCTTCATCTGCCAAAAGCAAACCTGAAGCCGAGGACCCCTGGGACCCAGGATTACGGACACTCACAACTAATGCCAAATAAACAGTACAAAATTATATATAATCGCTCCTAAAGTCATTTACTTGTACCAGTAATTGACCTGTACCTCCTTTAATCTTTAATACTCTTTTAAAATTCAGCCTCAGGGCGTCATTGTGGTTATTGACGTTTGTCAGGGTGTGGACTCAGGAGACAGCAGGCTTTGGTTAAGATGTCTTCAAAAGAAATAACCAATTTAGGAAGACGTGACATTCACACACGGGGTGAGGAGATGTGGGGCGAGTGGCTGTGGCTGCCTGCATTTTCCTGGGTTGGATGACAATGGTGATAATTATGGTGCTGATGATGATGATGAAGGCAGTGGCACTAAGATTTATTGACGGCTCAGCATACGCTACGAATGATTTCAATTAATCCTCTTAACAGATCCCTAAGATAAATTCTACTATAAGCCTCATTCTACGGTAGGAAACTAGGGGTGGGGAGGTTCCGGAACCTGCATCAAGACACACGGCTGTTAGGTGCCGGAGCCAGGCTGGACCTCGCGTCTGTCCGTAGGAACCTCGAACCCTGTCCTGCTAGCCTCAGTCAGGTGGCCCACGGCCTCTGCCTCACAGAGGCCTTCCGAGAGTACCGCACGAGATTGCACGTACCCTCCCTTCTCTAACCTTCGGTTTTCTCGTCTGCAAACTGAGGGTAATGGTCCCCCGTTCACTGCATGCTGTGAGGGTTCAGTGGGATTATATAAATGCAGCCGCTTGACAAATAGCAGCTCTCTGCACTTCCGACCACGTGGCACTGGAATAGCGACTGAAGCCCAGGGCGTGCATTTGCCTTCTCGTCTCCTGAAGACGCAAACGTGGAGAGACACTTTGCTGACTTCTCATTTTACCCCTTTGAGTGTCACCAAAGTCAGTGTTCTGGATGCAGTAAAACACACACACACACACACACACACACACACACACACACACACACAACAACAACAACAACACACCCCAACCAGGTTGAGTCAACCAGTCAACCAGGTTGAGTCCAGGTTTTGTGGAGGAGCCATAAATCTTCCTTCAAATAGATTTGAAATATTGGCAATGTCACTTAAATCGGTGGCCAGGCACCATCAATGCTACGTTACCCTCTCTCATCTCATCGCAGTAAGAACACGAGATCTGCCCTCTTAACAAATTTGGAGCTCACAGACAGCGTCTTCAGCCAGAGGCTCCATGTCCTACAAATCTCCTTCTCATTTTGCATAACCGAGACCTTGCACCCCTTGAGAGCAACTCCCCCTCCTTCCCGCCCTGCTGCCTCTGACGACCACCACTCCGTTTTCCGCTTCCATAGCTCACACTCTTTTAGACGCCTCTCGTAAGTGGAATCACACAGCCTTTGTCCTTTGCAGAGGGGTTTATTTCACTGGGCGTAATATCCTCCGATTTCATCCTCGTTGTCGTAGATGCCAGAATTTCCTTCTTTTTTAAAGCTGAGGAATATTCCCTTGTATGTAGAGGCCACATTCTCTTTACGTATTCATCTAGACATTTCTCCAAAGGAGGCCTACAAATGCCAACACGCACAGGAGGAGGTTCTCAGCGTTGCTAATCACCAGGGAAATGCAAATCAAAACCACGGGTGAGATGCCACTCCCATCCATAAGGGCGGCTGCTATCAAAAAAAAAAAAAAAAAAAAAAAAAAAAGGCAACACACAGTGAGAATGTGGAGAAACTGGAACCCTCATGCATGATTTATATGGGGCTGTGAAATGGAGCAACCACTATGGAAAACAGTATGGAGATGCCTCAAAGTATCAAACAGAGGACCACCACGCAACCCGGGCACCACCTTTAAAGATGCTCAGTGACTTCCACCCTCCCGTCCCGGTTCCAGGTCCTGCAGCCAAGGACAGGTGGAGGCTGAGGAGCGTTTTCTCACTTTCGACTCCCTAAGCGCACGAACGGACGCAGGGATGGACCGGGCGGACGGACCGCTACTGCGGATCCGCCCTTAGCTCTGTCGATGAGGAAGGCGAACCGCGGAGCGTCCAGAGCTGGGCTCCCCCGCCGACGTGCGCTTTGCGGCGGGTCGGAGAGCAGAGGTTCCTCCAGGGCTGGTGAGGAGAATCCCAGTCTGGGGACCTCAGCTGGGCCCACACCTGCCCGCTCGCCCGCCGTCCTGTGGGGCTGCCCTCCCCCTCCCCGCAAGCAGGGTCAGAGCAGCTCCAGCTGCGACCCGCCGGGCCCTCCTCCCGACCCTGTCCCAGCCTCCCAGCCGTTAGCGCCCCCAGCCCCATGTCCTTCCTCCGCTGTGACTCCCCCTTCCTGGAGGACGGGCTTGCACCCCAATACCTGCCTTTCTGCCCCGTCCCATCTCTAATCGGGGACCAAGCCCGCCGACTCACTCTTGCAATTCTCTCTTGAATCCCTGGTGCCCTTCCCTCCGGGGCGATCGGAGCCACTTTCTCGCCTAGATTCAGCATCGGCCTCCGGGACAAGCGGTCCAGTGTGTCCCTTCCCTGGGCTACAAACATGGCAGTGAGTCCTGTGTCCTCCCTGACCCAACCACACCTTCCTTCTCACCCTCCCATCGGTGGTTTACACTCGGGCCGAAGCCACGTGGTTGCTCGCTGGCCCGAGCCCCACCCGGGCCAGAATGTTGCCTTTTTCTCTCCCCTCATTTCCTACCTGACGTCCGCCACCCGTTTTGATCTGGGCCACGCTGCAGCTCGCGGCTTCCGCATCCACTCAGCGGGCGTCTCGTCTCCCAGCATCCTCGTTCTGGGACCGCCCACGAGCACCCAGACTGCCCTCCTCCCCAGGGGCCCGTCGGTTCGTTCCACGCGAGTCACTCCTCTGCTGGCCGGGCAGACGGTCAGACTCCATCCACGCCTCGCCTGAGGAAGTGGCTGAATCAATTAATTTGGGGCTCGTTTTCCAGCTTCCTTGCTCGGGTGGAGAAGCCGGTCCCCTGACCCGTGGGGTCGGCCCCCCGGGGGCAGGATGGGCACCGCCTGGCACATTAAGCCCGGCCTCGGATCCCATTAAACGGAGGGGAAGGGAGGGGGAGAGGAGCAGGCTTGCCCCAGACACCCGCACACTGTCTGCAGCTACGCGGGAGGTTAACGCAGAGGAGCCGCCGGCCTGCCGCTAATTGTCCCCTGTGTTAATCACAGTGTGCGGCTGTTAGAATGTGTTAATTCAGTAATTACTGAGGAGGGGGAGGCTGCCCTGTAATCTTTGTCGTTATTTTTTAACTGAAATATGAAATGGAAATGGAGAGAGTGAGAAATGAACTCCCCACACCCTTGGGGGGGGGACAGGGAGCTGCTGTCTCCCTTTGTTCCTGCCCAGTATCCATGTCCCCGCAACCCCCAGGGAAGTGGCCCCAATACTGAAAGGAGCCCGGTGTCAAGGTTAAGGTCTGTTTCTTGAAGAAACAAGATTGGAGCCAAATATCACAATGGCCAAGGGTTCCAGACCCCCAGACCCAAGCCCTCCCCCCAGCCTTCTCCAGTGGGCTGGTGGCTCCCCCTCCCCAGGCGGGGGCTTCTCCCCAAATCCCCATTCCTTTTACCCTGTAGCCCCCACTGCTGTGCTTGATTCTGCCCCTCTTTCCCCGTGTCCCCCGCCCCCTGTGATTATGAGTCAGACACCGCATCCTGCTGGGCGCCGACTGAGATGCCTGAGGTGCTTTGCGGGGACCATGCTCGGTGGTGGGAAGTGGGGTCTCAACCACTCAGCAAGGCTGCGAGCGAGGCTTGCGGCTCTGCGGAGCCAGGCAGGATCTGTCTTTGCCGGGTGCCTGTGGGATCCCCGCTTCCCTCCCAGTGCCGACCACTGGGGTCACTCTGGCAGCCTGATGAAGCCTCTCCCGTAGGCGGGGCTCTGTCCCCTCCAAGCCTCTCCCTCTGTCACCCAAGGACCCAAGGACACAGTGTTGGGACCGGGCAGACTTGGGTTACGATCTTGGGACTGGGAGTGGGGAGCCAAGTCCTCCCTACGGCCCTCCAGGCCCCCCCACGGCTCTGGCTACCCCCTCACTCCGCTGCGGCCACACTGGCCGCCTGCCGCGCCGGCTCCATGGGTGTGGCGGGCTCCGGACCCCCGTGTATGTGTAAGCTCCCCACGTGGATCTAATGTCTAACGAAGCTTGAGAACCGAGATCCCCACGCTGAAGTTCAAGGTCATTCTGCGAACCCCTGCGCCCTGGCCTGGGTCTCTGCTCCTGGGCTCCCGCCCCTCCCCGCACCCCCTTCTCCCTCCTCTCCACCCCTGCACTTACGTCACTTGCAGGCACAGCCCCTGCTGCCCCAGCCTCCGCGCCTCTGTGCGCCGACCTGCAGCGCGTGTCCTCGGCCTTCGCGGCCCCCTCATCTCCTCCGTGAACCTCACCCGTCCCTGTGGGTCCCTGTCTTGCTTCGTCCCTTAGGTTCACACAGCAGATTGTGCCGGTCTCTTCATAGTCCTTGCTCCACCGCATGCTAACCATTTGTCGAGAGGCTCTGATAATGTGGACGCACAGGGGTCTGGGTGACAGAGACCTAGACTGAATTCTTAGTTCCCTCGCTTACGTTTCCTGGCTTGGGGGAAGTCACGTGACAGCTCCGAGCTTCAGTGTCCTCATCCGTACATCACGAATATGCACGCGGCCTGTTTTGGTTGAGCATCTACTATGTGCCGTGCATTTCAAGCCCATCTTCCCATGATCTCCCCACCACAGCCCCGTGAGACAACACATGGCGTTTAATGCCAGCTGCAGAGGGGTCCTGCTCCGAGCTTTTGAGTCAGGAACCTCAGGCGAGTTACTCAGGCCCCTGGTCCCCCCTGCCCCAAGCCTCAGCTTTGTCTCTAGCTCAGGAGGTGTGAACACACGCTGCACGGGATGTGTGAGGGTCATATTAAATAACACCACGGAACGCTGAGGACACGGGGAGCCTTCCACGCGCATCAGCGCTCGCCGTCACCCGGGTCTCATACAAAATCACCTTCCGTGGAGAGAAACAGGTCTTACACTATCGGTCTTGTCGCGTCCTTGAGAAGATTAAATGAGATAATGTAGGCAAGGCTTGACAGATAAAGATGACTTGAATAACTGTGAGTTCCCTCCTCACGTGTCCCCCATCCCGCCTGGGGCCCGATGTTTTTATGGGCCGTGTGCCTTGGGGACAATGAGCACATCTGCACCACAGTGCCCAGCGGAGTGACTGGCACACAGCTGGGACGCGATACCGATCAGGATGATGAAACTCCCGTTTCTGATGCTGTCCCCCTATTCCTCATAATACTATCGCTTCTCTCCTCCAGTCATCCATCTTTCCATTCATCTACTCATTCATCCAGCACATTGAACACCTGTGGTGCTCCAGGCGTGGGTCCCTGTTCTTCAGGAAGCTCACGGTCCAGTGGAGAGAGAGACAAAGACCAACCTGCCTGCAAATACAACCCCAGGTAGCAAGGAAGGCTATGATAAAAATAAAGAATAGGGACAAGGGCAGGGGGATGTGTCCTGTACTGTACTCAGAAAAGTTCTCTCTGAAAAGGTGACATTTGGTCATTTTTAAAGTGATATAGACCTTTGTTAACATTTCAGCAAGTACAGAACAACGTAAACCTCTTCGATGACCGTCATTCAGAAATCACGCCACTGTACACTCACTCGCCTTCTCTCTTCGAGTTTAAATATGCAGAATCGTATCGTCTTTTTAATTTAACATGACACTACATCACTCTGTAGCTATATTTATGTTTTCCCATTTCCTGTGTATCACTACGTAATAAGAACCTAAAAAATTGGTACCGTAAGTATTTATGAGGTTTCTTCGCCTTTACGAAGAAAGTGCGTGTTACTGTACAAATTCTAGAAAATCGTGATAAGGAAACGAATTAAAATAATTTCTAATCCTACCATTTAGCCTATCGGTCTCTACTCTTCCTAGTTCTCCTTCCTCGTGGAAGTGGGAAGATGCGATGCAGAGTATTTCAGTCTTGCATCTGGCTTTTTAATGATAACGCTTTAAAGCTGGGAGGCACGTGGATTCAGGCGGAGGGAGAAGTTTTAGCATCTTGCAGAGTCCGGGAGGCAGCGTCAGAATGCTGTGCCACCGGCTGACTTTGCCGCATCACGTGATCCATGAGACCAGGCTCCCCCTGTGCAGAAGAGAGGCAGGGAGGCGGGAGCCCTCCCTGGACCTTAAGCCTGCAACACAGACCAGGGAGCAGAGAGCAGCCACGCAAGGGGTCGGGGAGGAAGGGCACTTGCCCGCGACCTCGTCCCGTGTGAACACGCAGCGTTTACTCCAGACCCAAGAACCCAAGACAGGCGAGAGCGAAGCTCCTTTGAGGGTGCTTTTGGTTGAGCCTCACCTTCCGTCTTCTCCTTTAATCCTCATCACATCTGCCCACAGGTGGCACGACTCCGCCCACCTTACCGAGGAGGAAGCGGCCTCCTCCGAGAGGCCAGGACACCTGTCCCAAGCCCGGCAGCTCCGGAGTGCGGGGAGGTCCGTGCCTGTGTCTACCTGGCCCGAGGCCGCGCTCTCACCCGCCCAGCTGTAGGTGACAAAGCACCCTGACTCCTCCACGTAGTGCGGGGGGCAGGGCGCCCAGGGTGTCCTGGGAAACGGAGACTGTGTTTGCAGTGAAATCACTCCAGGTAAATTGTGAGAGAGAATCTGCTACCTGAATCCCAGCGTCGACCTCTCTCTGACTTGACCTTGGGCCCACCTGGAAACAGGATCCGGGGCCAAGGAGACGTCGGTCAGGATGACGTATGTACTGGGTTCTGCTCTATCCTCACCCCTTAAACGCCAGGCACGCGGACGCCAGCGTGCAGCTTGGGCTGAGAACCAGCACCTGGACAGGGAAGCACACGTCTCTGACCGGCCCGAGCATGTCCCTTAAAAAGAAAAAAAAAAAAAAAGGTCCTTTAGAAATACTTTCTTACCAAAAAAGTAACATGTGCAGGATATAAAAATTAAAACAGTGAAGAGAGGCGTTTGCCCAAGAGAGCCCTACCCCCCTTGCCTGGACCCCCGAGTCCTCTTTCTCAGAAGCAGCTATAAAGAATTGCTTGTATCCTTCCAGAAACGCTTTACGTACATGTGACCACGTATGTCTGTGTATCGTTATGCTAATACGTGTGTCTGCTGTCTTCTGGCTTCAGCACATTTGGGACTCCCCCAACCTTTTTATTGGCCGCATAATATTCCACGGCCTAGACAGGCCCTGGCTCGCCCAACCGGCTCCGTGCTCACAGGCTTTTTGGCAGTTTGCAGCATTTTGCTCTTGTAGGTGCTGCTGTCATGCACGCTCCTGTGTCCTCACATGCGTGTCCAAATACGCCTCTCTGTCGAATAATTCCTAGAAGCGGAACAGAATGCGTGATTGCTCTGGAGGTCCCGGCAAACAGGACAAAAGAAATGAGAGGCACACAAATCAGAAAGGACAAGACAGATCTGTCATTATTTGCAGGCAATGGAATCTTCTACCTGGAATTTCCAACAGAATCAGCTGACAAATTCTTGGAGAAGCCAGCAACGTGACCAGGTAGAAGCTTGACATAAAAATTGGTTGTCATCTTCCTATCCTCCAGCAGGAACCGGTTAGAGAAAAAATAGAAAAAAAAAAAAGTGCGATTTCTGGGCTAACATGTTCCCTGAGTATCGTGGCTCCAAGGACATTGTTCCCGTCCCGCTGCACCCAGTGTGAGGGAGGGAACGAGCCCTCCTCCTCCCTCGTCGCTCCTTTACCAAGGCTGGCCGCCCTCAAAGTCTTTGCTGTTTTACCAGCTGGATGGTCAAACTCTTATTTTATTGTTTCAATTTGCAGTTCTTTAATTATGAACAAGGCTGAGCATCTTCCCACACATTTGGCCTTGGCCTTGATTTCCATGGGGCGATGTCAGCGTTCACATCAGCGGATGGCAGTTCCACCTCCCGCTGAGTCCCGCCCACACACACACACACACACCCCCCGCTACACCCCCCTCTCTGTGGCGAGAGGGGGAGTACGAGGCCGTGCGGGCCAGTCCGCCGCTGGCAGCCCGGAGGCCGGGGAACCCGCGCTTGCCGCCCTCGCCGGAGCGGCCTCCAGCCCCGAGCCATCTTCTCAGTGGAAAGAGCAAAGAATCCGAATCAAGGAAACCTAATATCTGAAGCCACAACGTCTTCACTGAAAATGCAAAGTGATGCCAGAAAGACAAGGAAGTTAAATGACAGCAGCGCTAGCGTCTCAGCCGTGGGCTTGACTCCATATTTAAAGCAATGCTTTGACACTCAGGAAATAGTAGGATGGATGGAGGAAGACGGAGAGGCACCCCGTGCGAGGTGGGGCTCTCCGTGCCGTTGCGATCGTGCGGTTTCAGCAACGCACCCTGGCATGTTTGTTAATAAAGACACAGAGCCGAGGAGACACAGAGTGTTTTGTTTCAGCCCACTGTCTATCTCCGGAGAAATGTTATTGGAATCATATTGCATTTTCAGGTCCGATGAAGCTGCAGTAATATAAGCATTTTATGCAAATGTGTTTTGGGGGAAAGAATGGCGTGTCATGTACCATAAATCTTAAGGTAACCGGAACCCTGGTTATGCCTCAGTCTTAACACATCCTGATAGGAGGCAATTATTTTGGACCAACGCACCGCCTTTCATGGAAGTTTGTCTCTGCTTAAAGCTAGAGCCTGTTTGCTAGTTCAGATTTATGGGGCGTGATGACAGGCCAGGCCAGGTGGCCATGAGCTTGGCCATGGAAAGAGACGAAGGCCCACCTATCCACCCCTCATGCATGCATCCGTCCATGCACCCATCCATGCATCCATGCATTGTCCATCCATCTGTCCATGCACGCATGCATCCATCCATCTCTCTATGCATCTATGCATGCATGCATCCACCCATCTGTCTATGCATCCATGCATGCATCTATCCATCCATCCGTCTATGCAGCCATGCATGCACCCACACATTGTTCATCCATCTGTCCATGCATGCATGCATGCGTCCATCCATTTGTTTATGCATCTATGCATGCATCCATCCATCCATCTGTCTTTCCGCAAGTCAGGATCAGGTCATGGACAAGAAGGTGGGCTCTGGGTTCAGGCTCTGGGGCCAGAGTGCCTGAGATAGTCTGTGCTCTGCCCTCTATCCCCCGCATGACCTTGGGCATGCTTCTTCACCTCCCTCAGCTTCATTTTTCTCATCAGCAAAATAGAGACGACAATGGTCGTTGGGAGGACCAAGCGGGGTCGTGCGTGTAAAATGTTTAGCACAGAGCTGGGCATCACACATAGCCAGTAAATTTGCCATTGTAACATTTGTTCATTTAACACCAAAGCCATCAAGCACCTGGTCCTTAGATAGCCCAGGTAGGAAGAACCAACTGAGTGTGGGTGTGTTTTGGGGGCAGGGGTCACCCTGCAGCCTGGCAGGGGCTCTGCAGGCCTGAGGGCTGTGCCCACCCCGTTGGCACCTCCATACATTAGATGCGGCTCTGCAACGTCCTTCCCGCCTTAGCTCACCTTGGTCCTGGGAGCCAGGAGGCTGCACTCCGGGCATTTTGCAGCCCATCCGGAGGTGTTTGTTGGTCACCTGGTGTGTGAAGGACTCAGTATTGTGGCAGGAATGAGTCGCAGGTGGATAAGATCAGCCCCTTCCAAAACGGGGACGTGTCCCAGGTGATTGACGTGTCAGGGTTGTGCAGCAAGCCAGGGGGAGGGGCGGTCAGGTGGGAATGCTGCTTCCAGCAGGGGGGCGGGGGGAGGGAATCAGGACAGGCCTCTTGGACAGGGGCCGGGTGGCCCTGAAGGGCAAGTCGGTTTTGACTCTCCCAGTGTTCCACGGAGCCTGTCCCCTCCCGACCTCATTCTGTGTCCTCATTCTGGATGATTTAGTGTGTCACAGGACAGAAAAAGAGAAAGACAGGAGCAGAAAGGGGGTGCACCCTCTCCTCACCAGTGTCACCCAGACCATCTTGCTCCCTTCCCCCAAATCTCTTCTGCTGTCTCAGGCCTTCTTGAATGAAAGAGAGAAAAAAGAAGAACACTTGAGTCCTCATGCAGAGACATTTAGAAGGTGAGATTGAAGGAGGTTACGAAGGAGGGAGGCATTAACTGAGAGCAGCGTTTACAAATTTCTTAAAGTTTGGGTCATAGTAAGGAGTAGGTTTTGCAGAGCATTCCAGGCTCCACAGAAATGTCCGTGAAGCTGAAAACGTCATTTCATGAAACATGACCCTTTCTATGTGTGAGACACCCTGGACATATAAATATAATCGCTATATTAAGTCATACATTTCAAGAATTGCTTGTATTCTGATATCCAGATTGAAGCTTGTGGCTTTTCAAAGCACGATTAAAGTTATTCATCGTGAATAGCTATACCACCAATGTTTAATTATAATATTTTTGAGCGTAAGTGAAATGTTTTAAAGTAAGCCTGTAACACACCTCAAGAACACCTTCTTGTCTCAGACCTGCAAATTACTTCTCCCTGCCGAGGTTTGGCCGCCCTGACTTCTGGGTTAGCCCGCTCCAGGGGTCACACTGGTGTCTTTCTATTTCCTGTATTAACACTCTGCCCGCAGCCCACTGAGGTGAGGCCACGACCCAGCGATGGTCCCCCTGGGTAAGTCAGAGCACTCCCAGCAGTCCCATGGGCAGACCCCAGGTGGGGCGCGAGAGGATGGTCATGTGGGCTGAGTGCAGGTGGCCTAGGACCGAGAAAGACACGTCCCCTTGCACCTCCAAGGCCCCTCTGTTTTACAGGTGAGGAAACTGAGGCACCGCGGATGAGTAGCAGCCAAGCCCACACAGCTCCCCGGGGCCGAGCTGCCTTCACAGCCTCCAGCGACAGACACTAGACTCTACTTACTATATCGTGTCCCCTGGGAGAGAGGAGGCTAGACTTGCCTTTTCTGAGAACCAAGACAGCTGCATCTGTCACCCCAGCTGCCTCCAGCCATAGCCCGGGGATTGGGCAGCCGGTGGCATGGGACAGCCCCGGCCCTGCCCACACCGCCTCAGGGCACTGCCGTGGGAAGCCCCTGCCCCGCTGGCTGTGGGTTCGGTGACAGGTGCAGCCTCTGCTCTCGCACTGATTTGTGGCGCAGAGTGGCACCCCCCTCCTGGGCGCGGGGAGCGCATATAAATTACCCCCCCCCATGCGGTGAACTGTCCAGACTAATTGTCAGTGTTAACTCTTGCTCAGTCACAGTTTTAAAGCTTCAAGCAGGCAGCAGACACCCCTACGTGCAACCAGTATAGACGGATAACTCAGACACGGGTGTGAGGAATTCAGTCGTCTCAGGGGGCGGGGGGTGGGACTGAGACCCACAGAAGGACGTGACCTGTCCAGTGTCACCCAGCTGGGCTGTGTGTTTATATCAGGGTGGCCGTGCAGTCATCGTTCCAACAGACACACTTGGAGATGAACATCACGGCTACTTATTAATTACCTGTATTACACGTGCACGCAAGTGCCTGTGTTAACGTCTCTTGTCCCTCACTGGGCTGGAGGGAGCGGTGTGGGGGGTGGGGCGTGAGGCCGTTGGAAATCGTTGGAAATCGTTGGAAATCTCGGCCTAAGGGTGGAGGAAGTGGACCAGAGGGACAAGAGACATGGGACGAAGGATGAAAGGCTGCCCCAGGGACAGGAGTGAACAGCAGCAGAACGCGGCACCCGTGGGCCCACTAGACGCGGGCGTGGGGAGCGGAGCGAGGAGTCCGCGGGAGCTGTGGTGGCCCGGCCGGGCCCGGACGTCGTGCACCCGCTGCTGCAGAGGCGCGGGCGGGGTGCGCGCTGGGGAAGGTGAGCCGACCCCGGGCCCGCTGGGCTCCTGGGCTCCGGGACGGCAGGGCGCCCGCACGCCTCGCCACGTGTCTGGCGCCAGCACGGGGTGACACAGAGCCCGTGTTGCTGCGTAGTCGGGTGGACGTGTCCGGCCGGGGGCGGGGGTGACGGGGCGCCCTGCCCCCTCGGAGCTGTGAAGGAGCCCTCCGAGGTGTTCCCCCACCGCGGGGCTGGGTCTGGGCTCGGGGCGAGGCGGCCAGGACGCAGGGAAGAGGGCCGTGCACGGCCACCCACGTGGGGGGAGATCGGAGCATCAAGGAACGGGGTGACCCACAGTGACCAGGGTCAGGGCATGTCCCAGACCTGGGACGGGCAGAGATCACACCAGGTGGGCACCCCAGGAAAAATGGCCACCCTGGCCCTGGCCCTTGGGCCGCCCGGCCACTCTCCCACTGGGGAGAGGAGGGGACAGAAGGCGGCAGCTGCTCTAGAAGCTTCTGTCTTTTCTCTGCCCAGGAATCGGGGTGTGGGAGGCCTCCAGGGCCTGGACCTGAGCACTTTCATGCCAGCAGCCCCAGACTTCACACCCGGCTGCGCCTCCTGGCCTGGTCCGCAGATGCCGCAGTTAGACAGTCTGCAGGCGGGGGGGGGGGGCTGTACCAGCACCCCCAGGGCCACCAGAATAAAGTGCCACAACCACGCCGGCTTCAAACAACACCGGTGTAATCTCTCCCCAACTGGGAGAGGGGCGGGTTCCTGCTGGAGACCCTGAGGGGCAGCCTCTGGCAGGTGTCCACCTCTGCTGGTGGCCGGCGACCCTGGCGTTCCCAGGCGTGGGGCCGCCTCATCCGCCCACGGCCTCCATCTGTCTTCACGATGCCTCTTCTCGGTGTCTCTCCTTCTCAGTCTCTTATAAGGACCCTTGTCATTGGGTTTAGGGCCACCCCACATCCAGGACGATCTGATCTTGATCCTTCTTATCTTAGTTACATCTGCAAAGATCCTTTTTCTAAATAAGCTCACATTCTCAGGTTCTGGGTGCGTGTGACTTTGGGGGGCACTGAGGCAGGAGAGGGCATGAAGCAATGGGGTGGAGCCACGGTCCCCGAGGGTGGGTGGGACACCAAGTGAGCTTGGAGCAGGGGTGGGCCCAGCAGGGCACGGCAGGGGCCAAAGGGCAGAGGGCAGGGGGACCCCACCCTCCCCTTGTCCCCTAGCACCGCTGGCTGAGCGCCCCCTTCTGGAGCCTTCCGCCATCCCCGTTTACCCGTTGGCCCCTGCTTGGGGGGACCGTGATGACACCTTTTAATTTAACAAAATTATTAAGAATAAATGATTCAGGAGAATATACGAATGCCTTTCAGGAGAGAACAGCAGCAGAGAACAAAGGAGTAGGTGCCACCGGTCCTGGTGGGAGCCACCGGGTTGGCCCAGAGGTGGGGGAAGGGGTCTGGGCGGGGGGGGGGGGCGGTCTGGGTGGGGAGGGGTCTGGGCAGGTTGGAAGGGTCTGGGTGGGTGGGGAGGGGTAGAGAGGAAGGGTCTGGGTGGGGGGTTCTCCCACCACAGCCAGGCAGGGAGGAGGCCAGGTCTCCCTCCCTTCCCCTCCTCTCCCCTCCCCTCCTCTCCCCTCCCCTCCCCTCCCCCTCCCCTCTCCTTCCCCTCCCCTCCCCTCCCCCTCTCCCCCTCCCAGAATTGGGGCCACAATTTAATATGCAAAGGTGGAGAGGCTGGCACAGAGGCGCCTGCTGTGGCATGCATGCCGTATTTCAAACAAAGAGTATACAACAAAGGGCCTGCGGATGGGGGGGATTTGTCAGAATTCAGCGATGGGAAAGATTTATCTAAGCTGAGTGGAGGGGCCTGTGACCTTGGGCTTGAGCACTTTAAAGCGAACAGGCGGCTGGTGAAGACTGAACAAAGAGACGCTTGTGATTGTCATTATTTAATATAATGGTCTTAAACTGTTCGGAGGGGGAATTAGGTGGCACAAGAGAATTGTTTTTTATTCCAGGAGATGTAAGGAAGATGTAATGGAGGGGAAAAAGGCGGGAGGAGGGAGAGGCTGGCGAGATTTCTGAGATGAAAGGGAAGGAGAGCCAGTAAGTGAGCCGGTGAGAGGCAGCAGGAGATAAACAAGAATCCTTCGCCTCCCCCTCCCCCTCCCTCCCTCTCTCCTTTGCTCCCTCCCTCCTCTCCCCCCCCTCCAAGGTTCAGCCTCAGCCCTAAGGAGCAGGTGGGGGTCAGGGAGGGGCTGGGCTGGGAGGGGCGGGGGCTCTGGGGAGAGTGATCAGGGAGGGGACATCAACTTGTCCTTGCCGGTGGCAGTCAGAGTGCGGCAGGGCTGTGGGCTCCTGGGGCTGGGGGTCAGGGCTGCCAGGAAAACTGGGCGACCTGCCCACTGGAGGAAGCTGAGCACAGGGCGGGGCTGTGTGTGCCCGTGGGGGCCCCCTGGGGTCGGTGAGGACCAGGGGCCGGGAAGCAGAGAGCCGTGGGTCCCTTTATTACAGTGGGTCCCAGAAGCGGACTGTCCCCACGCGAGTAGGTGTCTGATCCCTGGCCGTGCCAGCCCTGACCTGCGGCACGGAGGGGGCTGTGGGCACAGGAGAAGGGGGCTGGCCGGGCCACCTCGTGGCCCACTGCCGCCGAGAGCGGGGTGGGCCTGAAGTGGGCGCCATCTGTGTGCCAGGTGGGTGCTGATGACACAGCGGCCCAGGCCCTTCACTTCCTCAGAGCGTGTCCCCTTTCTGCCTTTGTCACTCTGCATTCTCTTTCTTATGGTGCCCCTCTCCCAAATTTTCTAAGTTTCAGGTCCAACTAAGACAGCATCAACGAGGTGGTGGCCAGGACACACGCAAGGCGGAAGGACTGTGGTTCTTCCTGGAATGTACTAGAAGCCTGGCAGCTGGCGGTTCGGGGGAGCGGCAGAGCCAGGTGGGGGAGGGGCACGGGAGGGCAGCCCGATGCCCGTGTGGGCCGGACCAGGACCCCCGCGTCCTGCCGCGGGCGCAGCCATGCAGAGCATGTTTCACTAGAAGGATTTTCCTCATTTCACGCTGGCTACCCAGGCCGCAGGCCAGCTCACGCCCCGAGCGCTGGGAGACCAGAGGGGACGGAAACGGGCAGACTCCCTCCCCTGCCTGCACCCCAGAAGCGCCAGGCAGCTGCTGGGCCCTCCCTGGACCTGCCGAAGTCAGCCCTGGGGCGGCCGGCGGGTGTCCAGGAGATGGAGGGCCGAGGTGGACCCCGGGGACCGCGGACGTGCCAGGCACTCTGCTCCATCCCCGCGGCGGGGGCCCGGGGCTGGGGCCGGGGACCCAGGCCACTGCCCTGCTCTCTGCGAGCCTGACAGCAGGACCGGCTGGGCAGACTCGGGACGTGAGAGGCAACCGCTCCTTTCTCCTTCACTGACCAGGGGCTGAGCCCCAAGTCGGAAGGGACGAGAGGGCCCTGTGAGCACACACAGCCCAGGGAATTTGTCTTTACGTGGGCTGGGACTCCAGCTGTGAGGCCCGGGGGCTGAAAGCCTCCAGCAAGGGACCAGCTCCAGGAGGCAAATAGGGCGTGAGGATGACAGGGACGACCCAGCACGACGCCTTCAGCACGCACACCCCCCCCCTGCGTTCCGGAGGGGGCCGCGTGGCCTTGGAGGAAGGGCCTGGCCCGAGTCAAACACCTGGACCAGCCCTACCACCTACCCGAGGCGTGGCCGGGGGTAAGGACAGGACTGCCTTGGGGTGCCTGTCAGAGGGGGTGAGGTGAGGAGTGGGAGAGGGCGCTGCAGGCGGCGCCCACCCTGTCGCGGCCTCCGGCACCCATGTCATCTTCCCCAGAACTGGCACAGGAACAGCCCCCCTCTGTCGTCAGGAAGGAAACGTGGCTGGAGGGGGGTGGGGGTGGGGAATGGGGGGTGGGGGTGGGAGGACGACCCTACGGTTATAGTTGACAAGATGGGTGATGCAGCCCCAAGCGAACCCCTGCGTTTCTCCCTCACTCTCCTCTCTGTCTGTCTGTCTGTCTCTCCCTCCTCCCCCACCCCATGCCCACAGGATATATGGTCCTTTGGCTGTTCTGAGCGAGTCCTGTCTTCTGGTTCAGACCTCCGCTCCCCAGCCTGCCGTGGGGAGAGGGGAGCCCGTCTGCCCTTCCCCCTCCCATCAGAAACCCCTTCTCATCTGACCTACATCCTTCATCTGCAGCTTAAACTTCTTTTTTGTTCCGCTTTTAATTCTCATTTATTTCGCTACTTGGGCTCTATTCAATGGAGGATGGTCCTTTATCAATCTCTTAATTTTGTCTCTGGACCCTTCATTCCCTCTCTGCTGCGGAGGGGGCCCAGGCCACGGGGGTCTGATGCTCGGGGCCCTGGGTGAAGCCCTCAGCTCAGCCGTCACCCAGTCTTGGCAGATTCCAGGTTCAGGGTCCTCTCCTGAGCCC